>JBAMCF010000013.1:0-748246 GCA_037075285.1 Drosophila lutescens | reverse complement strand
TTTAAATTATGTTAAATAAAATTAATTATACAAACCATCGTTGTAAATGTAATTGTCGTTAGAAATATGGTGCATGGTTTTTGGATGATTTTAGCTCGAGTATCTTCTGGGAGTATTTAAAGTTCAGATTAATTTTTAAAACATCTTTTATTAATTTAACTTTTCACCATAAAACAAATACTATGTATAAAAACAACATTGGAAAAAAATTTAAGTTGGTGCTTAAGCTTCCTTTGAGGCGCTTTCTTCACTTTCAGAGGATTCGGGCGCATATTCGATGTACTCATAGACAACTTCGTCGCTGCCGCCATCGCTACCGCTGTCGTCTTGATCGTCATCATCCTCGGCGTCGTCCTCTTGCAAATCATTAGCAGACTCATCCGAATCTTGCGAGAATTCTGAAGCGGAAGCGGCGATCGCTGATCACATCGTTGTCAGCTGCCGAGGAGAGACTAGCGGCGATCACCATGGCGAGGACACCTAAGTAGAAAGACTGTTAGATGATTCGATATCCATTTGCTGCCCTTCTCCTCCAAACTCACCGAAGAACAGGAAGAAAACCTTGTTGGACTGCATATTTGATGATTGATTGTAGCTTGAGATGCTTTCGATGTTGAGTGAGGTTTGGGCCCCAGCTTATATACCCAAATTTTGGCAAAGGCACTTGCGAATCGTCTTGACCCAATACGTATTTGACTGCCCCAAGATCAACGAATTGCCCTACAATTCTAGATAAAAACAACTAACTAAATATTACATAGCTATTGAGTTTGAGGTTTCTGGAGTGTGATCAAGGTCAGCATTTCGAGGAGTGCTTGTGAATTTCGAGAGCTAGAACAATGTTTTAATGTCGAAAACTGGCTTGCCTAATTTAACTATAAAACAACTTATATACATATATACTAATTGGGGGTGCCTAATTCGAATAGTTGTATTCACATTGACTATAGGTGTCTTTAC
Source organism: Drosophila lutescens (assembly GCA_037075285.1). NCBI lineage: Eukaryota > Metazoa > Arthropoda > Insecta > Diptera > Drosophilidae > Drosophila > Drosophila lutescens. The sequence continues at coordinate 747,286 of JBAMCF010000013.1, read as the reverse complement.
TTACAAAAAAAAGTTAAATTCTTAAATTAAAATTCTTCGAAAACCAAAAATTTTCTGTGAATAATATAAAATGATTACTTACTTTTTAATTTATTTATAAACCTTTTGCTTATAGATATGCGTATGCATATTTAAATAACAATAACGTTTAAATTAAAAAATCAAACATTTTCTTATAATTATACAATACTTACATTTATCTATCAAAACAATAAAAACAAGAGAGAACGCTATAGTCGGGTGCCCTGACAATCAGATACCCGCTAACGCCCACAATCGCTTATATACGATTTTAAAAATTTAAATATTTCGGAAAAGTAAAAGTGCAGTTTTATTGTGTTTATCAATACCTATCGAATGTAGAAGAAATTTATCAAATCGGACCATTCATTAAAAAGTTATGCGTGATCAAAGTTTCTATCTCCATCTCCCTCGCACTCCCTTTACCTGCGTAACGGGTATCTGATAGTCGGGGCACCCGACTATAACGTTCTCTCTTGTTTCTTCTTGATTTTTATACATTTTACTCCGCTAATCGGCTACTATTTGTACTACTATTTTTTTCAATCGTTCAAAGAATAATAATTATTATTGTAAGCGAAAAAATATCTATCATTATTTTAAATCAGCGGTCGGCAGCGCCCTATTAAGTGAGCATAGGGTTTTGTTCTGCCCAGCCGCTGATCGCTCACGTATACTGTAGAACAGCGGTCCGCACACACACTCTGATGATCTGCCCAGTGCAATTTACTCATACAAATATTAAACAAAACGTTATTGTATGTGTGTGCCGACCGCTGTTTTAAATAATTACCTATTGATTTTTTTAAATTTTACTCCATTTTAATAGATTACTTGTTGAGTTTTTTCAATCGCTCAAATAATAATTATTATTATTGTGACCGAAAAAATTTCGATAAAAAAATAATGATTATTTTTTGTTCGTTATTTTTTTGCTCAAAAATATCGCTCAATTAATTTTGCGCAGAATTATAAAGTGAACCTCGACGGCCCCCAAAAAACCAATTTTTAGATTTGAAAAAAAGTTAAAAAAATAATTTTTTATATATATTTAATTTTAATTTATTTTTTCGCTGAAAATATCGCTCATAGAGGTTTTTTTGGAAAAATTAATGCTCAACCCTATAAACCACCGAAAGGGATATTTTGAGCAAAAAAAAAACTAAAATAAATTTATTCAATTTATATATAAAATTACTATTTTTAAACATTTTTTTAAATATGTTTTTTTGTCGAGGTTCACTGTTCCCTGTTCCCTGTTTCCAAGTTTATTAGATTTATAGATTATCATGTACCTACATTGATTTTTAAAATGACTTTTCCCCGATCAATCGCAAACAAAATTTGATTAATAACTATCTCCTGCGTGCGTCCCTTTCCACCGCTCAACCAATAGGTCACAAAAAGTTAATGTCAGTCAGCGCGGCGTTGCCAGATCGTCGGTTTCAGATCCCTAAAAGTATGCGACATTTAGCCGAAAAAAAACAAGATCGAATTTGATAGATGCAGAACGAATTCAAAGAATAAACATGAGAGAACGCTATAGTCGGGTTGGTGTCCCGACTATCTAATAATCGTAACTCAGCTAAAGGGAGTGCGAGGGAGATAGATATATAAACAATTTGGATTGCGTATAACTTTTTAATGAACGATTTGAAAAATATCTTCTACATTTCGATAGGTATTAATAAACACTATAAAATTGCGTTTATTTATTTATAAAATCTTAAAAGATGTGGCCTCCAGACACATTTGAAAAATCGTTTATGGCGATTGTGGGCGTTAGGGGGGGGGGGGGGCGTGGCACCTCGATGAAACAAACTTGCGCTGCGTAGGAAGCCCAAGAATATGTGTGGGTAATCCCAACTTTCTAGCTTTTGTAGTTTCCGAGATCGCAGCGTTTATACAGACAGACAGACAGACAGACAGACAGACGGCCACGGCTAGATCGACTCGGATAGTGATCCTGATCAAGAATATATATACTTTATGTGGTCGGAAACGCTTCCTTCTAGCTGTTACATGCTTTTTGCACGAATACAATATACTCTTTTACTCTACGAGTAACGGGTATAATTATACGCGGGGGTGTTATAGAAATCTCTTCCAACCAAAAAAGCTGGGTTTTGTTTCTGGTGCACGTAAGAAACATAACGGATTTTAGTTGGAAAAGATTTCTGTGACTCTTCCGATTAAGGAAGGCCACAATTCAATTTATACATATGCATGTACATTGTGCTGTAAAGCTCCAGAGAGCTCCTTCACCTAGCAGAAATATTTTTTAAACTAATAAACTAAACTTTTTGGGACCACTGGATCCGACTTTATTGAAAAATACATAGTAAATTTATTGGTTTTTAAAAATTATTTCAGACACACCTAAACATCATCCCAGCTAGGCTCCTCTTCCGGTTCAGGCTCGGGTTCTTCTTGCGGTTGTGGTATGGACATCACCGATGAGAACAATGCCAAAACTAGGCACTGAAAATAAATTATGTTTAAAAGTAACAAATTAGTTAATTTTCAACAACTCACGAGAATAAAGAAGAAATTTAAAAATCTCATTTCGATTGGGTTGTGCTGACGATTCCGAAAGTACTAAAATATATTACCAAGAACTGTCCCTTTTATATCACCGTGTTTCAGCATTTCACAGAAACAGAAGTACAAAATATATAAACTCATATTTTATTGATGTTTAAGAATAGATCCATTCGAGTGTTTTGGTTTGGCCCACGTTTGTATATTATACAAAAACAAGAAAGGAAGCTAGCTTCGGCCAGCCGAAGCTTATATACCCTTGCAGATCATTCCTATTAAATTACAAAATGTTAAATTTTGAACTGTTTTGACATTTATTTTTGCGTCCTTTCTATGGCGACTATAGGGGAGAAGGGGGCTCTAATAGTAGGAAAAGTTTGGTTAGACATAACAGCTATAAATAAAGTGCCATTGGAATGAGACTGGTATTATCGGAAAGGCTTATCTTTTGGCTATAACTTTTTCCTACATCCTTTTGTAGTCAATTGCAAAACCTTCGAGGAACGTTGCAAAATGTCAACATGCTTTTTAAACTAGTATAGCCCCAGTACTGGGTAATAACAGTACGAAACTTACTATCGTTGTTAACAGTATAAGGTAAAAGAGATAATTTTTATAAAATTTTATTGTACTCTTTGGACACTAATCCTTCGATCTAAAATTGAGTACATTTGTTGTGGTTTTTTTCTAACCTTTCTTTGCTATGACGCGGAGGTCCATATTTTTGTAAATGTATTATTTTTCTTCCTTCTTTTTACAATTCCATTATTCCTTTAAAATTTCGCGATGGCAAATTTTTGTTTTGTCTTGAACAGAATGAGACTATTTTCACTAATTTGACATTGACGGAAATTGTTTCGTAATTTCTTCAAGCTTAAAGCTCAAATTTTTAATGCAGCCCTCTGGTGTTCTAAGAAACCTTCAGTAAACACGGCCATCAATTTAAATGAGCCGTTTGGCCGCTATTTTACTATTTGAGCCTCCTTCTCCCCTAAAATCTAGTCTTCCGATTATTCCTAAACAGGGACCGAAAATAACAGTTATTTCAAATTTTCCTGACTATAAAAATCATCCACTTAGAAAAGTGCTACAAAAAAATCAAGAACACCAATGAGTTCCAAATTGGTCAAGTTATGCAAATCTGTAATGATTTTTATTTTGTGAGTTTTATTTTTAAAAATCAATGGTATTAATTATTTTTTGAGTTTTATTATAAAACTCATGATCATGATGAGTAAAAAAAATAAAAATCATCAATAATGATCATGTGTGAGTTTTATTTTATAAAACTCAAAATAAAACTCAATTCGCTTTTGCGGCCATTGTATTGGGAATTTTAATATGGTTTAAATTGGTTCTTGTTCGTTTGGCCATGTAGTTTTAGTACATTTAATAAAAAAAAATTTATTTTAACATTAAACTATTTTAAAAATTGATTTAAGGTGAAAAATGGGCCTTTTTGTACCACTTTTTTGGGAAGGCAGGATAAATATTGGTTTTTATGGATCTGATAACTTTCGATTAAGTTGCAAGATCTTTTAAGTTTTTCGCAATACAAAGTTAAGCCGGAAGAATTCACGAATTGTATTTGATCCGTTCTTTCATAAAATTATGACGGGAAAATATCATGGTCATAATTGAGAATGCAGCAATATTTCAGTTATGTGACTGTTTTCACTATTCGCGATTCATTTGACCTAATGAATTCGCGTATTTTTTGACCTGAAGAATTCGCGGATTTCGGGCAAGTTCATTCAACACCAGAAATTAGCGAATTCTGATGGAATATTTGAATATTGAATATTCGAATTCTTCAAGTCAAGAGAATCCGCGAATTCTTCAGGTCAAAAAATACGCGAATTCATTAGGTCAAATGAATCGCGAATAGTGAAAACAGTCACATAACTGAAATATTGCTGCATTCTCAATTATGACCATGATATTTTCCCGTCATAATTTTATGAAAGAACGGATCAAATACAATTCGTGAATTCTTCCGGCTTAACTTTGTATTGCGAAAAACTTAAAAGATCTTGCAACTTAATCGAAAGTTATCAGATCCATAAAAACCAATATTTATCCTGCCTTCCCAAAAAAGTGGTACAAAAAGGCCCATTTTTCACCTTAAATCAATTTTTAAAATAGTTTAATGTTAAAATAAATTTTTTTTTATTAAATGTACTAAAACTACATGGCCAAACGAACAAGAACCAATTTAAACCATATTAAAATTCCCAATACAATGGCCGCAAAAGCGAATTGAGTTTTATTTTGAGTTTTATAAAATAAAACTCACACATGATCGTTATTGATGATTTTTATTTTTTTTTACTCATCATGATCATGAGTTTTATAATAAAACTCAAACAATAACTGTTATTTTTGAGGAATAAAAATAAAAATCAGAAATAAGTTTTTCAGTGCGAGTTTTATCAATAAAACTTATAACTGTTACGGTCCCTGTTCCTAAATTTAATTCGGAATTCTGAAATATTAAAAAAGAGTCATATCCCAGCTTAAAAGAGATTACAATGAAAACCATCGAAGCTAAAATATGTTTCCTATTAATTTTCCATTAATTTTTCGATCGTACCTATGGCAGCTATATGATATAGTCGTCAGATTGCGGTTTTGGATTTAGATTCCTTAGCTTCAGTGCAAGTTTATCATGCCGATGTGCCACGCCCCCTCTAACGCCCACAAACCGCGAAAAACTGTGGCGCCCACAGTTTTAAAGATAGACTGAAAATTTAAACCGAAAAGTATTTGTTTCGTCAATACTTTTCGATTGAAATAAAAAAGTTTGACACGCGCGTCCTTGTTTTAATTGTTTTTTTTGTATTATTCCTATGGGAGCTATATGATATAGTTTTCCGATCTGGCTGGTTCCGACCTATACCTGCAATAGAAAGAAGACTTTTAGGAAAGTTTCTTCCCAAGACTAGTTTGCGTAGAAACGGAAGGACGGACGGACAGACGGACATGGCTAGATCGACTCGTCTAATGATGCTGATTAAGAATACATATACTTTGCAGGGTCGAATCGTCTCCTTCACTGCGTTGCAAACTTCTGACTGAAATCATTATACCCTCTGCAAGGGTATAAATATATGCTTGCTATTCATTCCCATAAGCAATTTTTTTAAGCTTGTCCATTTCGTCACCCATGCGGTCTATTTATGTATAAAGTAAGAAAAATAAACAGAATAAGCTATTAAATACACGAGTTTTTGGATAATAACATTGAAATAGTTTCTATATTTATCTGGAAACTTACATACTATTTCCTAACCAATAAATATATTTAATAGATATTAGGAACAAAATATTTAGCAATAAAAAGTAGGAGTTAAAAGCAATTGATTTTATTGATTTGAAAACTTGGTATGTGAAATATATTCACTGAGTTGTATTTATCTGTTTAACATTTTTTTTAGTCTTGACTATTTTTGTCAGGGGTTTCCAGTTCAAAAATTTCGATGTTGATATTGATCCGTTTCGATAGAGAGAATCCTCAATTGATTGAGCCCACATAAGTTGAGCGCATCTGTCTAGACATCCTTTTTAAGAAATACCTGGTGATCTCCCTCTTTTTATGTAATTCAATGTAGCAGAAAATCCTTTTGTCTTCGCCATTGTATATTAGCAATCGATCGTAAGTCTGCCTTTGGGGCAAAGTATCGATTACGCAATTCGATTGAGCAGGCAAAGTAGCTCGGTGGCGTAAGATGTGGGTCAAGTGTTTGGGTAGAGGATAGATTTCGGATGAAAAGACACCAGATATAGTTATTCCCACATCGCATATATGGAACCCAGCAAAACGCTTTCAAGATACCGAATTTTCTCTGGCTAAAGCGCCGCAGGACAAAACTCTGCGATGACAGCTCAATCTGTGGAGTGTGAAGGAATTTCTCGGGTCGCAGCGTGAATTTTGAAATGGTCCGGTTTTCGGGATGCCTGCTGCTTAACATATTAGCACCAGGACATCAAGGGACAGCTGAAAATGTCAACAGTTCTTGCCAAACGGTGTCGGCGAGTTGACAGACGAAATTTTGTTCCCAAAGCCAGCATGAAATTGTACTAAAGTTGGCAGCAGGATGCCGTCTACTCGCAGGATTCCCAGCTGTTTTTAGCGGCATTTATTCCATTCGCCATGCTTTTTTTCGATATTTTTCCAGAGTATCCTTTTCGCCAAATGGGATTAATTTGAGATTCTTTAAATCGAGTAGCGTGTAGCCGTCTTAAGACTTTGCTTCCGCTTTTTCCCCTCCTTCCTGCTAAATGGCATTGTGTTCAGGATCTGATGCTCCTTTTTTTTTGCTGGCTAATCTCTACTGCTCACATCTCGGCCAGCTGCTCTGCACCGTTTGCCTTTTGTGGCTTGACCATTTCGCTTTGTTGTTCGCCTGCAACTTCAATGGCCGGGCCCGACTCACGTCCTTTGTCCTTTTTGTCCGTTCATTTGCTTAAACGCATCTTATCCTGTTAAAATGTGCGCCCCGGCTTTCCGTTTCGCTGGAAAATTGATCTTTTTTGCAAATTTCCTTCTCGGCTCCTGGTCTTCTTCTGCTCTTTTCAGAACGCTCTCGAGTGCACACTAATTGAGATTTGCCTCCTTTTTCATTTTCATTGCGGGTAATGCAATACACCAGTTCCGCTTTCAAGTCGACGACAATTGTTCTCTTTGGTTATTCGAAAGAAAAGTTTTTGAACATACATTTTTTGAAAACTAATCGGGTATTTGGATTGTCGTAATTTTTGTAAATTTTATACATTACATTTTTCTTTTGTTAAGTAAGTGCTCATAAATGGATAAAGGGGTAGGGGAGAAGGGGGCATTAATAGGAGGAAAAGTTTGGTTAGACATGGCAGCTATAAATAAAGAGCCATTGGAATGAAAGGTTGTTCTTTTGGCTATAACTTTTTCCTACATCATCAGTACTGGGGTAATGAGAGTACGAAACTTACTTTCGCTGTTAACGGTATAGGGTAAAAGAGATAATTTTTATAACAAATTTTTAAACTCTTTGACCACCTATCTTTTGATCTAAAATGGAATAGAATTTTTTGATTTTTTTAACTCTTTCCCATGATATAAAAATGCGATTAAAGCTCTTTGACGCGGAGGTCCACATTTTTGTAAGTTTATTATTTTTCTTCCTTGATTTCTTCAATTCCATTATTCCTTAAAAATTTCGCGATGTCAAATTTAGTTTTGCCGGCCTTAACCGCGACTTGGGCCATTTTCCTCAGTTTGACTGCATCTGACTCATCAAACACCACGAAGATTGAAAACCAACAAATTATTTAGTAAGAGAAACGAGTTGGGCATAAAATTTCCCGTCATAAAATAAATATTTCAAAAAATCTCGCGAGCGACCAATGTCCAATGAAGTGTCCCGAACAGAATGAGACTATTTTCAAAAATTTGACATTGACGGAAATTAGTTCGTAGTTTCTTCAACTGATCAAATTTTTAATGCAGCCCTCTGATGTTCTAAGGAACCTTCAGTAAACACGGCGCGCAATTTAAATGAGCCGTTTGGCCGCTAGGGCAACATACTATTGAGCCCCTTTTACTAAAACTTATACTATTTTTAATTACTTTTCATTGGAAAGAGAAGAATCAGCTGAAAAAGTGCCATATAAAAAAAATAATTTAATTAAATATTTTCCATTTCTTTTTTCTGAAATAAAAAAAAAACCAACATTTAAATGTGCACTTGGATACTAATGTTTTCCTATTAAAACGTAACAAAATAATAATTAAACCAGCAATAAACCAATTCATTCCACACCTGAGCGAATCACGAACAAACCGCTAAAAATATATGTTATATAACAATTAAAATAGCTGAGCAGACCATACAATTTTTGTTCGGCCAATTAGATGTTCTAAAAGCCATAAAATTATTATTATATTGTTTGGTGACTTTTTGATGCACACACCCACCTACAATTTTTTAATTCCGAGTCCAATTCGAGTTCCATTTACATGCTCGCGGCACACGCAGCGCATTCATAACAATATTTCATCAAAAATTCAAAGCGTCTCCCCCTAAAAAACATGATTATTAATTAAAATTCCCAAATCAAAATCAAATTACGAGTAAAGAACAATAAAAAACAAGAAACATGAATAAATTCCCCCAACAGAAATATATATTTTTTGTTGATTGGGTCGAAGTTGGGGCGCGATGTTGGCAGCCTGTCGCCAGCGGCTTCCGTCGCCCAACTTCTAGGAATTTCTGTAGCGGCAAAATGTGCTCGGAAAATGCATATATTATATACAAATTAAATTATGCATAATTTCCCTGTTTTCCTCTTTGTCTTCTGATTTTGTTGCTGGTTGCATTTAAACAAAAGTAGCGTAGGGCACCCAACACCAAAACCATAAAACTGTCATAAGGCGCTGCCAACGAAATCGAGAGGAGGCGACCGCAAGGAATCGGGAATTATGTTCTTTTGGGGACCCATGTGTGACAAAGAAATACTTTGATATTACTGAGGGGTTAGAGGAAAATGGTATCCATGTGTTTTTCGGGACGCTACACTAAGCTACGTGTTTAAGAAATGGCGATATTTAATTTTTCAGCCTGGTTAAATTTTTTCTTCAAATCTTTAATAACAATCTTTGGTCCAAGGTATTATTTATATATTATATTTAAATTAATAATATCATACTCGTACAATGCTATAATTTTGCTTTAAGTTTCAATAGATGGTATCCAAATTATTTATGGGTTAAATGCTAACACATTTCCAATAACGATTTTCTTTACAACCCTTACTCTGCTAGGCAGTGTAATAGAATTACCATAAATTCCAAATGTTTTTGTGCTCAATTAGCGTATAACATTGTCATAACCTTCCGCCAGGCGCCCTATCCGCAGGCCCGGATCCAATCCAATCCAATCCCACTCCAAATCTGAGTCCCAATCCCCATGCCCATCCGATCAACAGGTAAAAACTGATTTTACATGCGGCAGAAGGACCGCCGACCGGAGCGGTTATAATGCTCATTTTCATTCGGTTTCGTTGGAAAATTATGTCTGACGTTGGCGCAAAGTGCCCGGGGCATAGTTTTCCCCATTTTCCATATTTACCTTCGCTCGGTGCGCGTGGCGCGATTTAAATTATGATGACGCAAAGGCGCCTCCCTCGACCTGCTGGTGGCCTTCATTTCCATCCAGTTTCCATTTAATATTTGAAGGCACTCAAAAAAATATTTAATTTTTAAACATTTTGCCATTTAAACGTTTCATGAGGTCTCCTGGTTTTTACTTCACTTTTTAATATTTATAGAGAAGTTTTTAACCAACTCGAAGTATATTAGTATTTATAAATTTTTATGTATTTTTTTCTAAATCGAAAAAATAATTTATTAAACATGTGCCCGAAAACTCTAAAAAAAAAGGTTATACAAAATATTATTAAATTTATTATTAAAGCACTAGAGCTTTTAAATGGGTTATTGATTTTTTTTACTGATCCTGATAAAAAGGTTGTACAACTAATTTATAATGTACATTATAAAGATAATAAGATACTTATTTAATCTCAAAAACGTGTTTAAATCTAAAATATATGTTATCAACCCAAAATGGTTTTCATAATTAAGTGGGGGGAATTAGAACTCATTTTTCGTAGTGTTCTGTGTGCAGGAGACAGGAAGGAATAACAAGGCTGGCCGGCGCTTCCACGGAACTATAAATTTTCCAGCTCATGATTACGCCAAGAGAAATATTAATTGGTCAGGAGCTGCAGCGGGAGCAGCTGCCGCCTAATCTTATCAAATATTTGACAATAACCCAATTAGTAACCACCTACAGGAGGATCGAGAAAAGGACATCGGAACGACAAACAAACATTGCGCAAAAAAGAAGACCTTTTTTTGAACCTTATTTTTTTTCGAGAAATGCTACCAGGGAAGCTGAAAGGGAGTAAGACATCAGCAGATATCGATGCAGCTGCAAATCGGGGACAATGATGTCAAGTCGGAGTCAAAAGAAGATGCTCGCGTCAACCATAAAACTAGCCGACCTGGACAAAGAGATAAAACTGAAGAAAGGACCGCCCCTGGCGGGGACATCTTTGCCAGGATTCTCGGCAGGCGGGCAGAGCCTCTAATTTGTGAAACTTGCCTACAGCTTAGAAGGAGCAACGGGCAGTCCCCGAGCCCATGACATTTGAGATTTTGCAGTCGATGATTTTCAATGCTGGACAATGTCAGTTTCGAATTCTAAAGATTCTCGATCCGTCGACTGAGTGTCGTGTGGATGAAAAAAGCGCAATTGAAAAGCCACAAAGGACTACGAAAATTTGCCATAATCATGGCATTTTGTTCGCCCGCCCTTTGTCTTTCGAGGCATTCTTCTTGCTAAAAGATCTTTCTTTGCCATACGATATAATCGCTGTAATGTTGCATCTTTATCAGAGTTAGGGCTCTGATATCGAAGAATGGAGAGACGACAGTGGATGATGACTTTGTTGTTGATATTGTTTGGGGGATTGTCCTTTTGATGTCTTTTTTAGGGAAAAATTGCTTTCTGCTGCTATGGCTTTATACAATTTTATAAAATTTTCCTAAGTTTTTTTTTTTCAGATTTCTAAAAAAAATAAGTAGAAAGACATTGTTGGAAATATAACTCTTGATTGCTCGGTTTGCTTTTTAAATACAAGGATCCGCACACTTTAAACAATTTTTAATAACATTAATAAAATTTATTTAAAATGATTAGTAAAGCCTTCTTCAACTCTTTCGTAAATTAGTAATACAAGGCAAGGTATTTGGTGGTATTTGGCTGTAATGAAATGTATGTAAATTTGTTATAGGACCTTATAAAATTTTAGCCGAATTCGAACTATAAAAAAATGTATTCATTATTACAAGTTAAATTCCGGTAGCATATATTTCTTGCAAAAAAAAACAGGTTTAAACATTAAAAATCTAAACAAGTTATTCATAAATGGCTAACCATATTAAAGTCTAATCTTTCTTATGTATAAGCCCCCTACAATTAATCCAATCAACCCCAGAAAACTACTACTTCTCTGGTATCCACAGCACCCTAAATATTCCTCCATCCTATGTAACCACTCCACGCAAATGCAGACCCAATTAAAATTAATTTTATTCAATTCGAAATCAAGTCCCAGCAGTGTCTTTTCAATTTCTTGCATTTCTTTGTTCGCTCGCTTAAGGAACGATTATTTAATCTGGAGCTATTAATGCCACGGGTCCTGGGAGGAGGGGGAGTACTCCCCAGTTGCCCGTATCCTGGGGTTTTTGTTGTGCCCGGAATGCGAATCCAGTTAGTCAATGCTTATTGATGTTTAGTTGCTGCTGCTGCCGAGCTTCTGTGGTATTATTTCACTTGCGTTTCCGCTTTTGGCTTTGTTTACTTTTACGCTCGGCCCCAGACAAAAGCCCCCCAAGATCCCCTTACCCAAAACTTATGCCCCATCCCCTTCCTCATCCCCCAATAAACCGTACAAGCCGCACTATGTTTTGGCATTTGGGTTGCTTGTTTTTCTCGATGTCTCTCGCCTTTTTTCCTCGTTTGCTTTCGTTTTCCTCCTGGCTCCTGCGAATCCCTTGACAATGCAATAAATTGCGCAAAAATTGGAAAAATAGAATTTTAGCCGCACCACCATTTCCAATACCAGTGGCAACAACCAATACAGTTGGACATGGAAATAACTTATGCTATACCTATAACTACGCTTTAAAATTGTATTTTATATTTTATTATTTGTATTATCAATTAAATCATTATAAATATTATAATAATCTTTTATCAATTGAAAACTTAATCTATAATTTTAAAATCTAACGGTAGTGATTTTTTTGTTAAAATTTAATTCACATTTTCGGGTTTATATTTTTAATTATAGATTTTTATGTGTTTTTAAGTATGAAGATTTAAGAAAACATATACTTTTTTCCATAATTCCACTTAAGAAAGTTTGACTGTACTCAAAGAGGAAAAGCTCTTCTGGCTTTCACGCAATATATCCACCTCCGCTCCCTTTGTCCATCCACCTCTCTCCCTCTACGGAAATCAAGTGCTAAGCTTCCCACAACGCAATCAATTGATTTCTATTGTTTTGTTAAAATGTCGTGCCGGGTCCCGACTTCTCCACATCCCCCCAAAAAACCTCCTACCAATATTTCTGTTCTATTTGAGCTTTCATTTGTTGTCGTTCGCCCCCTTCCTTTCTGTGGCATTTTTATAAATTGCTTTGTTGTGGTCTTTATTGAAATTTTTGAGGTTACTTTTGTGATTGTTGCTCCCATTCCGATACAAAATAACGAGAGAAAGACCAACAAAAACAACTTCTAAATAAAACTGTCTATTATTTTTGTTTATTTGTTGATTTTACATTTTGGCGTCTGTCGCACTTTTTGCATGTCTATTTTACTCTACGCTCACTCTGTATATTTTTTTGGTTTTTCCTTTTTGGTTGAAATATTCATGAGTTACGTTTTGGGTTGTAAATGAAAAACGTTCTTTTGGGGATTTATGGTAGCGACTTTTTTCACGGCGATACTTTCAATGGCTTGATAATTTATAGTTTCGGATATTCTGCTAAAAGCATTCTTTATTTTTATTCAAACATTTTTTGGTAGTGGCGAATCGAAACATCGAATCTGGTTGTAAAATGTTGCCATTTTTTTGTTGGATGGCATTTAACAGGACATAAATGGGTAGGAGACAGAAAAAAGGGAAAGGCTTTGTGAGAACGAAATTCATATTGATTGTAGGATAAAGCGGTCAACTGTATTTTTTATTAAATGTAACAAAATTATTGGTATTTATAAAGATTTTAATTGGTTATTAAATTGTGGAATTCAATCAATTACAGAATGATGCTTCTCTTTGACCCTACTTTTATTTATTTATACTGGTGAGCGCAGAGAAAAACATACATAAGTTAACGCAATTTTATCTTGACAAGTATATTAAAATAAAACAAGAAAGGAAGCTAGCTTCGGCCAGCCGAAGCTTATATACCCTTGCAGATCATTCCTACTAATTTACAAATTGCAAAAATGTTAAATCTCCTATTATTTCTCTTATTTCCGATCGTTCCTATGGCAGTTATATGATATAGTAGTTCGATTTTGATAAAATTAAAATCGAAATTCGGAAATATTTAAAAAGAGTCATATCCCAGAGTAGAAGAGAATACAATAAAAACCAACGAAGCTATAATTTATTTCCTATTATATTCCCATTAATTTTCCGATCGTTCCTATGGCAGCTATATGATATAGTCGTCTGATTTTGATAAAATTTTATTCGAAATTCACAAATAATTAAAAACTAATATTCCCAAGATTAATACTATAATACTACTACTATACTATAATACTATAAAAAACACCGAAGCTAGAATTTTTTTTAACGTTTTTTTCCGATCCTTCCTATGGGAGCTATAGGATATAGTTGTCCGATCCGGTCGGTTCCGACTTATATACTACCTGCAATAGTAAGAAGACTTTTGGGAAAGTTTCATCCCGATAGCTTAAAAACTGAGAGACTAGTTTGCGTAGAAACAGACAGACGGACGGACAGACGGACGGACAGACGGACGGACAGACGGACGGACAGACGGACGGACAGACGGACGGACAGACGGACATGGCTAGATCGACTCGTCTAATGATGCTGATCAAGAATATATATACTTTATGGGGTCGAAAACGTCTCCTTCACTGCGTTGCAAACTTCTGACTGAAATCATAATACCCTCTGCAAGGGTATAACAAGAGAGTACGCTATAGTCGGGTGTCCCGACAGTATGATACCCGTCACTCTGCTAGGAGTGCAAGGGAGATTGATATATAAAGCCTTGATTGCGCATAACTTTTTAATGAATGGTCCGATTTGAAAAATGTCTTCTACATTTCGATAGGTATTAATAAACACTCAGGGTATTCCCCAAAACTGTTGAATTGCTGAATTGTTGAAAATTCAACAAAAATTTTCAGCAATTAAGGGAACGACCCAAAATGGTTCCTGTTGAATTTTCAAACAGCTGTTATTTGTTGAAAAGTTTCACGGAACTTTAAACATGTAAAATTTGATTCATTATTGCTATTTACAGTCTAAAATTGTTACCAAGGTAAAAGGAACCACAAATATGCTTTCTAAGTTGATTTTAAAATAAATAATGCGTACTGGTGATACTAATATGTTACAGAGTTGCCATGACTTTTAATAAAATAGGGGACAACTCTGGCTTTTCAGCAATTCAACAAAATTTTTAACAGCCTCGAGGCTGTTGAATTGCTGAAATTTCTGAAAGTTGACTTTGTATGGAACAGCTGATTAACAGCTGACCAAAATTCACCAATTCAGCAATTCAACAGTTTAGGGAATACCTAGACTATAAAATTGCATTTATACATTTTTAAAATGTTAAAAGATGTGGACGCCAGACACATTTCAAAGTAATTTAAGGCGATTGTGGGCGTTAGGGGACGTGGCATCTCGCTAAAACAAACTTGCGCTGCGTAGGAAGCCCAAGAATCTACATTATTAATACCAACAACAATATACCCTTTATTTCTACGAGTAACGGGTATAACAATTGTTTCACGCGGGAATAACCGGTATAACAATTGTTTCACCTGTTGAAAACATCTACGAAAATATTCACAGGCACCATCGTATGTTATATCCTACAGCTGTCCTCGCCTATGACTCAACGATCATATGTGAGTCACAAAAGCAAATCCACGCCGATCCATAAACTATCCACCAAAGATGTCAGGCCACAGATTTCTATCTCCGGCAAACCCTAAAATCCATTAGATTTCTTTTGACAGGCGCGCGTTTATTAATACCAAAATTTTATGATTCGTAAGAAGGAATAAAGGAATTGGTTCTCCGACGATAAGCATCATCAAACTCTAGAAAGGGTACTACAAGGAATTAAGGTTTCATTTTTATGTAGGTTTACCTGGAACCACAAATATGACAAAGGTCGGGGCGGTGAGACATCTGTTAGGGGCTACACCTGTTGATAAGGCGGCTAATTTTATTTGCCGGCCATAAAAACTTTTTCTCTTTAGTTTCGGTGCGAGTGGAGCAAATTAGTCGATGACTCGTTCAAAATGTTGGACAAAAAAACTTTTGGTGAACTCTCATGTTGATCCTTAACTCCTGCAGCCTTTGGGGCTTCATCAAATGAAGTGTGAATGGGCCAAACTTTGCCGGAGGCCAAAAAGTAATCAAAATGAAAGTAAATAATAATAATAAAAAGGGAAAAGCAAACAGTGCCTGGCGGGCATCCTTGCTGGCTGATTGTGTTAAATGTTCTTGTCCATTTAGCTTGATAGACAGCTGAAAATGAAATCAATGCCACAATCTAAGTCTAAGCCTTTAGCTCGTCCCAATTCGCCCGACTTCCCTGAAGGATCCATCCTTAAAGGATGCAGGCAACCGGGCGTACGCATGTTGTTTATTTTTGTTTGCCACAGGCATTTTATTATCCTTTCTTGTGTGGGAAAAAGAATTACCAAACGTATCGGTACAGAGAAAAAATGTATGAGTACTTCAACTAAAAGAACACTAAGAAATATTTAAAGGTTTTCTGATTGAATCCAGAGTCATAGTTTTTAAATTTGTTGTTGTGGGACTATTCAATTATTTTAATTTACTAACGACAATTTTGGATTGATATGGTCGTATACAAAATGTTATTTTTATTTTTCTCACTGTAGGAATATTTGGATAAACATGAACCCTTTTGATTTGTTGCTTGGCCCTTTCGCCTCGAGTTAGAATGTCCTGTGGATTGATTGAATCTAGGCCTGGTCAGCATCGTCTTCAAAATTTGATTTCAGGTTAAACGCAATTAAATTTTGCCTCTGGGTTTGATTTGATTTTCCCCCAGCTGCCTGATCCTTTGCCTTGTTTATGCTAGAGAAAATTGAAATTTTATGCATTTCCCCTTCCAGAAAACCGAGTTTCATTTGGTTGGCGTTGTTGTTGTTTTGTTCCATGGAAGTTTCATCCAGATGCGGTCAACTGTCGAAAGGATTTGCAAATTTGTTGAAATTTGGTTTTGTGGGTGCCGTTTCGGGCGTTGATTAATTGATTACATATTACCAAAAGAAGCTGGGACACATGTTAAAATGGAAATGTTTTTGGGCTTCCTTTGACTTGTGCTAATTAGTTTTTGAGGTTTCATTCCGATTGGTCGCTGTCAAGTGGCGTTAGTTGTGAAAGTTAGCTGGCATTCTCAATTCATTTAAATGGGCTCAGAGGTACTTGTACCCTTTAGGAAAAGAGTTGTCAAACTTTATAAAACTTTTAAATTTGGTACTGAATCTGAAAACAGGACTTCAACGGTAACTCAAACATTTCCCTTATTCAATTGCATTACTTTTAAGAATTTTGTATAACCTTTTCTCATTTTATTTGTAAAGAGATTAAAGCAGAAACATAAAAAAGGGCTAGACATGCTCTTCTATAGTTTCAATTGCTTCCAGAATTTTTCCGCTTGAAATGCCAAATTCCGTATTGCATCCTGCAATTTCCCTTGATCAAAATTTATTACCCAGTTCGCTGCCAAAAGTCATGAAGTTCCCCAATATGAAGTTCAAGGGCTCTCGACGACGGGACTAAATAAGACTGAAAATAAAAATCCTTTGGCGCATTTCATGCCCACTTGGCGGCCAAAACTAAACTTCAAAAATGTATTTTACACTTTCCCAACGCGATCTCCCTACCAAAATAAAAAGGAAGCAAAAAAGGAAATCAAAAACCGGCTAAGCGCCAAAAAAGCAGTAAGGAAATAATGTCTGGCCAAGTCAACAAGCGGGAAGCGTTATCCTTAGAGAGGCACAGTGCGAAAAAGCGGCGGCTAAGAGAGCCGAGCACATAAAATTCAATAAAACGCATATTTGGCTGTCATTTGTTCCGAGTTTTGGGCGCCAAAGTGCCACAAAATTTGCCACAGAAGCAAACGGAAAAATGGCTCTAAAGTTGCTAAAGAAAACACACAAACAGAAAAACTGGGATACCAAGCGACTGGGGAGCAAACGGGAGATAGACAGAGGAAATGAACGCAAGTCAGTCATAAGTGAGAGTAACGCGAATCATAGGGTATCAGAAGTATATAGGGACAAAATATAATGCTCACTTAATAATTTTCAAAAAAATATGACAATCATTCCTAAATACTACATTTTTTATATTTTTCAAATTAAGCGATATTTGTATTAATATAAGCAGTATTTATTTTATTTCCAAAAAGGAAATTTTACGGAAATAAAATAAAGATAACTGAAATAGGAAAATGTTCAGCATTATAAAGTATGAATATCAACAGATAATTTTGTATTTATAAAAAATTTAATTAATATTAAACATAAAGAAACGGTTTTAATATTGAAATAGATATTTTGAGCACCATTAAGTTTCTTAAATAATCCCACATTTTTGTTTTTATCTTGTTCATTCTTTAAATCCTTAAGACTAAAGATCAGTTACCAGGGTATCGAATAGTTTGCTTCGCCAATCCCCTTGAAAGTATCTCATCCCAAGCGACCGCTGCCATCATCATCATGGTCTTCATCTTTTGAATGATTATAAACATTTTTGGCTGATTTAGCATATTTGGCACTTCACCCGGGACTTCCTTATTCCCCTCCGTTTTGCTCCTATCCGTGGCACGCACTTCCGTTTCCGTCTTGTTTTGGTTTTTTTTTCCACAGACGTTGGCCTAAAGACCGTTCTTTTGCTCTCTAACTTCATTTTCTTGACGCCCGTGAACTTTTGTTGCTGTTTTGCGGCTTGTTTGCATATGTCGAGTGGGGAGTGATGGGGAGGGAGGTGGAGGTGTGAGTCAAATGTGCAAATTTGTTTTGCTAATGTTTATGCAAATACGCGAAAACACATCAAGCTGAAGCTGAAGCGAGAAAAAATAAGAAAATTCTGCCACTGATGTTTATGAAAATGGCTGGTAAGTAGACGGGTCCTTCCTGCGCCCCTTTTCGGTGCCACGCCTCCTCGCTCATTGTAGCCTCTTATGTAAATTTAATGCTAAAATGTTTATTCTAGTAAGATTTGCTTAGCTCTTCGAATGCTTCTTCTTCTTCCGGGAGCCGGGGCAGTTGGCCTTGTTTGTGC
Source organism: Drosophila lutescens (assembly GCA_037075285.1). NCBI lineage: Eukaryota > Metazoa > Arthropoda > Insecta > Diptera > Drosophilidae > Drosophila > Drosophila lutescens. The sequence goes on along the minus strand of JBAMCF010000013.1, from coordinate 728,576 downwards.
ACTGCGATGGAAAAAGTGGGGGATTTGGGACATCCATATAAAGCTAAACGACGCATAATTGAAACATTATGTCAGATTATTGTTAGCAATGGAAGAGATTTACTTAGTTTGCTATTTTTTTGCTGCCGTTTCAGCTTCTCCTTCCTCTCGGTTTTTGTGTCCTTCTTGGGGTTGGAGATAATTGACGGGCATAAACAATATTGCGTTGGGGTCAGGAAAAGTTTTACCAAAAGATAAGGAGAGATTTTGTGCTTATTTAATGGAGCCAACATATAAAAAAGCTCGAGATTATGGGTACATGTGAGATAGGAAAATGTGAAAATATGGGAGTTTTGGAGTTTTTTTTTGGGAAAGTGGGGACTTTATTACAATTTCCTTAAGGAAAGTAGAGGAACAAACTTTAAAAGAAAGAATGACGTTACTATTCACCTTTAAAAACGGAACACTAAAAATTTATTTATTTACACACTGTTTGCTTAAAGTTATAAACTAAAGCTACAGGGATGGGCAGCCATAGCTACTTAGGCTTTAAGCCACTTAAAATTTATATTTCCATCACTTAAAGATTTCTTCCCAAATGTAACAAATTGAATTGTTAACTTTGCTTATATCAATTTAACTACATCTGTTCCATTATAAACGGTATCTAAATAAAAGGAAATGGTCAAAAGCAGAGGGCCCTCACTTTTGACTCCACACACACTGAGCACTGCCAAATGCCTAATTGAATTGTAGCAAAAAAAAAAATAAGAAGAAATTGAAACAGAAATTGGGCAAAGAAACACTTAAAATCTTTTGATGCTCGGACAAGGAGCCCAGGACAATGGGCCATTGTGTGTGCGGGCAAAACGGAAGTTATATTCACTTTAAATGAATCAGGAGACTGCGAGTCGAGGGAAGCAATAAAATAATTTTTCTAGACCGACTTGAGAGAATATATATTTTTTGTAGCGCTTCCGGCGGCCGAAATAAAATGAAAAAAAACAAGAATGAGGAGGCCTCCTGCTGGAGACAATTTCGTCCTGTGGCATCCTGGCTTCCCAGCCGTTCCTCCGATTCCGTTGCAATCACAAAGGACAGGACGTAGGAAGAAAAAACATTAAAACAAACTATAAAATGCAATCGATCTAAACGGTATAAACCGGAAAAGAGAAATGTGGCATTGTATAATGGAAATGGGTTTTTCCCTTTTTCCTCCAGCGCCAGGCAAACACTGGCAAACGGAGAAAATTGCACAAGAGCTGGAGAAGAAAATGGAGTTTAGCGGGGGCGATGGGAAATGTGTGGATAGAGTGAAATACGTTTTACCGGACGACAAAATGAAAAACTGTGATATTGATAAATGCGATATTAATGGCAAAACGTTGCGGGAATTTAAAAGTTTACCCCGCCAGATTCCTACTTCGTCTTTCGTTTTTTATCGGCCCGGAAAATGAGTCTCGGTTTCGCGGTTTAAGACTTCATTAATCATACTCTATGCTGCGCAAGATATAACCATATATCTGTTTGAGCTTCCTAGGCATTAAGTGGTAAGAGTTGGATAATTGAATTGAAATTTATTTCCGAAATCGGATAACAGTCAAGGTCACATTAACCCAGGTCCTGCAATTCCCCACTCTCCGATGGAAAATGACCAAAAAATAAAAGAAACAGAAACCCAAAACCCGAAAATCCTTAACTGTGGTTAACATCTACACGAGCAAATCGAATCCGGCCATTAACTTGCACCCTTCGAGCGTGAAAAGAGGCGCCGCAGCTGCGAGGATTGCCCAAGGACCAAGGACCTGGAGTTGGAGCTGAGTCCTGTGGCTGAATCCTGTTGAGCTGAGCTGAGCAACAGTGCGAGAACAGCAAAATAAAATAGAGAAAACGATGAAACGGAATAGATGTGGGCAACGGCTTTGGAATACCCTTTGTATAGAAAGTAAAAAGCGAGTTGATTTAACTTTAAATTAATATAACGACAATAAATAAAAATCCCGTTGATATTGTATACAATTTTATAAGTATGGTTTGATCTTACATCTTTTCTATGTATTTTTAGCAGAAGACTAATTTTATGCTTGCTTAAGTAATAAGCAAATTAATTGTATAGATTTAAAGTGTACAACATCATAAAAAATAAATTTGCGAAAAGTCGATGAATGATCGAACATTAATGGAGAGTGTATCGCCGACGGAGTTGGGAAGTATAGAGCGCATCTACGGATGGCAGACCACATCATTTCATAACACTTCCAGTTCATATAATCTATTTAACCCAAATTTAAACGTGCCGTGCGTTCCGCTCAATGTTTAATCAGTTGTAAAGCAATTTTCGCAATGTTTTTTCTATAAACGCGAGCAGCATCAGAGGTTCTGCCGTTCTGGTGTCCTGAGAGGGGGCGTGGCAATGGGATAGGTCTGCGGATTGGAAGTGGTTCGGGCTTGGGGTTATGGCTTTGTGGTCCCTTCTTTGTTCGACTCCTTGGCTGCTCCTTTATTTTTTGTTTTGCTTTCGGGCCATCTATCTAACGACTTTCTGCGCCATTTCAATGGCAACTGTTTTGCAGCTGATAAAACTTGGCAGATCCCGAAGAGGGGGCGAGGGTGTCCTGCGAAGGTCCTTGTTAGTGGTTCCTCTGCTGCTGTCTCTGGATTTTAGCGGCGTGCCTAATCGTCTGCGTAATTGTCCTGCCGCTGTGCGTGAGCCTGATCCTGATCCGGAATGGAATCCTGGAGCTGCATTTTAAAATCCTTGCAGCTGCACCCACGACATTTATCCTTTTGGCAGCTCTCGCTTCATTTCCCCTATTCCGGCGATAACCTACAACCGCAAAAGTTCCAATTAACTCTGTTAAAGGTTAACCTTTTATCCCTTTTCCCTCCGCCGAATGTCCTTGTTTCATTTGATTAATTGGTGCGAAAATTGTTCACTTCCTGGCTGAATTTTTGGTGAGGGTGTTGGACCTCTGAGGTGTTGTTTGAATGTTGATTGAGGTGACACACAATGAAGTGGAAGGATTACGGCCTCGATTCTGTAGGCATGCTATGATCCTGTTTGCCAACTTTGTTTATGATTGACAGGCAAATTGGGTTGGCAGAACAAACAATAGGCAGGAAAACTATGTTATTATTGCAATTATATTTGTAGGGATCAATACGTGTTTTTATACCCGTTACTCGTAGAGTAAAAGGGTATATTGTATTCGTGCAAAAGTATGTAACAGCTAGAAGGAAGCGTTTCCGACCCCATAAAGTATATATATTCTTGATCAGGATCACTAGCCGAGTCGATCTAGCCATGTCCGTCTGTCCGTCTGTCTGTCCGTCTGTCTGTCCGTCTGTCTGTATGAACGCTGAGATCTCGGAAACTATAAAAGCTAGAAGGTTGAGATTTCACACACATATTCTTGGGCTTCCTACGCAGCGCAAGTTTGTTTCATCGAGGTGCCACGCCCCCCTAACGCCCACAATCGCCATAAACGATTTTCAAATGTGTCTGGAGGCCACATCTTTTAAGATTTTAAAAATATATAAACGCAATTTTATAGTGTTTATTAATACCTATCGAAATGTAGAAGACATTTTTCAAATCGGACCATTCATTAAAAAGTTATACGCAATCAAAATTGTTTATATATCTATCTCCCTCGCACTCCCTTTAGCCCCAATAGATAGTCGGGACACCAACCCGAGTACAGCGTTCGCACTCCCTTTAGCTGAGTGACGGGTATTAGATAGTCGGGACACCAACCCGACTATAGCGTTCTCTCTTGTTTTAATTTAGAATCAAGCTAACTCTCAAATGTAGTTTTCTTGTGTTTAAGAAGCAACAAAACTTGCCACAAATATTTATTAGAAAATTGCCATACAATTAATTGTGACTGCACTTATTTCTGCTGATAAATAAATCAGAAAAACATCTAAATGAAACGAAGTTTTTAAAGTCAGAAGACTGAAACTGAAAATCAAAAGATATTTTAGTTCACTTGCTTAGTTCGGGGTAAGGTTCAGCAAAATTAAATATAGACATTGAAAAAATTTCAGAATGTTCTCAAATTTTATACAAACTATTTCACTTTAATAACTTGATTTAAACACACCGAAAAACGTATCCGAAAACAATCAACCCACATCAGGCTTATCCAAACACCCCTATTGGCAATCGCCTTACCCAAATCAACCCACAAAATACACAAATCCCGACCAGCAAATATGCTTGAGCACAACATCAAGGATATCGGAGCCAAAAACTATGCAGACTTGTCAAAGGATTGAATGGCTCGCCTCTCCAATTTGACACGCACTCTGGCCAAAAGCGAGAGATATCCTTTGGCGAGCTTTAACTAACGCAGGAAGTGGATATGGGGAGTCCAGACATGGCCATGAATCATAATGGAAGCCCAGACCCTCTGCCTTTGGGCCACTTTATCGTCGACTTTTTGCCCGTATTTATAATTTAATTTAGCAGAAATTTTGTGGGCGTCAAGCAAAGGGAAACCAAAAAAAATAAAGCAAGGAAGAAGCTGAAGAAAAAACGGACAAAAATATGGAATGCTCCTCGTTTGGTTGTAAGGATTCACTTGCTTGACCGGAAATTTGAGAACCGCCCTCCCCTCCGAAGAGCCTTTCATATCGGGCGTAGTTTGCATGTTAAATGCACATATGGACATTTCGGGCTTGGGATGTTTAAGTTATGTACACTTCATATATAAACTAACAAGCGCACACACCCACATCGACGGATACAGATATTTGGATATATATGGCTGGAGTGAAGTGCGGAGTGTCCTGGACAACTTTGTGGTCGAATTGCGTTGGCGTGTTTTGGGGTTTTGGGTTTCTCCTTGGGGTCGCTTGCCATCGACTTTGGGTTTCCTCTTTTGCAGCACATGTGTTTATGAATACATAGAAATTTTTGACATTTTTATGGTTGCTTTGGGCATTTGCTATAGCCCCAGCCCATGCCATGTCCCCAAAACTAAAGGCCAAGTCACCACCAACTAAACGATAGCAATGATCGTGTTACAAACGTTTAGTTGCGGTTTGTCGATAAGGATAAGAGATATAGGGATAAGGATAAAGGATTTTCACAATCAGTAAGTGAAGTTCGTAAATTATTATTTTGTCATTTCGATACCAAGAACTTCAATACAAATGTTATTTACTTATATTTATTTGGCATTTTACCTTAATTTTTAAACTATAATAAATTCCTTAGGACTTCTACTTTTTATCATAAATTAAATGATATTTTAAATGCTTTTATATTTTCAACAAACCTTTTAACATTTCAAATTCCTAGAATCCGTTAAGCACTTCTCTTCCAGCTTATGCACATATTTTATTATTTCAATTTCCAGAACGCTATTTAATTTGACCTCTGATACTCCCTTTTCCTAGCCAACCTACAGGGCATTTCAGCCTCAAACCGCTCCAGATTTCCTTTCCTGTGGTATATTATTCATTTGGACCGTGCCTGTGACTACCCCTTGACTTCTTTATTATAACCAGAAACCGCAAAGCCGTACGGTCAAGTTCTGTTTGTTAGTTTTCCATGTGGGGGTGTTGACTTTTTTAATGTTTCAATATGACTAAATGCCCCCGAGCGAGGAGCCAAGTTTGTGTCAGCCTCTGAGTTTGTGGGGGACCAACCCACTTTTGTGTTGTGCTTCGTGTTTCGGTTTCGGTTTTGGTTATGTTTTAATATTTTTTTTTGGTGAAGCGAGGGCTGTACGCCTACCTTCTGGCCTGGTATATATTTATAGGTCTCTGGATATTGGCGGGAGTCTCGTGTATCGCCTGTGCGTCATGGTCGATATCCTTTTGGTTTTGTGTTACGCAAACAGCTCAAGGAATCGGAGCCTCCTTAAGCACTTTGACAGCCACTTTCACTGGGCTCCTTCTGCGGTGGCTCTGCACTAATGAGGCTATCAAATGGCCGCTTACTTACGACCCCGCTCGCCTGTCAAAAGTGTCAAAATTTCCACTACATTTCAGATTTCTCCGCTGCCTTTTCGTTTCGTTTCGGGTCCCGAAAATCTCATTCACATGTGTCTGCCACACTTGTCACTCTATGTTTTTGTAGCAGTTTTGTCTCCGGAGTGCCTCGTTCTCGACACTAAAGTGCTAAAATCTGTGTCATTTATTAATTTCTGTCCGGGTTCTGCTCGGTTGCGGTTCGGAAAGTTTTTTGGCTCTTACATTTGTCATTAGCAGGGATTTGACATTTCAATTATTGGCTGCGAGATGGTTAGCGTAGGTCTGGAGTTGTGATAAGAGATATGGGGGTTCTCTAATGATTTTACAAAATGCGGGAAGATGTTGAAAGATGAGTGATATTTATTAGAATGATTATAATGTGTATATTCTGGTGGTGATATTAAAAGGGGAACATGTTTCAATTGGGAAATGATATATGTTTTGTAAAAATATATAAAATAGAAAAAATAATAATACAAAAATATTAATAGGATTATTTATTTACTTCCATTACACGTAAGGAAAAATAACCATATTGAATGTGAAATTCGCTAAACTGCCTAGCTAATTTGTGTACCGAAATGCTTTGGCTAATTGGGAGTATTGACTTTTGCTTTTATTATGTTCAATCGCACCCATCCGAAAGCCTTGCCCCAGTTTAGACTTTGGACCATCAAATGCCATGTTCCGCTAGCAATTTTCCTCTTTGAGCCCATCCAGGAAATTGCCTCCGTCATTAGCTTAACTGCAGCTGACAACTGTTACGAAAAGCGGAGCGACCATTAACCACACCGGATCAATAGGCGAACACCTCATCCGCCTCCACTCAACCAGTATAGTACCAATATAGTGCCCGATAACAAAGGACGTTCCAACCAGAATATGCGCAATTTTCGAAAATTTTTTGCAATTAACAAACAATTTGATGGAGGGATTGCAGCTCCGTTCTGGGTACCCTTGACTCGGTGACGATGGCAGGTTGGACAAATCCGTTTAGCCCCGGGACGTTTGGCAAACAAAAGCCCGGCCAGTCCAGCTCCCTAAAGGGTCTTACAACAACAGAAGCACATGTTCCGAAACGGCTGAGCGAAAAATGGAAAATCAGGTCAGCAGAGCCAGGCGTCCAATGTAGTTGTAATCGTTAGAAAATTCGAACATATTTGACAGAGCACAAACGTAAACAAGAAACTAGGGGGCTTAAAAAGGGGCTTATTGCTAGGGTGGGTCGGTATGAAGTTCTAGAAGGCTAATTCTCCATGACCTGTGTTAATGCTGAAGTACTAGAAATTTCTATAATTTTAATTTTTTACCGATAATCCCGTTCTATGGTGTTTTTTTCTAACAAAAGACTTTATAATTTTCTTTTTCAATGTAATTTTTTACCAACTAACTATTTTAATTTATATACATGTAGGAAAATAGTTACATTTAGAGAATTCATTTGATATTTGGCGATATTGATATTATGACAAACCTGTATTAAGATCTATACTTTTGGAATTGATCGAGCCACCCTACTTAATGGGGTGGCATTGTCCGTGTGTTGGTATTATCCTGTCAGCAGTGAGCTAGTGAGAAATGAGCGGAGCGATGAGAGGGTGTGAGTGAAACACATCCAACAGCTTGTTGAGCGATAAAGCAATTAGAAGGAAAATGGGATTTTGCATTTGAAATGTTGTTACAATGCTTGGCCATTATTCCAGAATCCCAAGCACCGAACACCGAACACCAGTGGGTGTTGAAAATGGACGAACACTTTGTTGTTTGCACAATAAGCAAGGATGTGCTTTAAGTCCCTCTGTGGAAACTCCCTTAACTGACCTAGTTTACTGTTACAGAGCGAAATGAAAGGCTTAAGTTTCTCAAAAGTAATTGCGTTACTTACATTTCTTTTTTTTGTCGAAGGAAAGATGTATATTATCGATATAAAATATTTACAAATATATTGTTTGTGAAAAACTTAATAAGTATCCATAGAGGGATTGGAAAAATCAAGTAGTTGTATCTCCGCTAGAATGTTACACTTTCAATACTTTTTTTTTGCTGTGTACCTTGTGTTCTGCTTTCTATGTCTTGTTCTGAATGCAGTTTGCTGTCAAGGAGCTCCGTTCTTCATCTTCTGCCAGCTCCGCGCCCTCTGAATTTTTATGCATTTGGCACAAGCTGGAGTGTTGAGTCGCATATGTGAGCGAAGAGCTCTGAAAGCTGCATTCATCTCTCCCAGCGCGGTGCAGATAAAGATGAGAGATTGCCTTTGGAAAAGGGAATTTCGCATGGCTGAACCGAAAGTTTTCATATTTGCCCGCCTCGTCGAACTTTGAGCAGCCAATTTCTGCAGTATAGATAAGCAGCGATGAGACACTTTTGACTTCACACGACTTTCTTGGGGAGCCCAAGGAAAAGCCCTCGAGGCGGCTCTTGTGCGATTTTGGCTTACGGAATGATGAACTTGAAAAGGAAAGGGTGCGAAAATCCACAGGAAAAATATAAAGGAAAATAAGCGAGAAGGGGAGTCAAAGGATTTTCCGATGGGGTTCCTCGTACGCTCCTTGGCTTTAAAAGTGAGCTTCTTAAGAAGATCTGCATTTGAGTATCTCCAAGTATACATACATTGAAAAAGTAAGCCAATTATAGCTTTATTTCAAAACTAAAAGACAGATTGTGTAGGAAGAAATATATTCTTCAAGAAGCAAGCTTAATAAGTTTTGATTTGAAATCGCAATTTACTGGATTTATTTGACTAAAAGGCAGCCAAATGATATTATTTTGTACAAGTACTTCTTATATTCCCCTCAAGAATTTTCTTTCGAAGCACCCACATCACATAACCATCATCAGCACATTTATTCCATCACACTTTCGGACAACAAACCGGCTCATCACCCCTTGGAGTTGGTCCAAACTCGGCACGGAGCCAAATTGTATTTGTCCTAAACCAGTGGCAACTCCTTTAACAAAGCAACTAACATTGAAACCCTCTACGAACCGGCCAACTATAATTTTTATTTGGCCAGCAAAGCAGTAGACAAACAAACAGACCCGCAGACCAACTAACAAAGATCCCTAATCTCGAGTAAATCCACAATTGTCCTTGCTGGTGTTGTTGGTTTTTGCTGTTGGTGGGATGCTAAATTATTTGCACATATGCAAAGTTGGCAAAAAGTGCGAACAAAAGGGAGAGAGCACTAAAATGAAAGGATAGTCGGGCGAAAATAGAGGTTCAAGAGGGGTTACGGGGCGGTCCAGGACCTCGAGTCCTGACAATGACTGTGCAAATTTGGTGCAGATAAGCAGAGTCCGAGAGCACCAAGGACAGCGACGGCAAAAACAGCAACATCAGGAGCAGCAAGAAGAACTAATGCCCGCTGACATGCAAAAAAGGGTAAATGAGTGACAGGACAAAACGAATCGTGGGGTGAGGACGGCCCACCAAGGGTTAACATCCGCCTCTCTCTGTCGCTTAACCCTCGTTTGCTTTTTCTATCCCCGTGCCTAGATTCGCACTGGGAAAAATATCTTATCTTGTGTTTTGGTACAGAATAAAAACCTCTTAAATTGTATTTAAATAAATAATATATATTTTATTTTTTTATAATTAACTTTTGTTAAAATATGTTGAGATTACTCCACATAAGTGAAGGTGCTTACTTTGTTTTCTTTTTATTTGTTATTAGGTAAATACTTGGTAAATATTGGTAAATATTTAAATCAGAATTATATAAGATTCCGTTATTGGAAGAAAAAAATATATCTATTTAGTAAATTTATTTAGTTTAAATACTTTCAAATATGGTATTGGCAACTTTACTTGTTTTTAATATAAAGCTGTTAAGATAGACACATTTGAAGTTTTTTAAGAACTCCCACACTCTTTTCTTTCTGTGTAGACAACAATGGACTATTTCATCCATCCCTTTCCGCATTTTCGTATAGTGCTCAGCTCTCTCGTGTTAAATGCTATGACAATTGCTATAATTGTCAACTGTCAAATGGCATTAACAATTTTTTTGTTGTTGCTACAGTGCTCTTTGCACTTGCCCGCACGCTCAATTGTGTGCGTAGGTGTGGAAATTTGTGAATTGCCAAAGAGTGGAAAGTGGAAAGTGCGGAAAATGTGCGATTTTGATAGGGGAACAAAAGGCTTAGGCCTAGACCCACAGCTGGTCTTTTCATGTCTGCTGCTGGCAAATGAGATTAGATTAGGTTGGCGTGGGTTAAAGGGGCGGAAAACGAGGCTGATTAGTGATAGGAAATACGGGGAATATCACGGTGAAAAGGAGCTGAGATTTAAGGCACTTTAAGTTGACCAAAGATGAAGATTACCCACCCACCCATTGACTTCTCCTTACCTTGCTGGAAAAAAAGAGTCCATTTGAAACCCCATTCAGTGCCATCCATCTATCAGCGGCAGACAAGAGGAGACTGTCATCCTGCCATTCCGGCTCCTAAGCTCCCATCCAAAAACCACCCATCCTGTATATCCTTTCACGTCTGCCATCTTGTTTGCACTTCGTGCTTTTGCATTCAAATTGCGTTTATTCAAATAGAACCAGAACCGTACACATTTTCAATTATTTTATGCTGATTTCCAGGCATCGCAGATCCTTTGTCTGCTCCGGATACAAAAAAGGCACTGAAAAAACTTTTTCCAAATTTAATTATGCTAAATCTTAGGCCCTCCGTTTGTCGTCTACTGTTATTGAAAGTCACTCAAGTCATTGGAACTGGGATTCCGCACATTTAGCTGTCATTCTCATAAAAATGCAAACCATCACGTTTCCTTTAATGACACTTGAATGTCACATATGAGACAGGACGTGGCTGCTGTCCCTCTCACTCATCACTCCCTGTCCCTCTCGCTCGGGAGCTCACAAAGTTTGACATTTAGTGGTTGGCAAAAACTGTCAGGATTCCTGGGCTAAACTTGACGATGATTGCTCGGTTCGGGTTGGACTTGAAAAAAGTTTGAAGATACAACGCAAGTTCAGGTGAGTGAGTGGAACTAATAAAGTCTGCAGCAAAGAAAACTTTCGATTTAACCCTATAAAGATTCAATGTGGCTTTTCTGTTGCGTATTGATAATGTAAGGGAATTAAGGGCATTAATCCCAAAAATTTACGCAAAAAGTAATAAATTAAATGATAAATTAAAGTGATTTAAAGTTCCCCGAAGAAAATAGTTTTCAACAAATTTCCGAGATATCATGGGTTAAAAAGGTTGAGCAAAAATTTGTTGGCTACTAATGAAGTTAAAACTTTAGCCGGATTCTTTGCTTACTTCAGACCTCAATTGAGAGGAAGTGACAGTCATTTGGCATATTTAAATGAAGCTAAAAAGTGGAAAACTACCCACTCATTTCCGCTTGTTTCGGGGGCTTACTGTACTTTAACTAGACTTTTCTTTAGAGAGTCTTCCCACAAACTACCTTTAATATTCATAGAAATCATATAATAAATTATATTTATAGGTTGTTCTTTTGTATTATCTTGTTGCCCGGGGCAAGTGTGTATAATCAATTTTATAACACGATCCTTAGTCCCAGAAATCACCAAAACAATAGATCGACGTGTGCTTAACACGATATTCGTGTGTTCGAAGGCTTTTTGTAGCCACTGGCCCAACACTTTGCGCATAGACAATGTCAAACCCATTTTTAAAGGGAACTGGTACAATACAAAAGGAAGAATAGAAATTGGTAACGAGAAATAGAAATGAAATTATTTTTGTTTGTGTCATCTTTTTGTTCGAGTTTTGTACATTTTTTGTGAGGCTGCAGCACCGCGAGACATCGTCTCTTCCCTTTGTTTGTGGTTCTTTGTGTGCCCACGTCTTTAAAGGGGAAACTCGCTTTTGTTATAAATAAATAGGTATAGCCATATGGTGGGGACGTGATTGCAGCCACAGGTGAATGCGTGAGAATTTTTCCGGATTAAATTTATGTGCATTTTGGACAGTTTGATGGCCTCGGCCTTCGCCTAATTTAATGTCTGCCCTTTTTTTGTGGTCGGACAATTGCGAAAACAATATGTCAAAGGGCAAGGACAATGCCAAATGCCCAAGTGGGTGGCCTCCTGGCGCCAGGACTTCGTATAATTTACAACTTAAGTGGAAATAAAGTTGATTGTGCCAGTGCAACCGTAGCTTTCACCCAGTTTTCCAGCAGACTGACTTCTCATGCATTTTTAAGCAGCCACATTTCGGCCATATATATGCCCAGAGTGCTCCTTCTGCCAGGAGCTGAGGAGCCCGAGGATCCTTTCGCTCCCGGAATCATAACCCAGTCGAGCTTCTTTCTGGTTACTCATTCAAATATTAATTTTTATATGCTTACAGGCCCAGGTGGCAATAGTTGTGGGCCAGGCCAAAAGCACAACTGCGCCGTGCAGGCAGCTCGCTTGGCAAATTGAAATGTGGAAAAGGCGCTTAATGCGCATATGAAAAATGGAGAAAGGAAATTGCATTTTCCTTCTGCCCGAAGCCGCCATCTGTAGATTTTCTGCTCCTGCTCCTGCTGCAGAGTAGGTCAGGCGAGGTTAAGCCCAAACAGAAACGGGTGCATTCAACCGTGAAGGACTTGGCCAAGAGGCAAAGGCCTGAAGTGCATTTCGCTTAACGGCAGCTCGGGCAAAAAATGATTATTGATAAATACAAGTGGGGCTGGACTTGCAGGTAAGCTCAAGGTAAAACATTTTTATAATTCTTACTCAATGCTTAAAAGTACAGAAAACGAATAGTAATATAATTGTATTTCGTTTAGTGACCAATATAAAACATTCATATAAATAGCTAATCTAATTTTCTTTACAAGTTAAGCATAAATAAATTTTAATATGATATAAATTCGATTCCTTTTTAACAAACTGAAATTTATCAAGAAAAATGTAAAATATTTTTCCTTTTCGCAGACAAACTTAAATATAAGTATTTTGTGATTGAGCGTAAAAGTTCATTGAATAAAAATGATAAATCCGACAGAAAGAATTTTCTCTCAAGTCAACAAATAGCTTTATTTGAAAGTGGTTGTGTCTGCATAACGTGTCTTTGTCCTGCATCGATTGAAATGCAAATTCCGGCATAAAATTCCCTTTTCACAGAAATTTTTTTCCATGTCATTCCATCAGCTATTATCCCAGATTCCCGATGACTTGTCGCCCTGTTCCCTTGGTTCACGCACGGCAATTTCCATAATTCGCACAACTTGATGAACAATTTAAACACACAAGAAATATTAATGCAACTTTGTGTTCGACGCTCTCTAAGCGCCAGGCAAACAAATGGCAACAATTTGAGGTAAATTGCTTGCCGGGCGCCCCGTGGCGTCACCTCCGACCGGCCACGCCCCCTTTTACACCTTCGAACGGGTTGGGCGTGTGTGCACGCAACTGTGCACTTAATGCGGCCAAAAGCCGGCAAGGACACGCCCAAAAACTGAATCGTAAAATACAAAGAAAATATACATATACCGACCTCAACCTATGGCAGAAATGGTTTCCAACAATAACTCAGCGCGCTAAGTTGAAATGCTCTCCCCATGACATTTGATTGATGTCCCCCCATTTTGGACAGCTGCAAAAGTGCAAAATTATGGGGAAAGGCCCGCTATCAGCTGCCGGTGGCTTTCGTGCCGGCTATCCAATGGTAATTTATAATTTTGGGCTTATTTAGTTAGCGCATTTCCATGCTAGAGAGCCCAGTTGATAGCGCCAAGTAGAACTGTGGGTCGAGTCGGGAAAGGGTGTGGGCTATAGTATAATAACTATATTCCATTAAAAATTAATCGAAACTGTAAATAGAGTATTATAGCAAGAGATTAACATTATACAAAAGGACTAAAATATTATTCAAATAAAGAATGTGTCAAATATAATAAATATTCCTCTAACAATGAAAGTCAGACCATTTGGGTGCCAAGCGATATATTTAAGAGGAATTGAACAAAATTTTTTCCCTAAAATATTTATTACCTTTGAAGAATTTATTTCAATTATATAAACAATAAAATAAATACCTATAATAAAAAAAATATTTTTTTTTAAAATTAAATTTATATAATTTTAAAGGTGATATAATTTTAAAGTAATATTTTATTTTTTAAATATGAATACTGAAGGAGAATAAAACCGAAAAATTAAAAATATTTATATCCCAAATTAAACTTTGTTTTTATAAAATCAGTTGAAACCTTTTGAGCAACCATAAAAACCACAACAGTTGACTTAATAAACCAATATCTATTTATAAAATATTCATGGACTAGGTGGTCCCATCAACAAAAGAGTAAAAGCATTCAACCTATACGATTCAAGATTTCCGTGTGCCTTTTTTTCCGTTAAACTCTCTTTAAATATGCATGAGCGTGAAATTTTGCACGAAAATATGCCACTAGTGTCGGCAACCAGAACAGGGGCAAAAAAAGAAGAAAAACGACAACAACGTTTATGACAAAATTCCATTTGGCCCAGGCCCACTTGGTGAATTTGCTGGAGAACTGGGTGTTTGGGCTAATGACTTCTGGCATCGGCACCCAGGGCTCCCTCTTGGGCTGTTTTGGAATTTTCATGTGGAATTTGTCATGTGTCAGTATGACTTAAATACCGAGAAAATACTTTTCTTTTTCCATAACGGAATGGGGAGTAAGGAGTACGAGTACCTGACGTCGGCATCACAAATTATGTTGGCTGGCTCGGCTCTAATGGACTTTGATAAGGTGGCAAAAGGTGAGCACCTGCAATACGGGGCGAAATTTATGCAAATCCGCCTTTGACCTAAATTAGCACGAAAATTTGTTAGATTAGGCGCTTTTCATTTCCGCTTGGGGAGTCTCCCCACCAACAAAAAAAAATTCACTTTTCCTTTAACCCCCAGAAAACATGAACCAGGCCCATTTCAATTGCCGAAATTGGAGGCAGCTTACAAGCCATAAAAATTGCATGTCCTGAATGTCGTATGCATGTTGAAAGCAGCACTGGGAAAAATATATATCATTTTGTATCACAATGTAAAAGAAAATTCAAAATATTTAATTGCGTTGAGCTTTTGGATCATTTTCGTGTGATATAGTTAAGCTTAGAAACTATTAAAAAGGTCGTTGTTCTTAATTTTTTCGGTACTTTCTAAAATATGTTGTAAGTTTATTTTCTGGAATGGAATTTACAATTTATAATTATATTTTTGTTTGTTTAATATTGTTGTATTAATTGTGTGCTGCATATATGCAAATATATATATTTTATACAAATCAGTTAAAGTTTTAAATTCAAAATAAATATTACTGTGTATCTCCTTGGAAATGAATGGGAAACGGGAACATTGTCGGGTGCTTTTTAAGTGCAACTCTTTGTATACAACTTCCGTTTGGCGTGTGACGATGTCGGCGTTACCCACAAGAAATGCAAATTTCTGCACACACACCCTCCTCCATTCGCATATATCCATATATCGCCTTATGGAACCGGAATCGAAATCGCAGTGGAGTCAGCGAGTGCGCACGCATTCCATTCCATTAACTTTATCAATGTAAATCACCGAAATGTGTTGGCTTTGGTTGGTCGACCGAATTGCTGGCGGTTTTTGGTCGCTTTGTGTTAAGTCTCGCCGTATAAATATCGTTCGCTGGATTGGAGTGGGTCCGCGATAAGGCCAACACGTCTTGGCCAAGAATGCGTGCAGTATCCTGGAAAGGCGGTCATAAAAACGAGAAAAGGCTTTCAGGACTGGGGTCTCCTGATAGGGCACCCATTTATCATTAAAGGAATTATATTTATTTTTTTATAAAGCAGCACCTCAAATAATTTTGAGGAATATTTACTTTAAATAAATTATGAAACGGATATCATTTATATTTTTATTTTCATATTAAATCATTATAAAATGAAATAAATACACAAAAAACCCATTAGGTAAAAAAATGTATTTTCTAACAAAATTTTATTAGAACAACTTCAGTTTTAATTATAATAATATTGTGCGATAAATTTGGAGACATGGGAAACTTTAACAGGCCAATAAATGACATATCGGTGAATAACATAGTTTATTTTCAATAAACTGACAATAGAAAGTCATCCCTTAATTTACATCCATTCACTCATAATTAAGACATTAATAGTTCTTAATGGCTTCACAAAAACCTTAAGAAAACCGGAAAGAAAACCCCAATTTTGCCCCGTTCCCAAACCAATCCCGATTTTATTAGCCTATCAACTTTCATTTGATTAACCCAATCAATTTCCAGCATAAAAATAGCTCAAGCCAATTTTCCTCTATGCGCATTTACAACTCCAATATAATTAATTACGCAACAAAAAATGGAAATGTCATAATAAATCTTTATCAAAAATGGGCCGTCAGGGAAATATGACAAATTATGAGCTAAAGTCTCAAGGCACAATAAATCAACAAATCATTTGTGAGGGATTTTTTTTGCTGTCAGCAATTAGAAATCATTTAATTGCAGCGGCAAAGTCATAAAAAGCCATCAAATCGGGGGAGAATTGGGGAGTTCATCAATAATAATAATAATCAAGTTTGATGCTCAGTAAAATTTACATGATTTTCCCATAAATCAATGAGGAGCGGAGAAAGCAACTGAATATGAGGGTAGGGCATTAATAAGTTAAGATAATTTCATTTTGATGTGGAGGCCCCAAGACATCCGACACTTGAAGTTGTGAAATTTAACAATTGAGGAAAATCAATAGCCAACAGAAGTTACCAAATATCAGAATGCAATTTGCTATACCCATCACCAAACCTTTTTGGCTGATTTTCGTGTATGTTTTTGCCCACACCACCGGTTCCTTTATTTTTTTTACACATAAAGCCATATTTCATTCGCTGCCAGTCAAATCGGACAAGCTAACAGACAGATTGGACCGGCAGTCGGACGAACTGTGGGAATAAGTTTCCAATAAAACAACAAAAAAGCAAGGGAACGCCGAGGCAAATGCAATGCACATGCCGGTATCTCGTGTAGATACGATATTCCAGTCCGATCCGAAAGCCACCCCGACCACCGGTGAATGCCACCCCCACCCAAAAGTAATTTAACTCCACTTCAGAACTACCAACCCACCAGGCTCAGGCTCGCAGGAGGAAAGGAATCCTCGCCGTGCTGCTGTCACTGATTTTCCGCTTCATATTTTTATATCAACGAATGCCTCCAGAGGGCCAGAGATAGAGATGAAGCAGAGCGACAAAAATTGTGTTTATTTTTATATACATATACACTCGTACACCAGATATTATATTGTACATATAGCGACTCACTCGGGTATGTAAATTTCGTCTGGCTCTTCCAGGGATTCTGCCCTCGATGGGGGGATTTGTAGTTGACGTGAAAATTGTCAAAAAGGCGCTTAAAGTCTTTGCCTTTCTCTGGATCAAATTAAAGAAAATGTTATTTTTAGGCTGACAGCAAAAGGATTGAGCATATCCAACTTGAAGGCCCCTACAAAACAGGGGGATCGGCGGATTGATATTTGGGGTATTTTGGGGTTGAGCCCGACATGCTAATGGTTTGGCACTGTGGGACGTGAAGTGGAAATTGCCGAGAGCGGCCGTGTATTCAGTTACACTTTTCTCACGCCACGGAACCCAGATGGATGATGTAGTTCTATATTTGCACCTAAGCATGAAAAATGATTGGGAAAACTATGCGATGGGGGAGTCGGACAAATGGAGATTAATTGATGGGTGTATAATTTTACTGCAAATTTTTGTAAATGTTTTCTTTAAATTTGAGAAAGAAATTTCAGGGAAAAATTTAATACTTTTAGGCATCTTAATAGGCAAACCTTGAAGATCAAGAGTTTTGAAGGAATTAATTAAAACGAATTTAAGGCAAATTAAGATCTAGAATTTTTCTTTTAAAGTCGTATCAAAACATACTTTAACCTGAATTCATCCCTTTAACAAATAAACTGCCTGATTAGTCACAATTTCTGGGCTGCCTAATTTGGCATAGATTGTCCTGTTCCTCGGTGACTCCCAGAGCTATTTTTACATGATGCCTAACTCAATTTTTGTCAACTTGTCGCTCCGGAAAATTATGCAGAGCCTATACATTTAGGCATAAAAGTTAATCAATGGCATTACATATGCGGCATCATCAGTAGGCCTTCCCTTTGCCAATCCAATCCAATTCACAGGTCCCCAAGGCAATCAGCAAAAGTACATTTGATTTTTCGTTCTGTTTCCCGATTCTGCCTAGGCAGACAGAAATTGCTGGACCGTTTTCATTATCGAGAATAGTTAAATTATCGCCCATGGACCGCATGATTGACAGGCGGACACACGACTGGGCGAATTCGGGGCAGGGGTAACTATTCCTTATTTTCTCAGTGGATAGTGGACAGTGGTCAGTTTTTATGTCCGTCTTATCGAACTCTCGCTTTGGGAATGTGCGGGCCCAGTGGACCATCGTAAACTGACCATCACTTTGATTTTGTCATTCATGGGGCGTTGAAAAGGGGGGAGGGTGTTCGATTCTGGATGGGCGGGGCAGGAGATGTGGTCATCCCCTGGGCATTTATAGCCTTCGCTTCTTCAAACTGACCCTTTCCTAATTTGTTTTCTATTTGGTACTAATTTCTTAATTTAGTGAAGCGTAGCCATCTGCCTGGTTTTAGGGTCAGTTCTCAGATCGATGCTGGTGTCCATTGATTAAATGCCATTGCGGAGAGAGTGTGCCCGCCTGCCGTTCCCAAGTTGCTAATAAAACTTTAATTTCGGTTTAAATTAAAGTGGTTTGTGCTTTGGGAGTGATTGGACTTTAATTTAGATTAGTTTTCTAAACGTTTAATCAGTAAATTGATACTGATGTGCTGTTGGTTTGGCTTTGGAAATTTCTGTTTGCTCCCCATTCAAAAGTGCTGAAAAATACGTACCTATGTTATTTTGTAAATAAATGTATAAGCCTTCCATAAAAAGTTTTGAAATAATATTTGACATTTCAAATTTTGTAAATGGCCTTGAAACTATTTTTTTTATTTTTTTGGAAGCAAGCAAAAGTTACTATATTGTTGAACACAACTGTACAAATAGCCCTAGATTAAGATTAAATACAACACAATTTGAGGTCTAACCTATATATACATACATTTATACATTTGTTAAATTATATACATTTGTTAAATTATTTTTTTCAGTTGAGTACCAAACGTGATTTCATTACGATTACCAACTTTCGAAGCCTTCCTCTTCAGCTTTTCTTCCTTCTTGTTCAAATAACTTTCGTTATCTTCACTTTTACCTTTGTTGGAATCAAAATTGCAAGAGTGCAGCTGGGAAAAATTTTTTAATTAAAATTCACAGACGCAGACACACCCACTCCCACACCTTGAAGCACAGCCCTCCGAAACTCATCCTCCCAGTCCTCTGTTCACATATGCTCTTTTGAGTATTTACCTGGAACGTGAGCCAATTATCGGGATCGAAATTGAAGGAAAAGGGAGCTTAAGCCTTCGACACTCAGTTTCTGTGTGCCTGAGCTCAAGAGCAATTCAGGTTATTAATCTGATTTTTCAAATCGTCAGCATGCAACGTCATCAGCAGCATTGTGATCATGATCTTATATAAACAGGAAACGCAACTTGCCTGCAATTTCCATTTATAAGCCAGCTAAGCCGCTTATCTCCGGCATTTCCACCCCGACCACCAAAAAATCCGGACAAATTGGCTGCACATGAATGCCGGGACCGACAATGCCAACGAAAATGTCAAAGTCAAACTTGCCAGACAACGGAGTGGTTAAGGCAAAGGCAAATTCAGAGGTAGACTGAAAGACATTGATTGGGCTTCCCTTTCGGCGTTTGAGATAGACGTTTCTTGGCCGAAAGAAATTCGACTTTGAGCTGGGGAATATTTCATAATTCCCTTAATATCCATCAGTTCTATCTGCACTGGGAAAAATATAAACTTCCATTTACAAAAGAAACTTAAAATAATTATTTTAGCTTTTAAGTGCCATTTCAAATTTTAGATAGACGACTAAATTAATACCACTATAATTACATTTTTAGTAATTATTCCTTCATTTGGAATTAACTTAATATTTTACTATAATTTAATACCTATCGATTTGAAAAACTTTAAACAGACTTTAATTTAATTTAATAGATGATTCAGCTAGTTTTTTAAACAAATTTAAATTTTTATGATATCAAATTACAATATATTTTTTTCCTGTGTGGCTGCCTGTCAAAACGAACTATTGACAATGACTCAATTTTATTCCCTATTTTTTATGCTGTCAGCGGGAATAAAAAATGCAGCTACTGCAAGGGATGCGGGTTGCCTAACTGTCTACCTACCTTTTCGCTCGACAATCGTTGACTGCTTTATTTATGAGATTTTCACGGTGGTTGAAAATGCAATTCAATAAAAAAAATCAAATTTCACTTGGTGGAAAGCAGAAGTTAATTGCCTGACAGGAGCAACACCAACACAGGAACAACAATTGCACTCATTTATCATGCTTAAAGTTTTGCATTGAACGCGTGCAAGCCATTTACAAAAAATAATGAATCGAATTTTGGAATTCTGGGCGTGCCAAAAGGAACGCCTTGGGTGGTATGGTACATAAAAAACACAAACAGTTCGGAGAGCTATCAGCGGGTGGTCACTCTAATTTTTTACGTGACATCAGCATTAACAAAAGAACAAAGGAATAAACTAAGTGGTGGGTGGTGGAGTTCTGGTGCAGAGGAGAGGTCCATCGTCCTGCGATTACAAATCAGCGAGAAGGCGCCAAAAAGTATTCGGTGCCAGACAAAAATCAAAGTAAAATCACTTTTTCCCAGCGATTGCGGAATTGCCTTGGCATGTAATTGAATGGGCGTGGGTGGTTTGGCAAGTAAAAGAAACGTGCAAATTGCGAGACGATCTGGAAACTTACGAATAAACAGGGGTTGTAAAAGTTCCAGATGAAATATGTGTTTTCGTTTAAAGAAAGATGTATATACAGTTTAAGCCATTTCTAAGAAAAATAAATCTTTTTACAATAAGTAAGGTGATAAAACCCACTCTCATAATCGAAAATCATTCTGTTTTTAAATATTGAACTTTCTTTCGAAATGTTATTAAAATAAATTATTAATATGTAATCTTACTTTAAATAATTTCTGTGTGGTTTTTTTTTTCTTAAATTAGTTACTTATTTTCCGTGTATCTCTGTATAAATATTTTTAGTTCCAGCCTCGCAAGTTTGCTCTATCCTATATCTTTTTCCCTCCTTTACCTTCTTCCCTCTTTTTTTGGCTTTTTCCGCTCTGTCTGTCAACCCATTTCCTGCCGCCAATAATTAAAGTAATTGCTACATTTCTGCCACTTCCCTTTTGTAGGTCTCCTCCTACCGTTTTTTTCCGATGGAGAAGCCACTCCATACGTTGTCTTTGCCAAAAAGGAAACTATTTTAAAAAGGCAAAACTACTTTGGCTTTAATTGCAACAAGCCCCGAACTCTTTGCCATCCCCTTTAGATCCCTATACTGTTTCAACTACTACCATTACCACTCCCCAGAGCTGTCCAATTGTCTAAATGTCTGACAACATTGTAGTTCTTGTTGCCCGGCTTCTCTTCGATGTGGGTCCTGAGTGTAATGTCCTTTCTACGGTCCTGTGTTTAGAGGCAGCAGCTACAATGTGCTTCCGTTTGCATGCAACTCTGCTAAGCTGCTTAAGTTTCGCCTCCAAGCCGAGGGCCACACTGGAACAAATTTGGGACTGATCTACAATATGTAGCCCACATTGACAAGAAGATATTAGCAATACTTATCTTACTTCATAAAATATCCAAACAAAAAAATAAATTAATTTTGAGAAATTGTAAGTGAATTTGAAAAATAGAGCTAGAGATTGATAAAACTGGTTAAAAAATAATGCCATCCCTTTTTCTTTTACATATAATATTTCAGGGTAAAAGTAGGTTTTTAGATCCTTATGTGACGGTTTAAATTTCAACTTATATTGGTATTGTCATTTTTATTTTGTCCACAATTGGGTAAAATATTCTTGATATTAAACTAATTAATACATTATTGTTAATTAATTACAGTGTAGTCCGGTCATGGGAGTGAACTCTGTGCGTGTTAATGATGGCTTGAGCTG
Organism: Drosophila lutescens; assembly: GCA_037075285.1. Taxonomy (NCBI): domain Eukaryota; kingdom Metazoa; phylum Arthropoda; class Insecta; order Diptera; family Drosophilidae; genus Drosophila; species Drosophila lutescens. The sequence continues at coordinate 706,506 of JBAMCF010000013.1, read as the reverse complement.
CCATTTGTGGCCTGTTGTGTGTTTGGTCCAGGGGCACGTAAAAATCAATGTCACCGCGCTGTTTGCTGTTTGTTTTCGGTTAACATTCCTTGGTTCCGCTGCCATTTCCTTGCCGCCCCACCCCGCCTAACCGCCAACTGTGATTTCCCTGGCCGTTGTAATAGCAGCCGCTGCAATTTTCCTCGGCCAAGCTGCAAAACTTTCGACGCAAAAAAGGAAAAACAGAAAAGTTTTTCACTTAAACTTCGCCGCAATGCAGCAGAGGAGAGTTCCTGCACAGAGAGAGAGTTCCTGAACGAAATGTTCTGAAATAATGGGTATTATTACTTTTAAATTGTGTTGGTGACGCAGAACGGAAGTGGATCGAGGATTCTTTATTGATACGGTCACGGATTTCCTAAAAAATTATGCGGTTAAACTTTAGTCATTCCTTAAGGCCTTTGAATTTTAAATGCATATAATTGGGAAGCTTATTGATCAACAAAGCATTTATTTATTTGTTGTGAAATGGACAATAAATTCGTATATTTTAAAATATTATTTATTCGATAGGATAGGAAGCAATTGGACACTCTTTTTACAAGAAAATAAAATATTTATTCATAGGGTTTTTTTTAAACAAAATTATTCTGCTTGCAAAGCCTTTGGTTTTAATTTTGTGAAAAAGGGAAACCCGTTTAATTTAATTTTATAACATCTTGTGAATCATCTGAAATATTTAAAAAACTTTATAAATGTTCCTTTGGTTATGCAATTAATTATGAATCAGGCAAGGGTATTTTCCCTTTCGCTTTCTTAAAGATATCCAATTTCCTTTCGGCTTGACAGTGCTTCTGATTATTCCCACGTCGATGTGCCACTCCCACGTTTGATGGAAAGGGGCGAAGGGTGCAGCACTTAAAATTTGTTTAAACATAAGTGGGTAATTATCTTGAACGTTAGCGTGGCAGCCGAAGAGCCGACTGGGCCATATCGGCTACTGTTTGACGGGAAAACTGAGGACTCACCTCATTCGACCAACCCTCTGCGGATGGGACCCCTATAATTAGTTTTCATAATTTTATTTTATATCACTGCGCTTTAGAGAGCTGTCTGTCTATCTCGTGTTACCGTCACAATTCCACTTTCGAAGTTTCAAATGTTTCTAGTCCCACAGACAGGCAGCCGAAGGCCCGCATGAGAAGTTGTTTTTATCATCACCGAAAATTAAAACAAAATATTTACATTAGCAATAAGTTGTGAGTAACTTTCCCGAGTTGTTCCTTTTGTGTTTAGCTACCAAATTGCGCAGAATTTCCTTGGCTGCTGAGAGTTTCGTCTTTGCCAAATTTGGCTGCTCTGTTTCTGGCTTGCTAATTTCCTTTGAGCTCCGCCAGCTTCAGTTTTCTTTGTTGCTGCAGTTTATGACAACTTGACGGACACTTTGAATTATGCATGACAACGTCGCGTCTAGGTTTCAGCTTTATGCATAACAATGGAGAGCTCGAGAGCAACTAATGGCACAACATTGTCTTGCCCGAAATGCTAATGCTAATTTGCATTGGTTGCGCTAAAACTTTGGAGTAGGCGTTGAAGCGTGGACACCAGAAATGTCTCTCTACTGGGAAACTGAGACGGAATGAAAGGGTTTCTCTGAATTTGAAAAGTATAAGTGACGGTTATGCTGGCTTTCAAAGAATCCTGCAATGAGTTGGGATGAAGAATATCACTTGCTGAAACGCAGTACTTAAGCCTAGTTATGTATGACTTGAATTATTCTTCTCTTTGAATTTAACCAAATTTCCTTTGAAACCAATTATAAAAACAAATTCTCCAGAACTAGTGAGTTAAAAAAATCAATAAAAAACTTTCAATGAATCTTTAGAACCCTACGACCAAATAAGCTTCCTCACTTTTAGTTTTATTTCGTGATCCTATCTTTAATGGCTTATATCCCTTTCTGAACAAGAGAGAACGCTATAGTCGGGTTGGTGTCCCGACTATCTAATACCCGTCACTCAGCTAAAGGGAGTGCGAACGCTGTACTCGGGTTGGTGTCCCGACTATCTATTGGGGCTAAAGGGAGTGCGAGGGAGATAGATATATGAACAATTTTGATTGCGTATAACTTTTTAATGAATGGTCCGATTTGAAAAATGTCTTCTACATTTCGATAGGTATTGATAAACACAATAAAACTGCATTTTTACTTTTCCGAAATATTGAAATTTTTAAAATCGTATATAAGCGATTGTGGGCGTTAGAGGGGGCGTGGCACCCTTTTGAAACAAACTTGCGCTGCGTAGGAACTCCTAGAATCTGCATGCAAAACGCCAATCTTCTAGCTTTTATAGTTTCCGAGATCTCAGCGTTCATACAGACAGACAGACGGACAGACGGACAGACGGACAGACAGACAGACAGACAGACAGACAGACGGACAGACAGACGGACAGACGGACATGGCTAGATCGACTCGGCTAGTGATCCTGATCAAGAATATATATACTTTATAGGGTCGGAAACGTTTCCTTCTAGCTGTTACATACTTTTGCACGAATACAATATACCCTTTTACTCTACGAGTAACGGGTATAAAAACCTAATTTATGACCGTATTATAAGTCCCCAATGAGGTGAATCCATTTAATTATGCTCGTAAGCTTCAATCGTTAAGAGTCTGCTCCTCGACTTAATTAGCTAAAAGCTTCGGCAGCTGCGCCACCTTCTGCTTGTCGCAGACCTAATATCAACTGCCTTGATCTAGGCCCTCTGGCAGTTGTCATAAAAATATATGTGCAACCCCAGACAAGATATTACCATACACAGTCTTATATAATACAAAATAAAGTTGCTGGTGACGTCCTTCCCTTGGCGCACTTAATAACTTAATTAACTACAGCGGCTGGGAGATAAAAATCAAGCGCAAAAATTAACAGAAAATCTGCACAAAACAGAGGTGGCAATAAAAATACGCCAAGAGCGTAAAATAAATACAAATCGGAGCCCAGAATAAAAGGGAAATCTGGGGGAAAGCTTCGGGGGAAAGCAGAAAAACATAAAAAATTAAGCAATTACGTGCACGCAGACCGCTGGATGTGATCAGGAAATGCACAGAAGAATTTTATTTGCGTCATTTTGTCATCATCATCAGTGAGCGGGGGAACCTCGTAATCCCTCAAAATATATATACAATCAGGAAATTAAAGCGACTCCTGACAAATCACCAGGCAAAAACCCCAAAAAAAAGGACAGAGAAATAAGAAAGGAGGCAACGCAAAAAGTTGCGTGTCTTAAATTCGCCATAAAAATGTCACACAAGTGAAGGAGGACGAGTTTCGGCGGAGCAGACTGACAGACAGGACAAGGCAGGACATGCGTGTCCTTTGTTTTTATGTGACACGCCCCACGCGCTGCCAAACCGCAGCCCATTAATGGCGGACTGGGAACTGGCATCGCTTGAGGTTAGGTTCATTTGCTCTAAATCTTTTAAATGCCTTTATTTAGACTAAAAGCGTTGGAGCAGACGTGCCAGGCCAGTTTGCCATCTATATGAGAGACAGTGCTGGCATTTCGGTGATTTTACTGGGTATTTTTTAGTGGGTATTTCGTTAATTTTATTTCGTTTTTCTTTTGTTTTATAGAAACTGTTAAAAATAAAAATATTTAATGGGTGATATCAATGATTTGTTAAGTCAATACCACTTAACAATAAATATTTATTAATAATAGAGAAATGGAATTCCCCTTTTAATAATAATAACAGAATTTTTAAGAATAGTCGTGTTACTAACTACTTTGCAACAAATTATGTTGTATAATTATAGAGTAACTTAATGAAAAACTCAAGCATTCTTATTTAAATTTATCACTTTTAATAAAACACGAACATGGCATCACTGGTTCGTTTTGTGGGATGGAGTTCCTGCCAGGACGAAGGTTTGCCTGCCGTGGTTTAAATGTAAGCGAGGCAGGCAAAAGTGTTTTCCGCTTTTTTGCAGGGAGCCTAAGACTCCTTCAACTCGGATGTGTTCTATTCTGTAACGTTTTGTTGGCTTTAATGTCTCGTTCGCATGTCCTTGCCATGTCCTGGACTGAAAAGGGAACTAAACCGATCCGATCCGAGCTGAGTTAAAGGAGGGTTCTCAGCTGGCTTGCGTGCTGTTTGCGGCGCGTGTAAATATTTTGTTTTACAGCTTCGAGCACAGCCAGCCGCCCCTACATACGACTAATAGACTTGCCCGTAGGTGTCTCAATTTTCTAAATAGTTGGGGGCTTTCTCCGACCCAAAGCGTTGAGCAAACAAAAACCGCAAACACACATACGCATGCCAAACGTTTTGCAATTTTCAAATCAATGCAGACATTACACAGAGAAAAAATATGTGAAATATATAACATTCGTTCGAATTGTGCACAGGAATTATCGATATCTGAATTTAAAATGTTACTTTGTATTTTAAGCTTTACTTATAATCATATTTTAAGTTAGCTTTTTGTCAATATCAGTTTGCATTAAATATTTCGCTCTGTGCACAAAGACAGGCTAAGCATATTTCGTATTTGCTTGGGACTTCGGTGGAAACCTTTTTTGGGGCGACCACTTTCAAAGGACTGCCTGAGGTTCCTTTTGTTGGTTCGTCAAATTGAAGCTTAAGTTTCGACAGCCATTACATTTGTTGTTCTTTATCAATGAAAAGCTTTTGTGGGATATGCGAGGGTTCGCAATGGGATCTCATGGGTAAGCCAAAATAAGGTAGGGTTTTTGGATTAGGTGGGATCCAGCCACGTGGACTAGCGAGGGATATAATCTTAAATTAAAAACATTTTTAAAGGAAATTTTGAAATAGATTTTTTTTTGAATTCTTTAAAGCAGGGTTCTATTGAAGCATTTATTTTACTAGTTATTACTATACACCTTTCCTGTTTCGCTTAATACTTAAAAAGCTGTAAGAGAAACAATAAGGAGACTGGAGTTAATTCAACAAACTCCTTTTTCCTTCCACAATCTGGAGCTGTAGGTTCTTTTCTGCCTCATTTACCCATTTGCTAAATAACATATGCAGCAAGACCAAAAACCCAACTCAACTACATCTGCGTCTTGTCCGAAATTTGTGCAATTACAGCTTACAAATGCTGCGCACATTCCAGTGCACATGAAACACCATCAATAAAATTAGAGCAAGGACCCTGGCCAAACACTCCACTGCAGCCGCAGAGCAATTCTTTATGGTCGTAAAAAAGCATTTATTAAAAATTCTCAACGCAAATCCCGCCTGTCCCTTAAATTAAAACAACATCATTTTGATTGAATGCTGCTTGGGTTGCCTGGGACTCAAGACTCTTAGAGAGTGGAGAATGCCGCATCACTCGACCGCATTACATATGCTACCCCGGCTTTGTCTACCTAGATTTTTTCCTTAATTTTATTACACAAAAGAAAAGCGAGGCGAGCGGAGAAGAATGAGAAGCACTCGAGGAGGGAAAACAAAGGCCGGGGCAGTTCGTAAATTGCATTTTTTGTTGAGAACCGCAGAACCTGAGGAGTGGAAAATGTATATAAATTGACTTCTTTATTGTGGCGTTTGCCTTTAATTTCGCAGAACTCCACTCGAGGAGCGCCTTGGAAAACAATTTACCACCTAAGAAGCCGCAGACGCAGCCGCAGAAGCTGAAGCTGAATCTGAACCCTAGTGCTCCGAAACCACCGAACTGATTGAATTTTACGCTTCATTTAAATTGAATTTATTACCCGGGCTGCCCCCGCCACTCAGGTGGGCTCCATTAGGAGCGAGCCTCAGAGCCTGAAAATCATAATTAATAGACACGAGTATATTTCAAAAGAGGGCGAATCGAGCCCAGAACTTCCAGCTGAGAGCTTTTCCTGAGCCTAACAAATTTCCACGCTTATTTCAATTACCTTTCAGCTTGAACCTCCGGAATTTCTTGACACTTTATCATAACCCCGGCATTCCGGTGGATTATGTCTGGGCCGGGAGATATGTATGTGCTCCAATTTGTTTGGTACTTTATTGGGTTTTTAGCCTCCTTTTTTCGCCTTTTGCCAGCTATCAGCCCCAGCTGACTTTGTTTTGTGGACTTCCCGTTTTTTTGCTCTGTTTTTGCCAATATTGTTTTAGCCTCTTGGTTTGTTTCACGTGTTTACCTTGTTGGAAAGCTTTTCCAGTCCTTCTCCCCTGGTTGTTGCTGTCAGAATTTTCTGCTACAATAATGCCAGGGAACTTTTTACTTCTTTGGGGGTTTTTTCGTTTAGTGGGTTAACAGGTTGGCAGTGCGCCCTATTTAGCTTATAAGGAGGGGTCTCCTTAAAGAGCAGTCCACTCCTCTTGAATTTAAGAGGAGTGCTCGAAGAAGTTTTACCAGAGAAAACACACCTTACGACTGGGGCATCATCAATCAATCAGTGTTTGGCAGAACTGGGGGCCAGAGTCATCAAGTCAAGCCGGCTGACAGTTGAGTTGAGGAAGATCACGAATCAAATGGCAATCAAGATGGTTCGACTGAAAGCTTTTTGGTTTGTGAAAATGCAAATTTGGCAGGCAGTAGGATGTTGATGAATGGCCGCAAGTTACTAATTATTTTGAGACATGCAATTGGAATAAATATGGAAAAGTTCGCTTTGATAAACTCCCGTCACTACATCATCTCCCGCTTCCGTAGAAAAGTTCCCATTTCAATTTAAAAGTGTCCTCATTTCATTTTATTTAACCCCAATACACATGCCGCATTGTTCGTTGTGTGGTTTGGCCTAATAAAAAAATTAAATTTAATTACCAGCCACAAAACTAATTTGAAACTTTATCTCTGCATCGGCAGTCGACACAAGCACGAGTCGCCCCGGCATTATCCAACATAAATTCCATATTGCGTGTCCAAATGCTATTTGTTCTATCTCCTGGAAACGCGCCACACTACACAGGGAAAAATCATTAAAATGTATGTTTTGCAATAATATAGCTTTGAACCTATGTATAAATGTAGTTTGATGTTATCTTTTATCAATTTTGACTTGATATGCTCGATATGTAAGCAACCTGTTCTAAGTAGACCATTCGAATTTCGAATGTGTCCTTCTCTCTCCCACTCATGTAACTTCAAGCGCTATCCCGCTTTATTTCGAATTGAAAGAGTTAGTTATTCTCGGTCAAACTCAGGTAATTTAAGTCGCCATATTGCTTATTGCTCTTCGAGAGAGAGAGAAATCGGTATTGCCTGGTAAAAACGAAATGCGTATAAATACCAGAAATTTACCATGCGCATATCAACTTGATCCCGGCGTGTTTGCAAATTAAGAATTAAAATCGAGTTTTTCCCAGTGCATTCAGTCAGTCAGATGGACTGGCAGTGGCTCACTCGGTGGGTCACTCAGTCCCATGTCAGTCAGCAAGTTAGTTAGAGACACGTTTCCCTGTGGCTCTAACCAAATACATTTCACCACTTTTCCATTTCGTTCTCTCAGTTTTCCTCTTTTTTTCTGGCATTTTCACACACACAGAGTGGCGTGCATTTTTGTGGTTGTCTCTCAAGCTGCCGCCCACCACCTCCCCCGATCCCCTTTCAAAAATGCTGGAAAAGTAGGAAAATCGGGAGGCTGATTGCCTACGCACTGGGCCTGGGAAACTGGGCAAAACCCACTAACTAACTGGCCCTGGTGGAAGTGCTGTATTGTGGCCTATTGTGCGGTACGTGCCGCAGGCTAATGCTCCTTCCTGGCCAAAAGTGTGAGACTTTTGCTGCCGATTTAATTGGCCTGGCGGTGGTTAGGGATGGAAATATATGCACACACACATATATTTCTAGAGCACGAAATATATTTTCGGCCTTGTTGGCTTGTTGCGGTGCAAGAAACAGTAAAGTTTCCCATTAAATTGTTGACTTTCCGCTCGCTTCTTCAAATAAATTTTGGTTTATGGGCATTTAAATGAATTCCGGAGGACGGAATACTTTTTATAGATTTATTGATTTCCCATTGTCACCCCTTTGGCATAAACTATGGCAAAGGCTTAACTTTGCATCGTAAATTATCCGTTACTTTGCCACCGTTATTGTCAATTGCTCAATGTCGTAAAAATCAATTTGTGCTGCAATTGACGCTCTTTTTACGATTTTTCCAATTAAACAAATTACCCAAACAACAGTTTGGACTGTAAAATGCACAACAGAAAAGTTTTTTTTTTGTTTATTTAAAAATAGTAATAGTTGGGAGGCGGAAAGTGGCACGCGTTAGCAGGATTCCGTTTTCGATTTGGGTTCGCATTCGGATTCAGATTCAATCAAGGCCCGCATGCCATCAAACTTAATTTACAGTAAAAATTCCAATTGTTTGGCGGCGTTGATTTAAATAGTTTTAAGAATTTAATTACGCTTTATTGCCGGCAGAGCCACTCACACACAAATCGCCCACACCTCATCGCATTGTGGGGGATATTGTTTGATAAATGAATTGTTTGATAAACGACAAAACTCAACGAAGTGCAACGAATTGTGCCCGCCTTGCTTTTGTGAACTGAAAATTAAATTACTTGCTGTATTTTTCTTAGGAATTTCCGCTAGTTTGGCGGTGACAAAAACATGGTGCGCTCGATTTTTCAACTTTTCAGCGCACATGTCGGCGGGCTGCGAGCCCCGACCCTTGACCCCTGAAGCCCGACCGCCGACCACTGGATGACCCGACCTGGCCAACGGATCCAATGCCGCAGGGCCGACCAGTCGGGTCGAGTCTCGTTTGCTGGCCGTGTCAACCAAAGTGTTATTAATGGCTTGTTTTTACTAAATTTATTGCTTGCTATTTATTAATTTATTGACTTTTAATGCAATTAGATAAGAGAAAAGTGCATTTCGGTGGCCAACTCGTCCGTGCGCCGCTCGTTCAGTTCATTTTTCTTCGGCGTATGACATGTGTAATATGCACCGCAGCTGGCCGATAAGAAAATTGTTAAAACTTAAATATTCAAAAGGCAGACAAATGGCATCTTCTATAATTACAGTGGGATTTCATCTTCTCGTTTTTTAAACCTTAATTAAAGTTTTTAGCTTCTGCGTTTATTTAAATAGTTTACAATATTTCTATTTTGTTCAATACCTATATTAATTAATAATATTTTCTTGGGGACTTTAAACGGAGTTATATTTTATCGTTGCTTTATAAGTAGATTAAATCTTTAAGTATTTCTTTGGTATGTGGCACTTCAAACAAAATTGCTCAGAATAAATCAGATTTATTTTGTGGTGATGTCTTATTCTAAGCGAGTTTGTCTGTTGAATTTAGTTTATAAAAGTCTTTAAAGACCCACTCCTGCTGCACAGTTTTAGCCATCAAAAGATAAAACTACCCGCAGCCAATACCTACATAACATTGATTGATGGTGTTTACACAGTTACGAGCTCTTGCTGAAACTTTTCAGATACGCATATCTATATATTTCCATAACCCGATTTCCATTATTAAATTGTTTGTTTTTGCGTACGCTTGTTTTTGCTTTTCCCAGCCACTTAGACCAAAAACATGTCACACTTTCAGCTTTGTTCTGTTTGTTTCGTTTCGTTTCGCCTCGCTTTGCCAATCAATAACAATTTAAAAGCTGTTCCGACAACATGTGTCCCCCGGCTCCCAACTCCTTGTACGGCTGCCACACCTCTCTTTTTATTTTTTTTTCTATTTTTCCTATATTTCCAATGAGACCCTCCCAAAAACAGATTGCAGCAATTACACAACACGCCATGCAACCAGAGCAAACAACTTGGCCAAAGACAAGCGCCATATTGTGGGGATTGGGAACTCGGAATTGGGGAATTGGGGGATGGCCACCCCGAAGCTGCTCGAACCGAAAATTTTATGTCACATTTGTGTCAGACGCCGAACAGCCGAAAAATGCCAAAGAAATAAGCTGCAAAAGCTATGGCAGCCAAGTATAAATAGCTGGCGAAATGCGGCAAAATACGACAAAACACCATAAAAGTTAAACAGTAATTTTGACACAGACGACGGCAACGGCAGCAGCGGCATATGTGGGTTGAGGAACGTTTTTCCTTTTTCCAAAAATATTCGACCAATTTTCCTCCTTTTCATTTTCCAAGGGGGGTAAATGTTTTGTAGATAAAGCGCCAAAGTGCGTGAGCGTGACCCGAAAACAGGGTTTTGGCCCAAAAAGGTCATGGTGGGTGGCTGAAAATACAAATGTTGGTCTTTAACCTTTAAGCCCTTTGAAGCTGTTTCGTACCTGTTGTTTTAATCCGAAATTCCTGTTTCTGCAGAGAAAAAAATAAGCAAATGAAATAAACTAATTTAAGAACGAAAATAAAATATAAACGGGAAACTTACAATATTTAACCTAAATTTTAGTTTATATGTTTTAAGATTATTCCTGCCACACCTTTGTGTCTACATAAAAAATAAAACAGTATTTAAAATAAATTAAGTAATATATTAGAAATCTTTAAATGCTATTATGTATTTTAATTTTGTGCTTAGACTTTCTGCATTACAGAAACTTTATTTTTAAACTCATATTTTGTTGTTATTTTCTGTGTATTTATTTCGCTTGGCAATTATCAATTTCGTTTTGCCCTGGGAGGACGACGATTTCGGTGTGGTTTCAACTGCCACTGACGGCTGCGGTCACTCAAAGGTTTTTGGGTCCAGCGGTTTTTAGAAACATTCCTCTAAACAATGTGGCCACGTTGTGTTCTTTTTTCGCAACGTAATTGTTAAAATGTAATTTCCGTTTGTAAGCACGTTTGCGATGCGGGAAAAATATGTATCCCTAGTGAAATAGTTGCCGTAAAACCACAAATCAAATTGTCAAAAATCCCACAGCTGGTGATGTCTCTATGGCCGATTGGATCGTCATCTTGTGTAACTGGAAAACAGGAACTCGAGAGGCTACTGCCCTTTTTCCGTTTTTAAGATCGATGCAGACCTTCGAACAGCGGGCATCAACATTTGGGCCTGCTAATTATACCCGCAGGCTATGGGAACGGGAAGAAAGTCAAGAACAGAAGTCCGTATACCCAAAATTATGCATCCAAAATGCAACCGCTTTTTGACTTATTACCTTCATTTGTAGGCCGTTGGTTGAGGGTAATCTCCTCGAATTTCCTTTGGGCTGGTAGTCGTAATTACCAAATTATAGGCTTACCCTTTTGGCTGACTGATTAGACCCATTTACAAAAAAACTCTCTTCGACTGCATTTGGCTGCCAACTGCTCCTAATAGACAAATTAACTTATGTTGTATCTCCTTTCGTTCCTTTCCACCATAGTTAAGTTCGATAACATCTTGTAAATATTATGTAATTTTTTATAAATTTCCCATAATTACAGTGGCCATGTTGTTAGAGTATTTGATTTATAAGTAGACATAATTCGCTGTAGTTTGCTTTTCAGTGGTGGTTAAAGTCTTTTAAGATATCAGCTGTCAGTGCTTTTATTAGTTATTAGTTAGTTTCTAGAAAATAATTTAAAAGGTTGTTTAAAGAATATTAAAATTTTTATTGTTTTATCAATTTATTTATTATGTGTTAGCAAAGTGATTTTATATTTATCTGTCACGATTAAATATAATCAAAATAAAAGTTAAATTACTTTTTCTTAACTTAAATTAAAAACATTTAATGAAAATCAAGTTTAATTATCTAGAGGAACAAGCTATATTATCTGAAAATGAGTAAACAACGCACAAATAAACCAAATATTTTGAAGAAATTAATGTTATTTCCTTTTTTATGGTGTACCTACACAGCAGTATACATATTTAAAGCTAAGGAAGTTAACATTGCCAAACGTACATATGTACATATGTGAGACTTTGTAGTTGTCTGAACTCCATTTTAACTCACTTTTCCCTCATTCATTCGAAATTGCATGGCAATCACAGCAGCTACAAAATCAACATCCCTGGCTGTTCATTTTACAGAATACTTAAATTTTATTGGATTACATTTGTTTACTCTGTGCCTTCATTTAAATAACCCACCGATGATTTGCTTCACGTTTTGTATTTGCTAATGCTCAGCTCTTTAGTACTTGCACTAAAAAGCGAACTCATTGAAATGTTTTGAAATGCTGACTTGGGAAGTATTATCCCCGCACTCTCTTTCTTTTTTAATAGAGTTGTTAAGGTAAGTTGGGATGTTTTATAGATTTTCCGTGTTTCGACAACGGGCAACAACTTAAATCAATTTGAAATGTGCAGGCGAAGAGAGGCAGTTTTATGGCGTATTTTGAATGGGTTTTCCATTCCCAAATCCCAAGCAATTTATCATGGAGGGAGCCCTCTTAACGAGCACGCCCCGAATGCGTTGACTATAAACAAACAATTAAAAAAATAAAAAGCGCAACGAAAACTAAAACTCAACACTTTCATTAAACACAGAACGGAATTGGGCAACAATAAAATATCTTTATATGGCCCTGAAAAGCTGTCATACCCAAGCCTCTGCCGTTGGACTTTCCTTAGGGGGGATTGATCGAAAATAAACAAACAAAATAATATCTGAATGTGACTTAAATGATAAAAATGTCAAAAAAGTGTCAAATGACGTCGACGAGGGCGACGAATGATGATAAAGAGCTGTGACTAAGCGGCTCGTCTCCGATTTTCCCCATCGGAAAAGAGACTCTGTGAAAAAATGACAATAATTAAGCGCACGAGATGGACGAATCTGAATGGCAGCCCTTTCTTTCCACTTTATGTCCCTGCACACTTCCGTCTTCCAGATTCAGAACTCCGCCTCCGACTTTCTGGCGATCGAGTTGCAGTCGCTCTAGAAGTCGATCTCTGCAGCCCAGGGTTTCGCTGCTTCGTCTTTATAGCAACGCCCCCTGCTTCCTGCCTCTGGTGATCTTCACTGCCCCAACTTCACTGCGCTGCCTGCCGCTTGCCGCTTGATTTATGCGTCGACTTTACTGAAATTTCTGTATCTAAATGTGGCATTTAAGTTATCAACAACAACAAGAATCGCCCGACCGGCCATCTGCCGCCTGGCGGGGAGCTTGTTCGTGTTTTTGGCTCCAACTACGGTGCCTGCACTTGGCAAAAATCGCATTTATTTATATTATTATATTTTATTGCCTGTATTGTACAATAAAATCTTTAATCAAGGGAGAGGTAATTTTTCCATTAATTTATTTGATTTTTTTAATGAATAAACGTAAATAATCTTAACTTTTTTTCTTGATTTCAATAAGTTGGGCTACTGCTTTTAAATATGCTTACTTAAATATAATTTCCCTATACTTGAAAGATTTCAGCTCTTAAAAAATAATTTCTTAAATTTAAATGATCTTTTTATTTTTATTCTTTATCAATTTACATTTACATATAATTTTAAAATACTTCATGTCTTCTTAACCAACTTTTAAGAACTACAAATTGTTCAGACTGTATTTTGTTCTCCTTTGTGAGCGTAGCAATCCCTGAAATATTTCGCGGCATGATTTAGTTGCATTTCACGCACATCACACGCAACTCGCTGGTGAGCTGGGGGCATCGGGGCATGTGAGTTGCTCGCGTTGCTGGAATATCTTTTGTGCCAGACCCCAGGCCCAGACCCCTCTGTTCTGGTTCCGATTCGCTGTCTGTTTGGGGGATCCTCAGCACTGGATTCCCCCATGTATTCCCGCTGGGCGCTGCTCTTGTGCCATATTTTTTCCAATATTTACGGCGTAAGTCGAACTGACTGGCGGACTCATCAAAATAATCGCATACGATGCCGAGGTCCATTGGCTGCTATAATTTCTGCGGTGTGTATTGTAGTCCCTTTGGGGCATATTTCTCCAACACTTCATATGTCCCGGTATTGCCCTGCCTGAAAGATGTTTGTGTAAATAAAGAGATTTAGCTAATGATGGTGATGTAAATCTTTTACCTTTGTGCTAACATAAAATATTGTTGTTTTTGAAGAGTCTTAAGAAAGGCGTTTAGAATGGGACTTTTAAATAAGCTGCATTGCTTAGTAAAATATTTTAACAGCAGTTTAACACATAATTTAAGTTTAAAAGTTTGTTGTTACTACAAGTTATTTTCATTTGGCCTTAAAAATGTCTTAAATGTCTTGCACAGAAGTTCTTAGTTTTAACTTAGTTTTCTATGTAAATATTATGAAATGAAAGATTTGTAATTTTAATATAAATAAAATCCGAAACAAATATTATTTTCCCAAAAAGAAAAAGCTCAAAATTACTTTTTATTTAAATTATTTCCTGAATTGTTTTCCTTTTATTTAATTTCTTCTACATTATTGGAGCTATAAAGCTACACTTTTTGTTTCTCGGTAAGCCATATGCCTTTAAAGATCTTTTGTAGCACATTTCATATTTTTTGCAGCTTGCCGAAATTTGGCTTAAGTCATGTTGCATCTTTTTTTTGCTTGCTCAGACTCCATGGGGGATTTAAGTTTCAGGAAACATCTGCCTGCCAATCTGTCGCTGCCTACCTCGATGATCCTGCCTGCCCTACTGGCTCCTTTTCTTATTTTTCCTTCCTTTTGATTTAAACACACTTGAGGCTCTTAATTATATTGTTGTGCGCTTTGTTTTTGTCCGGCGTTTTTGGGGTCTTTGTATTTTTTTTATGGAAATGAAATCACCTGCGGCGTTTCGATGGTTTTTTGTTTCGGCCTCTCCCCAGTTCCAATTCAAATTCCAGTTCCTGTTGTGTTATTTTCGCTTGGCATGTGTTTCATCTTAATCATATTTCGCGTAGCAAGGGCCCAGGAAATTTACTTAGTGCTAATGCCAGCTAATGAAGCTGATTTCGTGTCCAAGTCGGAGTCAAAGTCCGGGTCGCAGTTGGAGCTCTGCCTGCAAATTAGAGCGGGCTTTTAGTTGCCTGCTAATTAGCAAAGCTCTGCATCGCGTTCGCAGCCATTGTTTGGCCACCTCGAGTCCCCTGTCTCCCGACCCCTAACTCCTAACCCCATTTCCACTTTCCACGCCCCCTGTTGACCAACAACTGGTTATCATAATTAACGGGCGCGAAGCTCTGACCAAAGTACAATTGAAACGAGATTCTCCCGCCCCCTCGAAACACAAGAGCCACCCATCGAGCCGTTTCCTTTTCGCCGGGCCAACTGGCAAAGCCATGGCCACTTGAACCGGACCACACACAAAAGCCTGACAGTTCCCGGACAGATATCCGGAGTCGGGAGAGCTCGGAAAACAAGACTGACTGACAAACCAAAAAAACATACCGAATCTCTTGTCTTTTTCATACAAATTGAATTAACTGTAATATTTTTATAAATACCCTAAGGAGAGATATCATTGGTGGATTTGAGTAGGAGAATACAATACAATATAATACAGAATATATTGATAAATGTATAATATTCTCATTTTGCAAAAAAAAAGAATTGATCTGAATATAAAAGGTAGATCCAAAAAGAAAATTAATTGCATAGTCGATTAAAGATTCATTATTTATTTTAAAGCTTATAAGCTTACATTTGAAGAGTAAACTTAAATAATCTTTTTATTGTTTAAAGAAAATATTATTATTTTTATCTAGAACTTAAACTTTAAATTATTTTGTTAATGCAACAAAAAATTAAATAAAAAGAAATTGTAATATATATTTGTAAATAGTTTGGACTAATAGTTTTTTATAAATAATGAAAATATTTATTTTCTTAGAGCATTTTAAATTCGTCTTTCACATCCGCTTTCTTTTCTATATACAGAATTAAATCATATTTTTTGCCAGCGCCTCTAGGCGCGACATTTTTGTCAGCAAGTAGCAACGCCTGCCTCGTATTTCAGATTTCAGTTTTCAGGGAAAAAGTGCAGTCCGTCGTCTGTGGTCTTCTTTTCAAGATTCTGGTCTCCGCGGTCTGGGGGAAAGTCAAGTGCTGACAGCTCTGGAGCGGCCTGCAGCTGATTATATGCCGCCGATGCCCATGCCCGTGCCCATGCTCCGGCTACTGTTTGTTTACCCTCCTGCGTCCAGTGGCGGATAAAAAATAAAAGAACCAAAATGATGCATGATTTACAAATTTAGAACGCTTGAACCTTCAACTGCCCGTGGCTGTGGTGTCTGATGTCGTTTTGTTTATTCAGCCAACTGCGTGTGGCTGCTGCGTGTTATTGTGTGTGTTGCGGTTGGTCCACTTCAGGGGATTTGTGAGATTAACGTGTTAAAAAATAAATATTTACCCTGGTTAGTTTTTGCCCCTGCAATTCAACTCTCGACAATGGCAAAAACAAGAAAACTCAACCGGAAAAAAGAGGGAAAAAGGAAAAAAGGAAAGCCAGCCAGCCACACAGAGAGATGCACAAGTTTTCCATTCCTCGTCAGCAGCATCATCATCCGTATCTTGTTTTCCATCCAGCTTGCATCTTTTGCCCTGCCACGTTGTTTGTTTGCTGTTTTTGAGATGTGCATAAATTCATTTTGGTAATGGGGTTTTCCCAGCTCCATTTTTTGCTCACTTCCACTGTTTGTGGTGTTGCGTTCGGTTTAAGAGATTTGTTGCTGCTTGTTGCCATAACAAATGTTCTTTTGACTCTGACTTTTCCCAGTTCCCCAGCCGGCGGCGCTTTGAGATTGAGATTACAGGATGGATGATGATGGATGCCGGTGTTCGTTTGCTTGGATGAAATTAATTTCAAATTGAAATTATTTAAATGTTGTAATCTGCTGGACATAACAAATTGTTATTTGATTACGAGCGAACTGCAGTTTTCGGTGTTGCCGAAATATGTTTTCGCTTTTCCCATGCCAAAGTTAAAACTCTCCCTCGAACGTGGTGCGAAAATTATTTCGCAACACACAGCTGCGGTCAAAATTAAAGTACACAGTATATACATTTTATGTTCATTTCTTGCGGACAAAAAGAATAAATAAAAAAATAAAATTAATTCAACTGCGATGGTGTTTTTTTTCTAGTAATTTGATATTTAATTTAAAATTCTTTTTTATAGTCCTATAGTCCTTCTTGGGTATTTCTTTAAATTTTGTTTAAATGTTATCATTTTGTGCTGCTCAATAAAAAGTTACAAAATAGTTGAATTTGATGCGAACAATAATCTAATTTCCGTTTGTATACATTTTAACCGCAATTGTATTTTGCAGATACTCAATCAAAATTTGGTTGCTTTTGAATGAATTTCCTGGGATATGAAATATAATGTTTCCCATGCGAAAACCGAAAACCCCTCAACCAAGCCAAACCAAAACAAAGCGAAAACCTGGGAAATCAACCCCGGAGAAATGCTTTTCAATGCACAATTAAATAGATGACTAATTACGTCATGGTCAATTAGTTGTATTTGGGTCAGGCGAGAGGGTGGCTGTCAGGCCGTCAAGGTGCGTCTATATAGGCCCCGGGTCAGTTAAATATATATTCCCGATCGATGTAAAATTAATATGCGACGGCACAAAATTAAAAGCAAACGGTGAACAGCGACTAAGCAGGCTGCACACCTTCGAAAAATGGGTGGAGTATCCTCAAAGGGTTAAAGGGTAACCCCATGGTTGTTGTAATCGTCGTTGTTGACATTTCCGTAGCGTAAATTGGTATTTACATATGCCCAGAGTCGACATTCCCGATCGATGTCCCCTATCCCAACATGCATTAACAATTGGGAATTTTGTTTTCGTCCTTTGAGCTTTTTCGGCAGACCAACAGGAAGCGGATTGCGGGGGTGATGGTGATGGAGAAAAGGGCTCCCAATGCTCACGTTGTTTGTATTTATTTGGTGATTGTCCTGCGAGTTGTTGTCGTTGCCGTTGTCCCTTTTCGTCGTCGTCGTCCGCATTGCAGCTGTTTCATGCCCATTTAACACCTTCAATCCGCTTTGCTTTCGACCAGGATTCGATAGATAGGACATAGAGATGCAAGCGTGACGAGCGAAGATAACCAAAATAATGTTCAAATTTCTATTTTACTTCTTGGAAGAGAATAAGAAATTTATTTTTTATTTATAAAAATTAGCAACCTTAACTAAAAAGCAATATTCGTCACAATTTTAAATATAAATATTTCAAGTTTAGTTTAAATTTTTACGTTCTAATCTTTAAAAACGATTATCACTAAATGATAATCTTAAATATATAGAAAAATTAATTTAAAAACTTTTCAAGGCCATCGATATACAAATTATCACGTTCTCTTCTCTAGTAGGAGCATATTCCCCGCATATATACCATTTACTTGTAGCACACCATCGACATTTGGAAAAATATTATCATCTGACATACTCCGTGTGTCAGTTTGGCTGGAAATGTTTGCACGTCCTCCTACATTCCCAGATATATTCACACACTCGCATATACATATCCCCCCGTACATCGAACATCGTATTTCGTATCTAACGAATGCACAAGGCAATTGGTTTATTTTCCAATACGGTAGCCGTTCAAATATACACAGAAGAGGGGGAAATCGGAGCGGGACTCAGATTCGTAATTTGTGTAAACATTTGCCATGCTTTCTCACTGATTTTTTTCTCTTTCGGCTGGCTTGTTCGCTTCTCCTTTCGAATTTTTATGATAAACAGTGTGAGAATCTCTTCCTCTGCCTCGCAAAGTTGTAAAGTTGTAATTTGAATTTTTTCTCTTTCCGCACCATGTTTCACTTCGCCGACACACATTGGAGATTCATATGCCTGCAAATTGGGGAATCTCGGCTGCATAAATTGTGAAACATAAATTTTGCGCATTATGTCTTCAATTTATGAGAATGTTTCATCTACCCTGCGATCTGGGTCAAACTGGAATCCGCCCCTCACCGAAAAAAGTTTGTTTAAAGTTGCATCTGTACCTATGTTATTTGGTTGGCTCATGTGTTATTGTAAATCAATTTGTAAATATACGTCAAAGTTTCGTAAATGCGGTAATGCATCCAGAGTGCTAAAAATTATTTTGGAAAACTTTGAATGATTCTCGTTTTGCCTGTGTGGATTTGTAATGGGATTACATTTGTAATCTGTAGTCAATCACTGGTAGTCTGGAAAGTTAACTTTGTAAAAAATGTAATTACCCCTTGTTAAGAAACGTGTCTTTTCATGATTTTTAGCATTATTAGTAAGATTAGAATCCAAGTGTGCATATTTAAAATATGTAGTAATGTCCACCACTATTCCACTGTATTAATTTTAGCGATCTACACATGTTTCCTTTGCGTGCCTAAATACTTTCCCATAGAGCAATTACCCAAAATACTTGCTGGGTGAACGAATTTTGCTGCATGCTCACAAGTTAAATGATCTGTAGGACACACACATGCTCGAGTGGCAGGGATGACACAACATATTTTCCCGGACAGTGATAGTTAGTTATTTCTGCCACCCACAGCTAGACGAGATCCCCTTTGCCGAGGACCAACCACAAGGTTGTGCATCCTACGAACATAGTATTTTCCCATGAAAACCGAAATTCACTGCGTCATTTTTTTTCGCCACCAGATCACCTAGGGGTGGATTTTCCACCATGGGATGCTGTCAGCCGAAAAGAGCGATGCAGTGACCCCCGTAATATTTTCCATATTTATGCGCGCATTTTGTTAATCAGTTACGGCCTTTTGATAGTTAAGTTTGGAGGGTGTGTGCGTCACGGTTAATGAAACTTTATAGCGCCTACTTGGACCTCTTACCTGTCCGGCAATTAAGAAACTCAGGGCCCGGCAGGTGTAGTGCCTGCCAGCTACTAACCAACTGAATTTATAACGCCCACATTTCATTTTCATTCGAGTTGTTATTGTTTTTTCAAGCGTTCTCGGGTTCCCTGTTTTTTTCCCCAGAGTGGAAATCCGTTTGCGTTAACAACAACGGCAACAACAGAAACATATTCCCTCCTGGTCTTGGCCATACATCAAAATTAACAGAAATGTCAGCTGCAGTTACAACTACGAGTAGCAACTATTTCCAGCCACGTGAAGAGGTCTCCTTGTTTTCCTCCTGTTGTATTTACTCGCATTTTCCCGTTCTTTTTTCGTTTTATGTTTTTATAATTCATGCTCATTCATCTTGCTCGGACTGCGTCTGGCATATTTGGTATTAACCGTTGAGACCAGGGCCGCATCACCGCTCCCTACAGATAATTACAATTGTGTCATATTTTTCTCATTAGCGCCGACTTTCTACATGTCTCCTCGGCTATATCCTCTCCCCCTCCCCCGGCCTCGCCTTCATTTGAAAAGTGCACTCCATATACTTACACCTCAGCCACGGGTGCTGTTGTTAATTAGCTTTGCTTGATTACTTTTAAAAATTACAAACTGTCAACGTGTTATTTATGAGCCAAATTGTTTGCAGTTGCATTTCCTTGGCTCCGGTCTTGTTGGCTCAGCAAGTAATGCATCTTTAATGGAGGTTGCCTTAGAAAGCAGCATATGTCTAATAAGAGTTTAATTAGGGGAGATAGCTTGATCTTTGACATGTTAGGTTACCTAAGCAATGTCTTAAGGTTACTGGCTTATAGTTTATTAGCTGGGTTATCTTTTCGTAGGATTTAATGTCGTCTTGTCTTTGAAGGTTTTTTTTTTTAATTTCAAAAAATCATTCTAATATTCTTATTTTACAACATTTATTTTGTTTTACCTATATTTACTTTACTGATTTATACATTTTCTTATATTTTTAAATGATCTTTGAATAACGATACTTTTAGATTATTTTTTGGTTTCGGAGACCTTGCTCCATTTAAGCAAGTTATAAGCTTTGATAAGCTTCAGTTAACATTTGGACATAATTTAAAGGGACGGGAACTTTATGATTTCTCATCCGATTAGTAGTTCATAAAATTCTACAAAATACACATATGTACATCCCAAATGTGTCGCTTTCAATTAAAAGTATATGTCCGTCTACCCAAAAACACGGTTGAGAGGTCACAAGACCAAAACAAATTCCATTTAACCTCAACACAAATGTGAACATGACAAGTTGTGTCAAACACACAGATGCGTAGATCTATAGTGAAATACCTTGACATGATCGAATTATCGATCTGATATTTCCCCCACAAAACGAAACCAGACCGAGATTCCGTTGATGTTGCCGCCAAGTCTGGAGAAGTGGAAATGTCGGGAGACCCCGGATCGGATCTGAGCGAACCGCAACAGTGAACCCGGTGGTGTGAAGGCAATCACTTCCGTTTCGGTGAATCCCAACCGCCCCGCTCCACCATTTTCTCCTCTTTGAAGTGATCGTGCGTGCTGATAAAAGGCAAACTCGTATCTGACAGATACGCATCGCTGGTATTTACCTTTAGATTTGTTTGATGTGAGTGTCTCGCTCTGTGTTGATAGTTCTGCGAGCAATTAATTGATTGTGACAGATTGCTCCATACCGACACTCGGTCCCCATCAGAATTCCTTGAATGGCCCTCGGGGGCCTTAACTCCTCGCTTGATTGACACTTTTGTGTTGTGTCATCCGTTTAAATTGTGAAAATCTCTCGTTGCTCGTTCGGGCAACAAAAGAAGTGCTACTTTACCGGAGCAAGTGGGTTTCAGAAGACCCATCTGCAGTTGGATGCAAAGAATTGCATTCAATGTTGCAGCCGGGTTATGCTAAACAGATGTTGCTCCATGTAGACGCGATGTCGTTCTTGTTGGGCTGTCATCAAAATCGTTTCATTGTTGTCCCCAGCACGCATATTAATTTTATGGCTAACAATAACATATCCATCGACAAACTATTGTGAAATGCATTTAATAGTTGCAATAAAAAGGGAACGAGCAAAAATGTAGCAAATACACATGCACAATGGAAGTATTTTGGGGTTGTTCGTTTAAAAGAGAATTTAAGTTACACTTCTCCGATGGCAAACATATTCTTTATGTTATAAATAAATAATTTAGATGTATTTGTTTACAAATAAAAAAATTATAATTTTTTTATTTAAATTAGCTTTAAAAAATAACTTTATTTATTATTTATCTCCTTAAAAACAGAACAATATATATTAATGGAATTTTAACATTTTTACAATTTAATGTTTTTTATGTAAAATCTTAATAGAACAAACAAACGGTCTTCCTATAAATATATATTTATTTTCAAAAATCAAGAAGTATCCCTCTGGCCTTCATAAAATAGTGTAATATCAGCAGTAACATTTTTTATTGCAGTACAAAAGCTTAGAATACGAAGAACTTTGGCATACCCTTTTGCAAAACTTTCTTGATAAGAGAAGAAGGAGGCACATTACCGTTCACGACAACTGGAGGACATTTAGTCCCCCCTTTGCACTTCTCACCTCCGTCCCTCCTGCCACTCCCCCAGAAAACCCCCCTTGTGACAGGCTGTCAGTGACAGAGGCGAGTCAGTAGTCAGTGTCGTCATTGTTGTCGCCTTTTTTCCCAGTCGCCGTTGTATTTGTCGTTGTCGGTATGCCACATGTGCAGAAGGCAGCGGGAACAAAAAACAAACTATAAGATTTTATTGCTTTCTCGCATGTGAAGAAATACGGGCTGCTGCAGGTTATTCTACTGCTGCTGCTACTCTTGCAACTGCAACATCCAGTGCTGCTGGCAGGAAGCAACAAGCCGGCAGCAGCAGAAAAAGCTGAAGAAGCTGCCACTGCAAACAAGGGCGTTGCACGACCTGTCAAAATGAGCAATTACTTTGCAAAAATGTTGCAGAACTCACGTGAACAGGGCTCAGGAAAAAAGCAGATCCCCAAACAGATCCAAAGCCCCTATTCTTCTAACTACACAAAAAAAAATTGATGAGAATGCATTTAAGGAATTTATGGCTATCAAATTATTGGATCAAAATTTCATTGAACTCACTTATAATCGCAATTGTTTCGCTTTAAATTGTTATAAATGTCTTATATTATTATACCCGTTACTCGTAGAGTATAAAGTGCAAAAGTATGTAACATGGAGAAAGAAGCGTTCCCTATAAAGTATATATGTATATTTTTGATCAGGATAACTAGCCAAGTCAATGTCCGTCTCACCGTCTGTCTGTCTCACCGTCTGTATGAACGCTGAGATCTCAGATACTATAAAAGCTAGAAGGTTGGGATTAATCACACATATTCTTGGGCTTCCTAAGCCGCGCAAATTTGTTTCATCCGAGCGCCACGCCCACTTGTACGCCCACAGTCGCTTTAAAGGACTTTTAAAAAAGCATGGCGCCCACATTATTACAGATTTTGTAAAAGTTTAAATGCCATTATGTTGTGTTTATTAATACCTATCGAAATGTAGAAAAAACGTTTAAAATCGGACAATCCATTAAAAACATGAAATGGCCGCTAGATAAAGCCAGTAGCTTTGACGACTGCATATCTCCATCTCCATCGCACTTCCTTTAGCTGGGTATCGGGTATCTGATAGTCGAAGTACTCGACTATACTTATACGCAATTGTTTTCAATAGTTTTATTTGCCCATTTTCTACGTATGTTAAAGGAACAATTTGTAAGATATTACCAAAATTAAAAACTGTCTTTTTGATATTTTTTTGCTAATTCGATTATAAATTATTTTTGTATTTGTTTATTTATTATCAATTAAAGTTAACGTTTAAAATTTTGAACTTATTGATAGACTTAATTAATTTTAATATTTGAACTTTTTTTTTGAGTGTACCGCTTTCCAAGCTGACAAGTCGTTTGTCTTGTGAGCAAAGTTTTTCGGCGGTGCGCTACCTCAAAACGCTGGCATATGAAAATGGATGGCATTTCACGTTCTTTTGAGTATCTGGGGGACTTGCAGTAAATGGCTTTCGCAATTGCTAATTGTCTGGCATTATTAGCTGATTAATGTGGAGCACAGTCTTCACATAGCGCCGTAAAGAAACTTAAATTGCAAAATTGCTAAGTGTGAAATGTGCACAATGTGCAAATGCAATATGTTCAAAACTTTTAGCACTCTTAAGGCATTCCATCGTAAGCTTATCTGGGGAGGCCATTAAAATTTCGACTTTACCTCAATCTCAACTGGGAATTCGCTGATGTAGAGCTCATAGGTCTTTTTTCGCGACCTGTCAACGTCAGCCATGGAAAGTCTAACACATACACTGCGGGAAGTTGGTTCTATAAAGCATGGTTTATTACATTGATTGACATCGTTAAAGATGATTAAAATGTATTTGATTTTAAAAAGTTAAAGCTTTTTACCTTGCAAATGTATTTATATTTAGTTTTTAATCCCATTCTTTGAAACGATTTCATATTTGTAAAAAAAGATTTGTTTTTAATCCGTACTTTAACCGTCTTTTGAAAAATTTACAAAGGTGATTAAAAAACTAATTGATTAAAAGTTTTATAAAATAAAATGCATATATTTATGAATTTTAATAATTATGCCTCTTCTCAACAAAATACTAAGCTTATCATTATATACAGAAATTCCCTTGATAAATAGGATTTTATTTCAGTGATTCCCCGTGGAAGATTTCGACGTTTACGAGACTTCGCCTTCGTCCCCACACCCATCTCCTCCAGGAACTCCATCTGGGCTATGACGAGGAGATGATGTTGCCGGCTGGTGTTGCTGCTGTGGCTGCTGATGTTGCTGCTGGGACTGTTGCGTTGCTGCTGTGCATGTTGATGTTGCTGCTGCTGTGGCTGTGCCAACGTTGACGTTCGAGGCAGTGAATGAGTGAGCTGCCCATCGCGTCGTCAGCGGGTGTTAGATTTTGTTGCCACTGCTTTCTAGCTTAGAGCTCGAACTACTTCTTGCTTCTGTTTCCGTCGTCTATTCGATTTTTTCGGGTGGTTCCAAGTTTTGTCGTTCGTTTAATGGCTTCATTCTGCTTTGACATTCTTCCATGTGCCGTAGCTCATCCTCCCGCACTCTTTCTGGCTTGTCAGCCTGTCAGTTGCTCGGTGTTTCTTTCCTTTTTTCACTTTTGTTGGCTCCTGCTCTTTTTGGCCTTTTAAACTAATTGCATTGCCGTGTGTGCCGGCTGGGGAAAAGTGCAATAACTATTTAAATGATTGCCTCCGAGCACACATGTGCAGTCACAGACTCCTCCGCACTTTCCGCGTTCGATGGCATGTTTAACCAACTGACTGCTCATTATACTCTGATAATTGCTGCGGTAGTTGGGTTTTTCTTTGGCGTTTGCCATTAGGGGTATTTTTTATTTTTCGAGCAATGCAATTAGAGTTAAAGTTTGCTGGTTTTTATGGCTCTCAAGAAGTAGTGAAAAAGTTATCTAGGTTACGGCAATCATATTCTACATTTTTTTTGAAATGAAATGCTAGCTTCAGCATTAAATATCTACATATATATGTATATGTTTTGTATAAGATATTTTTGTTTAATATATTTGGTAAATGGATATTAGATCGAAAAATGAATTTATTTTTCAATTTTCCTGGCCGAATGTTAAACTTGAAATAGGTTTGAAGCTGTAAATTTCCGTTCGTTTCAGATCTAAAATCTAGTTTAAATTACCGAATACTTGAATTGTTTATCGAAGTTTAGGTACACATTTCTCTATAAAGAGAAGGGCATCCTATATTCCTTCCATCGCAACGAAATGTTTTGTTTCGGTTGCCAAGTGCCAATTATACGTTGCTTATGCTTGATTCGAGTTGTCAATTTTGTGTGTTGCACATTTGTTGGCTGTTTATGCGATGCTCGGAAAGTCCAAAAGAACTCCAGCTGTTTGACATCAGCGTCCACTGCAACGGGAACAATTCGGTTTTATGCTTTTCCGTGGAAAAGCGGCAAAAGTTTTCCCACTCTCGGCGAAGAGCATTGACCCAAAGTCGTATTGCAGGGGCGTGACAGAAGGCAATCCCCCTGATCGCCCCAATAATTGTGATGTCGTTGAGGGACCCCAGCACTTGGCAATCAATTAATCATAATCCAGATAGGAAAACATGTAACAACCGCAAACAAGGAGTCGGGCATGGGATGGTAAGTCGATCGATAACACGAAAAATCCGAGCACGAAAATTTAACCCCACACTCGAGAGTGGGAGAGTGTGAAAAACCATAACATGTGCTTATCACAATGTGCAGCTGAAAACCATGACAAATCTAAGCACCCCCACCTAATACTCACCCAGGACATGGCCACCCGACCCACCTCATCCAATACGAAACGTGCCCCATTGCGGCATAAACGATAATTACATTTGGCCAAAGCTCGCCCGTTGCCATAGATTCGTATTATCCTCATTGATCCTTATGGACACGGCTTAAATGCAATGCGAACAGGCATAACTTGGACAGTGATAAATGGCGGCCACTAGTGCAGTGAAAGAAAATCTACGGAAATCTCAAGATCCCCGGGAATGATGCAGTGGTTCCCAGTTCTTTTTCCTTTTGTGGCAAATTTATCGCATATGTCGTCGGTCTCACATGATGTGCAAGATTTTTATTCCATAATTTTTAATGGTCTGCTTCCCAGGACTCCGACCAGGAGTCGAAGTCCTAGTCCTGCACTCCTTGTGGACAGTAATAGAATTTTTGCATTCGCTCGCAAGCGATAAATGTGATAAATGAGTGCCGGCCATGTCTGTATGTTAGTCGGTTTGGGGAGATAAATGCATTATGCAGATGCCCGCTCGAAGGATTTATGGGCATGGTGTTTGTCTTGGTAATAGCTTAAGTCGAGAGCGGATATAAATATTAGGCAAGGCATTAGATTGTCTGAGCATAATGTGGCCGAGTGTTATGAATGCGGTGCGATTCGAGTGGCCGAGTCCTCTGGCCTGACAACTCGATGAGCAAGCAGATTTGTTGCACAATTGCCAACTGGGGTTATAAATTTACTGCCATGCAGGGTTGCGCATTATAAAAACTAACGGTTGCATAACTTGAAAAACAAGTATTATCTGAAGATAAAATACTTCTGGTTTGCATAAAAGACTGTTGCTTGATCTGCGCAAATAAAACAGATGTTCATTCACATTACATTTATTTTCGAACCATCCGACTCTATTCCACTAGGTTGAAATTAAGAAATGTCTGGTATAAACTTTTCATAATCGATAAATTCAAAAATTTCTAATTATTTCAAGAAAAAAGTAGAAGTCCCACGCAACAACCAAAAAATCGTATTACAAAACTAAGGTAACTTTAAACCCACTTCAATAAATCTTTCCTTAATCATAATTTTCATCGTTTATAGAACTATTAAAACCTGTAAGTCCAATCCGAAAACTGTCATAAACCGGCTACCAAATGCCAAAGATTGCGGACCCCCAATCGTTTGCCCATTTCGACCGAACATTTTTACATTCACCGCAGCGACTTCTTTGCAGACCCGACCACCTGAACGATCGCGATTTTAATACTGGTTAACCAACAAACTGCTCGACCGATTTATGGCAAATAAACATTTTATTTTCCATTTCCTGCAATTTATTTGCCAACGCAGTTTGCAATTGCAGACTGCAGTTCGCTCCGCTTATCAATGAAAAGCGGACAATAAAATCGGCGAACAAACGAAGCGAACGGCCGAGGAGTTGTCATAAATGTTTCGGCCGTATTTATTTAAAAAGCATCGTGTGTCCTATTATATTTATTTGCATATTAAAACGCAAACAAATGACAACGGCAGCGACAAACGTTGCAAAACCACCGACAACAAACATTGCCGCTGAAGTTTCGCAGGGAGCATCGAAACCCATTGCAGCCCCACTCATATGTGGGAATCATATAGAAAAATGTTTATAATGCCCGGCGCGTGCACAGAATTTTAAATCGAAATATAAACACGCTGGGAGAATGATATAGTGGTGGTGCGGGGGAAGTTCGGTGGTGAACGGCACACTTAAAAGATTAACCACGAGCACGAAACTCCACTTTTTTCCAGGTTCCAGGTTCCCATTCCTTTCATATCCATACCATGCATACGTTAAAATCGGAATCTCCTCTTTTGTTGCCTCGGCTTTATTTTTGTTAAATATTTAACATTGCTTAAGCCGCTGAAAACAATAACAAAGGGCACTCGCCCACATCTTTTTACAATGGCGAGCGCGCTCCGTTTCGTTTTTTATTTATTTAAAAATTAAATACTCTAGGTAGGTATCTTTGTCTTGGCTGAAAGGTACATTTCATTATGGGATCACTTGAAATTGTTTTTATTTAAATCTATTTTGCAGTAGTTGCATGTAAGCTGTTTAACCTGCCACAGGATGTAATATCTCAATTTATTTTTAGAGTTCTTATAGTGCACTTAATACTTCGGCCAACTGCAACGGGTTTTCGTTTTTTCTCCTTTAAGCTTTAAGCCGATTTCCTTTGAAGTAAATTTCCTTTATTATTTATTTACTATAACGTAAGACCTTAAAAAGATATAAAAGTTCCATTATTGGGTTCTAGTAATATAATAAGTGAACCTAGTAAAACTTTGGATTATTAAACTACTCTTTTGTAAAAGTTTCCGCGGAATATATGAATTAACATTTTTAAATTTATAAACTTTAGCGACATTGTTGTAAGTTGATTAGGGCAGTTTACAAAATCTTAAATGACTATAATTTATTCACACACGTGCTTAAATAGGTTTGAATATATTGAAGATTGTAAAGCAGGTTTCCCATATCATTATCTGAATGAAAGTTTAATTTATTTCTCATGCTTGAAAACTTTTAAATAAAACTGAAAATATTTCTATTAGTTATAATTTTTGATATCAGTCTTCTTATTTATTTTTTACTCCATATTTCTCAGCATCTCCGAGTAAGGGGATTCCGAATTCGGCCAAGATAATATCCTTTCTTCTTTTTCCCTATATTTACATAAGCGACCTGCACACCGACAAATTGTTTGCTTTTGTTTTCTGTCAATATCCAAGGAGCTGTATGCACTTGTCGCCATCATCGCCATCGCTGGGTAAACAGAAAATCCCACGTTACGTAACCGATGGCAGAGGATTCCGACTTCATCTCCCTCGTTTCTCTGGGGCAATGCGATGCGTTCTCAACTTTTGCCGCCAAAATCCACTTGACTTTCTTTTCGTTGAGATACTCCAGAGATGGGTAGATGAAGATGGAGTCAGAGTCGGAGTCGGAACTCCGTACGATTTCTAATTATAAACTGCTCCGTCAGCGGACCAGAAGGCAAACCTTTTCAAGTCGGTTTCCCCAAGTTCATGAACTTGTGCATTGAACTTCTTCGCTCAACCGAGCGGTAAACCAACTTTAGCTCTAGGATTGTCTTTTTTGGTTGGGTTGGGAGTGTTTTTTTTTGGGGTGAAGGGTGAAAAGAGTGGAGGCCAAACACTTTAGACACAAATTTTGGGCGATTTTTGTTGGTGCCTGTTTTCATTACGTTGCAGTAGCCATCTGTTTCTCCTTTTGCAACTGCAGCAGACTTTTAATTTCGTGTGGATTTTTCGGTTCCGTTCGAGTTTTTCCAAGAGTTCGTTGGGTTAGGTTGGGGACGAGGTTCGGGGTCGGAGGTTGAGGTTCCGCTGCCGTGCCATGTAATGTAAAGTGGAAGTTGTAATTTAGTTGCTCCGAATGACTTTTCGGCACAACATTATCATTATGTGCATTTAATTGGTGTTTGTCTTGGCTGTCTACTTGACTTTGGCCGGTCTTCCTCCCTGGCTTTTCCTCTTGGCTGCTCCGGATTTTCCCGACTTGGCTTTAATTTGTGTGAATTTCCACTTGGTCTCTTATTATTTCTGTTCTGGCTGGCTGGAATTGTCTATCGGAAATGAGGCGTGGATATTAAAGAGCAGCGCGGTAGGTTAATGAACCTCAAATGAGGCAATTGTTATGTGTCAGAAATAAAGGGATCAGATGGATCATGTAGGGTACTTTTATTTTGATTTTACGGGGAAT
Organism: Drosophila lutescens; assembly: GCA_037075285.1. Taxonomy (NCBI): domain Eukaryota; kingdom Metazoa; phylum Arthropoda; class Insecta; order Diptera; family Drosophilidae; genus Drosophila; species Drosophila lutescens. The sequence continues at coordinate 676,796 of JBAMCF010000013.1, read as the reverse complement.
TCTTTTTAACTAAGAATTGTTAATATTTATAAAATGGTTTTGCGGATGCCTAAGATAAGTGAGAAAAACCATCTGATGCGGATTGATAAAATCAATAGATTCTTGGAATTGGTCTTATAACATTTTTGTGTACATTTGGAATTGGTCTTATAACATTTTTGTGTACATTTTTACACATCACAATTATGCTGTGTTCCTTAAATCAAATAATCATTTAAATTTTTTTTTAAGCCTAATTGTCAAGTTTCATCGACAAACATTCCCTTTAATTTGCTGCTCATGGCTTATATCCTTAGTTGTGAATATCACTGTCACCATGAAGCTGCCCATCAGGACATCCCGGGCAACCACAATCAGTGGGACAGGACCTAGACACAGAGGGACCAACAACTGTCCACAAGCACAAAACACATCAGCAGCTACGGCAGCTGCAGAAAAACGTTGAAATTAATGAGAAAATTCTCAACCTGATGCAAAAAACCGCAAGATAACACAGCGGGCCGGGTTGGAAGAGGACGTGGACAGGATATTCAAGTCCAGTTGAAAATGCAAAAACACGTAATCCAGCGGGGGAGGGAACAAAAAGCGGAAGGTTGGGAAATCCTTTTAGACCAGATAAAAATTGCATTGCATTTAACAGCATTAAAAACCCAACAGCAAACAAATTGCTAAATAAAATTAGTAAAAAATGAAAGCAAACAACAAGTTGCAAAAGGATATTAAGGAAAGGATGTGGACGGCGTGGAGATCTGAACAGCGCGAAGTAATGACAAAAGCCGCCATTAGTTGACTTTTATTTGCAGGCTATCTTCATAATGGCAACCAACCACTTTTCTGCAGGGATCTGGTGGGTTCACTGCGATACACTCAAAATCTCTATATATTTAATTTAATAAACTTAAATACTTAAATTATTTATATTTATATTACTAAATGAGAAGAATAATTAAGTTAAGTAATTGAGCTTGAAAATAAAATTGAGAAATGATATTTAGAACTAATGCAATCTTAAGATTTTGCCAAAAACAAATAGTAAAGGAAATGTGAGTAATAACGGGTTTGAAAATTAAGTTGCTTGTTTACTATTTATCGTTAAGCAAGCTCAAGTTATATGTAATGTTGGCTTTGGAAAGTGATTATCATTAAAGGTTGCATTGACCTCTCTTAAATAAATGTTTCTTTAATTTACTACCTTTTTACAGTATAAATACCATTTTATTTTAGTGTACCAAGGAAGTTATCCAGGAACAGGGGCACTAGTGGCAGTTGGGAATCACGTGGAACATATGCTGACAAGTGCATCGACACGTGGCAGTTGCCGGAGTTGAGTCGAGTGGAGTGCCAGGGCAAACGTTTGTTGGACACGTGCGCCAACTTCAGTTTACAGGCGTATTCCGGTGGGTGGGATGTGGGTGCTGGGAGTTGGGCGTTGGGTGGTGCTAGTGGTGCTGGAGTGGCGGCAACTTAATTTTCGTTTTTGCACCGCGCACCTGACGTACTTGCATCGGTATCGTCATCGTTATCGCTGACTGATGTGCCCATTCACTTGGAAACGGTAGATGAAAAGTTTCGTGGGAAGAAATATGGGTCTCACACGAACGACAGATGCTCTCTGATATGAACATTTCAGGTCCCCGGGGATACCTTCTATATTTGGGTATTATTTGAATAGCCCTCGATCAAGATCTCAAAACTTGTTGTTTTATTAATCATAATGGCTTGGAGTAACTTAATAAATACGTAAAAAAAAATTTTTAAAAAAATTTATAAAATTAATTTTTAATAAAATTTTATTATTATTGAATTTTTATTGACAACTTTTTTTTAAGAATATTTCTAACAATCAAAAGTAAAAGAATGGTGTCGGAATGACTTTATTTTATATTTGTTTTAATCATTATTGGTTAAATAATATGAACAGGAAATTAGAAGCCTTTTAAACAATTTTTTATTGTATTACATTAAAATAACGCACTGGGTGTGAATCACATAACCCCCTCAGAAAATCCTACAAATCATATAATCCTCTTATTGTTGCAATAATTGGAAATATATGAATTAAATTACTAGTTGATTACATTTTACAGGTGGCTTTTATAAAAAACTGTATTTTAAACAAAAAATAAATTGAATTCAAAATCGTCCGAATTAATGTTATTTAAGACATTTTTTCGCTGTAACAAAATAGCCCTGGGATAAGCGTATTCCGGGGACGTCAATGTGAGCAGCCGTAGAGCTCCGCTCGATTGATTGCATTTTTTATGATTAATGCATGCATGGACCGCCTGCGTTTTCCCTTCAATTCGCCAGCCAATCGCTCTCGCACTAATACACAGGCGATTTAATTAAAGCCCGTCTGGGCCTGGCCCACAAACGGTCATAATTATGCAACAGCTTTTCTGTTTGATGCGTTTATCGATTTATTGAAGTGTTAACCGGCGTGACGGCAAGTTGTTGATATGCCTCGATTATATATTGCCCGCGGAGCCCCCAACCAGAGCCACCCACCCGCAACATCCCATTCACGTATATCCCATGGATATTGATTGACAGCATGTGGTTATTTTGTCGTTGCCACGCCCACTGGGCTGCCACCCACCGGCCAGCCCTGCCCCGCCCGGCCCTAGTGGGCGTGGCCCCACCCACTAATGATACGCTTCAACGCGTTTTACATTGATTTCGCCTCGTTTGCATGTTATTTATTATTATATTGCCCGCTGTTCGCTGTTCCTTTTTTGTGTTTTTGTTGTTGTTTTCGCTTTTGCTCTTGCCAATTGCAATGCATTTAATATTTTCACTAAAAGTGCTCTGAGCCACCCACTCACACCACCCACCCACTGTCCTTGTGAAATTAATTTAGTGTAATGGGTTTTTACGAACACTCCGCTTGTATTTATGAATATTGGATAGTAATTATATGGTAAATCGGCTTTTGGCTGCCACAATTAACCGTATAAATTAATTAATAGGTTTTCGGGCACCGGGAAACTTTATGGGTTTTCTAGATTTTAAGCACGTTGATTGGGCTTTTTAAAAATGTGTTTAATTTATTTAATGCAAAATAATTCTTATAATAACGATATAATGTAGAGGAACTTGGAACACAATAGTTCATTTTATAATTCCAGTTAATATGGCAAACTGGTGGGCATTTTTTAATGTTTTGTTTTCTGTGTTCTAAATAAATAAATAACTATAATTAACTTGCCCAGCTAAAAGTGGCAGCCATAATTATGCTAGGCCCATAGTGAATTCGCATTCCCAACTGGCGTACGCAAAAACCTTTCTCAAAAATTAACTAAACAAAGGGGAAATTAATCCAAACGAAAAATGGCATTTCCCTTGACATTAATTTAGACGACGTGGCTCTCGGACCCAACCCACTTTCCGGGGAGTCCATTAGGTTCGAGGCATTCTGAGCACTTGCGAAACAATTAAAATAATTTGCCACATACTCGCGTCGTCCCCCGACGCAATGCAACAGCCAACCGGCAACAACCAAGAACGACAAAGTTCTTTTGTGAAAAAGAAGGCCAAATTGCCTGCACTTAACTCTCTCGCAACCGTTGTCCAACTGTACTCGTTCCGGGCGGAAAGGACATGCCAGGATGCGATCCGAAAAACATGCCGCACGTAGCTAGAAAAACGCTAACGTCAAAGTCGGGCGGCATTCTGGGGAATTTAGCACTTTCGGGTCTCCCTGCCTTTTGTGTTTTTCCCTGCTATAGTCACACATCCTTGGAGGTCCACGTAGCCAAAAAAAAATCTCTGCTAAATTAATTCAGAGATTAAATCTTGCTGAGTAATAGAATATTTGTAGTCATTAAGAGATTTTAAGCATTAAAAATTGAGGTTAAAAACAATAGACTTGTTAAATAAAATATAGTAGATAAACTTAAAGTATTTTAATTTATTTAAATATTTTAACAGGCATATTATTTAAATTTGGATTAATTAATTCCAAATTTTTAGAAACGGTCATAAAGCTTTGACATTTATGGAGCACCGCATAAAAGATCAGTCTACCCATCAAATTATATACCACCCCCGAACTTTTTTTTGGGTCCACGCATGCATAAGATATTTTCCTGGTTCCAAAAACGGGTATCCCCGAATCTTTTTTTCTGTTTTGCACTCACTTCACTCAAGTTGCCGTCGCTGCCTTTGGTTCAGTGGTTGTCGCTCGAGCTATGTGTGAAATATGCCACTTTAATGAGCCAACGTTGCGCACTGAGTGCTCTTGCATGCAACCCTTTCCCCCACGCCCCTGAAGTCCTTTTCCAGTGTCCCCTGCACAGCAAAACCCCTCATCCCCATACCGACAGGACTAGTTGTTGTAGGTGCAGTGGCGTGGACTAAACTGAATCTCGCCAGAGGCGCATGGCCAACTGAGGGGGCAGCACTGAAACAAATCGTACCTAAGCTATGGAATTTATTTATAAATATGATGCATTGTTAAAATTGATTTAAGCTTTGAATTTTTTTGAAATACCCCAAGTCACAAGCAATTTGGTATGGCTTTTATTTAAACAAGAGAGAACGCTATAGTCGGGTGCCCCGACAATCAGATACCCGTTACTCAGGTAAAGGGAGTGCGAGGGAGATGGAGATAGAAACTTTGAACACGCATAACTTTTTAACGAATGGTCCGATTTGAAAAATTTCTTCTACATTTCGATAGGTATTGATAAACACAATAAAACTGCATTTTTACTTTTCCGAAATATTGAAATTTTTAAAATCGTATATAAGCGATTGTGGGCGTTAGAGGGGGCGTGGCACCTTTTTGAAACAAACTTGCGCTGCGTAGGAACTCCTAGAATCTGCATGCAAAATGCCAATCTTCTAGCTTTTATAGTTTCCGAGATCTCAGCGTTCATACAGACAGACAGACAGACGGACAGACAGACGGACAGACAGACGGACAGACGGACAGACGGACATGGCTAGATCGACTCGGCTAGTGATCCTGATCAAGAATATATATACTTTATGGGGTCGGAAACGCTTCCTTCTAGCTGTTACATACTTTTGCACGAATACAATATACCCTTTTACTCTACGAGTAACGGGTATAAAAATATTATATATAATATCATATACATAACCCCCTAATAAAATATTAACCATACTACCTTTCCTATTCTATGGGTAAAAATTTCTCATATACCAAAAAAGTATTATCCTTTTTTTCTATGCTACGTACATTTTTCTAGTACTCAAGTAAGATCAATTCTAGGTTTTTGGAGCTATATTTATTTAATCAATTTCATGAACTCTTTTATCCTTACCATTCTTTTAAAGTTACAACGTTTATTGCTCCTGTTTCTTGACAGTGCATGTGCAACAAACACTCGAAGGATTAGAGTGTTTTGGGGTCCAGGAATAGAGACCTAGGTTCTTGTTTGGGGGGAATGGCTTTGGGGCGTGGGTCCATTCTCTTTTTGCTTTTGCGTCGGACTGCCTCAATTGACATTTTGAATTGTGCAGCTGTTGCCGCTGCAAAAAAAACGCATTGCATATGGCTGGGGGGATGGGTCATCCACCCACGTCCACCCGCAGCCCCTCCCCCTTGGGCACTCACCAACGCCCACAACCAGTTGTGAGAAGTGCCTAGGCACACGGATAATGCTGGGCAAAAAACACGTGTTTAACGCATAAGTGCGAACGTGACGCTAAACTCATTTAAAGGATTACGTTCTGCACACTGTTAAGTGTAGATGAGAGCTTCTGCGGGTGTGTGAGTGTGCCCCAGTCAAAGGGTGTGTGTGTGTGGGTAAATAAGATTAAATTTGTTGAAAGCATTGCGACGACAGCGACCAAAAGCAAAGTGTGGTCCACACTTTTTACACTCAACCAGCATGAATTTCAGAAGGCTATAACAAATTTTGCAAAAATATATATATGGTATAATGGTTTTATGGTTTTATGTAATGCTAAAAACAATTTCTTGATTATAAATTTCAGGATATTTGTGTTTTCTTTCTCCTTGCGGATATTTATTTTATAATCTTGTTGAGCTCCTCTTGCAAAAAATTTGATTAAATTTAGCAAATAAATAGCAAACTTTAGTTACAATGTGTAACTTTGACATGAACATTTTACTAAAACACTAATAAATTTAATTTGAAATTTCCTAATAATGGCGGTTTTATATATACTAATTTTTTTTAAACAATTTCTAGAGTAATCCCCAAGTTCGTCATTTCCAACCGCCAGCATTCTTACTTACTGTTTTATATACTCATGTTCCTCCAGCTGCCCCCGCTTTACTGCGGTACCGTCGTCAAGGGTTAAAGTCTATTTATGCATATGTTGGATGGATTCCGAGTCTGTTTACTCGCAAAAAAGTAGGTTAAAAGCACTTTTGGACTTCTGCGCCACGCCCCCATTTTGGGTTGGGCGCTGTTTGTATTCGTGTTTGTGTTTATGTTTGCATTTTCTCTTCGGTTTTGTAGTGCACGGTTTTAAGCCTCAAGTTGTTTGGCCATTGTATTTGTTAATCCTTTCGGGGCGTTGTCTGCCCCCCAAATGCCCGACCACCCATCCGCCCTGTTGACTCGACTTTAAATTTAATTAATTACAATTTTATGCGTTGGCTGCGAAATTCAGTCAGACATCATCGCCTCTGCCTCGTTCCATTGGTTTGTTTGTCTGTTTGTTGTTCCATAAGATTAAATATCAAATATTTGTCCAGCTGTCTGTCTGTCTGGGCTTACGAAAAGTCTTGGCCACTTGCCAGTTGGTCCGGGAGTACAGGACAGGAAAGCTAATCGGTTATTTTGCCGGGGTTGTCAGGTGAGTTTGAACAGCACTTTGCCATGTTATCTTATGTTATGTCTCCATCGATAATGCGGAATGGGATTAGGCGTTTGATATGTCTAATATCAGGATATGAATGTAAAGTTGTTGAATCGAACATGTAAATCTGAATTATTCAAAAATATAAGGAGTACTATATTTTAGAGGAAATATTTTAAAAGAAAGAATGAGCTGGTGAATGCCTATGAATTTTCCCTTTATTCACATTTCAATTTATGAAATCAGTATTTTTCAAGTGCTCGCTATTTGGAACGTAAGTCTTAAGTGTAGCCATAATAATTCGTTTATTTTTTATCAGCTGACAACCCTGGCGAATCCATTCCCGGAAAAGGGTTAAAAACACTGAACGTTTATTACCACTTTGACAACTAACAGACACCACTCTTAACCCACCCCCACTGGCAGTTTAACCCCTTCGCAGCGACCTTATCAAATGTTAAATTAATGAACCTCAAACATAAGCATTCAGCTCGGAGTTTTATCTTTCGTTTTTCCCTGGTTTATGCAACGGCAGCTAATGATATCGGCAGCAGTCGAGGAGCAAAGAAAAACATGGCTTATCGATGCTTAATTCAATTATGCTAATTCCCTTTGAAGCGATTCGAGTTGTGTCAACGCCATAGGATAAAGTTCAGGTTCAGTTCGTTCGGTTGACTCAAGTCCGATATACATATACATATATATACCGTAACCAAGTCCCACTCACAGGTGGTCAACTGAGCGTGAATAATAATTGGAGGGGGAGGGAAGTTGGGGGATGGAGATGGTCAGCGGGTGTCTAATTATGCAGCTCGCTGTGTCGCCGTCTTTCTTTGTTCATCAAACTGTTTAGAGAATCAAGATAAACTTTTTAATTCCCGGCCAACTCGTAAAAGCCCTCCACGTGGGAAGTGGCGAAGAGTTTCCCAACTCTTAGTCTTCGGCGGCAGCCAGTTTTGTACAATTTATTTAAATTTAAACTGCCACAGCAACTGACGAGCGACTTGCGACCATAAAACTGGACATTTTACGAGCGCTCTTTTTACTAGCAAGTCGTGTCCGAGGTCGGAGTTCTGGCTCCTCCGTAAAAAAGGGTTAATTTGCAAACCCCAAGCCCAAACCCAAACGGACCATGTGTTCGGCGGACTGAGTGAGTCCTTAGACCCTTTTTTATTCACTTAGTCTGACCATCTGATAATTAGAAATTTATTAAGCTTAATTATGTGTTGGCTGGAAGTACGCACTTTGGACATTTTTTGTGTGTCCCGAGTAGCTTGATTAAATGTGGCCGACGCGCCGGCAAAAAAGGGTTTCCCTAATTTTTTGTGTTTGTTTTGCCAGCTCCGGGTCACCAAAATCCCTCTTTCGGGCGCCAAAAGTTTCCACAATGCGGTGGCGTTTTATGAGTCATAATGAAAATAAAATTAATTTGATGCCTTTTTCAAACGAAAGAAGCGAATTTGCATTTCCACGTATATCCTTTTAGTATAATAAAAACAAAATCATAAATACTTGGTTAGGGCCGGCTGCACAAAAGAATGTTTAAGTTTATGACTAAGAAATGGGCATGGTTTGCAGCTTATTTCCCGAGGAAGTAAAAACAAAGTTTTAAACCGTTATTAGGGGTATGAATGGAGGCTTAAAATATATACTGCACATAAACAGTTTATACAGCCGTTTGCTGGTGTTTATTAAATTATATTTAAAAAGAGTTTATATTACTTTTAATTAATTGCAATAAAGTAAATTACATTTTAGTATTATTTTCCTTTAAAGATTTAATTTGCAACAAAAATGTATACAACGTAGTGATTGCCAAAAGTATATGCATTTCTTTCTGTTCCCATAAACAAGACTTTTCATCTACTTCTCTGATAGTTTGGAAATAATATATAGGTGGGTATTTGACGCTTAAATAAGAAAACCAAAATATTTGAACACACATTTAAAATACCACAAATGTATTTTGTATGGGATTAACGAATGTTTGCTGCCCTAATCCAATCATAAATATTTCCCAAACCATCCGCACATAAACGCCCAATCTAAATGCCATAAAAACAAACCGAAATACTCGAGATGAGGAGAAAACTTTCGCTGGGGAAAACTTTCCTTCATCATTTCCTCGTTGCCCCACCTAATTGCCACTGATCGATGATTCGATGATCAGTGCAACACATTCAACTTTTAACCCGTTTAGAATCCATAAAAATAGAAACGGAAATGTTTTTGGCGTGGGCCGCAAAACGACGGCCCGAAACAAGAAAATTATTTAAAAACGCATTAAATTTGCATATTTATGAGCCGACCTGCGACTTGATGTGTTTATAGCGCGATGAGGGGAAGGAACTATCTTCATGGGGTGATAAAAAACTTTTTAATTGGGTGATACCCATATCTCGGACGATAAGTTTTCGAATATTTAGGATTCATAATATGCCAAAACGGCGGGGAAAATGTGCAGACGAACAGATGTTGTCGTCGTCGGCTACGTGACCAATCCGAAATCCGTTGACTTATGTCAAGATGACGTAGAGTCGCGTTTTGCCAGGAAATCGACTGGAATCAAATGAAGATAGACGCTGCCAGACGGACGCAGTTCGTTGGACGGGGTTCGAGCAACTTTTTGGCAGTTGTGAGAAATCAAATAAGGGACGCAGACACAGATCCCCATTGCAGCGGCTGGTCGGCTGGCCAAATGACAGAATGTCAGACAAAATGACAGTCGGGGTTTTGAACTTGGAATTATTTGCACGACACTGTGAGTTTGCAACTGGCTGCAGGGAAGAGGACAAGCCTTCATCGGCTCCGATTTGTTTAGGATTGATTGGTGAAAGCATTTGCATCAAGGGTCACCCTTTAACATTTTAAGAGTGTTTTTATGTTGCTTTATTACTATTTAACAGTATTTTATAAAATTTAAAAGTAAATGAATTTACTTTTATTAGATAGTTTATAAGAAGCCTTTATTTATCATCGTTTTAGAAATGAAAACTTAACTTTTAGGCATTGAACAGTTTTTCGAACTAAGCTAAACCATTTCATTTCTTTCGCTCACATTTTATTCTATTCATCAACTGGCATTGCCATTATTTTCCATCAAGTCTAATTTAATTTCACACCCCGCTGTCAGTCAACAAACATCGAAAAGTAGTTTTTGGCACCGGATTAAAGAGCTTAAATTCCTGTTATATATTTTTTTATCTGTTCTGCTCAACCCAGCCCCTCCCGCTTTCCTCTGCCGCCCGCCAGCTCGACAGCTGTCAACAGTTTGCAAAAATGGCGCTCAATTCGTGCATGGAAAGCGAATAAAGAAAAAAAAATGGAAAACAAAAAATGAAACTTTGGCAAGTGTTTCGGCAATTTTAATAACCTTTTTGTGTAGGCACACGGGCACGAAAAAAGCGAGTTCAAAGCTGTCAGCAATTTTCGTCTGTGCGGCGAATAAATCGGTATATGCTATGTACAAATATATATTCAATTTCCCATTTATATTTACTTTGCCATAATGCAATTTGACGCCAAGCGGCGGCAATTGATAGCAGATACGAGGGATTGGTCAGCAGGATAAGGGGGTTTTCGGGCATCGGGTAACCGGAGACAGGCGACAGCAGACGGGCGACAGGACATTCAATGTTGGCTTCTGCGGTCTGCTCGTTTTTCTGGCACGTTGACGCCTCTGACCAGGACATCAGCTATATTCGGTATACCAGCAATGCCACACACTGCGAGAAAATTATCCTTATTTATGTATTCTATTAGTTCAGATTAATCTGAACAGTGAAATCAATATAGTCTGGGTAAATTCAATCTTACAAACGAGCCAGCTTGTTTGTTTCATGACAAATAAAAAAAAATTGAAAATTAAATATTTTAGAAATAGACTTGTTGATTTTAACGAGACAAGTGATATTGTTATTGCTTAGTATGCGATAAAGTAAAGCAACTGACTTTTAATAACCGGCTCCTATGAAAACCATAACTTAAACTGTAAGTTATTTATCCCTCTGTGCAGGTGTGTGGGACCCTGCGTCTGCCTACATGTCCTTTCGATGCGTTCGGCCACAGAATGTCATGCACCTGTCAACTGACCCGTAATAAGATGCCAAAACAGTTATGCGGTTATCCCCGACCAAGGGATAACACGTGAAAGGACACACATCCGCTTCCTCACACACACGTCAGGAAGTGCGTCAGAGTAAGCTTTGGGACTTGTGGGGATAAGCTGTAAGCGGTTTAAGGATTTATGCTGTGCTACATCTTGTAATTGGTGGATCGAACGGGGAGACCCATTTAATGGTGCTTAGAGCTGATTTGAGAACATGTTGCACCTAACTAAAAACACTACTAAGTGAGGAATTTCTGAAAACAGACCATTGAATATTAGGAAAAGTTTTGCAATGCGACGAATTTCTGTCGATTATCTTAATGTCAAATCCGATTATGTATAAACATTCTTCATGGTGACAGCCAAGAATATCAAAGATACATTTCCCTTTAGCAATAGTGAGGCAAAAGCCCTTCTCCCTTGAATATTTATAACTTTTCTTAGAATTATGCAAAGTTTTAACATCATCTTCGCAATTTTTCAATTTGTTTCATTTCGTTGAGTAAACTTCATCCTTCACACCCATCTAGTTGAGTTCCCTTTTACACAAGCAAAATAAATGAGATTTTTTAATCCAGCCGTCTTGTAATTTTTCGCACTCTCCAGCAACTATTTTTCCTCCATTTTGCCCAAGTTTTTCGTATTCCGCCCATCATCGTCGTCGCCATCGCCATTGCCATCGTCAGTTTCAGCTTGGACACTTCAAAAAATATGCCAAGCTCATAATTTTAATCCAGCTTTCAGTCGCAGTCCTCGTCCCGCCCGTCGACTCACGCACAATGTGGCAAATTAGCAACAATATTTAAAACTAACTGCCAAGGCTTTGGCCACTTTCCCTTTGCCACTTCTGCCTGCCTTGCCAATTATTTAAAGCGCAAACTTTTGCCATTTGCGACAAGACAAAGATGGCCAAAGGGGACGGGGAAACCGGGGGGTATGCAAACTTTATGGCCAAAACATTTCAACTTTACCAAGAGCCAAAAATGTCGCACCGAAAAACACTCTCCAGAAATTTCGGGGGAGAGGGTGAAACAATAATAGCTGAAATTTTTCACACATTTTTCTGGGTCAACCATAAAATGTGGATTTTAATTTTCAATTTGCTTGGCTGACAATTTTTAATTAAAAGCGTGAGCAAAATAAACATTAATTTTTATTACGGACCTTCTTCTGTTGCCATCGCCATCGCCCCCCTCCAGAAAAAGCTGGTGGCTTATCATAAGCATTCCTATGGTAATAACATCATTATCAACTGCCCTCCCCTCGGTTTCGGCCAGTTCATCCTGGATCCTGGCCATTTGCGTTGACAAAGTCCTCGTCCTGGCTTTTAACGCCTTTTTGCCCGCTTGCCATTTGGCTTTCCGGTTCCTGCTCTTCGCTGCCTAATGTACAAGCGTCTTATCCTTATTACCATCGCATCTTCATTTCTGCCCGTTCAGCTTCCTGGCAAGTCCTGGCATCAAATTTATACAGCATTTCCTACGCAAAAACCTCGAAACGAGTCAGTTGAGCTCTTTGTTTTTTCGGCTAAGGGCTTAGCATTTGTTGTACTTGCTCTGGCTCTTGCTTCTGTTGTTGTCGTTGTGCTTACTGTGGGTTTTTCATATTACCGGAAATTGTGGTCACCGGAAGTGGGATTATGTTTTCAAGTTTGTACCGGAACTTTGGCGCTTGACGGCGAACGGTTATTGTCGCAACACGAATCTGGGTTACGGTTCAGTTCAACTTAATCTGGGGTCCATTTTGGGTTGTGTTAGGTCAGTTAGGGCTACTGATTTGCGATGGGTATTAATTTGTGCAAATTTGTTGTACTAAGTGTGTATTAGAGGGGAATTTCAGCGGGCTTTAATAGATTTTATAGTTGCAAATGGTAATCTGGAGAAGGTATTTGTAATATTATTATTTATACGGTGATACTATACAGGTTATATGTTATTACTATAAAGATATAAATAAAATGTTTATCTTTTAAATCTTTTAAATAGTAAAAGCCTTAAAATTATGTAATCCGAAATTATATTAGGCATTCGCTCGCATTGTTAGCACGTTCCTGGGCTCCCACTCCATATTATTCTAGTCATCAATTAATTTTACGCCGTTCGCCGAAAATTCCGCCCATTCCCAGGCATTATTCATGTCAAAGTCAGGCTGGCAGGCAGTTTGAACATTTCTGCGATTTACGTGGCATAACTTTTATTGGCTTGCGGCGCCTTTTTGTTGCGTCCTGTTGTCACCAGGATTCAGCTGGTGTCCCGGCCCCACGGGGACGTAGCCAATGGCACCGCCTCAAAACTTGGTCCTCGCCGTCATTTTGTGCACTTAAAGTAATTAAGCGAATTACTTCAAAAGTCGCCAAGTTTTCTAATTATATCGAATAAATTTGTTTAATAGTATTCCTTCGGGTAAAAGTTCTTGCTCACAGCATCGCTGTCTTTCATTTTCTCCTTCCATCTGGACCAGAAAACCAATTTGCACGCCATTCAAATTTCTGTTGATTTTTTCCGATTTTCCGCATTTTTTTGTTTTCTGTGATTTTGGCGCCACCGTTGATTGTTTACTCTAGTGGAAATGTTAATTTCTGGACTTTTGACTGAGGCTCAGCGCTGATTTTCACTGATTTGAATGATTTTGGTTCGCTGCGGATGCTCCGCCGCTCGATTGGGGCTCTTGTATTTGGGCCTTTGTTTCTTTTGATTATTTTGCCTCACTTGCTTATTTCAATTTCCGCTTCGGTTCGTCTTTTTATTTCCGCCTTTTGTTGTTACTCCTGGCGATTGGCTTGCTCATTTGGAAACTGAACGGCTTTTTAGTTTAGCAGGGGGTTGATTGCATTTTTTTAACACATTTTGTGCTTAGTTGGGAGAGTTCTTTAAAGAATTTAAGCTCCAATTGATTTGTGAAAATTTATTGCTGGTTTGTCTTCGCTGAATGTTATTTATTATTTTGCAAACATATTTTTCTAGAATTAAATAGGCAATAGATTTTTATACCCAAGTAAATATACCTTTAACGTCTTTGTTATTTGTAATTTTATTCCGAAGTTGTTTTAAAATAATTTTGGGTGAAATATAGCTTTTAAATTTCATTACATTTTAAGAGATATCTTATAAAAATTATCTTGTAATGATTTTTATTCTATATCGTAACTTTGATTTTACTTTTTAAAATTATAAAATAATACCTTTAAACTTTTTCAACTCATTTTAATATTTATATTTTATTATGTATTTTTTATTATGAACTTTTTTCATTTTATAATAAAATAACCTTTTCATTTTTTTCTTTTAAAAACCCTCAATCGCCCAAAAGATTTTCATGCTTAAGAGCATTACTAATTCATTTTTTCTTTCCCACCTTTATTAAATTCATTAAGACTTTGAACTGTCCACTTAAATAACGAACTTCATTTGTCTGATCTCGAGTTGGTAACTGTATCTGTCACATAATCAGCTCGCACACACTTATTCAACAATCCAATTTATATCAAAAGCAAATAAACACGCGCCTCTTGAAATCATAACCTACCCCTCTTAGCACCCTCGTCACCCGCGACCCAGCTTAACCCCCTGCTGCACAATATCCAACTTACAGACAATTGTAAGTTCGTTGTGTCTGACCCAATTCAAGTTGTTCTGCTGTTGCTGCTGCTGTCTGTGCGGCACTGTAACTATATATCCGTAAGTCAACTAACCGGAGAGGAGGATCCCACCCGTACCCCCGACTTGTTAGGTCTTAATGAAGCAACGCACGTAAACAATAAGCAAACTTTGAAGCGAAAATTTTGCGCAAATAACGTTGCCCGGGTGAGGAGTGAGGCGTGGAGGAAGAGGAAAAAAACCGAGGGTTACAGGGAGTTGCGGATGGGAAGGGGCAGATACGGATACGGGATACGGATACGTGCGGCGTGAGGCAGGAACCGGCACGAAGGTCGAGGGTCCTCCTCCTTAACACTCCTCAGCCTGCAAAAGTTTCGCCGCTGTAACAAGTTGTTGGGAATTAGTTGCGAAAAGTGTGGCAACGCCGCTGCTCCTCCGCTCAGCTCATTAATTTTAAGGCACAAAAACGGAAGCGTGCAGCCGGCTTCCGGATACCGTACTCGACCACGGGCCGGAGACAGCAGCACGGCCGTGTCAGGGACTCCGGCCCTCTGCATTTGTTTGTTTGGGTACAGAGAAAAAAGCGACAATATTATAAGTCGGAAATATGATTTATATCACTGATATATATAAGCTTTCAAAACTAGTTAAATATAGCTTGTGTATCAATGTAGGTTAGGGCGCGAATCGTATAGGGGGAACGTAATCTTTGAAGGATTCTAAGTAATATTGGCGAACTAACTTGTGGAGAAAATTATTATGGTAGCCAGTTCAGATATATTACTGAATTTGCAACCACTAAATAGGCCATTGTAGGTCTATAATTATTCAAAATTGTTATTACCAACTTAGGGCTAGTACTCAACCCAACAAAAAGTCGTCCAAAACAAAAAACTTCATATGAAGCAAAATTTTTTGACGTTTTTTAGGAAAAACTTTCGTTAGATTTATTTCTATTTGTCAAATAATATTTAAATGAATAGCTTTCGTTGCTTATAACACATTGTGGAAAATAAATATTGTACTAAATATTTTCTAAAATATAGGAATATAACATAACAGTGAAATTCCGTGTTTTTTTTCCTTAGTAAAGCCTATTCTAATTAAATTATATTTAAATTTTAAACATTATTGAACAGATCTTACTTTTAATGTAACAAATGGATAAAAAGAAAGGGACTAACCTTTTAAAATTTTAACTTTCATAAGATCTACTTTTTTTGAAAGAACAGCTCTCAACATTTTTTCAGTGCAGATTTGTTTGTCTGACTGCCACACTTGAGTTATAGCGAAAAAATTTTTGTTTCGGCCTTTTTGTTTCGCCTGCTCTCTTAATAAGCAAGCGAAAACTTTTGAAGTGCGCGAAATATGCGCAAATGGCACGCGAGGGCCGGGAAAAGGGGGTGGGCATCTTTGGGGGTGGTAGGGGGGGCAGAGCTATATGGGGCAACAGCTGATGCTGCCACAACCACTTTTTCGACTGGCGCTGCAACACTGCCCAGTTTTGCGCCCGAACAATGAATAGGAAATTAATGTAGGTCGAAATGGCAGCGAATGCTCTTGAAATAGATTAATTAGATAATTGGGTTGGAAAACTCAAAGCAAAGACTGTGCACAGAAATGGGTGGCGAAAGTGGCAGAAAGAGTCCTTCAAGGATTTTCTAAAAGGATGCGCTGCCATAGACATGATGAATGGAAAACCCACTACAAAGCTACAGAACAACTTTTCTTTCATTTGGGAAATAACGCACAATACTGCTGAACTTATGTTTTAGAGAGAAGGATTTTTTAACAGAGGTTTAAATTCAGATTTCATACACATTTTAATTAACTACTTTTGGTTAACTATTACTTGAACTCAAGAGTTTTAAATACATTTAAAAGTAGTAGTTCATATCTTATGCTAGCATTGGTATTCTTTATTTATTTTTTCCAGAACCATACATACATCAACACCTCTACGGACCAATCGTAAGGCACATTCTCGCCAATCCTTAAAGATGCATGGTTTCCAGTTGAATTCCTCTGTCGTTTGCTTAGATACTCCGGCCATAATCCTTTGCCAAAAAAATCACCAGTGTTCATTTATGTGGCGTCTTCTCTCCAGTTTGCATAAACTACAGCAGCAATGCCCAGAGCATATTTCAACTGCAAATCCTTTTAAAACGGCTCCGTGATACTGTGCCCTTTGTTTAGCTGCAGGATGCAGGAGTTGCAGCAGGATAACGAGGGGAGTTTTTGGGAGTGGGGAGCGTGGAGAAAAGGCCTCTATATTTGTTTTCTTTCCTGTTGTTGTTGAGCAGAAAACGAAAATATGCAGCTCGGCACAAAAATGTGCACTTGTTTGTTTTTGTTTGTCAACAGAATCCTGTTGGCAGTCCTTTTTGTGGTCCTGCGGCCTGATGTCTGCAATGCCTGCATATGTTGTCAGCGCTAATCAAGCGCACATATGATAAACAGTCTCACACACATTCAAAGGCAGACGGAGATCCAGAAATACAGTGAAAGAAAGGTATTAATTAAATCAAATTGAACTGAACTACCCTTATTAAACAAAGATATATTTTCAAACATATATTTATTAAAAAAAGCTAATTAATACTATAAATATATATATTTTCCGTTACGTATGTATATATATATTATAATATTTGAAAAATACTATTTTCTAAATTTTTTTTATTTCACGCTAGGTAGACCGAATGATAAAATAAGATCGTAGCTCAAATCTCTTTTTACTAAGACGCATTGGCTATAGCTAGAAAAATACAGGTAAAACCAGTGTGTAAATAAATTAATAATCAACTAAAAATCTGAAAATAATTTTCCTCTAATTATCGCCAATTTCAGAACTATCACAGTTTTTTTAAGTGCACATTCCACATAGCAGGACATGCAACACTACAAAAATAACAGCAAGAATGACAACAACTGCAGCAAGACTTATGCAATTGTATTTGTTTACCCGGACGGCTTAGCAGTGAGTTCTCCTGCTTCTTCTCATCTTTCTCCTGCATTGTTTGCATTTCTTTCACTTCTTTCTTTTATATATCCTTTGTGACGGATCCTTTGGCAGCGCGCAAAGTTTCTGCGCAATTTCACAGGCATTTACCATATGCAACTACAGCAACCCGCCCAAAGGTACAAAGGTGCTTTATGCCTTTTGATTGATTTATGTTAATCTTGGGCAATTATGCCGGACACGCAGCCGATTGCTATGGCAGGGGGTGGGTGGGGTATGTCGGTTGCAAAGGACCTTTCTCCTTCGACAGGAGATGCTAATTGCATCTGGCCATTAAATGCGTAATTTGCCATTGATGGCATGCGCACACGGCGAATGGAAAATCACTTTTGCATGTTATGTGTGGCCTGCTTTGGGATATGAATCGATTTGAATAATGAAAGGGAACTGGGATCTGGTTGTTTATTCACCGGCTGTTGCTTAATCAGCATCTGAATGAAATTATTTACAGTAGAATGGATTGTCTACTTGAAGAGCATTATACTGACCTGATAGTTTGACATCTTAATTAAGTATTTATCTGGAATTTATAAAGGAATTACCCAAGTAAAGAATCATTTATGTTTCCTTTCACTTTATTTTCACACTTTTGTTCGTAAAAAGATTATGGATATTTTCAATATATTTTAAATAAAATAGATTTCGAGCCACTAAAACATCATTTCTTAAATGGTCAGGTTAAAATTGACATACCTCGATTATTGTTTAAATGGATTTCAGGATTTCTAAAAAGTTTCTGGCTTCATTCGAAGCTCATATCCTTGTAATGTCAAAAAAAAGTGCACTAAAATCTTCTCTTTTTAGACTCTTAGCAAAATAGCAAAAAGAAAAGTTGCTTAGCGCCGCTGTTACTTCTGTGGAAAAGCATCTTTTTGCGGGGCTTTCGACGTCTAAACTACTAACTAAAGTAACATTTTATTATGTCACTATGTCACACACCCACACGGGCACCAACATCAGTGCAGAGGCACAAATACACGTACGGAGCTGACATGTTGACATGTTAAAGAGCATGTAAGTGAAGTGTGATGGAAGCTGGAAGATAAGATGAAAGCGGAGCGAGTCATGCACAAAGCATAGAGCATATAGCCCGAACCCAGAGATATAGTCCACATCCTTCCTTCCTTTCGTCTTGGAGCCACGCCCCCGTCGCCCCCGCCTGCTGCCGTCTTGTCTGTTTTATGGTTTACTTTTAGTTAGTTAGTAAAAAGAATACAAGTTTTTCCTCCTTTTTTCGGGCTCTCCCGTCAGCCGAGGTATTTTTATGATGGAATTTTTAATGAATTTACTTTTAGTTGGGTGTCACGCAGCATCTGCATGCGCTTGCATGTGTGTCCTTCCCTTTTGATGGCAGAAAATATAGAATTTTCTAAGGATTCATATTAAAATCTCGCCTGTCTGTGGGCTTTTCATCCTTCGCTGCACACAAACGAAAGAGGTGTAAACTTGTTTATCAAAACTCTACCTTTGTTGGGAAAGTCGTTTGGGGTTGGTTTTCCATCTGAGCAGATTGAATGCGACAAGTCAAGTGATGTGAATTTAATTTGCATTGCCATCAAAATTGGATTACAAACGAAGAAATGCGAACAATTGTTATTGAAAGCTCTGGGAGGAATTTGAACAAATCAAATTGTGTGATCACATTTTTTGTGGTATTTATAAAAGAATATAATTGAATTATTTCGAGCGACTCAGAAGTTTAGTTTGCTTTGTTGGGTGCATAAATATATACACGTAAGCAAACACTTCTATTTTTATAAATCTTCTAATTTTGTTATGTCTAATTTATGTTTTTGTTTGTCAAACAAAAACAAATATATATTTTTTTAATATATTCATTTTTTAAGTCATCTTATAATGTGGATTAGAATATACCAAAGACCAAAACCATCTTAAACAGTTCGAGGAATGATAATTTTGTCGATAGTTCTTAACTTTGCAACTGCACTCAGGCTACCAAAGTTTATCCTAGCTCCCCCAACTATCTTAACTATCCCCACTAACACGCATTGATTAAAATCGTTGCAGTTAAAACTTATGCTCAAGTTCAAAATTAGTCGAAAGCTAATTAACGATAAGCTCGGCTTGCTGTGCCGAAGTTTTCGGCGGCTCGGAAAAGTTTTAAATGCGTTTATCGAGTGACTTCGGTCTCGAGCTAAGTGCTTATTATCGGGCATCTATTTCAATTTCCCCCGGCAATTACAGGGAGCCGAAACTACGTGTAGTTGTCTGGGAATTACGTACTTTTCAGCCGCCTAACCCCTGACATTTCGAGTTGCGGCAAACACCCACAACCGTGTGACCTTTCACCCAGGGCAGTTCAAAGGCAACTGCCATCGACTGCTCATTTTCATTTTGCTCCTCTGCCAGGAAAATGGGAAAATCCACTCACCAGAGAGGCAGAGAAAACAGAGAGAGAGAGAGAGGGAGGGAGAGAGAGTGCGCACGAGCCGAGAAGAAAATCGAGTGCGAGAAAATTTCCCTCTTGAGTTCGACTCTCAAAGAGAAAAACCGGTTTTCGAGTGGGTTTTCGAAAGATATTGGAGTGAGTTCGGGAGCAGTGCATTTGTTCCACTTTCTGAGCAGGATATTTTTGGCACGTTTTTGTGTCGTCGGAGCCTTTTGTGCATTGAGTTTTTGCCACTGCCGGCTTATGGTCAACATGAGCAGAAATGAAGCGTGCTGTGGGTCGAATCCCCTTCCTTTTATTTCGGCTTTTTTCTTGCCTTTTTGCCTCAAAGCAACAGAATCTGGCAGCAGGAAGCATTGCGGTATCCTGGCTCGCTCGAGGGACCCATAATGGTCGAGATTTTGAGTTCCAGTTACAGTTTTTGCTCTCGGCCATTTAAAGAGGCCAACTAGGTTAGTTTAAAATGGCTAAAAGCTAGGGGAGCGAAATGTGTGCGAGCCGTCATAAATTTGCATAAGTTCTTCATGCCACAACAAAACTTTCCGCGTACCATAATTCTTCGTTTGATTTGGCGCAAACTTCGAGCTCAAGCTTATCAAATGCCATATAGCCCCTTTTCGCCTTTCATTAAAATCAGCAGAGACTGAAACTTTCCCACAAAGCAATTTGCTGGAAAAACACAAGACCGAAAAGCGTTGGAAAAACTTTAAACAACGAACGTGACCGAGGTGAAGTTTTCCCTTCTTACCAGCGGTTTTTTTCTACGTACTGTATGTATAGTTTTTGGTCAAACTGGGTCAGCTGGCGAGCTGGAAAAGGGAAAAGGACGCCAAACATTTAAAAACATAAAAGACATGCCAGAAATTGCATGCTTCTTTAACCAAGGACTTGACTTGATTTCTTGAGTGCCTCGCCCACGACTCACTCGAGAGCGAGTGACTCGGCTCGGTGAGTGAAATGAAATTTCCCCCTGGCACAAGGAATTCTCAGCGACCCGATGTAGGCATTATACTCCGCCAGCGAGTAGTCAGTCAACTTACAGCCGCTCCAGCGAACGGACGCACCGAAAATCGAGCTATCGAAACTCTGTAAAAACCCGAAATCGAACCCATGACTTATATATAGAGCCGTACGATTTGTTTACGTGTCGTGACGCGCGAGTGCCATCAGTTGTGTGCGTGTGCCAGACCCAAACAAAAAATAGAAAAAGTTTCTGAAAAAGCAAAGAATCACCATGATTAGCACCACGGATTATCCATCGGTGGAGACCACCACCACCGCCGGCGAGGAGCTGTATGCGGAGTACATATCCGCACCGGCCAGCAGCATGAGTCCCGCTGCGATTGCCGAGCACCTGCAGCAGAATCAGATCACCTTCGAGATACCCAGTGCCCACGATCTGCGGCACATCGATGCCCTCAACTCCTTCAACGCGCTGCTCCAGCGGATTGGCAATGCGGCCGTGTCCTACGATCCCGCTCCGCCCAGCGGTTGGTCCCCCGATGGCAGCATCAGCACCGAGCAGCTCTCCAAATCGGTGGTTCTGGACCTAGCCGACCTACGAGACAGATCGGAGGAGTCGGGGGAGGCCTCCTGGTGGAACCAGATCTTCGGGGATGCCGACATGCACGTGATCATCAACTATCTGTGGATCGGAGTGGTCAGCTCCTTGGTGGTCCTGTCCCTAGTCTTCATCCTCTTCAGCTGCTACTTCTACAGGAAGTTCCGCACTTGGAAAAAATGCAGTAAGTCTCAGCCGTATAGTCCCCCGTATAATCCGCCTGCCCGCCCCCAAATGCCCATACATCTGGCTTTTATGTCCCGACTTTAATCAAAATGTTTCGCCAAAGCCTTATCTCCGGCCATTTATTCAACTGGCTAAACAATATAAAATGCAGAAACAGAAACAGGTCCCATGTTCCACCCATCAGTTTCGGGGGACTCCATAGAGCTCCATGGCCGCAAAGCCTCATAAATTTTTTGGCGCGCTTCGAAATTGTCAGCCAGCCGTTTGCATCGTTCTGTTGTAATTTTAGATACACAAGTTTATTATGCCACAAAATATATGTGCCGCATATTTATAATATTAAATTGACTCGCCTCCGCCCCGAGGCATTGTGCCCCTTTTATGATAGCGATAATGTACGGCCTGGAGAATATGGCCGACCTCGTCGACCCCTCTCACGAAAAGTGAAATTGTTGCCCCGAAATTTGTTGCTCGCCGCAGGCGAAAGGCGTGAAATTGTGCGTTGATATTTATATATTTTTTGTGGGCCGAGGCGATAAAGAGTAATATAATAAAACAGTGATGGACCATATCACTCAGCAGGAAATCTGGTAGAACATTTGCTTAGGCCTGACATACAGTTTTAATAATTTTAGTACAATTCCACTGATAAATATAGCCAAGGGATTACTCGCCTATACTTCTCCTGACATCTCCCACATTTTTAGTATAGCGCTAGCTGTTCCATATTAAATCCAAAATCAATCAAGTTTGACAAGACTGTTATCAAAATCCCACCTAAACCCCAGATTACCGCCACTCAACCCAATTCGGTGCAAATAGAGCCCATGTAAATATATATCTTATCTGCTCGAAACCTGTTGCACCTCTCAACGGGGCGAAACTGCTCCGATTTCCAAAAATAAATCATATGTTTAGGCACTTTACACATAATTACGGAAGACCACAACAAAGAACCCAACTCATCCGAACCGAATAGAACAGAACCAAACCAAACGAAATGGAATTGAACGGAGGGGCAGGCTAAACAACCTACACAACTAACAAGTCTCCGGCTCAAGTGTCAAACTTTTTGCAGACCAATTTAGCCAAATGATTTATTTAGGCCAGGCAGCAGGCAGCAAGTGAAGGACTGGGCCGAGCAAACTTTAGTCCTGTGTTCCTGGGAGCACACAACTTCTTGGGCCAAAGGGCCGTGGCCTTAAAGCCTGGCCAACTCAACTGTCAAACTGTCAATTTTGTGCTAACGAGCCTTAAAAACTTTGCCCTGCGATTACGACACGCGACCAAGAAGGGTGGATCTGGATCCTATTCCAGAAGCAAAAACACCATACCAACTAAATGTATACGTGAAATATCAATTTGAGCGATATGTGTTGCCTGCTTTCGGGCGTCCAATGCGTCTAATTAGTTTCGTTAGTGTCGTGTTCTGTTTTTTGCCCTGGACTTACGCTCCCTCCTGTGCTGAACTGTCCTAGATAGATACCAAGTGGTCGGTGGGATAGGCGCAGGTTTCCCGGGATACTGGGAAACTGGGATACCGGGAGTACGTGTGTCATTTATAATTAAGCAACTAGGCCCGAGTTCTCCTCGGCTTTTGTGCATTTAATGCCAGCTACGTGGCGTCTCGCAGTGTTTACCTTATAAATGGTTAACGAGGCCCAAACACAAGAGTGTCTGGCCCAGTTGCCAGCCAGGCTTACGCCTTATTTATTAAACTGTCACACACACGGGCAATGGCAAACTTTCGGTCCTGGCTTTGGCTTGTTATCAATTAGTGCAGCGTACGACTGAATTTATTAACAGACCGGATGGAGTTCCTAAATTAAAGCCAAGCAGAAGCAGCAGCAACAGCCACTGTTTATCATGTTGTATAGGTCCTGCATAATTCAGTTGCGTAAAAATGTAATTAAGCGTAGCATATTTGGCCAAGACCAGAAAAAGTTGCTCTTAGCTGGCAGCCCTTTTAAATTTTTAATGGCTTTCGCAGCGAGTGGCGGAGAAAAACTAGAAGCTGCTCTCTTTTTTGGCTGTGGAAAGTATTTTAGTTGCTCTTGTTTTTTCGTTGTGGCAAACTCAAATTGAGTGTTGTAATTAACCAAATTGTTTTGTAGCCGGCCATCGTTTAGTGGTATGGGAAGGGCATACATAATAGAGCTGGCAAAAGCAAAACTTTTAATGGCTGAGACTGCATCTTTTGTATACAAAAAATTAAAAAGCGAAAATCGAATCGTCATTTCAATGGCTGGCTTAATAACACTCGAAAGCAGCTTAAATCCGATGATAATAATTTTTAAATAAAAACTCTACTCAGTCCGAACGAAGCCAGAAAAGTTCTGGCGTTTAAAAAATTAACAGACATTTATGGCAACACAAAATAAAGCAGCTCAGTGTTTTCCATTTGCCAGTTTTCATTCGAGAGTGCCAGCTTATTGCGATGAATTTAAATTGTTGCATACATTTGGGCGCATCGACAGCAGAAATGGGGAAAAAGACAGGCTACAAATGCGAAAAAAGAGGAAGGCAAAGTGCCAATGCAGCTGAAAACAAAAGGCACCAACGAATGGCGTGCTAATTTTTTTGTGCCAGCCACACAGAGAGCAAAATAATTTTTGACCATCAAATTGTTTTCCTTTTTATGTGAAAATAACTAAATACTTAAAATTATAGTCTTTGGAAGTCCTCTTTTTCCATAAAGTCCCATTTTGGCGATTAATTTGACTTCAATTTCTCTGCGTGCAGCTGCCACCTTTCCCCGATTTTCCGATTTCCTTTGCGTCCATCTGCAATGCTTAAAAAGGCTGAGAGGCTGCGAGGCTGAGGGGTTACAATTTTCCAGGGGCGGCTGTTTGCTCAACACTTGCATAAAATATGAAGCCTGCAGCCTGTGTATGAGTGGGCCACGCCCCCTGGTCCAACGCCCTGTTTGCCGGCTGTCTATCAAACAGAGAGTAAGAGAAAAAACGGAAACAAAAGTAAAAAAAAAAGGAACACAGAGACAGAGTCCTCATGTGGGGTGTCCTGGCCGAAAAAAGGATATATATGTGCTACAGTTACAACAATAAATCAACAACTGCTGGCAACCACTGTAACTGCTGACTGGTTCTGCTACCGCTGCGTTTTAATATTGTAATGCGCAAATTTTTCAACAGGCCTTACCCCCTGCCGCAAACGCAGACCACCTTTCCGGCCCGGGATGCGCTTTAATTGAAAAAAACATTTTTGGGGGGCTCAGAGAATTTATGAAAAGTAAAGCCCGAACAATTAAAAAATTGCAGAGTTTTTCCAGCCGGCCATCGAAATTAAATGGCACAAAAAACGATGCCGGGGACGATTCCCTATTTATTTATTGAATGCAGTTTAAATTGCATTTAATAACACTGAATACCTGCCGCTTTTTTTGATTCAGCATATGCAAAGGGGAAATTCTATTTGAGGCAAATTATTGCCTCATCCATTTTTAATCATCGCTGTAACTCAAAATACAACCAAATTAAATTCTCTGATGGCCGCGGCTTAGAGTGCGTGTGCAGGGAAATTGGAATTTTCCAATCTTAATTTAACTCTGCTTAATTTGAAACGCACATACACCACACACACACATGGACGGCAGCTGCAGCATTATAAAAATTAAATGCTTTCTGCTGCCTACTTTCCGGGGCTGTCGAGCTTTTATTTCATTGCAGTTGGCAGTCGACGAGTTTGTGTGTGTGTGCGAGAGAGTATTTTATTTCATTCCATTTTGCCACGCGCACACTTCCGGCATATTACACTAGTTTACAGCAAAAAAAGATAAACATTGAGACCAATTTTTTTTGATTAGTTTTGAGTTGCTGATCACGCTGAACAAATTAAAAAAAATTCCCAAAGAACCGTTCTGAAGATATTCGCAAAAATCCAGATTTTCGGCACTTCTTTTATAAAACCTAACAGATCTAAAAAACCATTAAACCAATAAACTTGTAACTTACAATATTTAAAAGGCAATATATGCACCTTTCCGAAATGCTATTATTCGTTGTGATCGGGTCGCAATTAATGGAGGTACAACCTGTAAAAGTTCAAAAAAAGTTTCATTTCTGGCGTTTTTTGTTATAGCTAGTTTTCATTTAATTCAAAAAAATACAAATAAAAATGTTTAAATTATTTTGAGCTTTTAGATCTATAGGCCCTTTTGTTGTTAACGAGTTAAGGCCATATATTTGCAAATGGAGTGCAAATTCTAGGAGATATGCATTTTTTAGTGAAACAACCCATTTCCAAAAAATGCTTTTAAAGGCAAGTGGCCTGCTTTTGGTAGTTTGCTTTTTGACATATGAACAAAATAGGAGTATTTATTGTACATTAAGTAGTATACCTATACATATTTCAAATACATTTAAAGTACTTAAACAAAAATCGTAAAACCAAATCTGTGGAGCATCTTTGAAGAAAATATGGTTTTCGAAAATGCATGTCTAAAATATGTACTGTTCCTTCCGCTTATATGCTGAAACCTCATGAAATTAACATATTTTAGACATGCATTTTCGAAAACCATATTTTCTTCAAAGATGCTCCACAGATTTGGTTTTACGATTTTTGTTTAAGTACTTTAAATGTATTTGAAATATGTATAGGTATACTACTTAATGTACAATAAATACTCCTATTTTGTTCATATGTCAAAAAGCAAACTACCAAAAGCAGGCCACTTGCCTTTAAAAGCATTTTTTGGAAATGGGTTGTTTCACTAAAAAATGCATATCTCCTAGAATTTGCACTCCATTTGCAAATATATGGCCTTAACTCGTTAACAACAAAAGGGCCTATAGATCTAAAAGCTCAAAATAATTTAAACATTTTTATTTGTATTTTTTGAATTAAATGAAAACTAGCTATAACAAAAAAACGCCAGAAATGAAACTTTTTTGAACTTTTACAGGTTGTACCTCCATTAATTGCGACCCGATCACAACGAATAATAGCATTTCGGAAAGGTGCATATATTGCCTTTTAAATATTGTAAGTTACAAGTTTATTGGTTTAATGGTTTTTTAGATCTGTTAGGTTTTATAAAAGAAGTGCCGAAAATCTGGATTTTTGCGAATATCTTCAGAACGGTTCTTTGGGAATTTTTTTTAATTTGTTCAGCGTGATCAGCAACTCAAAACTAATCAAAAAAAATTGGTCTCTGCGTTTATCTCGAAATAAAATTTAAAGTTGTAAACTAGTGTTATTGCCTAGTTGCTGTTGTTGTTCGGCTGGCCGTCAGTCTGCTGTGAAGGAACTTCGCCTGTCCTGCCATCTCGCCGGCATTTCCGGTCAGCACAAAACTTTCCGCTTCCCTCTTTTTCGCCCACTTTTTGCGATTTTTTGTTCTCTTTTTTGCCTCTGCATTCGGAAAAGTTCAAGCGTTTGCGCCTTTACGCTAAATTGAATTTAATGCCACGGGCCCGTCCTTCTACAAATGTCCTTTGACATGGACAAACAAAGTAATGACAGAGTCAAAACTTTGATGCCTGATTGGGAAGCGCCCACTCCAATTTTCCTACACAGCAAGAAACGATTGAAGAGGGTTCTTAAAAAAGGAAATATAGGAATTTATTAGGGGTTCTGATTCTGCATTTTAAAATTGTTCAAAATCACATTGATATTTTTCATTATCTCTGAAATATCATCAATATTCGTACCTAAAAATCCCCCATTTTCTGCCAGTGCACCCAAACAATAGAAACTTTCTGCTGACAAACTCAACTAACAAACTCCGTTCTCTGTTTATTGCAGATAAGGACATACGTGCCCAGATCCATGCGGCCAGCGACTCGTACACCTCGCACCTGGTGGGCTGCGATGCCAGCCGACTGCTGTTGCACCAGCAGTTGCAGGGGCAGCATCCTCATCATCATCGGAGCAACGAGGCTGGCTTCTACCAAATCGAATCGCCGCCCTGCTACACAATCGCCACCGGATTGCCCAGTTACGATGAGGCACTGCATCATCAGCCCCGGCACTTTGCCTACGGCATGAAGTTCGTCTATCCCTCGCTGGCGGCCGTGCATCATCATCACCACTGCGTTTCCAACTGGGAGAAGGACGAGCTGAATAAGCTGCAAAAGTGCAAGCTGTCAGCGGCAGTGGAGGAGGAGGATAAAGCCGAAGCCTCTTCCTCCTCCGAATCGTGCAACTTGGCCGCAGCAACGCCTGCCATTTGCATTAACATGCCAAATGGGCGGCAGCAGGAGGGGGAGTTGGAGGAGGAGGACAATGCCGCAGTTGCAGTTGCAGTTCCAATGGCAGTGGCAGAAAGTTTACAGCCGGCGGCGGCTGCCGACGATGATTGCGCCTCATTGGTCGTTGTTGTTGCCGCGTGATTGCCCAGCCAGGGGTCAGGGGTTAAGGTGGGGCTGGGGCTGGGGATCGGGGGTTAAGGGTTAGGGCCGGGCCGGGGCCGGGAGTAGCAGCCCAATTGCTTAGTCACTTGTAAATAGTTGCATCGTCTGCTAATGTTGTTTGTCCCCCTGTAATAACATATATCTCCGATTGTGTCCCCCATCCTCACTGTAAAGCAAATTTAGTTTCGTTTTTAGTTATCTGTTATATTATTGTATTATGCAAGACTGAGTATTATTTATTGTACTATGTATAAAACCGAATTGTCTATCAATTAAGCCCTAATATCTAAGAGAGAGTGAAGAAAAAATATAAAACTCGAATGAACACAACCATTGCAAACTAAATTACAATTTTCGTTTTCATTTTCTTATCAGTTTTGTCAGTACCGCCAAATGCCAAAACTAAATTTCCTCGATTTTCAGTCCCATTGTTGACCTTGCTGGCAGTGCACGAATCTCAAATCCGCATCCGAGTCCCAATCCCTCAGATACTCGTACTTTGGCCAGCACAAATATCAGAAGCCATTTGGGGTTTCGGATTTGGGTTTGTTTTGAAATTATGTACGTGACTTGGATGCGGCTGGTCGAGATTAGGTCAGCAGAAATGCACTGAGGATGGAGAATTCCCCAGGAACGTGCATTGCTGAAAGGATTTTTCAGCGTCCCTTTTAAGTGTTACTTGAGGATTTGGCAAAACATGGGATTAGCTCTGAAGAGTTTAAAGGGGAATTAAGCTGATTACAAAAACTTATGGTAAATCAGAGGCAAGGGATGTTCTGATACCCAAATGCAATTTTAACTCAGTGAGAGATGGAGCTTGAATTAGTATTTAGTTCCTACACATCCTGAACACTTTAAAAATCTATCCTTTAAACTATTGTATCTCGCTTCAATTCAAACGTGATCAAACATGTGGTTCACCAAATTGTGATTTAATTCCAAACATTCATTATTTAATTTCCCTTTCAAAGAAACCGCTTCGATTTCCAATATGAAATCCCCCTTAGCAAAGACATCATTGATCAATAACTAACACACACAGACAGTTTCTTAATGTTGCAGTTACTACGATTAAATAGAAACATTAACTAGAGTAAAACCTAAAGCTAAAGCTCACAAAACAACCAAACATAAATATTGTCTACTATGGGAAGGAGAAAAGGAGGAAATTAAATATGCAAAAATATATATGAAAAAAAACAACAGAGTCTTTAAATTTGATTTGCAAGTCTGGGATTTCAGCTCCTCAGGCGATGAACTTATTTGGGAGCACGGCGCACTCAAAAACCCAACAGCCAACAAAGCAGCACTAAAAACACGGGTTAAAGTTTCGTGCGAGCATAAATAATTTCATGTCAAATTTGACACTTTTGCTGAAGCTTCTGCGTCTTTAATGCCGCAATTTGTATTCAAATGTACGATTTGTTGATGAGTCCAAGTCCAAACTGGAGAGGCAGAAGAGTCGGACGGATATGGACGGAGGCACTGGCATGGCACATCAAACATTCCATAACGCAGCGGAGAAGTGAGCGAGGAGCTGCAAACACCAAACAGGGCCATAAATTATATTATCGTGCATCGTGTATCTGGTTCAGGTCGCAGTCATGAGTGACTGTGGCTCAAAACTGGGCAAAAGCACGGGGGACTCGGAATGGGAATGGGAATGCCAACGGGATTGGGTTCGGGGAGTGGGGAATGGGGATTTGGGACTGAGCACTGAGGACTGGCACTGACATCAACACCAGCAGCTACGGCACATCTACAGAACTTGTGGCTCGGTCCCTCACTCTGTGTGTCGTGGTCGTGCTTTGCGTTCTTGCCATGATTTGCCGAAATGCACAAAAAACCCAGTCCAAGACAAAAAGAAAAAAGCCCTGGGAAGAAGTACCGAACTCGATATGCTCTAGTCAAAGGAAAAAAGGTAAGCGAATGTATATCAGAATTTCGAAGAAAGCCAAGCAGCTATAATCTGGAATAAAAAAATTTTAATTTTTAAATGCGAACTATAAAAAAAAATTGCAATTCAATATAAAATATTTCAACTACTAAATGTGAAAATCTTATCACACCTCATAAAATGTATAGACTGTTACGAATTGTTGCCCTATATATAGATAAGGAAAAAAATGCTACAAATATTAATAAAATATTTATTGAGAAGAACCAACCACTAGGTATACCCCGATTGGCCAAACGACTCCCAAAAGCTGCCCTGACCCCAAAAAGGTGAGAGAGCATATAGAAGCTCCATCAGACAAAGGTAGGCGGAGTGCCTGCCCAACAGATAAGCGATATGCGGTCGGCATTCATACATGCGAGTAAATGTGTTGTATGCGATGAGTTACTACTGTACGGTGGGAGTATCTGAGTTCTGGTACGGTACGTTTTTATGGTGACTGCACGTGTGTTGGCCGTAATTTGTTAAACGGTTTTTCTGATTTTTTCCTTCGGCAGAGTTCATTGAACAGGTTGTTTTGGCTTGACTTTTCGGTCGACTCTTGTTTACCCCATTTTGTGGGCGGCCCATAAATCTCGGAGACATTAATTTGTTTGTCACCTGTCGCACATGCGGTTGAATAAGATGTGTTGCCCTCCTAAATGAGTGCAATTAAATGCCTAATGACTCTGATGACAATCGGCAAATCGGATTAAATTTATAGGGGAAAATAATTCATATATTGTCTATGGCTTTAAGAGCTTATATCAATATGCTCGCACTGCCATTTATTACAAGTTTTTCATAGTCTGGAAGGTTTATTGGATAGGGCTCTCTTGTAATTAAAGGTTCTACCCAACGATCCTTGTCCTCCGGAATCTGATTTTTCGACATTCTTCTCATCTCATCTTCGCTCAGTTCTTCCCACACGGGTACGTTTTCGGAAATAAAATCTGGCTTTCTTGCTGAAAATGGTTGACCTTGCATTTCGTCGCCTTGCAAGTTTAAATCTCTATCCTTGAATCCACTCCCTGTAATTTCATTTTGTTGAGGATTTGCATTGATAATTTCTTCAGGTCGGGTAATTAGTTCAAGGTTATCACTTTGAATATTGCTTTGAGGATCATAACCTAATAAATAAGGGTTCTCAACGCGACTACCAATTGGTGTCGCTTTGGGAACTACATATATATTTGGAGAGCCTCTAGACGTGGAAATTTCGTTTGTAGGATCCATTGTAGGATTATCATTTGGTTGGTAGTCTGCCAAGGGAAAGTCGAAAGTTGGATTATCAAGGCCAGCTGTCGATTTTCCTTTAGCATCACCATCCTTCATGATTGGTTCAATATCCCCGTTGGGAGTTTTATGTGAGTTATCAATTGACTCATTAGAACGATCTTTTGAATGGTCATCTAAACGAACATCATAGGGCAGTTCCTTGTCATCTTCCTTCACCCTCGGCACAATGTTCTCTTTAGGTGGTTGATATTCCTTATCATATGACTCTCCAGAGCGGTCTTTTGTTTTTTCGCCAAAGCGATCATCAAATGGCACTTCTTTATCAGCACCTTGTGTAATATATTCAGGATCCCAATCATCAGGATTACGTTGGGCGTGGTATATGTAATTTTGTTCTGGATCTTTAGTTCGTGACCTTCCTCTAGTTCTAAATCCATTCTTTGGTCTTTGGTTGTAAACTGACCAATCTTTAGTGGAATCTCTATTATTAGGCCTTCCCCTAGCCATGGGGTTTTCTTCATCATGGTTCCGATTTCTATATCCGCGATTTCCTTCTTTTCCTTGACCCCTTGGGATCTCATCATATTCATCATCAAAAGGTCTAGTAAACCAATCTTCCTGATCCCAGTGTGTTTTAGTTGATGGATCTATAAAATAGCAAATATAAGTTTATCATAAAGTGTATTTTATAAATTTTCCTTACTATATTGCGTCATCCTATAATAGCTATTGTCAAGATTTCTAACTCCATCATCTGTCTCATTTAAAGTAAGGTAATAATCATACGGAGTAGATGTTTCTATCCAGGAATCAGGCGTAATGAGTCTGAATGAAATCTGCCAATAAAATGTCAGCCAGAAAATGATGAGGAAGTCGTGGAACAGAATTAGAGATCCCAGGAAAAAGTCGTTCAGACGCATTTCAGCGAATCGATTTCCATTGATAGTTTGCGCATGGTACATGACGAACTAGGGGCAAATTTTTAAATTAAATACTCATAAAATTAAGGAGAAACTCACGACTAGAATCGTTATAGTTATAGATAATTCCACCACTAAATAGGAATAGGGAGATGTTCTCCAGACAAGCAGCTCGAATAATAGCACAAAGCTGGCGACGATCAGAAAAATGAATGCGATTATAAATAGAATCGCAATATCTAGGGTGAGATCCATCTAAAATATATGTATTTTTAAGCTATGAAAGGACTATTTAATATTTTTTACTTTTGCTGGTAGAAATACACCTATGAGCAGGAACATAGCTACTAATATTAGAGCCACTGCGAAAAAGGTAAGAACATCCGCCCACCAACTGACAGCGACTAGAGCAAATGTCGATATGATCTGAAGTTCCACCTAAGGTTAAAGGTATTTGCTAAGTAGTCTACAATTTAAATTTCTGATACTCACAATAATCAGGGCCATGATAAAATTAAGACCTTTCATAAAACGCAGCTTCTCAACAAATATGAAGAT
The DNA here is from genome assembly GCA_037075285.1 of Drosophila lutescens. NCBI lineage: Eukaryota > Metazoa > Arthropoda > Insecta > Diptera > Drosophilidae > Drosophila > Drosophila lutescens. The sequence goes on along the minus strand of JBAMCF010000013.1, from coordinate 644,085 downwards.
AACGAATATCAAGATGGCCAGTGCGAAGGTCACAAAACAGATGTAGTATAACAACCGGAAAGTTGTCCTTGCATCTTCTCTGATGAAACATATATTTGATTTAAAGCATTACAGTTTTAAATATTTAAACTTACATTATAGCGATTACTATCCATTGGATGATAGCCAAAATTAGCCACAGGAACAAGAGACCATAGGTCTTGAATGAAAACTTTCTTCGCGCCTTTCGATAAAAACGATGCTCATCTGATACATACATCGTAACTCATGGATGCACTATGTCTGAAGTTGGTATCTTTGACTGAAAATTTGTCCTGAACCACCAATTGCTATAAAGAAATAATCCAAATCTTCAGGTTTGTGTATAATATGGAGAACAATTTTAAGTGATGCCTCAAAACTAATGTGATCAGTAAAAAATGTTTCACATTTGTTATCTATTACCAAATTTTGAAGTATGTATTAGTTTTTTCACCATGGAATTCTTTACTAACCTATTATATTGATGGTAATTAAGACCTAATGTCATTTTTAATAGAACATTTTTTGTTAAGTTTTTAAAGAAATTTTTAACCTAACTTTTTATTTTATGATAATTAAAAGTTTTGCCAATTATGATCTATTCCTTTTAAATATTTTAGATTGCCCATTGATCGTCCCCCCATTCATAGCTTGTTTCATTGCTAAAATGCCAATCTTCCTCATCTGGTTTCACATCTGTAATGTTTACAACTTGGATCATATTCGCTTAATAAACTTATCAACTCCCTTACCATAGTCTTCATAATCCTGATGTGCGGCAGTAGTTCCATGTGACCCACGGGTACTCGTCGACATCCAAAAGAAATCATTGGATGTGAAATAGTTATAGTTTATCTGCCAGTAGAAAGTCATAGCGTATATGACCAGAAATTCGTGATACAGAAATAATGCGGCCAGGATAAAGTCGTCCAAGCTCATCTGAACATGCCGATCTCCGTTGATGGTTTGAGCATGCAGCATGCACATCTTAAGACACATTATTACATATACACAAAATTATGATGCGTACAAAGGCTCACCGATAACAATACCGCCGTTAGAAGAATCTCGAAAAATAGATAGGCACAGTTCTTAATGTCTGGCATAAAAAGATGAGACATCAGAAAATAGGAAGAGGCTATGATCAAAATAAAGCTCAGGATAAAAAGCGGAGCTATGAACACAGTCAAATCCATCTGGTAACAGTTCAAGATTACATAAGTTTATATTTTAAAATTAATTTTGATTTTACCGAATAGGTAAGATGACAGCCGACGACCAGGACTACGATTATTATTAGCAAGCAGATAAAGTAGAAGGCCACCAGATCGGGAATCCAAGTTCGAGCAGCAAGCACGTACATCGAAAATATTTCCAGTTCCACCTTACGGATATATTCTTTATATAAATCGTAAAAATATTTAAGTATTATCCAATTAACTCACTATCAGACAAGTCACAATCCATTTGTAAATCCTGTGATTGCGCATATTTTGGTTAAAAGCAAACATTGTGAACAGTATGCCAGCTAGAGCAAAGGTGGTCGAGCAAACTATATCAAATTCACGAAATATCTTACGACTGTTTTCACTGCGAAAAAAATATCAGAAGTTTTAGTAAAGTTAATTTTATTTACTAAGTACCCACATCAAGGAGACTATGATCCATTGGCATAAAGCTACTGCTATAAAGGCCGTAAAGGTTACGTAAGTTCGGCGTCCAAACCTTTTCCACTTGCGTCGAGTGTCCATATCTTACAGAATTCTATTCTATCAAAGCCTCAAAGTAAAACCAAACACTGGGAATTTAGCGATATAATGTTTTTTAAAGTATAAAGAAAATATCATACGAATTTTTATAACGTATTCGTGATGGATTGCTGAGGGTTTACTTTTATGTATTATTTTAAAAAAAATCGTAATATAATTCTCTATTATTTTAAAATACAATTTGTTGGCTAAGTTGCCGAAATCTAAGAAGCTACTTTTGAAATTGCCTTAAAAAGGTATTTTGATTTTTAAAAGAAACAAATTCCAACTAATATTTTGAGCAAAACCGTGCATTTCAGTGATTGTATTTGTTCTGTCATTCTGTCAATTATAACATAGTATTCCCTAAATTTAAGCAATTTCTGACGACCTCCGGCGGTTCAATTTGTTTCGATGTAAGGGAGCAGCCTTTGAGTATCTCAAAGATACAGTTTGCCCTATCATTGTGTCAACTAACTTGCTCCGTTCACACACAGCTGCGACCTGGCCCCGATACAAATGCTGTAGCTACAGTAAACACACGGTGGGGCGGCCAAGCGGCTAACGCGTAAAATCAACAAAAATTAACGGGGGGCAAACAAGGCGAGCACGGAGCCAAGGTTGAGAAATTTGTGCTCAGCTCGATGCAGCAAACAAATTTGCACTTGTTAGTTTGACTCTGGGTTTTTTCTATTTTTTGGAGCTGCCAGCGGAGAAAATAGCGCAGAATATGCCAAAGCGACTGTCAACGGCAAGTGTTAAAAACGCCAGATAAATAATGCTAGAGCAGCCAGACAAGAGCCACAATGGCAAACAGACTCACTAATGAGCTGACTGCACTGTAAACTCAACTTTGCTGCTGCCTGCCTGACTGACATTCTGACAGATTCGGCTGAGGCGTGTGCGTCACTGGCCAAATACAAAAAAACAGATGTAATTTGCATACTAAGCCCTGCCGCGTCACACGGTGCGTATGAGCAATGAGGAATAAAAATCATTTAGCGACACATTTGGCATATCAAAGCGACCTTAATGGCGTGTGGCATTCCCAATCAGCAGCCGTGTGCGTTTGTGAACTCTCCGAAAAAGCGACTTGAGAAGCAGCTAACTGTCGCCGGGAAGCTCAACTATCTGACTGGCATGCAAAATTAATTACGGCCAGAAATTTATTTACGACGACGACGACGAGGAAGGAGCTGCTTCTTCCACGCGCGCTGCGGCAGCCATAAAAGTTTTACGCTTTAGCCGAATTTAGGAGCCAGAAAACAGGGACCAGAAAACCAGGACCAGAAACAAGACTGCAGCTTAGATACATTCTCCTTTTGCCGTCGCCATAAAATCCAGGCGCTGATGACATTTCGCCAGCTGCATTGCAGTGGAAGTGGACGCGGATGTGGACGTGGATGCGGATGTGGATGTGTCACCGCTGCGGTGGTTACTCCAGCTACTGCAGCTAGTGGGGATTTTACGAGCTTTGCAACACTGGTTGACGGCAGGGGTTTTCCGGGAAAGGGGGTTCCCTGAAAAGGGTGTGCCGAAAATCACACCACTTAAGTGCGCGTAATGAAATTTTAAGCAGCATTCGCTTCTGTTTATGAGTTCAGCTGTAAAATGCATGCTTTCGCCGGAGCCTCTAACTCAATTTGGTTTGGCAAGTGCATTGCAAAAATTATTGTTGAACCATTTCTATGACATTTTTCCACCAAGTTTACAATGTAAAATATTTTATTTTATTTAATTTGATGGAGTAACCTCTACAGTATTTGTATTTCAAATACTACATTTTGTTTATTTGTTTGGGTTTGGTATATAAATAATTATGATTTCCAAAAAGCTTTTTACATCAAATAAAATGTAGGTATTTTTAGATATATTTAATAATGTTAAATTGATATTATTAGTTAAACAAAAAAAATTTTTTTTTAATAAATGGTATAACAATTTTAAGACGTCAAAACCTAAAGTTGAATAGCCTTTTTTATACCCTTGCGGAGGGTATTATAATTTTGGTCAGAAGTTTGTAACGCAGTGAAGGAGACGTTTCCGACCCCATAAAGTATATATATTTTTGATCAGGATCAATAGGGGAGTCGATATAGCCATGTCCGTCTGTTTAAATACCGTTTGCGAGCTCAGTTTAAAAGCTAGCGACTTAAAACTTTCACAGTCATCCAGTTTGAAAATCGACCCGATCGGACGTCTATATCCTATTGCTTCTATAGGAACAATCGGATATAACTTGCAAAATTCAAGATATTTCGCACAGTGTAAAAGCTATTGAAATGAATCTTTCCAAATAGTATTTTTTTGTGCATACCTTGATCAGGGTAAAAGCGCGTGCTGATCGGACGTCTATATCCTATAGCTCCCATAGGAATAATAGAGTGAAAGCTGTATTTGAATTCCTGTTGCTATTTTAGTCAAATTTTCATTCGTGAAATCTGCAAGGGTATTAAAACTTCGGCTTGCCGAAGTTAGCTTCCGTCCTCGTTTTCATTAATGTTCAAATTTTTGAAAATCTATGTATATTGAAAATAGTAGATATTTTCCTGCATACTGTTGGTAGCACTGCGGATTAGATACACCTAAGCAAACAGAAAGCAATCGGAACCCTTTCGATTCCGTAGATTAGCCGCATGTTAGTTCCTATCAAACTGGGTCGCTGTCAGATTATTCCAGTGCCATATGACTGCACTACCCAATATATATATATGAGGAAATGACGCTGGCTTAGGTCAGGAATTGGTTTATATAGCGATAAGTAAAGACCTTATCCCGATGACAACGAATCCAAGGCACTAGCATAAAACAAAGAACAGTGCGGCTAACTTGCTGTTTGTTTAAGCCAAAAGCAAACAACTAGCAGACGCTCATTAGCAGCAGCACACGCCGGAGATAAGGACCACACCGGGTCCGGAGATAACTTCCCATAGAACTGAGAATCCAGAATCCAGAACCCACAACACAGATAAAATGCCGCAGGCCAAGTTCAAAGAGGCGGCGAATCATGTGTCGTCACATCATCAAACAAAATGAGGAGCAAATTAGAGGGAGCGACTACGGGGACTACCGCCCGGAAAACCTCCCAGGGAAGAGAAGGGATGGGAAGGGGTACCCTACTTTCATTTCCATTTTCCACTTGCGTCATCGAAATTTGTAGCAGCTTATCAAGCTGGCTGGCTGATAAAAAGATGAGCTCCGGAAAATTCTCGGCTCTCCGGTTGCCGGAGTCGGTGTTTCAGTGTTTCTGTGTGTGACTCACTTTTGCCGCAGACTCGAACGTGACCTGGCACTTTAGTGACACTCGCATAATCGGAGTGGAGTGTTTTTCCTTGGTCCAGCGCCTTTATCAATTTTACGACTTCCTTTCCAGTCAAAGTCTGGCCAGATAAATAGTGCGACGAGCTGGGAGGAAGGAGGGCTTCTTCGGACCACCGGCTAGCTGCAATTAGTTTTATTTTCCCGATTCCGATTCGTGGACCTGGACTTGTGGCTCGCTTTAGTATCTTTATCTTAGCTAATTGATATTTATGGCCCGAACACGTTCTTCCACTTCGCCTCATTCTTTCGCTGGCGTTTGTTCAGGTGAAAATGTGAAAATACTCTCGTGGTGCGTTTTCGATTTTCCTTTCCCATCTTATTGGCAACGGGGAATTATGGGCGGTAGGTTGGGATGGTTATACTTTATTGGGGCATGCGGGAACGATTCTTGGTAAGCGGTGACTCAGACATTAACTCAAGATCCGTGGGGTCAACGATGGAGTCACGTTTTAGTTTTACACAGAAACAAGATTAGAGTCGTAAACAGTCGAGGACCCTGTGGAATGTCTGGGAAACGGCTGTGGAAAGGTGAGTTCCCTAGCTTGAGTCATCAATCACACTGCTCCCAATGCTCTACAAAAAAAATGCACTTTCAGGAAGCCCAAAGGATACTCCATTCGACCAGCTGTCCCGCCAACGAAGTTATAGGCTATCATATTTCCTTCTGGCATATTTATCCTAAAAACAACCGTGAGGAAGCACATTTTTTCCAATAAACACTTCACAGGCTTCCCCAAAAAAAATGTATCGAAAATTAACAATACTTGTAGCCCCTTGATTTATGAATGAGTTCCTCTAGTTGTTTGTCTTCTTATGGCAGGATATTCTTTTTAGAGCATGAGGTTTGAGTTTTTTTGGGGTAGGCAGGATATTATGAATGCATTTAGAGTGACTACTTAAAAGTAAATAAATAATGTAGGAAATTGCTGGTGTGTTTACTCTGGAAACCTTGTTGAATAGAGAATGAGTTTGCCGAATTAAAGGTAAAAGTGTGGATTGAAAGGTTCACCCAGATAGAGCAAAACCATATCACATCCTTAAAACATGTTGTAATTGTAAAAAAATACTGTTGATGAATGGGTATTTTTAGAACATTTTTTCTAAATTTATTTTATTATTAAATTAAGATTGGTAAAAGTATAGAAATTATTTATTGAGGACCAATATAACTAAGCAAATATAATTAACTAAAGGTAAATATGAAAGGTACTTTTTGGTGTACTCCAGATGCCTTCAGAATTTCCATACATTTTCCCAGAGCAGCAGGAACGGCAGCCAACTCGACTTGACTTGAAGTTCATTCTTAATTTATGACACTTTCAATTAGGAACTCCTCCTAAAAGGCTAACAGCAGGTCGGATTCCAGGGAAACCTCTGCGACTGGCAACGCAGTGTGTGCGATGGGATTCCTGGAATAAATTGAAAACCATAATTATGCTCACGCTTACAGCCTTCGCCTTCGAGCGACTGTCAATTGCAAAAACAAACAGGAGATGGCAAAAAGAGCATTGAGCTGACAAAGGCCGAGGCTATGGACTCAGATTCAGATTCAGGGAAGGAGTAGTGGGAGATACTTGCAGATACTGGAAGATAGATTGACAATAACGAGGTATAGGCCAAGGCAAAGGAAAAGGCCTACCTGCAGCGCTGGCCAAGTGCTTTGTCCTTGGCCCAGGCAAAAGATAGAGATACCGAACAGACATTGTCAATGTCGCATGTCTGGTGCTGACAAATCGCCAGGAAAAGGGGATTTATGAATAGGCCGAGTGCCGAAGAAGCAGGATGAGGTTTTGCCCCTGATCGCTTCATTATTGGGCAGAACATGTCAATTTGGCCCGAACTTCCTCCCAAGGAATTGTACAAAAACTGCTCAGTTCCAGCTGCGACTTTGTCTCATTCATAAATTGCAGCACAAATCTATCAAAATCCCCCAAGTTGATTAGGCTGTCGGATAAATCAATTTGTCGCCGGGCATAAAATATTTTTATTATTTCACAAAAGTCCGGCTTAGGCTGAAAATTTTATGTCGTAATTTAGATTGATGGCCTCGAGATACGGGACAAAACGGAAAGTGTCTTCGGTATAATTGCGAAAGCAAAAGTAAATTGCGTTCCGCAGTCCTTCGAGATGCCAGGAGGAGGTTTGAAGGCCCCTGCGCTAATTTTACGACTAGTTCGTGACTGAAAACTATGGGGAGTGCGATAAAGGAAGGCCAGGACTCACCTGTTACCTGCAACTCAAATTCAGAATTCACAACTCGCGACCGCCACGCGTTCCACTTCAAAATGTGCTCGCAGCGATGGCAAATAAAATAAAATTTTTACGTGCCCACGCGTCCTCAGTCAACAGTTTTCCACGACAGCGGCAGCAACAGCAAAAGCAAGAGCAAAAAGAAAATCCGTTTGCACGTTGTTTTTCCAGAAAATTAGTTTAAAAGCATCATAAAATAATTTTCGTGCGGCGTTGGGAAATTTCGCGTTTCTCGTTTTATTGTTGCCATTGACTCCCTTTCAACTTTGGCCATTTCGGGTTCGTTTTTCGACCATTCTCACTCCCATTTCGTGCCCAGGTGGGTAAATGGATTTGGAGCGCTTAGATAGCCCATCATCATCATCATCAGCATCGCCATTCGCTGCCTCCGTTTCAAATGGTCCGGCGCCATAAAAGAAGCAAAGGCACAGGGCCAAATTAGATTTATGTCTTTTTTTGAGATTTTTTGTGGGGCAGTTAAAATTGAAAATGGTTTGTGCCCTCCGCACTTAGGTCATCGTAGGGTGAATCGTAATTAGAGATACAATTTATGTGGAGATCCAAGGGTCAAATTGAAAACAAATTGTGGCAGGTGGCCGACAAAGGGGAATGATATGATTAAAAATAAATAAAATCTGTAAAAAAAAAACTTAAATAAGTAAATATATTTCTAATTAATAAACAAATAATAATAATTAATAAATAAATATATTTATAATATATGATTCAAACCCATTGAAACATCGCGAAATAATGATGACTTCATCACATTACAGAACAAATTCACACTCATTATCAACACTCATCTTATGTATTTAGATGAAATTAATTATTTTTCTGGTATCATCCTATGAATCACAAACCTTAAATTAAGACTGAAATTCATCTTTAAGATAGTCGAATTTCGTCATTCGTGATAAGATTAAGTTTACAGAATCTTCTTCGACAATCAGTCTGAGTCACTGCCGAGATAAAGATATTATCCAGTTAGTTGAAGTGTATGTTGCCATGGGGAATTCCCAGGGGCTGCATATCGTAAAAAAACAGTTGAGCACAACAACTTCCTTATTAGTCGGACAAATTTGTATCTTGTCCCACATAGAGCGCAATATCCTCTTGGCTCACGTGTAATCCATACCGAAATGCACTTAAGTCCGCACTACCACATGTATCCTTAAGTCCCAATGAGAGTGCCCTGAAATTCGAGCAATTTGTTTTCATAAAGGATCCCCGGCAACCTTCTCCCACTTCCTTCTTACACAATATGATGCCAATGGCCACTAAATAGTATCTGGTATCTCAAAAAACGAGTGTATCTCTTTTGTTGTTGCTTGTGTTTGTAGGAATTATGCCAGGAAATTTGTTGAAAATCTCTCGACTGAAGCATGTGTGGATTGTGGCATTACTCGCATGTTGTTCCTCCTTTTAGCAGTCGCTTCCTCTAAGAAAACAATCACCAGACCTTGCCAAACCACTTGGCTCACAAAATAAAAATTAAAGGAAAACTAAAACTGCCGAGTTGCGGTTGAGGCGTGAATTTTTCAAGTGCCTTTCGCTGAGCTGTCTAACAGTTTGTTTGCTAAGCTTTTTAATAACAATTTGCCACAAATGTGGCCAGGTCTCGTTTTCTTCTTTTCATTTTATGCATTTTTATATGTAAACATAATTTCTTTAATTGGATTTTGTCGTTGGAGCTGAACAAACATTAAAAGCGCCGTCTGACGTTGCCATAGAGCTGGTGACAATGGCGGTGTGAAAATCGCTGAGGGGTGGTGTTTGGGGTGGCGCTGCCGAGCAAAAACAAAACCAGGCTCTGAGCCAGACAGCCAGCTTCCAGCCATCCAGACAAGCCAGTCGGCCAGCTGGTGGAACCCGTTAAAATGCGACCAAATAAAAGAGTGTGTGGCCTGTGTTTAGTTTAGGTCTGCTGAACTTGCCGAAGCGCTGCAAAAATAGTGGGACACGGGTTGAGGGTCAGACGTCGCAAATTTAAGAAGATTTCTGAATGGATTTAAGTTTAAGTAATGAAATAAAATTAGCCCCTTAATTAGCTAAACTTTATCAAGTACTTAAGAACTCTAGCACACAAGGGATTGTCTTATTATAATCGCTTCTAAAAATATCTTTTTCAATTTATACTAATTTGAGTATTTACATCAGATCTGTCAATACATATTTAAAATAATTTAAATGTGTAGAGATTTTAAATTACCCTTTTTATATTGAACATTTCATAATTCATTAAACATGATTGGTTTAATGTACTACTGCAAACCAAGGATCCAAAAAATGTGGTTTAGGAGCTTAAATATTTACTAATTTCAGTCAATTACCTTTTTTTTACAACATGTAATGAAAAGGCATCACTTAGAAATACTTTATAAAGCTAGTTTATTACCCCCTTAAGCATTTCGCCGACATAAAACTACCTGTAAGCCCCCATCCTGCCTCTTGAGCAACGATTCTTTACGGACTTTCTTTGTTATTTTACTTTCTTAGCCCCATCAAACTGTTGAGCTAATCCCGACTCAGTCCGACTTTTATAGCATACTACAAACCTCCCAGCCGCCCATTCCTTTGACCGAAGACCATGTCCAAGTCACTCCTCGTCCGTTTTGGTGGAGTGTATATCACCGCAGGGTATTCGCTCCAAACAAATGCCACTGACAAGCGACAGCGCGACACGCTGTCTAACAATTTTAATTTTCAATTTTAAACTACGGCTGCGACGACGTCACGCGGCTGGGTCTTAAGCAGGACCAAACCTACACTATAAAACAAAATAATTTAAGTTTATATGGATTACTCAGCGGGAGTGTTACTAAAATAAATGTTTAAGAGGATCTTTTTTTTTTGTTAAACTTTGTAATATTTTCTAAACAGTAAGACCATATTTGAAAAACCGAAAGCACTCCAAAAATGAAGAAATACCGTTTGTAAAGGATAGTACAGATTCCAAAGAATTATATAAAACTTTTAAGATGTGACCATATTGTAAATCAACCAAATGTTTTAATGCCTTAATTAACTATCTTCGCTTTTTTGAAAATAAAAAGGGTGGACTTTGCAATATCGTATTTAAATTAATAAATAAGAGATTATTTAAAAACTTAAATTAATTAAAATATATTGATAAAGGAAGATATCAATGAAAGGGGAATACATTTATAAATATTTATAATATTAACAAACCAATTACATTTCTTCCCCAGTGCAGTCTGTGCATTCGCAGTTCGTCCAGTTTTTCTCTAGCCGTTCTTACCAAGCCACGTAACTGGGTCACTGGTGTCAATCGCTTGCTGGTGTCGCTGCCACTGTTGCTTTTGCCATTGCCAATGCTTTTGCCTTTGCTGCTGTAGTTGTTGTTGCGTCTGTTGTTGTCAACTTAATTATGTCGCAATTGCTTTGAAGTCGGGTTCCCGTTGTGCTGTATTTTTTGCAAATGTAAAGCAGACAGCAGGTGGCAGCAACATGGCCACATTGCTCCGCCGCCGACCAGTTGAAATTGCGCTTTATTCAATTTTTATGCCAGCTCGCAGTTCCCAGCGCCCCCCAAAAACCCCCAGGCCTCCGACCCCCCACCCCCCAATACCACCCACTGCCTACTTGCCCTTTTTAGTGGATGCAGTGTCGTTGTCACTAGTTTAATTGGATTTGGACCCGCTGCCTTGCCATGGCTTTGTCTTTGGCCGTTTTCCATTTCCTTTCCACCAAGTCGTGGATTTCCCTCATCACCATTACAGTGGGAACAATTAGGAAAAAGTATAATCAATTTCGAAATTTCTAAATATACATATAAAATAAAATTGTCCGACAATAAACCAATTTTATGTAACTGAAAGTATTTTGTTAGTCAGAAAGTAATATCAAGTTTAGGGTAACCTGTATACCTTAAAGTTTTTATTTTATTTTTTTTAAATTATAAACTTAAAATAAAATATTTGTAATAATTTATAATCAATAATTTAGATAATTAAATAGTATGTTTTAAATGTTTTTTCCCTGTGCACCTCCATCGTGATCGCAATTCGTTGCTGTAGCTAAAAAGCTGAAGCGCATTACAAATTGGTTTAGTTATTGGCTTAATTGAATTGTTGCAGATTGGACTTTAAATAAGCGCGACCCAGTCTTCGCTTTAGTTTTGAGCGGAAAGCGCCAGCGACAATCCGTGTATAAATTTCCATCAGGTGCGCGTGTAAAAGGTAGCATGCAATTAATTTTTAGCGTGGGTGTGAGACGACTGCCGGCTATATAGTACAATATATAGTGTGGTGTCTAATTGGAACATTCGCAGATGAGCGTGTGAAAAGTGGCAGAAAAGGAGAGGGGCTAAAAGCCGAGGGGCAAATGCTGAGCTCGGGTGGAGGAGGGTGTGCAAATCCCATTACAAATGCAAATAGTGCGGAATGATGGGGGATTATCTTATCTTAATTGCTTTAACTGTAGCTGATGTTTAACTGAAAATGGAGAGCGTTTAATAAGATATAGAAAAGTGTATAACCACTTATTATTAGTATGACAATTAGCTTTAAATAAATATTTAACCCGTATGAAAAATGCCTTTACTATGGCTCCAGCCTTTGAAAATAACAATTAACTTATAATTACTTTATAAAATCCAGATAATACGCATTAAGAATGTTTTTCATTGTGAGATCAACTAAATCGTCGTAATTAACTGTTGAAAATTATTGTTATTTTTGAATGTTTTTTCTACCACTACTAAATACCAAACACCAACTGAATTTAATTTACTGAATTATTGGTATCTGTATTTTTTGAATTATTTTCCAAAAAATAGGTTACCAACACATTTCTTAACCCCTATTGATATCTTGCTCTTTCAAATTCATTCATGGAATCTTGAATCACTCCAGAAATCATAATTGACTTTCACTTTATTCGGCTAATGAACACAGCACTCAGCCGAATTGTTGGATCCTTTTGGCCGCATCACTCAGCTGCCATTGACAGACTAACAAACCTTTAGAGGCCCTTTCAAACGCCCCAATAACCGATTTATGGGACTCAAAGGCGAGGGGGAAAGAGCGAATCTGAAAAGGGGGAAAGGTGCTTGCGCCAAAAAAAATCACACAATGCAGCGAGAGTGACACTTCCAAGAATTGCTAAGCCGACAGGCCTGAAAATCCAATGCTTTGTAATGCTACTGTCGCCAGTCTAAAAACTCCCCCAACTCTAGGCCCCCATTTCTTGTTTGCATGCAACGTTGACGAGGCAAAAAACAGAAATTGAAAAAAAGAAATGTCAACACGGAAAAAATTGGAAACTGAACTCTTTTTTCGGGCCTGATTGACACGAAAATCAGTGAGGCAGGGAAATGTTTTTGTTTCTTTCGGTGACACTCGAAAACTAATGCGCTTATCAGTGAAAATGGATCAGAGGTCCCCCGTGAATGCAGGTGATTGTTGCTCGTGTGTGGAAATAATTAACATGTACTTTCAATTTCGTGAGGCGCAAATGAAATCTAAGGCGAGGGCAAAGACGAAGACCAAGAAGCAGCGAGTGGAAAGCCCAGGCCCAACGACACCCAGCGGACAACAATCAATAACATTTGTAATGTCAATAATGACAAGGGCTACAAGCCCAAAGTTGGGGAACCCACATAAATCGAAGCACAGAGAGAGTGCATTGATGAATTGCCCAAGCACATCAATCCCCCTGGCACCTTGCATATCATTTGATAAGAGTGCTCCGATAAGGGAAATAAAGAAGTTCGGGCTGCGGGAAAGAAACCGAGTGTTTCCCAACACCTTGTGAGTATGACCAACACGATAATCAATAATATAAAATTTGTTTATTGATCGATTCCGATGGTCTGACGAAACCAATTGGGGTCAGTAGAATCGGGGCTTAAGTGGAAATCGGAAGAGAAAATCGGTTGGGCGCCAAGTGCGAAATTAAGGTTAATTGAAAGTCTCCCATCGATGTTAAAGGTCTGTGGGTCTATGGGTCTATTAAGAGATCCCACACTGTGAATGCCATTTACATTTACATTTACTGTGCCGGATTTGATGATCTTGTGGTTTATTACACAAGTTTGGTATGTTAATGCAATCAAATCTTTTACACGTGCGAAACTAGGCGGGAAACTTGTTTCGCTCATTTGGGTTCAATGACTGGCCACCAACTGCAGTTGATTAATTAAGATTTGATTCGATGGGATCGCAGGGGTGAATTACAGCAAAGTACCATATAAAAAATTGCAGCACTATCGTTACATTATTATACGATTACGTACTACAGTGAGAATGCCAGTCAATCGTAAAGTTATAGTTTCTGTAACTCCCCCGATGATTTGTGCGATTTCGAACCCCACCCGGAATGTTCCTTTAATCTGACTATCTGGTGTGCAACACGGTGTTACATGGAACGATCATTTCCTAGACTTCAGAGTAGTCTGATTTAATTACAGATCTCGAGCATCAACAACTTGTTGCTGTCAGCGTAAGCGATCGATAAATCACAGGGGATAATTAATAAAGTTGATCGGGGAATATTAAACTGAAATTACCAGATTCCGCGTTCTGTCCAGAAGTGAAAAGTAAGCTAAAAGGCTTTGATTAGTTACGGTAGCTACAAATTAAGAGGCAAATGAATCAATAAAGGTATATTGAACTGCATTATAAAATAGTTTATGGATGGATTCACTCGATTTTGTAAGCTATCTACATATATTTATCTGATTGCGTGCAACGTTATTTTTGTTTAGCAATTTTTGATTTTGCAACTCGCACAGTTGCGAATGATTCAATACAAGTTTGGTTTAAAAGTAACTTCATTTGTATTATTCACAAACTTTTTAAGACATTTGATTTAACCCCAAGTGGGTCATAGAAGTATCTATCTATCCATCACATTTGTTACTTCTGGGTTTTCACCCCCTCCACCTAATGGACTACAAACTTTGAAGCAGTTAACCCTGTCGAGAATGTCGAACAAATTTATGCTCGAGTGCTAATAATGTTCAATCAATTGTTGTATAGAAAACCTTTGGAGCGATAAACCAACAAAAAACCGAGACTTTGACAGCCGGTGATGGGGAAAGGTCCCGAAGACGGCGACAATAAAATGAAATAACATCATAAGTACTATACGGATGGGATGGTCGGGTAGCTGAGGAGTGCGAGGAGGAGGTCTGGCCAAGCGCAACGAACTTGGGGCTAAAACGCGCCCAAGATAATCAGACGGTAAAACCATAAACAAATAAAGTAAAAATCCAAGCAACGACAGCGTCGGAAGGTGGACAACTTTGGAGTGCTCCATTCCGTGTGCTTCTATCTGTCTCCCTAGCTACAGGCAGCGAAAAAAAGTACGAATTTTTTTAGTTTGTTATAATATTTATAAGATGTGATTAAATGATTAAAATTGTGTTTTTTGAACTAGTACTTTATTTACTTGTCTTAGTTTTAAGAATTTGTAGTTTGGTTAGTATTAAATTACAATTTTTTAAATCCAGAATAGCTATTATTCGTTCAGTGTACATGTAGCTGTATCCGTATCTTTAACTGTGATGGGCGTATAAACATTACAACTGCGGTTCATTGACATTGAATGGGTGGGTGCCTGCAAGATGGTTCTTCGGAGGTGGGCGGTGGGCTTCGGTTGGGCTTGGCTAAACTTGAGCCAGACTTCAAGCTAGTCTGCTAACTCTATGCACAACTGCGTTTTTAATTGTGCCTGGAATAAAAGGCGCACTCAGCGCTGCACTTGTTGTCTTCGGAAACAGAACATAATAGGCCCGAGCTACTTGCCTCGACATAAGAATATGAAAAGGATGGCTGGCATGCTCACGCGTAATTTCTACGAATCCATAACAAACACAAAGGGACCAAAGACAATGCGGAGGCCAGAGTTGGAGGATGGAGATGGTACCTACTCGGAACCTTGAGGGTTGCATGACCTATATCACAGATTAGGGAACTGCGAACTGACTTTCCCATGGCAGCGGCACGTCTCTCGGTTTCGGTCCATATGACAAATGTTTCACATCACTGCCCCCCGACAACTGCAGCAATTACCTGGCCAGGCACTCGTAGTATACACTCCTGCCATGACTTTCGCTCCGTCACAGCTCAGTTGGTTGCAATGCGTCTTGCTGAGCTTCGGAAAAAAGGCACAAGATACGTATCCAGAAAATGCGCCCCCGGGCAGGGTGAGAAAAAGTCGGAGTGGAAAAGGCAGAACAAGTGCTTCTAGTTGCCCGGCAGGATGTCATGACTTTATGGCCCCTGCCCGCGGGTGGCTCAGGGTTCTGAAACTCCGGACTCGAGATTCTGGGGTTCAGGGAATCGACTGCGAGACGGATTCGTCCACTGATACTTCTCCTGATCGCTCAATTAGAGCAAATGTGAGAAACGGCATTGTGCCCTGTAATTATATGGAAATCAGTTCAATTTTGAGATGTGTGCCAAAAATCTAGGGTTGAATTTACGGCTCAATTAGAACTGGAAGGATGTCGGTGTCGTATAACAAGGGGTTACATTCTCAGATGCTAAGTAACTCCTGCCGAGATGCTAAATGCCGTCTCAACTGCTCCCGGAAAAAGGCTTAAATTGAAAATTAAATTTATTAAGAGGACGAAGCGCTGTCATTCTTTAACGCTGTTCACTTTAATATTTCTTGAAACTAAAGTAGAGTGTTTGCATTATCAATGAATACGCACTTAAAGGTTATTTAACAATACAAGTTCAAGTTCAATTCTATTTGTTTTTAAAATTCTTATCAGCAATTAATTACCTCTTTTATACTTAAGCTTGACTTGAAAATCTATTTCTAAACACAGGTTGAGTGACTTATCAGTAATTCATATTTTTCCTATTCATAAAAGTGTCATTAGAGATTTTTGCGACAATACTAGTGAGCCTGATAAAGAAAATCACCATAAGACTTATTATAATACTTACAGTACGAATAGGGATGACGTACTTTGGCATAGTGCTCATAGGAATAGGAACTAATATATAAAATGTGCAGGTACGTCACAGTTCACCCAATGACTCGAATCAATATAATCGCCCGTCACAGAATTTCCTATATAATTAGAGCTAGACCATTTAAATCACTACCAGCAAGCCGATTATGGGGCTAAGCATAACTCAGGGGCCCGATCGTCGGATTCTTTGGGGCCAGCTTCTAGCTAAGGTCAGTCCCCGTCATCAATAATAATGCACACACGCGGTCCCTGAGATACAAAGTGCCCTCAGCTAGGCCGGGAATCAAAATACACCGCTCAAGATCAAATTTAAGCCGATTTATTAGTGTCAGAAGCGGTTGACTGGCGACAGAGGGCGGTGAGGAGTGAGAATACCTAAGCCGAAATCCGAAAAATTAATAAACTATGTAAAAATTATGGCCCGATGGCGGGGCTGCGTTATGCAAAGCAGCCGAGAGACCCCGATCTCAGAGTCAGTGAAAAATTAAGCAGCTTTATCAGCATCAGAGCATCACCCGCATTCGAAAAAGAGGCCCCCAAAAACCAAAGACCAATGTCTAAAGACTAAAGACTAAAGACACCAACTGGCCGTGGACTCATTAATTTAACTTTTGTTCGCGGGCAGGGAAACACACAGTAGTCGGCATTGAAGACACAAAGCCCAGAATGCCTAAATGGCTCATTAGGGTCTTAAATTAAAGCTACTTGGCCCAAGTCGGTCAACTAAGCCGACGTGCAAAGAAAGAAAAAGAAAGCGGCGCGAAGACAAGACCACAATGAGGAGGAACCCAGATGTATGTGCGCTGTCTTTTGAGGGCAGAAGCTACCCCGAGAATAGGTTAAGGCCCGAGAAAACCCAAGGCGGGCCTTAGCCTGCTTAATTAAATTGCCATTGTCTCTTCTCACGGTCCGTGACAGTTGATTGCAAAAGAACTGCATACCTGGCATAGATGGGCGGGCATTTAGAATGGTTAGGGAATGGGATTGGAATTGGGTTTGGGAATGGCAATGGCACGGAATGTCTTCGCCCATATGGGTTAGCCGCACTAACCGGAGAAGAATACCCGCCTAATTCCCCCTTGTCTTTGAGTGAACTGAAAAGACGTCATCGTCCCACTGACAACCTCCGGCATTTTGCTAATCTCCCCAGCCTCTGCTGATTCATTTCCTCCACGAGATTAGCCGATCGTGATAAGGAATGCTCATTTCTAGACGCTCTTCGATGAGCTCATCAGGAATCCAGAGTCCCGAGACTATAGGCAACCCTTTGTGAATCGCAACGAGATTTATCTTAGACGTTGTCTTGTTGAAAAACAATTTCTCCTCCATCTTCGAGCGGGTGCTGATCTTATCCGGCTTGTTTTGAGTGCTTGTATTTATGTGATTTTTATCGACGGGGGCATCGTAATGGGAAATGGCAACTCATTTCGGAGGGGCTCTTTATAGTTAATTATTAGGGGATGGCTATAGAATTTTAGTTGATTTATTGGTCTGTTATGGGTCTAAGGAAATGCATAGAACATTATTTTACCATCAAGGGGCTCTTTCAATATGTAAAGCTAAGGAGTGGTGGGAAATTGGTTCCATATATGTTTTTTGAATAATAAAATAATAATATGTAGACTATTTTGGCAGAACATTTACTTATTGTTATTTTTCCCAGCCAGTCGAGGCTTTTAAGATAGTTCTTATCGACAGAATACCGAATTTAACCTCTAAGAGGTAATCCCGTTCCCATCTCAGTTTTTACGCAAGATTATGTCATACCCTGCTCTCCGCCTCTTTGATTGCAAGGATAATCCCCCGTCGACGTCCCCTTCACATCCACGAATCCTCTAATTACACACACATCAATCCCATAAATGGACAACTGTTGTATCTATTCGATCCTCGGTGCCAATCCCCATTCCCATTCCCAGTTCGATTCCCAAGACCAAAGACCTAACCCTACCTGCTGCTATCGCCAAAAAGTGATCAACCCAAAGCCAGGTGATCATCGCGTCGCCCACAAAATTGCTGCCCGAAATAAGATATCTGCACGTAGCTGTAATTTAAAACTCCACCAAACCAAGGGAAAAAATAAAAAAAAAATGAAGAAGAACCGGAGAAGTCTCGGGCCCCTTTGGGCACACAAACTACAACATGGCAACAACAGTCCCACAAATACATTATCCTACAGCAATAATTTCTCTTTCCCCGCCGAACAATGCGGTGGAAAAAGAACTGAACTGTACACCCAGAGGAAAGATGTGGTATGAAATTTTGGGAAAATATTTTTGGTATAACTAAACAATGAATAATAACTATTTTAGAATAGTATGATAGGATACATTTTTGAGAGCTATAATATGACATGAATTATAGCAATGCACTTCTAATTTTATTCAATCAAAATTATCAATTGAATTTTTTATGTACTTTAGAAACCACAGAATAAATAATGATGCCAGCTTTGGTGATATTTACACATACATTTAGCTGTCCAACCCTAATTTAATTTAATTTGGAAATTCACTAGACCAAATGAACTGATATTCCATATAAAGATAAATATGGTTCTCCATAAAGAACATCATTTAATCTTTCTACAAAAAATGTACTTTAATTATAAAGATACAAATAAAGTAGATAATAAAAGCAGTAACTAAAAAATGAAATTTATTTGAGCTGTAATATATCCTTATTATATAAAATTAAAAATGATTATTTCCTATATAAAATTATTTCAATGTTTTTTTCTTCGACTGCAAGGAACTGGAGATATGTCATTTGCCCGGCTGCAAAACGAAACGAAATCGAAGAAGCCGGCGGAGAAATGAAGATCGATGCTCCGAGGCTCTCTCTCTCTCCTCCCGGTCCCGCTCCCGTTCCGATCCCTATCCCTATCCCGATTCTTCTCCCTCTTCCCGCTCTTCTGCTTGAGCAACATGTGCGCCGCTTTGTAACGCCAATTATGGACCCATAATTCCATGGCATTGTCTGTTTCTGTGGGAGCACAAAAGACGCGCTCCGGGAATTGGAATTGGAATTACAAGATACAAGATAGTTTCACGGCGAGAGAACGTTCTCAGCGATGCGTAACCGAGCGGCGAATGAGTAAAAAGGGAGAGGAGTGATCGAGATCTTGGCCAGGTAGATTTGTGTTTGGATTGCTCTCCGGCTCTCTCTTGAGTGGAACGGAGTTAAACTCGCAGAGCTATTCGGGTTTCGGGCTGACCGCTCGATGGGATCGCCCGCTCAAATCAGTTTGTTTGTGAGCTCAGACGTCGACGGACGTGTGCGTTCGTTAAAAGAAAGCGCAGACTAAGAACGATCCACGAGATACAGATACCGATATCGGAACAGTGAAAGTGTGCCGCACCGGAGACACAGATACAAAAAAAAGACACCTAGAGATAGAGATTAACCGCCTGCCGACCAATATAAAAGTAAACCATGGAGGGCCTGCCACGCGCATTAAACTACGAACTCTCGCACGATTTGCATTTCGATCATTACGCCGGTGCCGCCGCCCAGAAGATTCTGAATAGCGGGAGGAGCTCTCCTGAAGCCTCCACGCCTACGATCACCACGTTGGATGCCATTTCCAGCAGTGATTTCCTGAAACAGATTGGCCAACAGATCCTCAGCTCCATCCAACTGAAGCATCACCATCAGCTCAACGAAGTTAGCCATCCGAGGAACTCCACCAGCGAGGAGATAATGGATTTCGATCTGGCCAATCGGGTGGTTTTGGATAGCAGCAGTGTGGACCAGTTGCAGCAGCAGTTGGAGTACGACAAATTCATGAACGAAGTCTGGATCGGCATCGTCTTCACCCTGATCCTAATCTCGATGGTCTTCTGCATCTGCTCCTGCTTCCTGTACCACCAGTTCCGAACCTGGAAACGCAATTGTAAGTATTCCGCATTAGAAATGGGAAAATTTAGAACTCGCCAAAGATTAAAATCTTATCGAGTGCTTGTTTTGATTAGCCAGTGAGTACTGCCAAAAAAAAAAAAACACTCACAATTCGAGCCACATAAACGGGTAAAAATTCCGGGCCATTATAAAATACTTTTTATAGTTGAAATTAGGTGACCTGACTTCAACCGTCATCAGGGAAATACTCCATTCGCAGTGGAAATCTTTTCGTGTTTTATTCCGTCTTAAGTGCTTCCACATCTCTAATGATTCACTTTATTATGTCTAGGCATTTTCGGGTCGTAAAGTTAAAGTATTTCGTTCACTGTCGCAAGGTTTAGGAACAAACTCCAAATTTCTGTAATTCGTGATGCCGCTAAAAAAGTCACAAAGCCTTGAAAAAATTAGCACATTGTCAGAAAGTGCTGCAAAAATTTCAGAGAAATTCGTTTACCTCATGTTTAATTCGAAAGCGGTGCCAAGGCAATTATGAAAAAGAATGCAGTGAAGAGAAAATATTAAAAAAAAAAGTTAATGGCAATGAAAGCCAGCAAATAAGGGAAAACAAATGCGAGCAGAAAATATTGTAATATTGCAACTAGGTCGAGGTCTTTATTAATCTCAGCCAGCCACTTCCACTCCAACGAATGCAAATACTAATAAACAATTATTGTTCTTTGTTTTGCAGATCGCAACAATGCAAACGGCTCGACGCAGTGCACCATTGTGGATATAGAGGCGTTGAAACTGCATCCGGAAGCCGAGGACCCGGTCCCGGAATACACCCTAGTCTCTGGACTGCCCAGCTACGAGGCGGCTCTGGAGCTGCTGCAGAAGTCCCCCCAGTCGTCCTGCCTGATTGTCTACCCGAGTGTGTTTAATGTGTTCAATAAGCAGGAGAGGAGCAGCCAGGAGTTGCAACATCCAGCCATTGCAGCATCAGCACCTCCAGCAGCACTTGAGAACTTGGTAACACCGCAAGCCCCATCGTTTTGTGAGGCCACAATGCCGCTGCTCCCAGCAACAACAGCGACAACACCAGCAACACAAGCAACTTCGGCTACACTAGCAACATCGCCCACGTGCGAGGCGATTAAGCCAAACTTTGTGATGATGCCAATTGTGCCCAGTTATGCGGAGGTATTCGGCAGCTCCTACAAAACCGTCGACGAGAAAAAGAAATCGAAGTCGAAAGACAGCCAGGTGAAAGACGATGTCAAGCGGTAGTGCCATCTCAAATGGGTGCTGATGCGGCTGCGGATGCGGATACCAATCCGAGCAGCCGAGCTCTGTGATATTTTCATATTCATTCTGGAAAGACATACTTTACTGTAATTAAACTAAGCGCTGTGATTATCAAAAGACGTTACTAAACATACTACTCGCTACTAAATGTGTTAGCTAGATAGTTTCACCAGATTGTACTTAATGATTTTGTATCCAGTACTTATGGAGACGCGATGAAGCATATTGTTACTAGACCTAAGTAGGCCACCAACTAATTATTAATAAATTATACACAAAAATACCTAACAATTTAAATACTCAATGGCTTAATTATCTTCGTGGTAGGTAGTGCCGTATGGCAGCTCTTCGTCTGTCAGCTCCTCTGATTATTATTTTCCCATCAATCAGTTGACATTCAAATTGATTCATTGATGCTGCAGCAACTGATTTGATTGACGCCAGGAACAGATGGCGAACAAATCCTTTGCCAGGAGGGGATGCCCCGCTCCGCTGAGCTTTATAAATAGCCCCCAGCTTCGGGAAGCTGAAGCGAATGCCGGAGCACAACAACCCAGCCCGGCAGATTGAGATAGTTGCCGTAGATAGATAGATAGACAGATAGAGACAGTTCGATTTGACATTGAGCTAAGGACGTGATAGCTATTCGACTGTAGCTGCCACCGCTGTGCACAATGCATTTGTGCAATTGTAATTTCGCATTGATAAGCTAGTAAATCCATGTATAGGTATGCAAATCGCTGGCGGAGACAATAGACATAGACATAATAAATGATCTCGAACTGTGTTTTCCTAGCATCGATGCTAAGTCTGTGGACGTGACTCCCAGTTAACCCCGTGCCGGAAAACGTGGCCAGGTCCGAAGGCAGTACGGATTGTGGTAGGTCTTGGTACTCGCTCTATCTTCTAGAGGAAGTGCTTTCCCAATGCCTCTCAGTTTTCTCGTTGTTTTTTATTTCTACTATTTCTACAGTCCCGCATTCCAGCAGCTGAGATAGGGTCTGACTAACGTGTACAAGCGACTGCAACTAAGTTACTATCATTGCGCTATCTGCAATCTGAACAAACCAGCAATCGACATTAACAAATGGAATGAATTCTATGGAAATTTATCTCACAGTGCAATGGATTTGTCGCTCTTTACCGCCATGTGATTTTTATTTATCATTATTATTATTATTATTATCGTTATTGTTGTATTTATAGATTGCCGGTTGCACTTGCCGTTGCCGCTGCCGTTTCCGTGCTTCATTATTATTATACCCATTTGAATGGGTAAACAAATCACCGACAACTAACTAGAAATCCACATGTGAGGGTGCGAATAAATTGCATTTATGCGAGCTCAATAAAAGTTATTTATCTCACGATCCGTGATTCGTAGTCCGTGATTGTGATTGGCGATCGATGATCGGAGTGGTACGAAATGGTCCAAGTTCTGGGGAAGAACCTCTTGCGGTGGCATTTGCATATCGGTGGGAACACTAGGCGCTTATGCAAAGCAATAATTATTAATTGCAAATGCAGTTGTGATTTACGATCGCTCTTAGTTTATTTGACACTTTATGACATATTCCCCCGTGAGACGCCTAACTAACTTAGCCTCATGTCTAGAACCTATGAATATTTAGCCAGATACCGCTTTCACAAGGGCTCGAGACTCGAGTGATCTATGGATTTTATTGTCGACCGGACTGTAAAAATTGCTCGACCGAAGCTCGACCGAAACCCGCCCACCAATTTGTCAGTTCGCCACAATGTGTGCACATTGTTTCATTAGGCGACTTTGGGCGGCGGTAAAAACAATGCCAAAAAATTCCAGCGAGCGCGTGGTCAGTCGCTCAGGTAATCCCCGCACGTTCTGGGTCCATATCGAAAGCTTCTGGCTAAAAAGCTACAAAGAAAGACAACAAGTATTGGCTTTTCTGGTTAGCAGAACAATTGTGGATTATTCAACGCGGTGGCTACTTGTTACAGCAGGCCATATAATTTCATCACTGCCATTACCGGGCATAAAACAAACAGTTCCAGTGCATACTTGAAATTGTTGCTAATGAGTTTTAGTATCGGTTTTTATGTTAGGCATGCTAATTGCCTGGCTAATGGGCCAAAGCCCAATCGGTTATGAGGCGAAATTGCCAGTTGCAGGCGAATAAATGCCTGCAAATGTGGCGATTTGTCTATGCTTTCACCTTGGCTCTGGCGTCTCCAGACAGCCAGTCCATTTTTATTTTCAGTTTTATTTTTGATTAGCATTTGCATTGCCGGTTTTAACGGCGGCTGCCTCGAAAACATGTGTAGATCGCACACGGCACATCAAAATATTATACAACATAAACAACATAATTAGCTCGAAATGCAAATCGCGGACTCGGAATCCCAGGCAGCGAGAAAGCGCAACCAAAGGGCAATTTATTAAAAGCCCATCCGTCGGATGCATCTCCGATCGGTGAAAGTTGCAGGTTGCTGGGGCAGAGGACAGAGGGCCCAACCCCCGAGCTAATGAAGCGGACAATTTATTAATAAAATGCACATTAGCCCACGTTTATGGCCCCCTCACAACACACTGACTTGGCCGAATGAATTTTCAATTAAGCGCGAAAATCGTGGCCCAAACTGAAGTCAAGCTAGAGCGGGAAGTGGAAGCTGGAAGATACCCGTACCCAAGCACAAACTCAAATCCATACCCATGGTATTCAAACGACTAACTCCCAACTCAGACGAATCGCCGCCGATGTTTGAAAGCGAAACCGGTTGGCCAACAGCCGCTGGCTGAAAAGCAACGTCATACGCAACATTTGACCCACTTTTTGTGCAGGCGGCTAAAACCGAATCCAAAACAAAACAAAAGCCAAAATTAAAATTGGCAAGCCGCTGTCTCTCGAAAACAGTCACCAAATTTGAACATCTACACATTTCTATAAATATTTTTATGGGGTCAGCGTGGCTTGTACAAATATTGTACAAAACATATATTACACAATCATGCCAAAGCATTTAAATCGATTTTAGCCTCGAGAAGAGTAAATATAAAAAAAACTACAATGGCTGTGTAAATTGTATTGGGCCAATATTTATATATTAATTTAAGCCCATTGACCTAAAACCTTAAATTTATTTAAAAGTATTTAAAATTTCAAGGGTGATTACCGGCGATTATAGCCATCCAGTTTTTTTTCGAATCTCCGTGAAATGTTTATTTATGCTTTACCGAGATTCTTATTAAAAGCCACACAGTGCCTCAAATTTGTTTACCACCCGTGTCAGATGTGGAGCTTTTTTATAATGCCATGCGTTAAATTCAACCGCGATGTATTTATCTTTTCCTTTAGACTTTGAGCAAACATTTTGAACTGACGCTGCGTTATTTACTTGGATTTTACCTTAACTCAAAGGTGAATGAAAGGTTTGAGAATAAAACAAAAAATAAAAAAACAAATAGAAAATGCATGCAAACAAAAGCAATAAATATAAAAAGCATCAGACTCTGCCAAGTCAAAGATTTTGCAATTTGATGTGTTTGCCTTTGTAAATGGCAAGCGAGAATGCGGCGCTTGTGGAAATATTTGTTTAAAATGTTTTCCATATATGTAAATATGGTAAAGTGTAGTAAAAGCTTTGCCCCCGGGGTTAGATAGCGAAAAATTAAGAGCTTTTTTTAGATAAATAATCTGTATTAGAGTTCTGCGTGCCTGGTGTGCGGCCGACCACAGAAAGATATAAATTCGGAGGCTGTATCTTCGAACACATGTGCTGACAACCAACAACAATTGCTGCCATTTACCTAACAAACAACGATTTTACATACAAGAAAATTAAAGAATTTTCTGATTGCAATTCCATAAAAAATACAAATAAATTGATTTTGGGCTTGGCTTTGAGAGCTGCATGAAAAGGCAATTTAGGATTGGGTCAAGCATGGAATGCGAATTAGTAACTGACAAACGTTCTACGCTCTAAAAACTCTGCAAAATAAATATAACAATCTGTGCACTTCAGTTTGTTATATTGCCAGAGCTCAAAAGTGCAGTCGGTGTCGTTTCAACTTTTATGCTTAATTCAGGTAAAATATTTACCGCAATTGCGTTGCCAAACAAAAGCAAAATTAAATTCTATCTTCCTAAAAATATATAAAAAGTTGGTGAGTTTCGAGAAGCCCGACTAAAAGAAAAACAAATAAAAATGCAAATAAAAGTTGTACGATTCAAAGTTATGGGCGCGCTGCAAGATACTGGAGACGTGAACCCAAATCATAAAAACCCAACAGGAAAACTCCGGCCGAACGAGTTAACTGCGATGCGCTAACTGTTCCTATCTTGGGCACTGCCATCAGAGGAACATCAAAGTGCAGCGGTGGGGGGGATCGGATTGGATTTGGGATTCGGAATGGGATTGAAAGTGCACTGGAAAAAACGGATCAAAATAAAAAACTAAACTATATTTTAAGCAAAAAACACATTGACTTTTAAATTAACAGAAGTCTTTAGCAAAGTTAATTATTTTCATGATTTATATTTTGTAGAATTTAAGTAAAATGTAATTCAGTAATTCTTAGACCGATAGGGAAATGTATTACATTATTCAATTAAAATTGATAAAATATATATTTTTAAATTTTATTTTAATAGCCCGTAAAAAGTGCAGGAACTTGAAAAAGGATTTAATTTAATATTTTTTAAAGGCGAAATCTTATTTTTATTGGAAATCATAATTAACTGATTCTTTGCGTTTTTCTCTGTGTGAAAATGAGATTGGGACACGGATTGGGAGCTCGCAGCAGCCAGCCACAGCGGTTACAGATGCAGATGGAGATGCAGACAAAGATACAGATACATATAAAGTAGGTTGCTGCAGGTTTGTTTTCCTGATAAGCTCGCGCCATGAGATTAGCCTGTTTTCCCTCCATCTCCCAACAATTTGTTTTCCTTCTGCCGTCTTTGTCTGTTCTGCGTATTTGGCTGCGGTTTAATTTTATGGGCCAAAGATTTTATTTTGTAACTTAATGTTTGCTTGGCTTGTTGGGGACTCGAAGCAGCAGGTTGCTGGATCTTCTTTTATTTTCGTACTCATCTGCTTTCAACAGAAATGCACTAAAATTCTAAGATGACGGAGGGACAGCCATTTACATTTTACAACCCTTTTTCGGATTACACGTTAATTGTGCCCATTTGCAGTGCTTAGCATTATTTAAATGGCATTGGTTTACCACTCATCGATTTTCTCGCCAAATATCTGATTATTGGATTGTAGCGTACATTATGGTTATCATATCATAGTTGCTTCGTTATCTACACCGCTAACCACACAATTGGCCCTCTCCCTGATTGGATTACTAAAATACAATCAATGCTTGCTAATCTTATCAAAAATGTTGCTCCCAGCGGCCAACGAATCGTGTAATTATGTTTAATTGGCCCAACGAATCGAGTTAACACTTTGCAGGCTAAATAAATATTTTAATTAACTATTCAAATTGTACATGCAATCGTCAGCCCATTCACCAATTTAGCTTTATTTAATGAAATTAAAACGACCACAAAATCAAGATTATTTTTTTGCGCTACAAAAAAAAACTAATCAATGTTTAATTATAGGAACTGTCTAGCGATAGAATTTAGCTTCCTACTCCAACTAAAAATCACTTAACCATAAACAAAAGCCGGCTAAAGCAATAGCTTCCGTGCGTTTTGAAAATACCAAGCCTGGGTGCACATCGAACCCCCAATAAATGGAGACGGTTAAGTTATATCTGCAGGTTGATAAATGTCTTATCTAAAATGGAATATTCCCGTTCATGTGAGCTATAATTGAAAAAAGTTCAGTTTGAAGTCATGACTTCGCCTAGACGTGTCTGTTTTTCCCTGTTTTTGGCCTTAATTTTATTTTCGGTAATTACCCTATATTTGGATACCAAAGCCATTGAGAGGACGCCGGTTCAAAGTGATCTCAAACATACTTTGGATCCTCTTTACGAAAAGATCAGAGTTCTGTGCATGATACCTTATGATTATAAAAATCCCGATGCTGCCAAATATGTGAAACGCACTTGGGGAAAACACTGCAATGTATTGCTTTTCGTGGGTGGCGATATCGATGGTGAATTGGAACCATATGTGCCCATGATCAACTCAACGGATACGTGGACTTTAGTCCAACGAGGCCTGATGCACGCCTATCGTTCTTACGCCGACCAAGTCGATTGGTTTCTCAGGGTCGAGCCCTCTAGGTAAGGCCCCCTATTATTCGACAGATAATAACTTAATTTGAATTGTTCGACGCAGTCATAAATTGCCGACGCGCTCTTTAATATTGGATTTTATCGCCAGAATATTATTATGATATTCTAAACATTCAACTGCCACTCTTTACTGCACTGAAAAAGTTTTCCTTTCAAAATGTAAGAAATATAAATTATTATAATAATAATGTATATGGATTATTTGTATTTGCGATTAATAATGATTGATGTTATTACTGTTTATTAGCCCTGACAGATAAAAAATTATTTAAAAACTTGTAGATAATCGAACCGATTCAGTTATTTCTTTCCGTGCCGTATTTTTCATTCTCGTTGTTTATTTTTATGAGCGTTGAGTTCGGTGGCCGGCTCACTCAACATATTTTGACTTCTTTCATTGATAAAGTTATCAGTCAGCCTTCGGCAGTATTTGTTTGTGCTCGAGTTTGAGTTTGGGTCTCCGTTGCGTTTTGTTGGATGTTCCCGTTTACGTTAAGGTCTACATCCCGTTTTCAGTCGGTTCCGTTCTATTCACTCCATTGTAGATCGATTTTTCTTCGGCTTCCTTTTGTGGTTTGGCCCACAGAGAGTTTCCTTTATCGAGGGGCCGGGGGAAAATGTGCCAAGGAAGTGCGAGTATCTATAGGCGGTAGTTTATCTGTCTTTTGTAGGGGCACACAATGCAGTTCCCCAACCCCGGTTCCCCATTTTCCTCTGTGTTTATGTATATGTCGCTTGATTGCTCTCCAGGGAGGTTTGCCTTCATAATTGGTACAAATTTTCAGGTCGAAGTCGAAAAATAAAATTTTCCCATGGATTTCCATTCACGGTGCGGAATGCCATTAGCATAGTTCGCCTCAGATTATGCTGATAACTTGACAAATGAATTTCTATTCAGAGCGGGCTATCGCAACCCTATCCCAATGCATTTCCCGTTCATTTCGAATCTCTGAAAATCAAACTATAATTCAGTCCTCTATAGACGAGTGTCGATGTGTCATTCTATTTCATTGGCATTAATTAGTTTAAATATATTTGCACTTGGCGCTATCAATTTGTTTTGATTTTTTGCGCACTTTTCAAAAGGCAATTGAATTAATCCATGTACTTCTGTTTACACTCAAATGCCAAGTTAATGGCTATATAAATGTCGGAATTTTCAATATGCTCCAGTCGTAAATGTTATTGATTAGAGCGCATTATCAAGAGTTTTTAGTGTTGAAAAAAGTGCGAGCCAAGGGGTCAATTAAGTGTGCCGGAGTGCTGTCGATGGAAATAGTATTTTCCTAATTTATGCCGTCATACATAATTGGGAATTTATTGGATGTGATGTCAACACCAGCCGTAGAATATTTCAAAATCAATTGAATTGGGATTAGAGCTGGAATATTTATACTCTGCTTAATCGCCGTTGAAATGACTTGATAGCTTGACTTGGCGGATGCTCCGTGTGGTCGTTGACTGGCAATTAAAAGTTTATGTCAATGGAAACAGTCATTAAAGTTGGTAGTTTTATTGGCCGGCACCGGCTTGGACACAGAATATGTTTCGCACAGCCCGATGACAGCTCAACTTCTGTTTTTCTGTTTTTATCAACAAATTTAATTACAAGCCTTCATCTGATGAGAAAGCAATGCGAAATTGATACATTGTGAGCCGGGCGCTTGACATTCATACCCCCTATATCTAAGTATATAGCACCTTACCTCATCGACATTATCTACAATTACTGTATCTTGGTCCGGTTGTTTGGCAAATAATCAACACAGTGTTTATGTTCTTCCATTTTTTGGTTTTCTGTTTTGTTTGGTTGTTTTTTCGATTTTAGCCAACGCTGTTTGCGCCGCACATTTGCGGCTTGAACTTGGACTTTGTTTGCTTTGCGTGTCCACGATTCATTCAAAAACGGATCTTGCCATGTTGTTGACACGGTTTTTCTAAATGGCAATTGTTTGCCTTTCGCTCTACGCTTATTCAAATTCTTTTTTTGAATATCCATATACTCACACCGACCGATTTGGCCATATAACATCGAAGTACATATTTGCACTGGGCCTTTGTATGCACAGCAGATCAGTGATGGCTTTTATTGATATGCACGATTTTGCGACGTGAATGAAGAATGAGAAATATTAGTTGGCAGAAAGGAGGTTTTCGACTGACGTTGAGGTGTCTTCCTATTTTCAGCTTTGCAGTTGTGGAGAATCTTCGGTTTTTGATAGATAGAAGGAAATATCAGCCCACCCAACCGATCTACTTTGGCTACGAACTCGAGAATATCGTCACACATGAGGTTAGTTTTATGTTTGGCGAAATTGAGTGTATACAATTAAAGTTCTATCACATATTTTAGCCATTTATCCACGACCTGAGTGGCTATGTGATCAGTCGCGAGGCCTTGAGACGATATACGAACGCCTCGAAGGATCCCGAGAATAAGGAATGCCTCCACTGGACGGGATATGTCGAGGGACTGGACATATTTCGCTGCCTGAATCATGTCGGTGTAAAAATAGTCGAGAGTCGGGATGAATTCGAGCACGAGACATTTCTGCCCATCACGATGGGCTATCATTTCTTGGATGGCTACGATCACATAAAATGGCTTCGTAACTTAACCTATCATAAAGTATCCGGGGTAATAGATTGTTTTAAATTCAAAGTAATTTTCCTTAATATTTATTTTTAATATCTTTTTAGCACACAGTTCCCATATCCAAGCGCGCCATAAGTTTTCGGGTGGAATATCCGCCTGAAATGTACGATTACTATTACTTTGTATATGAAATGAAAATCTTTGGCACCCCCGTGCAAAACTCTATAGAATTTAGACCATAATAAAGGACTCACCTCTGGCAGCTGGCGTGGATATTCCTTCCTGATGTTTCAATTACAACCAGACAGAGGGCCTAGCTTACTTCCTAGTAAAGCCAAGATGCGCAGAATAACCCACATATCATGTACTCCATCACATAATTCATTTCACATACGGGAAAAGGGGTAGGATAAACGTGTTCATCAATGAATCTGTCGTCTGGCCTGGAGTCTCATTTTCCCATTGCCCTTTGTCTGTGCAAAAATACTTCCGTTTTTCTTCGATTTTTGCTTATTTCTTTTGTTGCCCAACAGCAAAGTGTCATTGTTACATCATGTCTGAGGGAAAGGAAATATCCGTATGAATGCAATGTTGCACTTTTCCCTGCTTCCTGTAACCTTAATCATGTGTAGGCCTTCGGTTACCTGTTAGAGATGCCATAACTCATCTGGTAACTTGAGCACGTAAACTGAGACATTAACATCCCACATAGGCAGAATATCGCTTACCTCTCACAGGTTTCTTATTTTTTGTTTGACAGTTTCACATGAAATCCACACAAGGCTGCTCACATGTGATTATTGAAATCTATACAAACATTTGTGGGTCTTTTGTTTTTGCAACAATGATGGCAGGCGATTGAATAATCTTTTTTAAATATGTGACAGTTATGTGTTATTTTGTGCAGCCCAAAAATAGATACGAGTATCTATGCAAATCTGGAAACGTGTTTGATCCGAATCAAAAGTTGTGGGTTCGGATTCCATGAAAAGTGTCATAACATGGCCCAAAGGAGGGGGACTGGAACTCTTGTGCCAGATGAGCTGGACAAGTAATCGATACTCCACTTTGAATTTGTGTAGTTTAGTCAACATTTTGTGAACTCACCAAACCGAACCCTTTCCGGAATTTCCGAACCACTCTTGTCGCTCCTCCACTTTCCACTGCAAAGTTTTGCATCAACTTGAAAGCCATTATCATCAATGAAAGACGATGGCGCAACGTCTTCGGTGCCCGAGTCGTCAGGTGGGTTAATAATTCTAATTGAAAAAGGCAATTTGTATGCGGCGAGCAAAGGGAAACCAATGGCAACGCAGACAGACAAAAGCACTCAATATAATTAAATTGTCGACGGACCACCCAGCGCCAATAATTCCACCACCTGAACCACCGATTCGAGTAATAGTTTCAAAATGCCACGACTGTTCAGTACACGGCGCCTCTTTCCGGTCGGAAAGAATAGGTTTACCCCTTGCAATGCAATTTATCTCCTCCTCCTGGGCACTATATCTCTTGTGTTGCTGCTGCAGCTTCACAGGCACTTGGAACCTGAAGAGGTCGAGGCGCCTGATCCTCCAGCACCGCGGATATTTTGCATAATTTCCACCTACGAATATCGTCATGACCACGCCGCCATTCACATCCATCGGACTTGGGTCAGGCACTGCGACCACTATGTCTTCGTCAGCGATAATATTCATCACTATTTGGAACCGACGGTATTTACGAATCTTCATGACAAGTGGCACCGCATGAGGGCCTATCTGGAATACGTCTACAAGTATCACTTCCATCAGGGGGACTGGTTTCTCTACGCCAATGATGATAAGTAAGGAAGTGGTGTTTGGTCTTTAGGAATAATCGACTTACTTATTTAAACTTACCCTTTTCAGTTTTGTAATTGTAGAGAACCTTAGGAATATGTTACGGTCCTATTCTTCCAATGAGCTTATCTATTTCGGTTGCAAACTGCGCACACCCAATGGGCTGGTGAGTTGTCCTTTTCGTCGTCATATAAGAAAATATCAGACTTTTTGTTCAATATTAAGGTCTTCATGTACGAGGGTTCTGGGATTGTATTTAGTGGAGCTGCCCTCAAACGATTTGCTCTTGCTGCCCTGACCAACGAAAGCATCTGTAGCTCGGAGGCAAGAGGAAATGATTTGACGGAGGAACTGGGGCGATGTCTCACCAATGTCAATGTGATAGCTGGGAATAGTCGAGACGAGTTGCAGGGACATCGATTTCTGCCTTTCGAGGAGGATCTGCACTTAGCAGGTCAAATGAACGAGTCCATAGATCAGCACAAGTATTTTCTGGAACATTCATACTACCCGGTGATTGATGTGAGTTGTTTTTAAATAAGTATTTTTGATTTTATTCTATCATTATTCGACCACTTTGCAGATGAACGTTCCAGTTTCCTTGCGATCGATTTGCTATCACATTAATGCCATGATGAACATTTATGACCTGTACTACTTTACATATAAAACTCGAATTTTTGGTGTGCAACCTAATTCGGTCTCTGAAAACGGGGAAATTGTACAAAATATGAATCTCAGAAATGTACGAAATAAACAACTGTCATAAGCCTTAGTTTATTTCTCAATGTCTCATAAACATAGATAATTTGGAGATAATCAATGCAAACTAAATACAAGTTATCTTTACTTTCCTATAGAATAAAAATAATATTTAAAAATATTATATTATTTTTTTAAACTTAAACTAAACATAATTTTGTCACGTTGGACAAGAGGATGGCAAGCTTGATTTTAAGTACATTTTTCGTTCGTCTAGTAACTTTTATTGCGTCTTGATATTGTCCCAAAAGTGTCGCAATCTTTGGGTATTTTGATATCCGAATTTCCATTGCTGATTGGTGTTCTTCGGCTCGCAGACACTCGAAATAACCAAGTTCTTTTTCGGCTGGGCTTCCAGACAATGCCGGAAGTCCAACATCTGGCCAGAGATCACCTGGCGAGTCTTGGAGTCGAAGGACCAAAACTGGTTCCCACTCTGACCATGGCAGTGAAATTTATGAATGTCCTTTCCTTGGTTCCGGACTTCCAAGCAATAGGTTCCGGAACGCAACTCCCGATGATTGGACAAGGTCCAATGCTGCTCTGGTTTCGGGAATATGTGATCCGAACTACAAGGACTTAACTTGGGACGGTCATTTCGACTTTCGTTGAGATCCAAACAGAGTTTCGGAGAGGACAAGCTCTGTAAGACTCCAGATGCGTACTCTGCGGGGTCCAATATGGGATATAAATTGAGGAAATCCGCTGCAAGATTCTGCAAAAACCAGCCGAAGGGTTTGCAGTGAAGACGCTTCTTAAGCTCTCGCTGTTCGGCGAGATTTCCAACCGGAATCACAGTTAAATGTGGCATGTTGGCAAACACCTTGTCCTTGAATTCATCCAACCACACCTCGGCCACTCGACGGTAGTTCTGAAATAATATTCTCCACTATTGATATAAATAAAATGAGTTATTTAGAAAAACCGCTTACCCTTGAAATCATTCTACTCTCTTTAGTTTTTTCCTTATCGGTATAGCGAATCTGGAACTTGCCATCTCTGTACAGGTGACCAACCCTGGAGCAAGGGACTTCCAGAATCTGTCCTCCGCACAACCACAGCTTAAGGCTCAGCTCGAACTGCTCGCCACCCCAGATCTTTAGACCCTTGTCATAGCCACCCAGTTCGGAAAACCACTGACGTCCGATGGCAAAGAGGCCGCCATTCATGATGGGATTCTTATGGGGAGCCGGCATGGCCACCGCCTCCTCCTTGAGGAGTGGCAACTGTATGTAGTTAAAGTGCCAATTGAAAAAGCCCCTGGATGGCTTGCCCCTTCTGTAGCCGAAGTTCTCGTAATCAATGGTGTCAATAATGGGAGTGGTGCAGGTCCTGTTGTTCTTCAAAATCGGCGCAAGGAGTGGCTCCAGCCAGCCCTTGGTGACCTCCACATGGGAGTCAAGGAAGACCAGGACGTCGGCCAGGGCAAGTTCTGCGCCCACGACTCGCGCCTGCATCAGACCCACCTGGGTGGCAATTCTGTGTTGCCTCACCATATTGAGGAACTTGATCTGAAGAAAGTCGTTGAGCTTCTGGTCCACCGCACTGCTGCCATCGTCCACCAGGATAATTTCCCGGAGCAGCAGGACCGGAGTTCGGTTCTTCAGACTGCTCAGTGTTCGCAACAGCACGCTGGCGTCCTCATTGTGATATGTTATCACCACACTGACCGAGGGAAGCTTTTCCACCGAGTACTCGAGCTTTTTGCAGCTGTCGAAAGATCAAACAAGTCAGAGAGTCTTATAATCGCACCACCAAACAAGTCAGAGAGTCTTATAATCGCACCAGTGATGCCAGCTTAGCTTTATAGAGTTGTATTAATTTATTACTGTTTTTTTAAATTTTATTTGTAAAACTAAAATTTAAATTTTATTTGTAAAACTAAAATTTAAATTTTATTTGTAAAATAAAAAAATATCAAACATTTCCGAGATTGATTTTAACATTTAATTTAATAAAGTTTTAAAAATGTATAGTCGTTTAAAGTCACTAACAGCATTGATCTTTATTATGACAAAGAATGTAAATGCTCAAGGTCTTTTCTATAACATTTTAAGTGTTTTAATAATAATAATAATGAATAATTACCTCTTGGCGAGGTAAAATTGAGGAGACCGAACTTATAGAAAGTTATGTGGCTTGAAGAGATTATAAATGTTACTAAATAAATAAATTATTATACCTGTTACTTGTAGAGTAAAGTTTGTTTTAAAAAAGTGCCACGCCCCCTCTAACGCCTACAATCGCTTATATACGATTTTAAAAACTTAAATATTTCGGAAAAGTAAAAATGCAGTTTTATTGTGTTTATCAATACCTATCGAACATTTTTCAAATCGGACCATTCGTTAACAAGTTATGCGTGATCAAAGTTTCTATCTCCATCTCCCTCGCACTCCCTTTACTTGAGTAACGGGTATCTGATAGTCTGGGCACCCGACTATAACGTTCTCTCTTGTTTTTTAATTAAAGTTGATTTTTGTTCGTAAATTAGAGAATTTTATTTTAATTACTAATGGAATCTCAAGAACCGGCAACACTGGACCTCACTCTTATACTAATACCGATCGCCGCTCTGCAAGCTCTCGAAGCTCGTTCTCTTAAAACTTACCTGCGATGTCGCATGTCGTAGAGCGTTCGCTCTGGTGAGATGCGCTTCGAGAGCCAAGCGTTGTAACCCGTTTCCCGCTGGCTTTTTGCGATGGCTTCCAGTTCCTCCTCGCTCCAATTGCCCCTCGCCGGACGTCCCAAAGCCCCCAGATCCGGGATAACCTCCGACTCAAACACCGCCTGTAGCTCGCTTATTTCACGCTCCAGACGCGAAGTCGTCAAAGATATGTTTGCATCACGCTCCCGCTCCAATTTCAGCGTATATAGGTAGTAAACTATGCTGCCAGTGGCCATCATCAGAAGCAGCAGCAGCACCTTCTTTTTGTGCCTCAACATATCTAGGCACATTGTATCACAGAATCAAACACAGCCCTCCGGAACGGAAAATAAACTTTCGGCTTAAACCGCGCAGCGTTTTGGCCAAGACTGAAGCTGGCCAGCTGAGAGTGTGACGAGAGCGGTCTTCTACGCCAGTAATCCCATCTTATACGCTGAGAAAGTTTTCGATTCGGTGGCTCAATAAACCGATCAGGGGCGGGCTTATTTTAATTTCGAGTGAAATGGTTGAAGATTGCCTTAAAAGGAAGTGAATAATGCAAGCGAAACGATTACAAATTTTACATACTTATTTGCAATTTTAATATAAACACCCAAAAAAAATCGATATGAAACGTAGATCATTCTTACATTATTTAAGATCAATTTTAATTTGATATGGAGCCAGGTAAATTTGACCTGGTCGAAAAGAGTATTTTATGTATTTGCATGACCTGAAATTTACATGGCCATATCGATTTTACGGGAACATGCTTTTTTTTTGTGTTTAGGTATTAAGATAAATATTAAATCTAATGGCCAAAACTGAACCAATTAATAAACTAGCAATTCGGCATAATTAAAAATTCTTCTTAGCAATTCAAAACAATTTCTAATATATAATTAGGAAAACTTACAAAAAACAGTTGTACAATAATATATGTACATAAATATAAAGGAACCCCCAAGTACTTTTAAAACTTATATATAGTTTTTACACTATATCAAATTAATTTGTTCCACCTAACCGCATTGACATAAAACTTAAACAAATTTTAGCACCTTTATTTTCAGTCTTTTACTTGCGAGTTCAGAATGAAGCCATTACTATTTGGTACACCGTGCAGCTGTGCGATTTTCGTTTTAGTTTATTGTATAATTTCCCTTCTTATTTGGCTCATGTATACGGATAACTTATCGAGCGCAATAGTAGACTTTGAGTACTTTTCAATTGAAAATCTTGGCGAGCTGGGGAAAGAAGCTCATTTGCAAATGACGAAAAAAGATTTTGTAAGTGCTGAGGAACAATATGCAAGATATCATTACAATGCTTGGCTCTCCGAGAGAATTCCGCTGAAACGAACTCTGGAAGATTATAGGGACCAGGGGTAAGTAGTCTAAAATGTTAAAGATATAATCACAGTGTAAGGACTCCCATTTAACAGATGTCACAATATCAGCTATACATCGGTAAAAAAGCTAACTGCTAGCATTATTATAGCAAATCAATTGGAGCAACCTCACACTCTGCTGAGGACCATCTACAGTGTTATATCGCAAACATTACCTTACCTAGATATTGAGATAATACTGGTCCACGATGGACTTGCTGATCCAGATGTGTTCGAGTACATATCGTATAAGCTTCCCATAGTTATTCAGGTCGAAGTTGAAACTTTAAGGGGGCTTATCCATGCTCGTTTGACTGGAGCTAGGATAGCAACTGGAGATGTTCTCGTATTTCTAAATGCTCACATGGAGGTCACGAAGGGTTGGCTTCCTCCTTTAGTGGAACCCATATTTTTGAACAATCACACCGTCACGGAGCCCATTATAGATGCCATTTCTGGAGAATCTTTCGCCTACCAGAAATTGACTGAACCTGATCAACGGGCGTTCAATTGGCAGTTGGAGAACATCGAGATTCCCTTGGATCAGATCTCCTGGAATAACCTCCCTAAACCATACGCATCCGCCCAACTAGAAGGACGTGTTTTTGCAATAGATCGCAACTGGTTTTGGCACCTTGGAGGATGGGATGAAGGCCTTCAGGACTCTGGGGGCGATGCCCTGGAGCTCAGCCTAAAAGTGTGGCAGTGCGGTGGTGGCATCCTCACTGTTCCCTGTTCTCGAGTCGGAATCATCTATAAACGGGAAGAGATAGAGGCTCAGATGGCTCCGAATAGAAATCCGAACTTACAAGTCAGAAAGGTAGGTGAATATTTTGAGACTTTAAAGCACCACAATGCATATGGTACGATATTCTAAAAAAAAACATTAAGTTGACAAATCTTTTTTAAAAAATACTTAACATTTTAATATTTTGTAATGATTTTTAGAACTTTAAGCGGGTTGTGGATGTCTGGTTCGATGAATTTAAGCT
The DNA here is from genome assembly GCA_037075285.1 of Drosophila lutescens. NCBI lineage: Eukaryota > Metazoa > Arthropoda > Insecta > Diptera > Drosophilidae > Drosophila > Drosophila lutescens. The sequence continues at coordinate 606,196 of JBAMCF010000013.1, read as the reverse complement.
CCACTTCTATCGATACAATCCAAGGTTACGAAACCTTTCGGCAGAATCGCTGGATGAACCGCGAGAACTTCGTCGTCGCCTCAATTGCAAAACCTTTGGATGGTACAGAAGCCAAATTGCGCCGCTCCTCAGGAACCACTATCTTCATGCCGGACTATCCAACTTTGCGGTCGGTAAAGTAATGCCCTTTGTGGCGCCACATTATTGCCTGTCCATCAAGGGAGGATTTCCAATCATGAGGAAGTGCAATTCTACTAATTTCGAAGACTGGACACTGACGCCTCGCTGCCAACTGAAACACGGTCAAATGTGTCTGGATGTGGACTCCAAAAATAATGTGAAGGTTACGAAGTGCACTAAAAAAGTTCCGAAAAATCCCTGGCAATATAATTATCAGCACAGGTCATTTGTCAGCAATGGAAACAAATGTCTTCAAGTTGATGTTACAAAAGTAATTTTGATGTTAAGTACTTGTGACGCTGATATAGCGGAACAACGTTGGATGTTCTCCGGAGTGCAGGACTCAAAATTCGACCAAATTATGAGTGCTTGCTTAAATATAAACCATTAAATTTCTGGAACGTTACGTATCTTAACTTCAAAAAGTATTTCTAATCGAAACTTTAAATATTTGATTGCGCTTTATTTCGCTTATATTAACGATAGTTTAAGTTTAAGATAAAATATCAATAGAGAACTAAAAATTGTAATGTAATCATAGTTTAAAAATGCATATTTGTTGATAGAAATTTGCATCTAATTTACACAACTTTAAACTGATAACTTCCGAAATCGATTTATAAGACCCTGATTATCCGTATAGCTCAAGAGCCCATCAATTTGCGCAGGTATTATGAGGTAGTGTTTGTGTAGTTTTCAAAGCACAAATTACATGTATATGTTAAATAATTACATCTTATAAATATAATGCCTTTATCATAATCTACCCTAAAGTATTTGCTGATTGCATGACGCTTAAATTGGTATTTTCGAGTATCCATCTCTGTTTTCTATTCGATGTATTGCAATGGCCAAGAAACATGTTGAATTCACCTCCCACTTCCAGACACCTCTTATTGCTTACCAGATGGTTGTTAGCTGCATCATAGTTCCAACTCTGCCGACCTCCCATATTGTGGCACAAGTCGAATCCCAATTTCAGATTGGGTTGCACTTCGGCACAAAGTTGTTTAACTACTCGGAGATCATTAAGGAGGGTGAGACTCCATTTTTGAAGAGTATAATTTGCTTTGCAGGGCTCCAGACTAACGGTTTGTCTTTTTGAATGAACTGTTAGACAGCTTTTAGGAAATTCCAGAGGCTTCACATATCCAAAGGCATAATATGTTCGATTTGTGGGCCTAATCTGCAGCAGTTCCGGCATAATTTCGTTCACAAACTCAATAAACGATAGACAGTCGTAGTCTTGGTATAATTGACGAGAATTACTGATATCTGTTATTGGAAAATTTATGAGATCGGGAAGGTAATTATAGATAACCGATTTCGATTGAGGGTCATCTATCCACACTTCCACAATGCGTTTGAGGTTCTGGAAAGAAATGCAATTTCAAGTATTTATAACTGTTTGTCAATTGTTAACCTCGTACCCATAAAAGTTCCTTGCCCATTATATGGATATTGCCATATCTTTTAAGGTAGTTCTGATCCTTAGGTTGCAAATGGCCAACTCTGGAACAGGGAACTTGAACAACACGCCCACCACTTCGCCAAACCTTAAAACTGAGTTCAAGCTCAGCGGCACCCGATCCTCGGAGTTGTTTGTCGAAATTCGAGAGATCCTGAAACCACTGAGCTGGAATGGCAAACACAGAAGTCCTGACAGCAGCCACTTCGTAGGGTTTGGGAAGCCGTTTCTTTATGTCCTCTGGCAGGGGAACTTCCCGTCGTCTTAAGCTCCAATCAAAAATTCCACGCCTCTCGACAGATCGATGGTAAGCCAAATTCTGCTCATCAAGTTCATCCAAAATGGGTGTGGCCAGGGTAAGACTCTGCTCCGAAATTGTATTAAGCAGTGGGGTCAACCAGCCGTTGGTGAACTCCACTTGTGCGTCTACGAAAACCAGGTTATCCGCTTTGGCTTTCTTGGAGGCCAAAACGCGAGCTTCAATTAGGCCCACTTGTTCGTTAAGGTGAAGTATTCGCGCTTTTGGATGAATATACCTGAGCACATATCTGTCGAAGAAGTAAACCGACAATTTCTCATTCCAGAAGTCCGTGTCACTATGATCGTCCACTAGAATAAGTTCCGAAAAAAGGTGCCTTGGAGTCCTGTCCATTAAACTGTGCAATGTTCTTAACAGAACAACGAGCTGTTCGTTTCGAAATATCAAAATAACTGCAACTGGTTTCATTCCTTCGGAATCTTCAGCGTATTTCAAGTTAAGGCATCGGGGATCACGTAAGTCTGGCAGGGAACGCCGCAGGGAAATTCTCTCTGCCAACCAGGCGTTATAAGCATAACGCTGCCAACCCTGGGTATACGCATCGATTTCCAATATGGGCACGCTTAAATATGAGGCAGTTCCATTTTCACCTAATCCTGGATGAGAAAGAGGGCCCATTAGTCCATCCCAACGGCTGAGATCTCTGTGCAGAAGTATGAGCGATATAAGGATCCATAAGAAAAAGACCACGTATTTTAAATAGGGGTATTTTAACGCAGCCGGGGAAACTTCCATGTCCATAACGCAACTGATCGTCAAATGTGAGGAATAGTACACTTACTTTCAAGCACTTCATGGTTATCTACAGCGTAACATTTACATTAGAAGTGGAACACTTAAACCAGAAGTATTTATGTTTTCAATTACTAAACGAATTCTGTAAAATATATTTTAGCATAACACATTATTTAATCAATTTAAAAATAAATTTTTTCTATTTTTAGTATTTTTACATTATTAATTCGCCAAAAATGTCGGATTCGGTAAGTACATATTTTTTCAGAAATGTATAAGTTAATTGATCGATTTTATCCTTGCCCTCAGAACTTAACTCAATCCTTGTAGGAGCCGATAATATCACGTTGCATAAATCTAAACATACAAAAATATGGATTAGTTGTTAATTCCGACTAGGACATTACAACTTACTGAAAACCATCGCCAATTTTCCGGTAAGATTTCATCAAGCCAGTGGGATTGCCAAACTTGCTTTCTGAAAGTACAACATTTTATTTATCACTTGGTAATTATATTATTTTGCAGTATACACACCTTTCATATTCTTAAAGCTCAAGTGGTTTATGAGTTTATCCATTTCATTTTCGCTTAGTTCTTTGCAGCCTAAGAACAGCGATAGTCTCTTAATAACATCCCCAAGATTTTGTCTCATTTCCTCATAGGTAACAAAGAAAATACTCTCCTCGTCGCGCATTCTATAAAAGTCGATAACATGCGCCCAATAAGAGGTGAAACTAACCTTATCAGCTACAAAATCATCTACGAATTTGTCTAAACTGCCCTGCCAAAAACCAAGTCCAGTGAGAAAGTGATACTGAGAAACCACAATATCCTTAAGATTTCGGGCCATATATATAATCTAGCGGCCCAGTTTCCAAAATTGTGGAGGTAGCAGTTGTGCAAGCAAATGAGATTTGATCAATCGGGGATTAGCCTTCATATTATTGCAAAGGGATATAGAATTAACGGCGGACTCTCTACAAAAGATTTGTGAAATTTATTCAGATTTCGTCATTTTTATATTTTTATCTTACTCCAAGAAGACACTCCTATGCATTGCATAACTGCTTTGAGCTGTTTCGTAATCCATTTGATTTAGCAAAAGCCGAGGCCAGTTCCTGCATCCACGTAGTGCCGGCTTTCATAAAAGTCACCACGAAAACATCACCATCTCGCGTATCAAAGTCATGAATTCGGATCGCATAATCTTCTGTAAATCTGTCGGGGAGTGTACACCAGCGGTCGCTCCAATCCTGCTTTAAGGGCACCCACTCAGGACCTGCTCCATTGGGTCCTTTGCATTGCAGCTGAATTCTTGGCGAGGAGGCCGATGAATCGATTGGCCTAGAAGTGTACATCAGTTCTTTTGAAGGTCTACTAATGTTGTTCCTGTTATTAGATGCCAGTGGTTTGCCAAAAATATTTTATTACCTTCAAATTGATAAGATTAGGAAATCTACACAGAGAAAATTATACAACGTTTTAGGTGTCGTTTTCATATAAAAACGTTTTAAAAATAAAAATGAAAAGGTTTTAAAAATGCAAAGTAAAATAAAATTTGTATGAAGCGTTTTACTTTTTAAAATGTTTTACCCCTTATTTTGCATCTAAAACTTTTGATAATTTTCTCTGTGTACACTTAAAATAATTTGCTGTTTGTTTGTCCATCTTTAATATGGGCGGCAGTACTCCCAAATTATATACTGCATTAAATACCTACTACTTACAATACTTTATTTAATTTGATTTTAAATAGTATTAGCTAACAAATCTGTATAAATTTACGATCAAATTAAAGATCTTTTTCCATGCAATTTTAATATGAAAGTTATTTTACCCTTTGGAACTCCCCAAGTATAATGGAAATTCATTAGATAAGGCCTGTCTTTCATCAAAGATTACAAAATCAGAGAAACAATTAGAGCAACACAAAATTACAAATGACTATAGTATTATTCAGTACATCGCACGCTTGATAAATAGACATTTTTAAAGGTGATTTTCTTTTATCAATACAACATATTAAAACACATTTAATCTACACATTATTCATAGTTTTACTATTATGTCAGCTATCATGCAGATGTTAAAAATCGGCTTTAATCCATAATCAACAAAATATTGTCTGTTGCTATAAAAATCATATTTTATTAACAATAAGTATTCCAATTCTGCTTAGAAAATACCATCTTCTCACTCTCCATTTATTCGAATAAACCGCAGCCACTAGAGAGTTTCCATCCCCCACACCTGTCACATACGTGCGCGCTATGCATCCATCATTACTCATGCCATAAACGGAATCCACTTAATCTCGCAACGAAACATCCGAACATTTATTAAAGACATCGCCCGCCGAGGGTTGCCTGTTTCGGGGATCCCTTCTCCCAGTTCTTCACGATATTCAAGCAAAAACTGCAACAAAAGGTACAATTTATAGTTCGACACCCTTGCCGGATAAGGCCAACCCCCAAGATTCGGTGGGAGCGCACGCCAAGGACATTGGGTGGGTGGTGAAAATGAATTTGCTGCCGCCCCAAAATTTGGCAAAGACCTTGAAAAAAAAGTAAAGCGAAGGGGAGTTGGTTTTGGGGGGCGGTGGAGGTGAGTGATAGAACTTTAAGCTCAAATGCCTGGCCGTATGCAATGAATATTTACGACGAGGTCCTCTGAGGATTACATTGTCGGGCTTTTGGCCTGGGGCTTTATGCAATTGTGCGCAAGTAAAAATCTAATTTATCCACCCACCACCCAGCGTTTTGTTTGACAATTGCCTGAAATGATGGCAATGCATTGGCATGAGTTCCCGGGTCTGCCGGCACGTAATTCTTCCGGTCTTCCGGGGGAATTCCCCCACAAAGCAGGCTGAAAAAATCGCTTCGCTTACGCATATCAATGCACCCCTTTCAGACTACCGAAGTCCGAGGATTTGGGGTGGCTTTCCCAAGTTCTGGGGTGGGTGGCTGCTGGGTGGGTGGTGGTTCGGTGGCTCAGTGGCTCGAAGGTCCCAATCCTCATCATAACACCACATGTTCCGAAATTCAACGGCGACGAGGCGTCTACTTCATGTAGATTTCTATCTATTCTATTGTCTGACTTTGTCGCGTGCTAAATTTCAGCATTCATTTCGTTTGATGAGGCGCAAAGTTGTGGAATTTATTGCGTACGGGAAAGAAGTTAAGTGGATTTTACGTAAATTAATGAGTTTTCCTCGGGGGTTGATGGCAGCCCGAGGCTATTTAAATTGCTATACAGGATGTTGGTCATGGGTTGAGGAATGCTGGTAGTGCGAATGACTGCTTTAGGATCGCTAAACAGATCGCGAGAGGATCGCTCTGCGGTTATTGCTCTGCTGATTTATGCCGCAAATAATAAACATCAACTGAATGCCGTAAAACATTAAGAGCGCCATCAGTTGGACATTCTTCTGTCTCCAGTGACGTTACACAGATAAAAATCTCTTTTAAAATAGTTTATCAATAAATTATAATTATCGTTTTCGATTACTATTTTTTGAAAAATAAGGAAAGCATCATAAGTTATAAGTATACATTTTTATATTAAGGACTGAAAATATCCCAACTTAATTTTACGTCTTTTAATTTTCAAGTTGTGGTTTTATTACTTTGCAAACTATTTCCATTTTTCCCCATCGTTTATTATGTTAATTAAGGGAGGGTAGTGTCTTTGGCATCAAAAAATCAACTAATTTTGCGATTTTTTTATAAGAACTGGTTAGATGGATTTATTTCAAACCTTTTGTATATTATTAAGTGTCATTTAAATAACACCCCGCCCCTGGGAAGATTTTTTTCTTTATTTTTTAACTTTAAAAATTAATTCTAACCGTTCTAAATCAAGTTTTTATTTATTTTAGAAAATTTTACTAGTTCTTATTTTGGACTAACTTTTAAAGTTTTAGTCCGATTGACTTAAAACTTTTTTTGTATAATTTTAAGATGTTAATCAACAAGAATAAAATAAAAAAAGGAATTGATTTTTGCAAGACCCTCCGCCCTTTAAAACCTATTTTCTTTCTGTGTAGCCATCATAGTGGACACACAGAGCACCCACAATAAATTTCACTTATCAAAGTTTTCGCTAGCCGGCGGAGACCAAAAATGGAGCAAAGGAAAAACGCGATGAGGACCATTCGAAAAACAGCTGAAAAGAAACCACGACGACGACTAACTTTATTGCATAGCCCCAGATACAGATACTCGTCCTCCGCGCCGAGGAGGTGAAAGACGACAGGCGACGCAAGGCTGCGGGAAAATTAAATGTCTTTTGTCAACAGACGCTGCAAAAGGAACACTGGCAGCAGTCGGAGGATGGTGGATATAGACTGAAGGAGCGGGATATGGCCAAAAGACAACGAAAAGCGAACGGACAATGACGCACTTTTCGGCCAAAAGTTTGCCCACTCTGATATGCATTAAAGGCGAGTCGGAGGAGGGCTGTGTCGATGGTCGAAGCCATGGCTATGGAGAACTCCAATGGAGCGCAGAGCAATCTCGCTGTGCAAACTGGCATCATAATGGGCCACTTATCATGGCAATCACTCAGCAGTCAGTCGGGGAGTTGGCCTCTGCACAGAGAAAAATCAATTAAATTCATCATCTATTCTATGTTTATTCATGGGTATTATTGGTATTTTGTAAATCCAAAACTCGTGCCTTAAACGCTTGTTTTAATTATTGATATCAATTAAATTAGCTTGTTTTTAAAAGGAACAATATCGACTAAAGCTATAGCTTTAAATTTACTTTATTATTTACATTTCTATAAATTACTTTGTAATCAATTTAATCTTAACTAATTTAGTTGTGACACTATTTAATTGAAATATTAATACATCTACCTATTTAACCGATATAAATAAGATTTTCTTTCTCTGTCTCGGCGAAGACTGCAACTCCAGCGTTATGTCCATGGACACCCCAGAGTTTCGCTCCCAACTTTGCTTTACTACTTTCCGATACTCAATCGTCGTTTGCCTTTTAATACTTTGGGCAAACACATTAAATGGAAATTTCGTGCAAGACGACCAACACCACCACCCTTTTGGCTCAAGTGAAGAATAGGATGTCCTGGGGGTAGAGCTTTTCGGACTGATTTTCCGAGAGTGAGGGTGAGCCATGCAAAGTGCCGGCATTTTTGGCAAACAGCAAACGCATTTTTCATGTGACATTTGCAAAAAAAAAAAGAAGCAAAACAAACTTTCGCCCAAGCGTAGGACTTTCAGCCGACTGTTTGATCTCTTCACATTGCATTGCTTTCCCCATTTTTTTTTTGCCAATCCCCCATCTTTGCCGGCCTGGGAAATCCTTGCGTCAATATGCCCGAAAAACAGTTTGGACATTTTTTCTCGTTTCGAGTGTTTTATAAATAAAAGTTCGCTTTTTCTCACTCTGCCTGGGTAGCTCTGAGGGAAAAATTTCTGTGTGTTTACTTTGAAAATTGCTGTGATTCGGGGCAGTTCGTTTGCATTCCTTGCGAGCAGGACCAGAAAGGGAGGAACTCAAGTGGCGTCTCTGAAGGGGATTTAAAATTGAATGATTGTTGAATTAGCAGATTAAAATTATTCGCCCTGAGGAGGATTGCCATAATGAGAATTTCCAGTGCGCTTGCGGTTGGGATTAAAGGAATTTAAGATCCAAATCAAATCTAGATTTATTAAATGCGATATGCACATAATTATTTACATGTGCAAAAAATAATACATGCCCAAAAAATATATAAATAAGATAATATCCAAATATTTTTTAAAGTAAAAATAAAAATAAAAAATTTGAAGAAATTAAAAAATAACTAATTAACCGTTTACAAAATGTTTTTTTAATTTCCCGAATCTGTTTTGAAAATAAGAATCATTGATTTACAAAACATTCAATTATTCTCACCACAACTGAAGTGGAAAAATAACACTCATAAATTAAATCAGAGCTAATTTTGAACTCAAACAGAACTAGAAATAAATGGAAATTCAAGTTCAAGTTGTGCATGTCCTCAGACATTTGTATCTGTATCTGTATCTGCTTAGGCATTCGAATCTGTATCTGCATATTTGTACATGCATCTGAAGCTACAACTCAGGACCCGTCTTTCGGCATCTGAGAGTGTCTAATTAATTGTCAAACATTGCGCGCTATGTGACGTTAATAAATGTCAACTAAATGAGCTGCATGTACGCAAGCCAAGCGAGGCGAGACGAACTACTGAAATGGATGTGGTTCGGGATTCAGGGACCCAGGGACTTGGAGAAGGAGGAGGTGAAGGAACGAGCCCCTAAACAGATGCTGATGATGCAGACTGGGGCTACTTAGTGGCGTTGCCAATGCCACATGTTGCACTCGCCGCCGAAAACAAATGAAAACTATTTTAAGCCGATTGTCTGTCGAGTGGCAGGCAGGTGTGACTGAAACTTTGTCTTTTCACTGGGAAAAATAAATCTAAAAAAAATATTCCTTTTTATAGAAGCTTCTGACATATTTCAGATGCCTATCTTTTTGAAAACGGCTTTTTGAAAATGATATATTTTATTATTATTTAAATAAGAATTCTATAGTTACACATTAACTAAAATATTTATAGCAAATACAATTTAATAACAAACATGGAAATAGAACAGGAACAGTGGGTAGCTGAAGATGATTGATTGAGTTTATTTAAAAAAAAAAGTTATAAAAATTATTATTTTTTATAAATAATATTTTTTCTTTGACTTAACAACTGGTAATATCATTAAAATGTTAGTGCAATTGTTTTAAATATTAAAGTCATTTGTCTTAATTTTTTGGAATTTTGGTTTTCGAATTGAGATGCTAGTCTGGAATTCAAATTGATAACCATTTTTTTCCGTGCAAATCCGTCTCCTTTGAACCGGCCCCGCCAGCTCCTCGGTCTGTTTACCAAATTAGATGCATTTGAATTGATGTGCGTGCATAAATTACGTCTCAAATCCGTATCTCACTTCGGCTCTGGTTTGCTCGGTGGGTTTCCTTGGGTTGGGCGACTGCCTGTGGACAAGTTTAAATTAAATGTTGAACATTCAATCAGGGACGGTGGCCAACTCTAACTACTCGTAACTCCATTCGAACCGAACCCCTGTCTGCGTCGGCAGTTGAAATGCATTTGTAAAGTTTTCTATTTGTCAGATGCGAGTTGCGAGTTGTGAGATGCGAGATACGAGCTTCGAGCCCTCTAAACTTGCAATCAAGGCAACTTCCTGCCTGCCGCTTTCACACTTTAATTTCCGGTCTTTATTGTTATAGTTTCTTTGGGTTTGTGTTACGGTTTCGGCTTGAGTTGAACTGAGTTCTGGTTGAGTTCAGCTGACAGGCTCTATATGGCTCAAGTGGTTTCGGTGATCTGTCATTCGAGGGGAGGGGTGCTCAAAGTGACTAGGATGTGGACAACCGCGTTTTGGAATTGAAAAGTTAGACAGCAAAATTAATTAACATGAAGGCGCGTAGCAGAGATGGAAATCTGGCAAGTTGTCTGTGAACTATCAAATAGGTTTGAACAGTCGTTAATTTATAATCCAAAATAAATATAAATACCTTCAATTATCTTCTGACTAGTTTAAACCTAATCAGAATATTTTAATAAAGCAAATTTATCTTGATATATATAAAAAAGAATAATAAATTCTAAAAATCCTTGTTGAACTATACAACAAAATCTCTTTTCTAAGCTATGCAATTTGTGCAAATAAACTTTATTTTACAACCTGTAAAATTTTAAATAATTTCGTTATGTTTTACCTCTCGACAACCGGCTTTCAACACGCTTTGGTAAGTGATCACCTCTTACTTCAAGCGAATTTAAACTCCAGCCAAAGCCCAACTTTCCCTAACTTCCTGATATATCATTGACATATCATCCAGCTGAACTTTCGCATCTGGCCCCGGGCTAACAACCTTCAGCAGACACACAAAAAAAATGAACCTGGCAAGCTGAATCCGCTTTTCACCTGCATGCAAAGCCACCGAGGAAATCTCCTCTTACCTTGGGTCATTTTCAGCATGCCAAGGAAGGGTTTAATATGGTGAAAGGGGGAAAGGGGTTTCCCCGACACCGCACACTTAACCCACCCGCACATACTTGTCTCATTTGGTATTTGTTTTACGTTGAAAGTGTGAAAGTGGCGGAGAGGTGTGGGAAACATGGTATAAATATGCGCTTGGGGTTAAATTCTATTTGAACTTTCTACATCCGTTTTTGTGCTGGCGAAAAGGAAAAGCAGGGGCCATGGAGCATTTCATTCACACTTTCATTAGAGTCTGTAGAATATATTGCACCCCCGGGGCGTTTGTCACAATCCTCAGTCGTAGTCGGAGTCCGAGTCAAAGTCAGCGATGGACCCTCGAACTGGAGCGATGTATTTGCATTGAAATTCGCCTTTCAGCTTCTGCCAGGTGGAAGTTCCCTCTGTGGCAATTGCATTGGAATTTCCACTTTTCTCCAGTTACTCACCTCTTGGATATCTCTTACATCGCAACAATGCAGCGCAATTAGTTGATAGCACGCCTCGTGCAACTCATTTCCCGAACAGCAACTGGGAAAAATAGGAAAATAACGCCCAGTCACGCGGCTACATTAATCAACATTGGCTTCAGTGCCGCGTCGCAAGTTGCACGTTGCCGGTGCCAAGTTGCTAGTGGCCCGCTGCCGCTTGCCGCTTGTCGGTTGCATTCCACTCGGATGTAGGTGCCGGGCTCAGTTCAGTTCCGAAGATTAATTAAGGTCAGCAGGGAGTTCAGGCTCAAAGAATGCCGCCTAAGACGGCTGACCCAGACTAGTCATGCCAACTAATATGGGAGAGCAGTGGAGCCTCTTTTCTTACTTCCTTCCCTTCCCTGCTAAATTAAATTCCTTGCACGCTGAATTCCCTGCACTTCAAATTATATATTCCTAAGTCTAAAGATTTCGAGAGTTTAGAGTAGTTCAGCTAACTCCAAGTCAAGTGTCGGCTTCGATTTAAATAAAATCAAAGACGCGTCTTTATGTTAACACACACTAACTTAAACTATTTAATTATTAACTGACCATTTTAGGGGTTAGCGTACAAAAAAATATAATTAAGGCCTAGCGTCCATATTTAATTTGTATAAATGAGTTTATAAATAATTCAATAAATGATTTCAAAGAATGAGAAAAAAAATGGCAATAACAATTTTTAACTAAATTTCAAAACAACATTTTAATTTTTCCAAATTAAATTACTTCCAATCAATAAATTTATTATTTTGATATTTAACTTAAAGTCCCAAAGTGTTATCAAACCGTTTACGATTTTATTCTTAAAATAAATTTTTTTTTTTTTTTAATGTCTTATTAATCAAAAATTCAAAATTTTAAAAGAATCAATCAGAATAATAAACAAAAGAATCTTACTTTTTAGTTTAATAGAGGAAGGCGAATTTCTTTGATATTTTATCCGAGTGTAAGTGGTTAGCCCCACAGAGTAGCGTAGTTAGAGGTCCGCTTCCAAGATCTGACTTGAAGGCCTCTTGATGCATGTCGAATGCAGGGTAATGAGCGGGGGGTGGCTCACCATATGTGGTCCCCATATATATATATTGTTAAAGGGAGAAATGTACGATGAAATCGGCTTCAGGAGTCATCAAACATCATCAATTTAATCAATGGTCAGTCCACTGGGGTGTCCTTCGCACGAGGGGGCGAAAGTGGGAGTCGCTGCACTTCCAAATTGCAAAGTCAAACTGCCCGAACTTTTTCTGGGGGATGACCCGTGAAGCTTACAAGTAATTAAGGGTGGCAATTTTAAGACAAATCCTTGGGGTAAGGTGTTCCCCTGAATGATTCGATGGATTCGTTCGGATTGGATATGAAATTGAGGGGGGTTTGCTGTGGGGTGTCGCTTCTGTCGCACTGAAGTACGTGATAAGGGCATTAATGATGGCTAAGCCGCCACCTTCCGACAACCAAATAAAGCTTGATGAGTTTCAATTATTCTCCGGACAGGGGGAATGCCTGATGAGAAGTCGAATTTTAACTATGAATGGCTTTAGAAGTAATAAACTTCCGTTCTTTGTCTTAGATCTTTGATAAGGAAAGTCATCAGCTTGATTAGATGAGTGTTCCAAATAGTAAAAACTTAATTGCATTTTAATGCAAACGAATTGGTGGTCATCATGCACGTTCAATTTTAAAGAAATAATATGAAAGATGAAACTCTTTTTACCGATTCACAAAGTCAAAGGAGAATTGAACAAGTGGCCTCATTCCCTGCTCATGAAATATGAGTCAAAGGAAATTAGTTTGCTGTCCGCCATTTCATAAAATAGTCTGAATTGAAGGCAGCGTTCGCTAGGTAAATTGAAATTGAATTAATAAAACTAATGACAATATAAAAGGCGGTTTCAAAAGGCTATAAAAGAGAGAAAATTCTAACGGAAATGTATTCCATAATTTCGCCAAGCAATCCTAATAAATTTGATTGCAGAAACTCACATTTCACATCCCAATTATGGATAATTTACGGTCAAGAGGACACCACATCCATCAATCCAAGTTGCACCTTGCTGCTCTGTTTTCATTCTCAGCATCATTTCAAATTCTAACCGCAGGATCTCGGCCAGTCAACGTCCTTCTCACATGGAATTATCAAATTGCACCTGCTGAATTCATTAAATTGTGCTAACGATCTGCTTGAAAGCCAGCCAACCAGACCCAAAAACAAAAAAACCATACAAACTAAAGCCGAAATATTTGTCTTCGGCTGTTTAATGTGCTACACATAACCCAGCACAAACATCATTAATTTTGCACGTAATTATGTGAGCCAAGTGGTAAAACACCTAACCGAAAACCAGACCAAAAACCCCGCCAACAAAGCTGCAAAAACACAAAACTGTAAATCAGTGCAATTAAATGCGACTTTTCAACAAAATTTACCGAAAATTTATGACAACAAACGAGACTAATTACGCAACGAGGAAAGAAGAGACCGAAACCAGCGAAAATCTGATGATGAAGTTGGGCGACGATGAAGACGGCGACATTGTAGATACTGCGAATTGAAGGCAATAAAATTGCTCTGGCCGAAAGGAGCGACAATAAAGCCCTAAACGAGAGCAGAACTAACATTAATCAAGGACTTAATGAGAGCAGACTCGCCATGAAAAATATATCTAGTCTGGGCAGGACTTTATCGCCAACTCGTCATCGATATTTTGGCCAGCAATACATCAAACCAGAAGTATACCCGAGACTTGAGGCACAGCCCACTTAACTAAACTGACAGTTCAGCTGCTACAATTTAGTCGATTAACGTCAGCTCAGCCAACGATCCAGACTTTTGGAATCCCTGTTTCGAGGGATCAGCCCGCTGCGATCGTTGTCTTCCTCTCTCTCGTATTTCTGCCCTGGCCTGGCAACCTGTCGTCATCAATTTTGTGGAGTCGTCTGGGCCCGAAAAAAGTGGCAGCTGTTTGGCCTGGTCAACAAACAACGGCCAAAATCACTAAGTGGCCCAGAGTGCCGCAGGTAGCTGCCAGACGGCAGGAGGCACGATCAATGATCAATGATCTTCAGGACAAAGGGCAATCCAGCAGCGAGTGCGATTGTACACTCAGAGAAGCTGAGCTTCAAATCTAAGACCAATTAATTTTTTCAAAATATTCATACTAATACTGAAGAGTAATCTAGAAGGATACTACTTTCATAAACATAAATTTTATTTTATTAATAAAAATATTAACAACTCACAATAAAATATAAAAAAATTTGATAGCAAAAGAAAATTTAAAAAATGTTTGCATCGAACAACAATACATAATACATTTTTTCTCACCCTATCGTTTTTTTTTAAATTAGTTAAAGGGACAACTAAACAATAAAAATATTGTTTTTATTTTAATGATAGTAGAAAAACTTATTTTTTAAGTGTTGTATTAAACTCAAGCAGTGCGCAGGTGACTTTTTACCTTCTGTTGTTCCATTTGAATTATGAAATTATGCATCCCGAAGAAGTTAATCCCGCAGATGCGTATTCCCCTATTGAATGTCAGAGATTTCCCTAACGTTACATGATATGTGACCAGATCTCTATCACCATCGGGCCAGGCCATCAGAAGTATAATTAAAAATCGTTCATTTGGCTCGTTTCCATTATCTCGGCTTAGAGATCTATTGATTGCCTTTCCTGGAACCGCGATGCAGGCTTTGGCTTGTTAGTTTAACAAGCCGAAGGAGAAGCTGCGAGGAGAAGCCAACGAGACTGCGGCTGACCATTTATTTGGCCGGAATTAATGGTCAGCAGGCATCGGCTCCATCTGTTGGCCAAAGGCTAGATGGCCATACGATTTTGGTGGCCCGAACGCGTGTCTGCATTTAATTTAATAATATGGTGTCATGTAGCAGTTGTTAGGATGCGCTAAATGCCCCATCCTTTGTCTACGAAAACTCGGACCGGCATCTGTCTGAGTCGAGTTTGGAGTTGTGTAACCCAATGCCAGACAGCTCTCGTAGACAAAAGCAAGCTGTTCCATCCTCGACCAAGAGAACCTGAACATGAACCTCAATGGAAATTATAGCGAAGTATTGTTCATTTGAGAGGATTTGGGTTCGGTAGGTTCGCATTTGTATGCTAACGAGGGCGTGCGCTGAATGGTCTTTAATGTAGGTGCCTGAAAATGATAGAAATTCCCTATAATTAAATATGAGAAAGTGCAGAACGATCCTTCGGTTGAACAACTGCCGATGGCTGATCTAGTTACCTCAAGTGCCGGCTCTTCGTTTGCCCATCTACTTAACAGCTTTAGATTGTATCTTTAAGTACGTGAAAGAACCGTGAGATATGATGCAAATACGAGATAGGTATCGCCACTTGAGCTGACCACACAGTCACTTTCTCAAGTCACCCTTAGATATTATTTGATGGGGAGAAATATTCTGTTACTTTTCATATCATAAGGATTCATTTTAGTTTGGATGGTCAAGTGATAAATAAAAGAATTAAGGCTTTTCTTAATGGTATAGACACCTGATAAAGCAAGAATTTATATTTATCACATCAAAGCAACTCTGTTAATAAAAATTCCATTTTATAAATACAATATCTTTATAAACTTTATTTCCTCTTACCGTGGACCTCACGAATTTCGGGTACGTATTTTTTTCAGAAGCAAAACAAATAGTCACAATCTACTAATCCAATCTCATCGCAGCCACAACAACATTACTCTGCCGGAATATTTCGAAAGTGCTCATGTTTATTTGCATTCATGTTAGCATGCCATAATTCGTTTGATATTCTCTGTTTTTTATCCTGTCCTCCTCCTGATTATCATGCTGCGTGTCCCATCAGTGGAATGTCCTCGCACTTATTACATATGCAAATGGCAAACAGATTTATATACACCGAAAATGTTGACAGGACTCCAACCAACTTTTATTGGCCAACTTTCCAACAGCGGAGCTCCACATCCCCCGCATACCATTCAAATGCAAATCCCCAAACTAATTTTTGTTTCGACGAAAATATTCACGGCTCGTTGCACTTTGTGGGCGACCACCCATCTGACGGGACAGGGATAGGGATACCAACAACCCTTTCGAGGGTTCAGATGGGTTCGCCAGCTGGTCCATGGTCCATGGCAAATGCACAGCACACTACATAATACAATCGTAAAATTGGCCACAAAAGCCACTTGGAAATATTAAAAACAGCCGCAGGACAATGACAGTCACGCTCTCCAATAAATCGCTTACGCACAACTTTTCCCTCCGCTCCTCGAGGAGTGATGAAAAATTTTCCATTTTCATTTCTACATGCAATAAAATCTAATAATTTCGATGGGGTAATTTTTGGGGGTTGTGATGCCAATTTCTGGGAGGCTGTGTCGCTGACAAAACAGCTACAAACAATTGGCAACACTTGTGTGCTCGAATTGGGGGAAAACAACCCTCAAGTAGTGCACTTGCCATTAGAAAAGGGTGTGGGTGTGGGGTTTATCCAAGAAAATTGGGGGAGTTATTGCAATCAAAATGAAATCATTTTTATGCGATCCCCGCTGCCCTTCCGCACGACAAGCTTTCCTCTGATATATGAGATGTAATTAAAGTCCGGACCACGAAATCAGTTTTGGTTTAGTGCAATAGTTTTGCGGTGGGTGCTTCTGACTGCGGGGGTGGCTGATGGGCGGTGGGCGTTGGGTGGCAGGCAGTGGGTGGTGGGGCGTGTCGGTTGATTGCAAATTGGTCCATGGCCTGTTGGTGACGTGTCTTTGATTACGCCGCAAGTCGCTGGCGCTGTCATCGTGTTCCCGGCTTCTGGTTTCTGGATTCTGGCTGATGGCTTCTGGCCGAGATTCCCGGACTCCTTGCTGTTTGTTTTTAATATAAATGCAAATTTCGCCAACGGCATTCGCCAGGCGCCGTTCGTAGTTCGGAGTACATATGTGTGTGCGAGCCTGTTCCGGAGATCTGTCATAATTAATATTTTGAAGCTTTGGCCACGGCATCGCAATGCGTGCGGATGTCTAGCACTAGTTGCAGGACGCATATTAAACAGGAAAGCTCTCAGCCACTCAAAGAAAATCGTTAAAATTAATATTAAGTCAGAATTATAATTTGCGTATCTCTCAAATAAGCTCTATTATATTTTAACCATTGTAAACTTTAATACTTTTTCAAGGTTTGAAACAAAATTTTGATATATCTTGAGAACGACAGAAAGGACCTTTATATTTTTAAGTGTAGCTAGTTCAGGAACTGGTTTTGAAATGCTTACAATTGCCTTTAGAATTTATTTTATTACCTTTTTTATTTCGTTATTTATTAATTAAATTAAGCATTATTAAGAAGACTAATTACCATAATTCATGGCACATATTTCTTCCAGTGAAGGCCACACAACTATGCCGCCGGCCTATGAACAGTTTTAATGCAATCTAAAGTTTTTGACAGTCCCGCACTTCAGTTTCGTATCTGTGTGCTGTGCCCAAAAGGATCACAGCCCCGTGTCCTGTCTCCAGTGACCGGAGTCCTGTGAGTGTCCTGGTCCTTTTCGAGACCCGGGTGAGGGTTTAATTTATGACTTGCAATTAGCAGTTGGCAAATGTGTAATTTTCATAGATGCAGAGGCCTTTCCGAGTTGATATATAATGATAGGACTTGCTTCCACAGGATATTTCGGCTAATCGAGATTTGAATTTCCCAGCCATTTTAGACAAAAGGCAGTTTAAACTTTTAAGTGGAGCTGAATTGCGCAATATTAGGTTGCCATTTAATTGTGGTAATCTTACGCTGCCTTCAAACTTTCTGAGTTTTGGAAAATGTTGCAACCAATTTGTGTCAAAATGTGAATCCAAAACTGGGTCAGAGTAAAACCCTCAGCTTATCATAATAAATTCACCACATATATGTATAGTGCACAAGGAAACTTTAATCTGCCTCTGAACAAGTTTTTCATTACAACGATTTATGGCAGAAAATAAAATCAACAACTATCCCGCAAAAGGGCCAAAGTTCAGAGCTCGAGATTCCTTAACAATTCAACGCACTGCAGCAGTAATTTCTCCGCTCCAGACATTCGTTTTCCGAAAGCTGCAAAGGCAAGCTCAAATATTTATAATGCTGTCCAACACTTGGTTGACCACAACTGCTGGCCTGGCCAAGAACATTGACCGCAGTCCAAAAAAAATATAAAAAAAACAAGGACCCAGAAAACATGGCAATCGAAGGGGAGGGAAAAACAATAAATTGATTTTTGTATCTCCTCGGCGAACAAGTGCAGGATCCGGGTAAAACGAACGCATATATATATCCAGAGTGCTCGCCTGCTCGCACACGCCCCGGTAATTATGAAATTTGAGGCTAAGAAAATCTAAAAAACCCAAAAATAAAAGAAACCAAATTTCTACAGAAAGCAAAAATCAATTTATGAAGCGAACACGCCCCGAAAACTTTGGAGCAACGACGTTTAACTGCAAAACGCCCCGTTTTCAAGGCGTGTCCGAGCAACAGACATTTGAAAGGATACAAGGCGAGGAGCCCGAAGGACAATGCCGGCCGCAACATATGCGAAAGGGATAATAATTCACTGGCCGAAAGGCGATGGGAACAATGGTCGCATAACTCAGGCGCGCCAGATGAACTAAGGACATATAGAGAGAGGGATTCAACTAGCTGGCCGACCGCATTATGGACTCGGGATCGGCCCTAATTCAAAGGACACGCGCACAGCGGGATATGTGCGATGTCCTTTTGCCAACGTTTGATGTGAGGCGGCGACTAGAAATTGACATTTAATGAGCAGAAGTCCTCGCTCCCACGCAGCACCGATGGGAGTTCTATTTGAACACTCAAAACAAATATTTTTAGGAAAAGTGTATTTTACTATGTTACTGTGTCTTATATTTATCTTATCAATTAAACTATTATTTCAAAGCAAATTAAAATTAAATAAAAATAAAAAGCAATAATTTCTCAATCAAAATGTGAACTCTTCACATAAAATAATAATTAGGTACTTTAATACAATTATAGAATGTTTGGTTTCTTAAATAAAATATATGAAATGTGTAAAAACTTTTTACATTTAATACACCTTACCTTTTGGTTGTTGTTCTTTTTTTCATCATAAGTTAGTTTAAGATTATTTCATCTTATTTAATGAGAATGTACTAGTTCAATAAAATTTGTATTTTTAATTTTTTTTGAGTGCACTCTCTTACATAAATCCCGGCTAGCCAGGACCTCGTTTGTGCAACACCTTTTGTTATCGCCGAAAACACTTGTCCTGGGATCCAGGGCTCCTCGCTGCTCAGTCGGTTGGCAAATATTACATTGTTACCTGGGCTCTCCCATGTTTGTTGTCTGGTGTCCGTCTGGTCGATGGGGATTTTCGATTAGCTCTCACACATTTCAAAATCGGACGTTAATTGTTTTCAGGTTCGTGGCATGTCAACAGCTTCAAGCACGTCGCCGGGTTGACCGAGGTTTTCTACTCGATTTATCTGTCTAGCCGACTAAATTTTATGGATTTGTTTTGTTTGCTTGCACTTAGATTGCAACAATTACTTATGAATCATGAACTTTGTCTGCGAGACTGAGTCTTAACGACTGCTTTTAAGGAGGGTTTTAATGCTACTTTTGATGTGTAAATTTTCTTGTAGCTGCAAACTAAAATACCCCCTTGATTTTATGGGGTGTAAAAAAATTACACGATGATAACCAATTATTTTCTGTGATTATATTGCACTTGAAAATAATAATGAAATTCTATAAAGTTCCATTTTTATAATAATTTTAAATTATCAAAAAATATCTTTTTGTGTTTTCTAATTATTTTAAGAATTAGAGTCTGTACATACAAATATGTCTGCTGTCGGTGATTTAATGCTTACTAAACAATTTGTACTTGCCATTAAAATCACAGTCTCCTCATTTCACACACTTTAAGTTGGGAAGGAGTGCTCGCAAATCGCTTGACTTTTGCGCTTTTGTTTGCCCTTCCAATGAATTAAAATCCCCGGCACACACGCAAACATATCAGCGTAGAGCAAACAAGTGCTGAGGCGAGACAAGGGCCCTCCACTTTGACCACATTGCGGCCAAGTACTGGTCGCATTCTGGCCCAAAAGCACCAGCTGTTGTTCCTACCCCCCAAACCACCCAAAAGTCCTACCGAAAATCACCCAACCACCCACCACCTTGCAGCCACCACAAATTCCACCCGCGAAACAACCAACTGAATTCTAATAATTTTAAACAAAACAAACTTCCTGGCCACATGCCTCATGCCCATGCACTCCGGTATTACAGAAATTACAATGAGCGAGTTTAGAGAATTCGTTTCGAAATTTCACGCCACCGTCTGTGACGAAATTTTTTGTATAGCAAAGGACAAGTGCAGCGGTGAGCAGGATGAGTCACCCCCTTTTTATCAGAGGGCAACCCTCGGTGGCAAGTGGAAAAAGGTTGCAATTCGAAACCCAAAACGAAACCCAAAAAAGCATCGCAACCCCGTAGACTCACAGTTGCCACTTTTAATCAGCATGAAAGTTCCCGTTCCCATCCGGCTGTTCAGCTATTTAAGGGCCCCGGAGATTCCGATTCCCCCGAATTAAAACTCAGCCGAAAATGAAAATTTCTATACTGCGTTAGTTCGCTTTTTGTTGAAGGCGAAATAAATGAATGCATGAATTCCAAAGCAATTTTGATGTTGACATTGAGTAATGTTGGCTTCGTTCAGCCTGGCTGCTTTACTCTGGGATCTGGGATCTGGCCTGGGATGGATTCAGGTTGCTTCGGTGGGTGGTTGTTTGGTTTGGCATTTTCATATCATTTTCGAATATTACATGCGGATTAGCATTTCCTCATCGGGATTGCAACAAAACGTGTGCCCATCTATTTGGGGGGATTTTTGTGGGGTGCTTTGGGCCGGGGGATGGGGACCTTTCAAAAAGGGGGTGGTTCACTGCACTGGGTGGGTGGTTTGGCCTTTGTTTGGGGGAGTGTGCCGTCGATTACCCTCGGAAGGTGTTTTTTAGTGTTCTTAAAGGTTTTGTTCCAAAGAAATTAAAGTGTAAGCAAGCGAGGCGCTGAAGAAGGGAAATTGATGCTGAACAAGGTAAGAATAACAGTAAATATTTAGAAATAAAGAGGCTTGTATTAATATTTATATTAATATTAATATCGAAATGTGTGTAAGCCATTTATACATAAATATATATTTTTTTAACATTTTCCTTAAATGTGTAGTTACAAAATAAAGAAAACGAAAATCGTAAAAAATATATTGCTAATTTCAAATAGAAGTGTTATTTAGTTTCTTTAGTTTTATTCTAAAGATTTTATTAGTTTGATTTATATTACTCTGAAATTTCCTTTGTAATTTATTTTAACCAGTACCATAATCTACTTTAAGCAAGAGAGAACGCTATAGCCGGGTGCCCCGACAATCAGATACCCGTTACTCAGGTAAAGGGAGTGCGAGGGAGATGGAGATAGAAACTTTGAACACGCATAACTTTTTAACGAATGGTCCGATTTGAAAAATAGGTAGGTAGGTAAAATAGGAAATAGGTATTGATAAACACAATAAAACTGAATTTTTACTTCTCCGAAATATTGAAATTTTTAAAATCGTATATAAGCGATTGTGGGCGTTAGAGGGGGCGTGGCACCCTTTTGAAACAAACTTGCGCTGCGTAGGAACTCCAAGAATCTTCATGCCAAATACCAATCTTCTAGCTTTTATAGTTTCCGAGATCTCAGCGTTCATACGGACAGACGGACAGACAGACAGACAGACAGACAGACAGACAGACAGACGGACAGACGGACAGACGGACATGGCTAGATCGACTCGGCTAGTGATCCTGATCAAGAATATATATACTTTATGGGGTCGGAAACGCTTCCTTCTCCCTGTTACATACTTTTGCACGAATACAATATACCCTTTTACTCTACGAGTAACGGGTATAAAAATATATTGCTAATTTCAAATAGAAGTGTTATTTAGTTTATTTAGTTTTATTCTAAAGAGTTTATTAGTTTGATTTATATTACTCTGAAATTTCCTTTGTAATTTATTTTAACCAGTACCATAATCTACTTTAAAAGCATAAAAGCATTAAATCCTCTACGAACACTCCGAAATCCACCGCACTGCATTCATAGTTTAAAACTCAAATAGCTTTCCTCATTTTCCGACTTAAGAAAACTTGCCATATTCTTAGATATACATACCTTCAACAACTTTTGGATTCTACCAAACCGACTTTCGGACAAGTTTAAGGAATTTCCCAAATCAACAGCCTTTCAGAAACCGAATGGACGCGAAGGGGGATTTGGGAGGGGGAGTGGGAAGCCCAACGTCGAACTAACTTTTCAATTTTCTTTTCACGCTCGCATTTTACAAGCTGCTACATGATTAGGGTCAATGGTTGCAGGGTCCCTACGTCCCGCTCCGCTGGAAAATTCTAACAAGCTGCCAAATTTCACACTCAGTTTCTGATTCCGAAATAACTCGAACGAACGAGCACACCTAACGAAGTAAAAGTTTGGGTGGGGGCGGCAAAAGGGGAGTCCGTATCTCTCAATCTTGTCATCACTGCGATTGTAATCATAATAACATTCACTGAAAATTTTATTATTAACTGACAGTTTATTAAAAACTCATTGGGTTGGCTGGCCTGCTCTGATTTGTTTGCCGGGATTACTGTTTGCTTTCGGTCTCGTCCCTTGTTTGTTATCGAGATCATGGACACATGTCGGGGATGGCTGATTACCGACGCTAGATAAATATTAAGCAACTATGCGGAGGGCTTTCTCTTTGGAGATTCGGAGAAGGATTCGGGTGACGACATCATCGGGCTTCCTTGACGTAATTGACTCTCTGCCAAAGGGCACAAAACTGCTCCCCCAAAATGGTAATGAAATTTTGGCTTCGAGTGCTATCAGCATATAGACGGGGGCAATCCCCCAGCCAGCCAACTCCACTCAAGTTGTTATTGTTGTTGTTTTGGCACGTGGCACGTGCAACGTGGCCAGGAAATGCTCTGAAATTGATTTTTATTTTTATTTTAGTTGAGAGTTTTTGTCTTTTTCGGGGTCTTTTTTGCCCCGGGGTCTTGGCGTAATTATTTCTGTCCTCTGTTCCAGCATGTGATTAGATTTTCGAGTAAAAGTTTATTCAGCTTTGTTGTCGCTCGATTATAATTAAAAATGATTAGCTCATAAATATTTCCTCCTGTCGAGGGAGAGATTTATGAGAAGGTAAATACAGAGACAACAGATACCCCGAAGGCAAAGGAAATATTCCACTTGAAAGTAAAGATAATGCAGAATTTAGGGGTGGTAACCCGAAGGGGTGAACGTAAGATATATTCTAAATATGTTTGTTTTGTGCGTAAATTAAATTGAATATTTACTCACCTTACTTCTATCTATATTATTTTGGTTTTTCGCAATTTTTACAAGTGCATTATATCGGCAATGTTTTCACAACTGGAATCCATTCCATTCATCTGGGTTACTACAATTTAAAATATTTTTAAATATATTGTTTCGATAAAATCTTTTGAAATATTCTTACACAGACACTGTATAGCTTCCAATTCACAGCGGGTGATATTACTCCACTTGAAACCGATTTCTTGACTGCAATTTCGATTTAACTCTTGTGCAAAATTATTGAACCTTCCCATTTCTGTTTCAGTTTCCTGACACTTTAGCAGAAGATCATTGCACTTGAAGAGATCTCCAAAATAGCTGCCTCTACTTCCATTAAAAGCACTGATAACTTTAAATTTTAAAAGTAAAAAATGTTAAATGTTAATACATTTCAACTAAAGCCGCTCACCCAACAGCGATATTATTATTAACATCTTGAGCTTAACTAAAGACGTAATTTTACTCTGTTCCGCTTATATAGAGTAAAACATCTCCAAACTCTTTTGTATTAACTTGCCATTCTGTTGAAATAAACTTTTTGCCGAATGTTTTAATGCATTTGTTTTTTACAAAAGTTTTACTTGCTTTAGCTTTTGTTAATATCAGCTATTAATAAAGACAATATACTCCAGTTTATCTCATTGTTATACCTTAATTACAATTCCAAGATTTCGGCAATATTATTGCAGGACATATCATCACAGCGACGCAAGATTACTGAAATATAAAATCAATTTTTTATTTTTAATTAAATTAAATTAAATTAAGAAAGAAAACTCACGAAGGCAAGTGGCTTTTTCCATTTCACATCGAGACACATTATTCCATCTGCCTAGACGCTCCCGACGGCAATGTCGATTAAACGAATCTATAGTCTCATCAAATCGGCCTATTCTAGGCGTAAATCGCTGACAATCGGTGTATACATTTTCACAGTATTCTCGATTCGTTTGAGCTTTTATATAGGACAAGTGCAGGACACATAGGACTGCAAAAGAAATGTGGTTAAGTAAGGGTTTTAAAAAAAAAGAAACTCTTACCTAATAGCAGTGAAATTTTCCACATTTTAAATCAATGCGAGCTGGATAAACTGAAGCGTGATTATCTGTGGAGTTGTATTTATATGGCCGAAATGGATCAAGATGCATTGCCAGATTACAACAAATAAAGGGCACCTTTCCTAAAAGTAGGTTATCTATATCAGATATATTTTTTATTTAGGTGGCCTTTTGTAAATCTGGTTTTCATCTTATTATGAAAAATTGCAATACCCTTGAAAGTTATCCTTGCTCTGATTTTAATAAAATAATGTCTTTGTCTAGCACAGTAATTTTCAAGTGTTTTCTGTCTGTTTGACTGTGTATAAAAACTGATACAAAACCCTCCAACCATCAGTTGATGTACATCAGCTACACTAAAAATGAAGTGCGTGTGCCTTTTTTCCTTAATTATTATCCTTTGCTGCCTGTCAACTAGGGCGCAGCGTCTAAATTGCAGCAGGATTCGTGAAAATTGTCGTCCTTGTACGCGTCGTTTAGTAGATCCCATTAACAATCTGGAGTTTATAAATAGAGATTGTAGGGAAAAAGTAAGGGAACGTTGGATTTGGCGGGACGTAAGACGTTGCGATATGCAAATTGTTGCGTGCGAAAGTAAGTTTTTAATGGAAACCCAATTAAAATATAATTGAAGATATTTAATATTAAAATATTTTATTGCAGATCATGAGAGCAGATTGGATTGCGAGAATGTGGCTAGGATAACAGGAATGAGAAGAATACGTTAAATTGATTCAGCAAAGTCCTTAAATGTGGAATACAATTCTAAAAGAAATATTGTAAATTTTACCATTTTGTCTAACCCGTCCAAGAGGTTAATCATTTTCGATCGTGAATGAAAGAATTTATTTTATGCAAGCATAATTTTTGAAAAATATGTTATATAAAGACAGCGCCTTACTTTTTCAGTAAAATACAAAGAAAACTGTGTCTCATATTCATTCAAGTGACTTCAGGTAGTGTTTTTACGATTTTAATCGAAGACGCATACGATGAGCAATATTCTTACAAGTCGGACTTTCGCAGTCGCGAAGTAAAAACTAAAAGTCCGGCTCCTAAAGGCTCTTCGTAAATATACTCACATAAACAGGCTATCCGGAGAAGATCACATCGGCTTACATCGGACCAACTAGATTCCGAACGCCGACAAAACTCGTTGAAAAACTAAGAAGTATCGTCCTGTTGTCCCAACCTGCCTTCATTAGCAGTACACTTATCGAAAATACGCATGAAGCCTTTCGCTTTCAAGAGAGCCTTGATCTTGAACCATCAACAGATAACAGAAAGCTAAGGGCGAAGAAGATTGTCTTATTAACAAAAACCAAGCGACATTTTAACTTACTTATTGCCAAGAAACGATTTAACATGGCTCCAGTTCCAGAAATGGATCTTTGTGTGTAGTCTGACTAAATCGGTAGGTATACCGTGGTGTTTATACCCTTTAAATGAGTTTGTAAAACTGTCAGTCCCAATTGTCCGCCAACACCTGTGGAATGGCTTTATGAGGCTTCACAAGATCAACAGTTGTATTGTGCAAAGATTCTGTAAATGCAAAATGAGTCTCAGATATTTGGGAATTCGCTTCCTTGTTGACCAACTTATATAAATTCCGATCGTCGATTTCGATTTATAAAAAGCATCAAAGATGCAGTTGGCTACAACAACTTGGGCTATTTTCCTTCGTCTGCGTCCTAAAACTCAATGATAGCTATAACCAGTTAGAGGTCGTAAACAATGGATGCAGGCAACAGTTGATCGAAAATTACATCTGGGAGGATCAGCATCTCTGCGACATGCTGGTCATCGCCTGTGAACGAAGGCTGTGATATCCTTCACATATATAGCACAATATAATAATAATATTTATTTTCCAGAAGCTGGAAGTTGGAATAAGGATTGCTTAACTTAAGGAACTTTAAACGAAATAAAGAAATTAGTTTACTTCACAAATCTCTTACATTGCAATCTCGAATTTAATAGAATTAAATTGTCAAAATATAGATTCAATGGAAATCGAAAACTTTTTTCTGATACGAATAGATTACGCATATTACATCAGAGTGGGGCTGGGTGAATAAAGGTGTTGAAAGTCGCCAAAATAAAACCATTTAATTGGAAACAAGTATATATGTGATGAAAGTTACCTACTTTAAAAAGAGTTCGCATGTACTTACCAACGTTATTAAATAATTCTTACAAATTGCGAATCACAGACCCCGTTTGGAAAGTTGATCTTGCGAGAGGATAATTTTACCACAAACTAAAACACTTGATTGGGGTTCAAAAAATGTATATTTCAAATTTGGCTGAGAACACATTTATTCATTTTCAAGACCGATGATTAGAGTGCTATTAATTAAGACCGCAGGCTTTCAGCCACATTTTTGCAGGACCCATTATTACAGCGAACCATTGTCACTGAGGAGTAAACCACTTAATAAAAATATTCTTGTAAAATGCATAAATATTTGCTTACATATGCAGGAAGCGCGGACCAGTTCACATCGGGTTAGCTTTTTCCAGTTGCGATCGTGTCGTCCGCAATAGGCGTTAAAGAACCCAACGGTATCGTCCTGAGTTCCCACGGTGGCCTGCTCGCGACGACAATCGTCAAATAGGCGGTCGCAGAAACGGCGACCCGAGGAATCCTGAGCCAGGATCTGGGTCACCAAAATGCAGCAGAAAGCTAAATAAATAAGTTACATTAATGTGAGCTTTCGTCTTTAGAACACTAACTCACCGAACGCGAACAAAAGTTTAAACATTGCAGTAGCTTTTTAAAAGGAACTTGACTTACTCTGACTAAATCGAAATATTCTCCTTCGTATTTATACCCTAAAAATGAATAAAGTGACCAGAAATCTGAGTCTATCCGCAAACAGCTGGGAAAGGCCCTTCTTTCAATGCAATCTAGGTACAATAGGTCACACTATCTACATCTAAAGAGTTGTATTGGGCACAGATCTGTTTCTTTATCTTTCCAAAAACAGATGTGATCTCATCTGGGACGGATCACTTCCTTGTTTGTCGACTTATATAAGGCTGGACTTTGATTTAATTTTAATCAGAAGGCAATCTGCAGTTGATTTACGCGTATTTCAAAATGCAAATTACAAGTATTATCTGTGTCCTCTTGATCCTCGGATGTGTGGTTATTAATGGGCAAACTCCTGACTGCCGAAAGCTAAAGGAAACCTGCGATTCTTGCATCCGAAGACTGAATAATCCCATTAACAACGTGGAGTTCATGAACGAAGGATGCCGCGAGAAAGTCCGTGGCAGATACATCTGGAAAAATCAAACCCGATGCGACCTTCAGGTTATTGCTTGTGGAGGTATGAAATACAAAATAAACTTCTTTATCTAATCCCTATCTGTTTCAAAAACTTTAACACCAAATTATTAAAAAATATTAAATGGTATCCCTCCCATTTCCAGCTCACAAGAGGAAAATGGATTGCCTGGTTATAGCCGAACTGGCTGGCATGCCCAGGCGTACTTAGAGGAATGCCCACCAGCAAAATGATTATCCGAACGAACGCAGCAAAAATATTAAAAGTGATTTTGTCCAAATAAATGCATATTTGCGAAGAGATTTGAGTTGGTTATTCTAGCTTGTCTGCCCGGCCAATAAAGCGATATGTTCTTGTCTTGGCCTCGTGGTCATGGCCTTCCATTTCTCTGGGTCCTCAGCTCAAAGCCCTTCCAGGAATCAACAGTCGCCCGTCCCCGAGTGCATCTTCCACGTACGGGGCACTATCGTAAAGACGGGTCCAGACCAGCATCGCGATGAGTTGAGCCAGGCACGCACACCACATCGTCATGCTTGTCTTATACTTGATGCATCCCCGTCATCTCGTCTGGCAGTTCTTCAAAACTTCTCCCCCCTTTTCCAAAACATAATTTTTCAAACGAAATTGTTTTGATTTTCTTGATGCCATAAAAAATGGGAATTTATTACATGGCGGTCTGAGATTACAGTCAATGTTTTTGGCTCAAAACGCCAGACGGGAGTTCATCCAGGGATCTGAACTTGGAGGAAAAATTTCCACGACATGGGCAAACAGAGTGGCGCTTATTAATAAGTTGCCTATTTACTTGTCCTAAAATTGGCAGCGACCCGAGTTCAAGTCTATAATTAAAATGCATTCTAAATTATTTACACAATTGCCAAGTTACTGGCTTAGAGTGGGTGCTATATAAGTTGTGGATGGAGTTACGGCTGCACACAGTTTCCCAGAACATCTCCAAGAGGTTTCAGCATGAAGCTAACTCTTATCTTTTTACTGGGTAAGTGAGTCCGAAATATTATTAACTCATTAACTAAAGTGGTATTTTCACAGTGAGCTTCGTTCTGCTGCAATATGCGGAACACAGTGATGCCTGCTTGGAGGTAATTGAGAAAGCCCTGGGACTCGAGCCCTGTAATGAAGGTGCCCGGAAGGGACAACCGCATAGAGGTGGGCCAGGACCAGTAAGAACCACAAGGAGACGTGAGACACGAAGAACTAGACCTCACACCACCAGACAACCTCGAACAAGGCCTCACACAAAAAGAACAAGGACACCCGTAAGGACCACTAGGAAACGCATTCCGCCAAAGACTCTACCCCATTGCACAGAGAAGACTACTCAAAAACCAGAACCACCTTGCACAGAGAAGACTACTCAAAAGCCAGAACCACCTTGCACAGAGAAGACTACTCAAAAACCAGAACCACCTTGCACAGAGAAGACTACTCAAAAACCAGAACCACCTTGCACAGAGAAGACTACTCAAAAACCAGAACCACCTTGCACAGAGAAGACTACTCAAAAACCAGAACCACCTTGCACAGAGAAGACTACTCAACGACCAGAACCACCTTGCACAGAGAAGACTACTCAAAGACCAGAACCACCTTGCAATGAGAAGACTACTCAAAAACCAGAACCACCTTGCACAGAGAAGACTACTGAAAAATCAGAACCACCTTGCACAGAGAAGACAACTGAAAGGACACCTTGCACAGAGACGACTAGCCAAAGGACCAAAACGCCATGTACTGAGAATACTACTCAGAGAACTCCTTGCACCGAGAAGACTACTCAAAGGCCCAATACACCTTGCACAGAAAAGAGCACCTCTACAACGACTACCAAGAATTCATGCGAATGTAGTTCAAGTCACCCACCAGGCTGGAATCCTGGTGGACCTTTGCAGACAACTCCTTCAACCACCACTCTGAACCCATGCGGAAGTGGTTCAAGTCACCCACCAGGATGGAATCCCGGTGGCCCTATAAGGACAACCCCTTCAACGACCAAGAAGCCTTGCGGATGTGGTCCAGGAAACCCACCAGGCTGGAATCCCGGTGGTCCTAGAATACCCATACCCCGTATTCCCGGGCATTTTGGACCCGGACCTGTTATACCCAATAACGGCGAAAACGGATTTGGTTCACATTGCCCAGGAGGCTGGAATCCCGACAGTCCTCTAATACCCGTCCCCAGAATTCCCGGATCTTTCGGACCCGGTCCTGTCCTTCCCAATAAAGGAGGTAACGGATGTGGCTGCCTTAATGAATGTCCACCCAGTGAGGAACTTAGCGAAGAGCTTCGTATAACCATGGAACGAATACAATTAATCATTGACGAATGCATCCTACTAAGCCAAAGATTTTAAAGGAACACGAATCGATTACTGAACCAAAATTACTTATATAGTTTTAACTAATAAAATAAATTGTTTTGCATTTAATTGATTTGTATTTTGTATCTTAATGTTATGTTTAGGAATCAACGGTTTTTAGGAACATCTGAAACTGACCGAACGATTTCGGTGTTTCAATTATTATGCATTTCATGGCTCTTAATCGTAGAGTGCCTCAGGAAGAATTTTCTGTTATGTTGATTTAATGAAACTTAGCAAAGCATGGCTTCTCAATATGCTTTTAATATAAACTGTGTGAACGCGTGTGTGTCCGTATGAAGTGCTTTTTAAACACTTGTAGCGGTTTTAGCTTTTACCCTTACCAGCCATCAGTCGAGCTGCCCCGACCCCAAAACTCCCACCCGACACCCACTTGAGTTCACGTCATGAACATGATTATGTACTTTATGAATGTGCAGAGAAGCGATTGTACTACTAAGCTGAACAAAGTGTAGATACTCTTCGATAGCTCATGTTCAACTATTGATCATTTTCGATTTCACATCACATCAAACCGAAAATATATAAATATATCTTAAAAGCTTTAATTTATTTAGACCTAAACGAAACAATACTAAGTTTAATATAAAAATCAATCTAAATAAGTATGATTTTAACATTTTCGATTTGTCATCCAAAATTCTGATTTAATAAAATATACCAAAAATTCTAAAAATCCATCATTTATAATTCAATTTAGCGAATAAACCCGTTAAAAAGATAGGGCATGGGTGGTGATGATTTTTCCACTCAGCCTGTGCCAACTGCTTATATAATATTTGAAAATTGAAAATCTTTTTGGCGCTGCACTTGAAAAATGCTTAGACCAGGCCATGATGATGAACTTTATAAAACTCTTGACCACATTTGCCGCACCCGTCGCCACTCCCCTCCCCTTTGAAAATGTCTTTCCTATCCTTTCGTTTCCACTTTAAACATGTCTGACCAGCTGACGTCCCAAAAAGTGGTTAGAGGAGGGTCGGACTGGGGACTCGAGATCGGAGATGGGGTATATGGAATGCATTGCACTTGACTTTAGCGCCACTTGTAAGTGTAAATTTTATTTGAGCCAGCGTAGTAGGTACACATGTAGATACTCACATTCAACCGTGCCCTTTGTCAAGAGCTCCAAAGTGCCTGGCCAGCGATATTGGCGTTTGCACTCGGACTTGGTCTTGGACTTGGAAACATTTTGGACTTGGACTTGGACTTGGCTCTAGAGTGTGGCTCTCCGTTACGATGTCGGTTTTTTGGCCCGGAGTTTGGCGTCGTGTCGCTGACAGCTAAGTGGTGATAATCGCTTTTGAATTGAATCTGAGCAAGTAAATTTACACGCAGACCAAGTTGAAACTCAAAAATGCAACAGAGGAAAGATCCAAGAGTTTTGGACACTGGCCATCGGACAAAAGACGTCACTTGTTTGGCTTTGCTCTGTCTCTTTTTGGGTGGGCGTTTTCGTTTTTGTGTTTTGGCTGCGGCTTTATTCAAAAGTCCAGAGGACGGGACTCCGAGGATAGGGGGCTACTGCGGTTTGTTTGTCTGGTTACTGTGGCTTCTAATTTGTGAACTGGTTTTGCGGCTTCAAGTAACGGATGGGCGGCAGCTGAGCGGATTTGTAAGTCATTAAATCAGGATTTAAAGCCCAAAGCCCCAAAACTTGAATAGTTTCAAAGTTTCTGAGTGAATTATCTTTTCTTAAATGGAGCAAAAACCACTTAGATAAGTCTGAAGAATATGACAAAACAATTATCCCTTTACTATTAAAATTAAATTCAAAATAATATTAAACTAACCAACTTTTGGTTTCTAAACTGAAATGTGGAAAACTCGTAAGCAAAACAAACTGGATATTTCAATGCTCTCTATTTTTTTTTATTATCAATCAATCAGTAAATATATCATTTAAATCAATTAATACGTTGCATGCCAGCGACCTCAGCGATATCATTACAATTCATTCGTCGATCCGATCCTAAGGACATGATTAGTAACCTTTAATAAGAATATCCCGTTTGGTAATTTTCAAAACTTACCCAAGCAGTTTAGTCTGGTCAGCTCACAACGTCCAACATTCCTCCACCGCCAAGTCCTTCGGGTTTTCTGTCTGCACTCCCTGTTGAAGGCTGGCAGGTCACGATCATTTCGATTATTTAAACGTTCAACGCAGCTCTCACACCTCCGGGTCAATTCATCGCAGTTACGATTTTGTCCAGCGACCAGGGTCATAAAAAGGACTACAAGACGGAAATAAAGTTAGTATATTTTAAGGACCTAGTTTTACACTCAAACTTACCAGTTAAAACGGCAAAAATAGCTTTGATATGCATTATTTTGTGTTGGTGGCTCTTGACGGGAACTTATCAGTTAGCTAACTACCGAAGACCTTGCCCCAACCCTACTTTATATAAACACCAAATACAGCCCTTATGCAGCCACCAAAGCAGCTGTTTTATAACAAAAAGTGGAAGTTATTAATATAGAACAATATCTTTACAATACTGTCAAAAGCTCTTTTCAATAAATTTATACAAATTGGGTCACCTTTTGAGCTTATTGAAGGGCATGAAAGCAATGACTTCCTGGTTTTTATAAAGGGCTATTACTTACAAAGTATCCACGTGTTTTTTCCGAAGGCTGTTTAGCACTTTATAAAAGCCCTGGTACGGGCTCTCATTCTACACTGTAGTTGACCAAGTTCTCAGCGGTAATACCAATATGTCGAAGACTACTCTTCTTTTTGGTAAGGATCTAGATCGGCCTGCAAATAATTATACTTTACTAATCCAATTTAATCCTGTTTTAGCTATCGCTTGCCTTTGCGTGGCTGTTGAGGCTCAAACGCCTAGGCCTAACGATATTTGCGGAAGTGAAAACGCAAAATGCCGACAAAATGAACGTAGATTGGGAAGGAACAATGACGTATCCACCATCTTTAATAATCACTGCCGCCAGGCAGGCATTACTAACTGGCGTAATGTAACCCGCTGCGAGTTGTCTCTGGCCTCCTGTCGATGTACGTAACTTATTAATACCTTTAAGGGGAAGCCGACTATTTAATTGTATAAATTACACTCATTTTTACAGTGACAATCGATAATTGTGGAGCTGTAAACTGCGCGAACGTGAGAAGAAGCCTTGGAGGCACCGGTCCCGGCGGACCTCCCACTCCAAGAACCACAACCCCTGGAATTCCTTCTCCTCAAACTCGCCGAACTACAACTCGTAGGACCCCAACAACCAGAACCCCTTCTCCTCGCCGTACTACAACTCGAAGGACCCCAACAACTAGAACACCTTCTCCTCGTCGAACCACTACTCGTCGGACACCAACTACCAGAACTCCTTCTCCTCGCCGTACTACAACACGTCGACCTTCCGAAGATTAAACCCCTTTAGGACAAACCTTGCCTTGCTAAAAAAAAGTTAACTAAAATGTGTATTACTGAAGACCAATAAACATTTCAATGCTCTCTATAAAACCATGTTTTATGTCAACTGACTGTGGCTTTTTCTTCAAATGATAAATATGCTTTCCTTTTATAAACAAAATAGTAATTGACAAGAACTTCCTTTTATTACGATCTATAGAACAATCACCGGTTATAAATTTATTTAACATTTAATTGATTTTGTCTTAAAATGAATACCTAAAATTAATCGAGCTAATCAAATAAATTATCATTCATTTTATTAATTTCTTCAGAATATTCTTCCGTACTCTTTAAACCCAATGTGGTGGGCACAACGCTAAAGTTTTCTGGCTTCTTGGTTATATTGATCGACATCGATGTGGCATTATCGCTTACATTTTTTAGTACATCCAGTTTAATAATTTTCAATAAATTCTTCGAGTTAGTCCGGTAGTCTTCATTGGGCAGCGATGAGTAAAATGTAATTCCGGCTAAGCAAACTCCAAGCACCATTCCAGCCATCAGGCAAATGCAAGATCTTTTGTTGGATCGACCTTTTAGTAGAATATAACAACACTTCTTTAATAATTATCTGAATTTTATAACAGCCCACTAACCTTCATGTAGAAGGGATCTGGCTGCCAGTTTGCTATTTAGCTTTGCCGAGCTTATTGGGATCATTTTTGTACAAGGTCTCTTTTCAAATAAATAAAAAACGCGTCGTGCTTACCCTTTTCTTTTAAATTTCGAAACTGGAACAATTGAGTAAACAAAAATTTAAAATGCATGAAAAATGAGAAAAAAAAACGAAGAAAAACACAAAAGGTAATTAAACTTGATCGAGGTTGTGGTTCAACATTAAAATAAAATACACAGTGTATGCTATGAAAATACAAAATAGCCCGCAAAATAAATTGCAAAATATTAATGGATTTGGAAATATATTTAATACTATTGTATAGTATGGCATTGACTACCTATCGAAATTGGCAAATCCCAAGAAGTCCCCAGTTATTGCAAATTTTCTGAAATGCTAGTATCGTTGTGTGTGCACTTAATTATTGGATTTCAGTAGAATACATATTTATTCCCTATAATTTTGTTTTTGATTCCCAAAAAAATTACCTCCACGATCAGTAGCATATACAGGCCGTTTAGCTTGGCTGACAATCCTGATAGGTACTAGATACCTAGAGTTTTACTTTTAAACGCGTATAAACACAAAAAATATTTATCTTTACTATATATTTTATCCCCGAGTTTCTCTCTTTGTATGTATAAGTTTCCCTACAATATCCAACACAAATATAAAACTAAACAAATTAGAGCATCAAAGTGTTTATTAATTGGCATGATTCATTTCGTTTTTTTGAGTTTTCTTTTTATCCTGTCAAGTTTTCTTATTCGGTCGGTCTACGATCGAGAGCTTGCCGTACATTGTCACAGGACAGGGGATCACATCGTTCAAGGGTTACTGCACAAAGATAATATTTGAAATTAATTAATATTTGTAGGATTTTTAGAATAATATTTAAACTTAAGGCGCTCACAAATACAAGTGGCCCTAGCGAGTTCGCATCGGGTGATGCTGCGCCAGTTCCTGTTGCTACGACGGCAGTTTTCGTTAAAAATGTCCGAAACATCGTTGTTCCTTCCATTCCTTTCGGCCCTCGATAGACATCTCTCATTAACACGCCTGCAAATTTCCCTATCACTTTGGGCCTGAACGACCACGCAAAGGCAAACGAAAGCTAAAACAGGATAAAATTAGTATTGAAGATATAACCTTTAACTCACAGGACCTTACCAATAAACAGAGTGATCTTCGACATGGTGATTTTCCTGCTAAAAACTCACTTTACTTCTGTGCCGAGTTCGATCCCATACTTGGGCTTTTATAAAGTGGTAACCGCTTTGCAGGAAAAAACTTCAGACTTTTGAATGCACACCTCTTATTATGATATTCAGGAAACAGAATAAATTGCCTATTCAATCGAATTTAAAGGTGTCCTAGTTTTTATACATTTCCTGAAACTTTTCCATTTATTTACTAAAGTCTTTTATCCCTGATTTAAAAACATGCCACTTGTTTTGAAACACCTGCCCAGTGTGATTTTCGTTGTTTTTGGTGTTTATATAAAGTCAAGTCGAATTGGTGATTTCTGTAGTGAGCTAACCGATAAGTTCCCGTCAAGAGACGCCAAGCAAAAGAAAATGCATCTTAAAACCCTTTTGAGTGTTACCTTTGGTAAGTTCGGATCGGAATCGTTCAGGAATCTGTTTCAGAATTTTAGTTACTAAATTTTAATCTGGTTTATAGTCCTGTGTTTGACCCTGGCTGCTGGCCAGGAACGGGACTGTGCTGAAGTGGCCCGGAGGTGTGAATCCTGTGTGAGACGTCTAAATAATTCCGCCGATCGCGATCTACCCAACTTCAATAGGCAGTGCAGGGAAAGGACCCAACGGAATTGGCGCTGGAGGAATGTAGGACGTTGTGAGCTTACCAGGCTGAACTGCTTGGGTAAGTCTTGTATAATACCCATTAGTATTTCTTTTTTTAAGTGAAACTTTTTCTTCACTAGGATGGGAAAGGCGTATGAGCTGTGCCGATATTGCTGAACTGGCTGGCATGGAGCGCAGGAGGGACTGATTCAGAAAAAAAATTACTAACATTAAACGGAATATTAAAATAAAAACAAAAGAGAGCATTAAAGTAAAACTATATAATCTTTTTATTTACAAAACTCAAACAATAAATATTAAATTTCTTCGTGCCACTTTTGCATTGCATACCGCACTATTCGATCTTCTATTTCGTTATTAATTAGATCGTGGTTTAAGTCGGAATATTCATGATCGTTGTTTATCAAACCTTCACCTAAGACATCTAATATTCGCGACACTTTTCGTTCATCAAATTCGGCATTCACACTGTCACCAAAGAATTCCATTTCAGTTGTTAAATGATCATCGATTGATTGAACATTAATATCAGATGACAATTCGTTTTGAGGCTGATCGGTAGGGCCAATTGTAATATGATCCTGGCTTTCGTTGTGATCATCATAAAATATGTTAATTTCATTATCGCCATGAACATACTCCACATCAGGCCGCGTTAGATGGTCATCTAGGGGCTCCTCCGGATCAACATAATCTTCGTTTTCTACGTTAGGTTGTCCGAAGTCTATGTATAAAAATATTGATAGCTCAAAATTACATTTTTCTTTCATTATTGTCTTACCCACTAGTAGTAAAACGCAAAGTACATTAAAATGAAAAGGTAATTCCATATTTCTTTGGTATATCTTACAGCTCTTAACAGAAATATAATACTGATGGCAGGCTTATTAAAACCCATTGCATTTAATATGGCAAGCTGTTTCATATTTAGACAGCATTTTTTCATTACTGTTTACCTAGAATTTTTAAAAAAATATAGACCTGGGATTGAAGCTTCGATTACCCTGGGAAAAAATTTTTTTTAAATAATAATGGCTAGTTTTATAAAACCTGCAAACACTCATGTTTGTAAAATATAAGAAACAAAATTCTTTTTTCAAAAATTATATCGCTAGGTCTGAATGTTTGTTTACAAGATCACGTTTTGAAAATTTTCAGTTATCTTTAGATTATATATCTTTCAGCTTTGAACTAAGATGTAAAACTGTCGTCTGGCACGGGGAAATTCATTGCTTTTATCTGTGTTGATACGGTTTCAGTATTTACACAGCATTTTTAATAACAAATATATAAGTAAAATATACTCGTATTTACCATAGACTTTTTTGATTAAAAGTAATATTTTGAAATATGGCAGGGCGTACCAGGTTTTTGTGAATATTAATTCTCCGTATGGGCGGTTGAATAAAATCCAAACTTTAATTAAATATTTTTGTAACAAAAGATCAATGCGCATCTAGAATCTTTTCAAAAAATTGCCGAAAGCTTTCGGCTATTCCCTAGAACATAGCTTTACCACGGGCCCAGGGAGAAACCCACCACAACCGATCGTTCAGAGAATGAGCCACTATAACTGCGTCTCTCGCTGGTAAACAAAAGTCGGTCAAAAATCCGCGAGAGGGAAACGCCGAAACAGGCCCGTCTGGCTTAAAAAAAGAAAACAAAAACTGGCAGGCAGGCGTTAATACGCGTACAATATTGTTTAAACAAGACTGTAGCTCGATCTATCTGCTTAAATACACAATGTGATAACGAAGATTGCGGGCATTAAAACGATCTTTTCAAACTGCGGTTCAGTCTTCAGCTGTTGTCGCTGTTTTTCACACACAAAACCGAAATCTGAATTCTGAAACCCGAAAAGCGAAAAGCGAAGGAGCAAAATAAATAAAATATGAAATAGCAGAACAGACCAACTAGTTCAGTTTGTTGGCGGGTTACCAAAGAAACGGTCACGTTTGGCGGCTCAGTATATTCGTTTTCGTGCCACATTCGGTTTATTATAAACTGTTAAATGATTGATTGATTGATTGACTGAGTGATTGGTGCAATCATGGCTAATTACACAGTGGTGCGTGTGACCAAAGTGCAACCATATCTGCATACGGTAGGCAGTAGTTACGCGGCTTTGGCCAATGTCGACGGCTTTTACGGACCGACCTTGGAGGCGGGACTACTCGATTTCCATGGAAATGGCACTGCCACCCATGCCAATCTCACGGCGGAGAGTGTTCTGGTCCTCATCGGGGAGGAGAACTATAGCTATCGATCCACCTCGACCATAGTCCTGATGGTTTCCGCCTGGATCCTCCTCATTTTGGGCTTTGTCTTCTGCTGCTGCGCCGAGTGCTGCGGCGTTAGCGTTTGGCGTGGCAAAAAGACACGCTCCAGCATCGATGGCCTAAACCAGGCGGAACAGGGAGGCAGTGGGCGTGGAGATGGGCGTGCCACCGCCCACGATGCAGCTGCAGGTGAGTGCAGTCCGAGTTTTCTATCATCGAAGCTTTTGTGTGGGGGCTTGTGCATACTTTTAGGCTGCCATGGCAAGTTTTCCCTTGCCGGTGGATAACTGGAATCATATTTCACGAATATCCCATAAAAGGCAACAATAAGCGAGCAGCCGCAGGGATAGTCAAGGTTTGAAAAGGCTATATACCCTTTTCTGCCTTTGGGCTTAATGCATATATGTAGATCAAATTCAATTTAAACAGTTCACATTTCCAATTTGAAAATATTAGCAGTAATAATCTCACAAATAGTAAAAATAATTTATTTTTAAATGTTCAAAGTCTAAGATAAAAAGTTTAAATTGTAATATGTAACAAAGATCTATTAAAACTGACTTTTAAACCCAATTAAATACTTCAAAAATTAAATGTTTGCCTAGAGATTAACTTCAACTTAAAATGTTACCTCTTTATAAGGGTTCCAAAAACTTCATAAACCCACATGAAAAGTGCAGGGTATATAAATGCATTTCAATGGCCTGTCAATGCGCTTAGCTGGCATTGCTGAACTACTTTTCGAACAACACGAAGGGGCTTCTGGGTATTTGGGAGTTGCTCTGCGGAACTGCCTGCCTCATCGATATCATAAAATATTTTGCTATTTCTCTTATTTCGATTCGCTCCGTTTTTGGCAAATTTGGCATGCGTTTTGACCGAAAATTGGCTTTTGGCCAAGTTAACGAATCGTTCAGAGGAATGAATGGTTCTACACAAACATATATACGCAAACATACCAGCCAGGCTCGCACATAGACACCGAAAAAAATTAATATTTTTTAAGGAAATAAATTTAACTTTTTAAAAACAAATTAAGAAAATCATCTGTAATTCAAAATGGGTGTTCCAAATGCCCGAATTAAAAAGTTTATATTTTAAGTCAAGCTAAACCATTAAGAATGATTTAATAATATGTAATCTATTATAATAGAACTTAATTAAATTATTTTGATAACTTTTCCATGTTTTTTTACTGGTATTGGTATTCAAACAGTATGCAACAAACAAATTGTTCTGATATCACCCCTCACAACAAAATCCTTGATCCGCCACTGCTACTTAGATTACTGGAAATTATTTTTCTCAGTGTAGAGACACTAGAATTTCGTCCGATAATTTGGTTGCATATGCTGCGCTCAATGCAGCTTCTGTTTGCATCGTTGGCAATTAGCATTGTCTCGAAGATATTGCGTTTCATTAGAGCGATATGGGTTCGAGAGTGTTTGTTTGCGCCTGTGTGGGTGCATATGTGTTGGAGTGTGTGTGTGTGTGTGCGTGAGCCAAAATGCACAGCAGTCAATGGGTCATTTCGATAACGGCAAAATTTGTTGCAAAATTTGTTGCAAAATTTGTTTGGCATTTAAGCCGAAGCTGGGATTTGTGTATTGTATGGCTGCCAGAAGCTTAAGTTGTTGCATTTCTGCCTTGGTATCTGTCGATTTTTGGTGTGCTTTTGTGTTCTGGCATTTCAACTTAACAACCGAAACGATATTTCAGCCAATTGTGAGTAAGCACAGATGATAGGTTCAAAGTGCACATAAATAGTGTTTTGTTACGCCCATTTAAGGCAACGAAAGTGTGTTCAATTAAAAGCGATGAAGTTTGCGAAGGAATATCTGTCTCGTTTGTGAAAACTATGCAAAATTGTTGGTGCTCTAGACCACAAAAGCATTATCATGAAATGGATATTGATAAAATAAAGTGACTAATGATTTCAGTTTCTTTCGTAAATTCCAAGTCCAGCGAATTTTGTTAAAAATTGTCTAGTGTATTCCACTTTATTATCACACAAACGCTAGATCAATAATCCCTCTACAACTCTATACAACTAACCTAGATAACATATTTCTTTTTATCTACCTCACGGTGGGGTGGGGTACATTCAATTTATACACTTGAGCGCATTTGGCCCATTTCGATAACAACATAAGAAGCATCTTAGTATGTCAGTGCAATAAATTCTTCCACTTTCGTTTCGAACTGTGGCCACAAAACGTGCCTGGGTCCCGTAGACTTCCCCGTCCAATAGTTGCCTAGTTAATGCCCCTGTTCCTTATTCTCCTTTTGGCCCACACGGGCAACTTAAAGTTGAGAGCCATAAAAATTGCGCAAAGTCACAAATGTTTTATGAAACTTTCTGTTATTTTTTTCTTTTATATGTATATTTTATTTAGCCTGACGCTCATTTCGCTGCACAAGTTTTAATAAAAAACTTCAGCCTCTTGTGCGAACCAACTGCAGTCGATGCTGCTGCCCCGCCGACTTTTCTGTTCAGGAATTCATAACCGCATTTCACTCTCGGGTCGCCGGGAAAATGGGGGGAAAAGCGGAAAGCCAGGAGGCGCAGTTGTACATACCAATTGCTTATGTATCGACAATACGGGGCTGTGAGTGCAGCCCCCTTATATTGCCACCCATCCACCCATTGGGTCCCAGCTGATGCGGCAAAAGCCCGGGCGTATAATAAGTTTTTGTCTTCCACCGTGGAGAAGCGCCTGCCAACTTCTTCGCCTCGAGTTGAATCTATAATTCAGTTTTCCCAGCTATTTTCTTTTGTCTTCGATGCGTAAGGCACTTTAAATTTTCCTAACAAATTTGCCAAGAGGATACAGGAAGAGAATTTCACGGTAAATATTAATGTTTTTCTATCTTAAAAGCTTGTTTTAATAGAACCGAAAAAGGAAGTTCAAAAATAAGTAGTGAAATGAAAGACATTTTTCTTTGTTTTTTATTTAATACAATTTAAATATGAAAAGAGGTACAAATAGTTATTTTTCAATTTTTAAATAAGAACTCCCAAACTCATGCCAATGAAACGTAATTAAATATTACAATCTGAAATATATATTAAAAGAATGTAAAATATTAAAATGACCAAGCATTTTAATCAAGCTTTATAAAAAATAATTTAGTGAGAACTTAAAACTTTTATAAATCCTGTGAATTTCATGTTATAAAATAAATACATTCTTTAAAAGTACACGGATTTCTACTCCGTGCTAGGGAACCGAAAAAAAACTTTTTATTATTTATGCAAGCAAAAATGCGTAAAAATTTCTTCCAACTTTATTTGCTGTTTACGCGCTTCATTTGCGGGACCAAAACACCGCCCACTTGGCTCGCAGCCACCCACCGACCGTAAACCACCCACAACCTCCGAGTCCACCCACTGTCCCGATAATTCGTGTACATCATTTTTTACAGCTCCTCATCAGTTGGTGGCTCTGCTTAGTTAGTCTTTCATGGCACTTTGATTGCTCATTTGGCATTTATTTGATGATGCCAGGACCCGTCTGTCTTCGGGGTCCTTAAATTATTCATTGTGCGTGTGCGTGGCTCCTGCGTCTCCTCGCTCGCCATCTAACATCTAAAACATCGTCTCAATCTTGCGATGAGCCCTGCGAATTTTTTAAAATATTCATGTCCCGCCGTTGGCTAGCAAAAAAAAAAAACAGAAAAAAACGGCAGACAACTCGCTGAAAACATCCGCGGACAGAGGCGACCAACTAAAAGTGCGTAATTTTTACCGACAGCGCATTGAAAATATCGCCCTCAGCGATAACAGCAGACATCAAGGATTGGGAGTGGGGATGGATTTTTGCAGCATCTTATCACAGGGAGGAGGTCACGGCGTCCTACGTGAGTTTGAAACTTGTACTTGGTCAGGACTCGGGCAGGCGGATTGGATTTGCTCCATGTTTTAGCCAGTGACGAAGCATGACAATGCTTTTTGGTCGGACCTAAATTCGGCTAACAATAATCAAGGTAAAATACGAAATAAATAAGTTCTGGTCCACAACTTAAAATGAATTTAATATCTAGCAAACAGTTT
The DNA here is from genome assembly GCA_037075285.1 of Drosophila lutescens. NCBI lineage: Eukaryota > Metazoa > Arthropoda > Insecta > Diptera > Drosophilidae > Drosophila > Drosophila lutescens. The sequence continues at coordinate 563,601 of JBAMCF010000013.1, read as the reverse complement.
TTAAAAATAAATTTAAGAAAACTGTTAGGAAATCTGCGAGAAAAATTAAAATATGTTACAATTTTATGAATAAAATAAATGTAAAATATTAAAATGCCGTAATCTATATTTTAATACTGATTAGATGTTGTTAAAATGTATGTTTAATGACACAGCTTCATAATAGGCCTCAACAATTTGGTTCACCCCAGCGAACAGTTCTTATGTAATCCGCTTGCCCTGTTTTTGCTTTGACATTTCATCTAATTTGTATTTATTGTGTTGGATTTTTTCTATTCAAATTGTTCATACAATTTACATATTTTATTAGCGCGGGCTACTTCAAACATCCATTTCCCCGACTCTCTCAAATTTTCGTCATCAATCTGCTATACCTCTCTTTCACACGTTCGATTATTGATTGGGCTCCGGCACTGAAAGATGTTCGATACTTGTTCAAGAGGGAGGTAAATTCGTGCTCGATACTTGCAGTTCGAAATTCAGGTCAATTGCATTTGTTTTATCGAGGGGTGATTCTGCATTTGAAGCTGTCAATTTGCAATTTGATTAAGTTGAATTTAATTGCTTTTGTTGTATAATTATAGAATAAATGCAAATTGCTGTGGGCCTACTGTAGTGCCATTTATTTTGAATAATAATGCTCGATTTATTTGCCTATGCTCTTCTTTTATACGACCTTTTGGATTATAAATGACGGAACAGTGTCAGATAAAGTGGTCAATAAATAAATGTTGACTGCATATGCATTAATGGTTTAATTATTGTGTCAGTGGGAGTAGCAGTGCCGAGCAAAGAAAGGTAACTCATTGGATTAACGTTGATCAATTAATGTTGTTTAAATCGGAATAAATACGAAAGAGTTTAATTATTTAACCAATATTTGGATGCAGCTCCTTAATTGGCATTTAATGCTCCTTCTGCTTTAGCCGTAAATCTTGCGCCCATTCAACCGTTTCAATTGCCCACTTAGCAGCCTTTCAACACAAATTACCATAATTCGAGCTTTTTCCCCATTCTCTTTCTGAAAAGGCTCACACACACTTAACCTTTAATTAAGATACTCAAAAGTTTTCAATATTAAGCTCAATTGTATGCAGTGGCGCCGCATTGTCGGCTCCCTTACACCATCGTGCAGGTTCCCGTTTTCCGCTTTTCCTCAGGTTCTAGTGCACTGGAGAAAATAATACCATCCTAATTGTACCATAAAGTGTTTTATATGTAAATTATCAATTTCGCATCACCAACACAGATAATATTAAAGGCATATTCACAATATATTATATTTATAATTTGCAATTTTAAAAAATATATAAAGTAGTTCATTATTGATCAATTAATGTTAATGTTAATAGAGATGTAGCTGTTATATTAACGTTAATAATGTTGACTTTTAAGAAGACCATTTTTTTCCGTGCCTGTCCCTCTTATGCCCCATTTCCATCTGGCTTTCCCGGTTCCCATCATCCGGTTCCCCATCACACGCTCACATGTCAAGTCGTTGCAATTTTCCATAACGAAATTAACGCCATGCCAGGCGGCGTGCAAAGTATGCAACGTAAATTTTTGCGCCGAACCAATAAAAATAATTGAGGCAAAAGCGCCACATGTGATGGGTGGAGTGGAGGAGGGCTGAAAGGGGTTAAGGGGCTAAGGGGAATGGAAATCCAGGGGGTCTTGGCTCCAATGGCAATTTTGCTTTTATTGCCTGACTGCCTGATGACGGCAGCTCCTCATTGCACCGCCTTTTTCAATTCGTCCCGCTGACACTGCACAGAAAAAAATGTTATATAAATATTATGCTATTTGTTTATTTAATTTTATTTTGCAAGATAGAAAATCAGATATGCCTATTTCAAAATGTCCAAATATCTTCGTAAAAATTCCATATTTTTGGGTGAAGTAAAAATTAAATTTTTTTTATATCTTAAGCATAACTAAATAAATATTCAATATTTTCAAGACCAAGTTAATATTTCTTAAAATTCAAGAAAAATTCTAAAAAAAAAAACGGCGTAACAATTAACACGGAATCAGTAAGGTTTCGGAAAAAATTGTTCTCTTTAAATCTGCCTGGAAGTTATATTTCTCAGTGTACCTGTGTGATGTTGACGTTGGCGCCTTCGCATGGCTTTTAAGTGCTCAGTCTTTGTTGTGGCTCGCCTTTGTTGTTGCAGCTTTGGTTGTTGTTGCTGGCACTTACACTCTCTTCTCTTTTTTTATGCCACTGTCATCGCTCGGTTTGCACTTGCATTTATTCTTGTTTTCATTTCCGTTGCGCTTATCACATTATTGCAAGCTCATTGCCGCGTCTTCTCTTTTGACACACGCACACAAGAACTTAAAGGGGCCCACAGATACTGTTAAGCTCACACACAGATACACACTCTCACAAACAGAAGAGCTTGATATCAGTCCAGCTGTCTCGAATTCTCTTTAGCAAACGTTACCTGTGTGTGGAAATAGAAGAGAATATCATTCATAGGTATTACAAAATAGGATTAAGTCCAGAGATTCAAAACAATTTCAGTTAAGGAAGTTAATAAAAGATTTGTTTTTATCGTGCAATATTATAAGTATGCTCATTTAAATTACTTTAAACTTAAATACATTTTTTATTTTATTATATAGTAGCTATATTATTTTGTAAGCTGCGCTAAAAAAACATTATTTTTCACCATGTGGCTTATTAATAGTAATATTAAATTAACTTTAAAACCTTATCTCAAGCTATTTCACTATGAATTCAACGGTTAGGAATCGATTTATAAAACATTTTTCAGCTGCAACCCCTTGTCAACGTCCAGGCATTTACTGCAGGCCCTAAAAGCCGGGAAATTAAACAAGAAAAACTGTCAAGTCCTGACTTCTGAGCAGCTTGAACCCTCTTTAACTGTGGCACTTTCCAGCCCCCCGCTCGTGGTCCCTGGGTTCACACAATTTTGCATAGACATTAATAAATAATTTGGAACGTGTGAATGATTTTCATATAAATCGCCGCCAAGAAGGAAGAGGTTCCGAAGGATGGAACAGGAGCTCTGGCCACCATGTGTGTGTATGTGTGTGTAGCGTTTGTCTACTTTTGCAGCTCATGTAATATTCATGATTATTTGAAATTTGCGCTTCGTTATCCTTTATCCCTTTTTATGTTTGGGCGAGGCAGACGACAATCATATGTTAACGCGACGCCTTCTTCTTCTCGTTTGTCGTCGACTGCACAGATATATCCGTGTAATGTTCGTATACATATATGTAGTCAATGGTGGTAGGAGGGAAGGAGAAGGACGGAAGGTCCTTGCATATCAACTGAGCGTAATCGGGTTTTCATGCTTTGCTGCCACGCAGGACACACTGGGGAATTCCTCCAATGCCATTGATAGCAACTCAACGCGACTTTGGTCCGTCAATATCCCCTGGCAAACTGTTGCGTCGCCCATCCTCGGTTGCCAACCGATTTTTTCTTTGTCGCACGTTAGCCGCAGCACTTAAGAAAATATTCAAAAGTTTTGGATTCCACAAAAAAAATGTAGTCCTTCAATAAAAGATAATACAATTATATAAGTCTCGTTAAATTGTACGAGATATTTTTAATTATTTTAATGGAAATCGAGTTCAATTTAATATAATAAATGTATATTATGATACTTTCATGTTACTCATCTTAGAAATCGTCCCAAATGAAATGTTTAGCAGGTGTTTCTGCCTTAAATAAATATTAAATTTATTTAACATATTCTCCAAGTGTACCAATACCCATTCAGCTGGTGCCCATGTCTGTGTGCCACTTCCGTTCCAACGCTTATCAGCCTTCGTCCTTCGTTATTGTTGTGGCTCCCTTGGTGCACTTTTTGCTGCAACTTTATATGCAATGCCGCCAAAAGCTAGCAAACGCGAGAACTTCCCATTCGCCTCCCCATTCCCGCCCACAAATGTCAATGGCTTTTTGCTGGAACTTAGTTGATGCCGCTCGAAGTGGGCGTGGCCAGCCGCCCACGGCCACAACCTGGTTGCATTGCGATAACAGACAACTCAGGAACTCCAGCGCCACCGAACTCCGAGTTTGTTGACAAACTGAGAAACAATTATGATTGATTGTGTGTCCAGGAGACCAGAGAAGAAACGCCAGGAAGCCAACGGTTGACAAGGAAGCCAACTATGCCAAAGTAATTTTTGAGATCTCAAAAGGTAGATAGCGGTGAAAGATTCCCGGACATAGAAGAATCTATTGCAAACAATGTGATGAAAACTTTGAATTTCAAATTACATGACAGAGCAAAAGTTTTACGCCCTAAAAAGAGGGTTTTAAACTGGAATCTATCTCGGTTTAATAAGTTTTCTAACTTTTCTTTCCAAAAGGTTTTTTTTTTTTAAATTAATAATATAACAATAAAGTTCTATCGTCCTTATCGTGGTAAATAAATATCTTTGTATTTTAATAAAAAAAAACTATACATTTCAATATAGACAAAAAAAAAGTAAAACCGTGTTTCAAAAGGAATTTTAAATCTAACTCTCATTAAAACCCATTATAATTTAACAATTATTTTATAACCAACCTTATTTCAACTAAACCTTCCTTAGGTATACCCCTAAATTAAATAGGATAATGAATGAGACACTTTGTCGCCCCGTGACATTAAGACGATTTGTTCGATATTCGGGCCTAATGAGTATTTAAATTTATTCCACACCGAGCGGAAGCGATCAAAAACGCCTCATTAGGCCGCTGCTGGTCAGTTTCGGTTCCAGTTGTCGGATCTTTCGACCAATAAAATACAAAATAGATTTTCCAGCATTGTTGACAAACAGCTCGTAAATTACACGCTCATTTTTCAGACATTTTATGAACAGAACCGGCCAAACCGACCTTTCAAGCTGGCTACTGTGTGTGAGCCGAGTGCATTGGCCACGGTTTTCGGTCGTTTGTGCTGCAACGGAAGTTCAAATAGAGGTTGGGCGCAAAAAGGCATGAAGAGCAAAGTACTTGGCTGGTGACAATCCGCTTTCAGGGCGAAAAATGGTTACAGAAAACGCTTGCATAACTCTGTGAGGAATCCGTTCCCCAACCGCTTTTCAATTTCCGTTCTCACAGATCCGAATGGCACAAAGGCATGGCCCAAAGGTAAACAAATCAATAAGTTGGCATGAGAGAAGCGCGAACGATTGCATCCTTATCAAGGCATATGTCGTCCTTGTACCTGTCGGAGGTGCAAAGCCGAAAAGGATACACAGATACAGCCGCTGTCAGCCTAACCATTTCCGTTTAGCAAGCAAAACAATAACATTGAGATTTTTCCTCTCTGCGGCAGTCACTCAGAGATAAAAGAGGAAAAGAGGCCGCGACCGGAAAAGCGCATTTAACGCGATTTGATGGTTTACAAATTGGCTTAAAGGAACCGGAGAACCGGGGAGTGCGGTGGGGAGTCGGGAAACGGGAAATCGGGGAACACGGGAAACATCTCTGCCAACTGACGGCATTCGTTCGAAGGGTCGGAGGTTTAGGATGCGGCTTGTTGTGTTTGGATAAAAGATTGTAGCGATAGGGTTGCCAATGAGGGATTTACCGGAGACAAGGTTTTCGTTATAGAATGGAAATGGAGTTGAGTGTGTTAGGGGATTCAGGATTGTTACTCAAAGGAGAGAAAGCATTTTTTCTTCCTTGAAAGATTAAAAGAGTATGCAAAGGGTTGGAAGGGTTTCTCAACTATTATTGAATATTTAATTTGATTTTTCATGGAAATATATTAAACTGTCTACGGCTATTGTGTATATTATAATTAACTGAGTTGAAGAGTAAACGTTTAATTAAAGGAGTACATAGACTTAGAGGAATTTGTTATTTATTATATATTTTTAAATCTCTTCAAATATGGCCATCAACATTATTTTTATCTGAATTGCACATTTTAAACTGTTTGTCAAAAATAATTTCTTGTTATATTAAAAAAACAAGAAAGAACGCTATAGTCGGGTGCCCCGACAATCAGATACCCGTTACTCAGGTAAAGGGTGTGCGAGGGAGATGGAGATAGAAACTTTGAACACGCATAACTTTTTAACGAATGGTCCGATTTGAAAAATTTCTTCTACATTTCGATAGGTATTGATAAACACAATAAAACTGCATTTTTACTTTTCCGAAATATTGAAATTTTTAAAATCGTATATAAGCGATTGTGGGCGTTAGAGGGGGCGTGGCACCTTTTTGAAACAAACTTGCGCTGCGTAGGAACTCCTAGAATCTGCAGGCAAAATGCCAATCTTCTAGCTTTTATAGTTTCCGAGATCTCAGCGTTCATACAGACAGACAGACGGACAGACAGACAGACGGACAGACAGACGGACAGACGGACATGGCTAGATCGACTCGGCTAGTGATCCTGATCAAGAATATATATACTTTATAGGGTCGGAAACGCTTCCTTCTAGCTGTTACATACTTTTGCACGAATACAATATACCCTTTTACTCTACGAGTAACGGGTATAAAAAGATATTGTTCAAAATATGTAACCACCATTATTCCCGGTGCCCCTATCTTGGGCTAAAAATATTATCTAACTATTTCATAATCCAGTAGCATTATCTTCCTATGCGGTCAGACCCCGTTCAAAGACCCCGATTACTCAGAAGTCTATAATTAAGTGCATTACAGGCGGCTACCATACCCTCGCACTTCCTTTGTTTGCTCACCTTTCCCCGAGGCGAAGTGAAGCGAGTAAAGCGCAAATAGCGCTGACTATTTACCAAGTATATTCAACTGGCTGGAATGTTCGTATCGGATCGGGGCCGACATAGGAAATACCCGGCGGTTAATAGCAGGCACAATGAACCATTCCAGAGTTACTTAATTGATGCCTTAATCAGCATGACTGTGAACTTTTCAGCGGTAATCTATCCAGACGATGTCACATTCCAAAGTTGATGGATTTATGAGCTTGATACTTTTTATCACGATCTTATCACCAGACTAAGAGGCGTCGCTTTATATCTGTTGACCTCCTTTGTTTTTTTTTAACCAAGCTGTTAGCAACAGTATGGCGAAATTATTCGGTTAATTATAGTGCAGATATACCAAAACGGGTTGAATAATTTTTAAGTCATCACGTGAGCTGTGTCACTTGATTATTCTGCCTTGCGCATGCGCAACCGGTTCGCACCTGTTCATTTCTGCCAACCGGCGTCTGGCACGCAAAAATACGAACGTAAACATTATTATGATATAAATATTAATTACACGTTCGCACCTGGTTTTAATGCTTTTATTATATTGTTTTTTTTTTGGGAAATTATAAAGTGTTTTCAAGTGAAATTGTATCGGGGGTGAGTTTCCTGATCTAATTGGTCTAATTGGACTGGGATTCAGCGAGCACCAGAACCCTTGATGGACAGGAATGGGTTGGGAACCGTGCTAACGATTGATATTGTTGTGGTGAATTTCTGAATTAGATGGGAAATAAACAATACAAAAAAATTCGCTCTGCAATATTGGAATTTTTTGTAACATTTGTAAAATAATAACAATTTGAACTTAATAATAGTTTATATTAATATAAAGAAAATTAAAATATCATAATTTTTTATTTTTTGAACACTATTTATTTATGTGTAAATATTGAAGGACAAAAACTGAAGTACTTGACCTAAAATAATTTTTGTAAAATAATTAAAATTATTATAAAATAATGAGCGCTGTCATCTCTTCGTAAGGAAAAACATCCGTTGATTGCATCCGTATAAATATAATTATAGCTTTCGAACCTTTATTGCCAAGCTAATGTAAAGACCATGAAAATTCCACCTTTAACCAAATCGAACTGCCATTTACAGCAATAAAATCGCCCCGCATCAAAAACACATTTGTTGTGTTGCTTAAAACAAAAAGTATTTAGCACATGTTTAATATAGAACGTAAATAGTAATCTGACGTATGTATAAGCTGCCAAGATGATTGGTGAGCCACTTGAGATAAGGAATCACCGTGATAAACAATGCAACCGGCTACTCCAAATAAATCATGAGTTCGCATATACATACTTGAGATAAATGTTAGAGTGAAGTGCCCAAGGGGATTGTCCACAAAAGACACCTGGAAATAACAATAAATACACAACACACATTTGTACATATACGTGGCTTTGCAATTTTAAAACAATAACTCAATCAGGCATTGTCCCGTTTCCCCATTCAAGCCTTTTAACCCAATTATTTTCATTCAATGTAGGTTTTAGCATTTAGCATTTAAAGCGCAAAAAGAGGTCATTTTAATGTACTCAATTGCTGATTGATTTGCCAGTGCCATTTGTTTGCAAACACATTTACGAGCGCCATAAAAAAGATTTTCAGTAATCTATTGGAAATCAATTGGAAAGCCCGCGACAAAGCCCCTTCAAACCCGATTAAGAGGACCCCCTTTGAGTGCAAACAGTGTACCGGCTTTAAGTGCTAATATCAATAAAATAATTCGAAATTGATAAAGCTCTAATCATGCGTCACTAAGCCTGTGCAGAATGCTAATTGCAATTGATGCTCATAAATAGAACACCACACACAGAAAAGTCAATATTAGCAAATGGAAAATTCATAATCAGGCATTCGATCGAATCAATTTGTGATTTACAAATAGTTAACCGCAAACACCGAAAAAATTACTTCCACTAAGCACACAGACAAAGCAACTTGGATATTATGCAATTGCATTAAAGCACAAAATAATTGAAATTGTCCTACAACATTTCAGACTTAATATCGGCAGCAAAGTGCAGCAGCCACAAATTGCAAATAATGAAATGAAACGAAATAATTAAATGCAAATTTTAATAAACACCAAAAGATAATAAAACATGCACTGCAACAGCCAAATAACAAATGTTGCCAAAAACTAATGAAATACTCGCTGCGAAATTGTCCGTGAAATGCTCACGTTTCGGCAGCATAATGCCAATGCATAAAATTAAATGTAAATGATATGCAATAAACATGAAATATGCATGGCCGGATTAGAAGAAGAATTTCAGATAGTTTCCAGTAGAGTTGCAACGAGAAATAAATCACACTCAAATGCATTAAAGCTGTTGTGCACTGTATATGCATTAATGGAAATAAAGTTAGGTATATATTAAAAAGTAAGCAATCAGGTCTTTAGATAAAAGGAAAATACCTGTGAGTTAATGCAAAAAACATTATGTGAATAAATGGCACTGGTTACAATAAAAGCTTCAAGGTATATCTTAAATTGTAATCACAAATTAATAAAATACAAATAATTACGAATACTTTCACTAGAACAAGTAATTTGCCATTTAAATATAGATGGAATATTTTAGAAACTAATAAACCGCAAATTGTGAGAAATCAGTTGTTGAAAAAAAAGTAGGAAGAAAAACTACGAGTTCATTTTAATAAAAATCTTGAATCTTGCATAAATATAATAAATTCAAGTTACTAAGTTAACTTTGTATCAGATTAAGTGCTAAATACAATAATTAAAAATCTCAATATTTATTTTAAAACCGCAATATTTATTTAAAAACATACATCAAAACTCAAGAAGACTGCAAATAAACAAAGGTTATCAATTCTTAAATTACTAGGGTTATAAAGATTTTAAAATAAACAAGAGAGAACGCTATAGTCGGGTTGGTGTCCCAGAAGCTAAATCTAATACAATACGTCACTAGCTAAATGGATTGCGAACGTTACTCGGATTAGTGTTCCGACTATCTTATTGGGGCTAAAGGCAGTGCGAGGGAAATAGATATATAAACAATTTTGATTGCGTATAACTTTTTAATGAATGGTCCGATTTGAAAAATGTCTTCTACATTTCGATAGGTATTAATAAACACTATAAAATTGCGTTTATATATTTTTAAAATCTTAAAAGATGTGGCCTCCAGACACATTTGAAAATCGTTTATGGCGATTGTGGGCGTTAGGGGGGGCGTGGCACCTCGATGAAACAAACTTGCGCTGCGTAGGAAGCCCAAGAATATGTGTGTGAAATCTCAACCTTCTAGCTTTTATAGTTTCCGAGATCTCAGCGTTCATACAGACAGACAGACGGACAGACAGACGGACAGACAGACGGACAGACAGACGGACAGACGGACATGGCTAGATCGACTCGGCTAGTGATCCTGATCAAGAATATATATACTTTATGGGGTCGGAAACGCTTCCTTCTAGCTGTTACATACTTTTGCACGAATACAATATACCCTTTTACTCTACGAGTAACGGGTATAATAATGATACTAAATTTAATAAATATCCTTGAAACAATAAAAATTTCTAGGAATTACAATTATTAAGTTATATGTAATGTTCTGAATGTTGTAGATAAGAGATAAGATTATAATTATTACTTAAGATAAGAATTTTCCATATTGTTTGTTTGAATTTATTTATTAGTTATTTAATAATTAACACGAAATAATTTAAAAAATGTTTTGATAGCAAAGATTTTGGAATGGCAAACTTTTGTGTTATTTTTTTTAAGTGTCATATTTGTCTCTGGGTGCCGTCGATCGCGCTGCCTCAGTTGATTTAATTTTTTGCGGCGTCTTCACGTCAGAAGCAGTTTGGGCCAGACATAGCTCAATCTCAATCTCGATCCGTATCTGCATCTCAGTCTCAGCATCGCCCTATGTTCCGTCATTCAGTCAGTTACTCAGTCAGTTAGCCAGTTGGCAGTTCATTCATTCGGCTTGTTTGCCAACAGTCGCTGCCTTTGGAGCGATATTTCGCGGTCGCAGTCGACGTCGCGCTGTCACCGCTGGCGGCAGTTAACTTAACGCTGTTAACGTGGCTATAATTGCAAGACGCAAAGAAAGCAGTTTTAATTGTTGTAAACAAGCGCGCGAGTTCGGTTCATTTGGCAAAATAAAAACAAACGACCAGAAGTTCTCCGCGAGTTGTTCAATCAGTTTTTATTGTTGATAAAGGTCGTGAAAATTGAATTGAAAAATTAAAAACGAATGGCGCCAAATGTTTAACGTGAAACGAACGGCTATTTCAATCAGCCAGTGAAAAAGTAGTACAAATATATAGAAATTAATTGCAAATGATTTGTGAACGTTGTATATAAAAAGTAAGATTTAATTAAAGCTTCCTACTTTTCAATATTGCATGTTTGCTGTTTTGCTGCCACTTCAATTTAAGAGTGAATACATTTGTTAATATTATTTTAAAAGGCGAAGAAACGTAAACAGAGAACCGCAATGGCAAATAACACTTTTTTTAATTATTTAAAAATATAAATTAAATTAATGGTTTAATTCTTAATTTTTTTATGAAAGCAAATAAAGAACAGAAATGCCAAACAATTAAATCATGAATGATAATATTTATCAATGAAAAGTCAGCAACAGGATTTAGCTTCTTCTTTTATCAGTTTTAGTTTCTTTTCAATTAATGTTAGCTGCCAATATATTCCTTGTTTGTTATGACATTTAAATGATTTGTCAAACACCTGCCTCCAGCTCTATATATAGTACATGCACTATCAGATCCCAGTCTAATCTAGAATTCAAAAGCTTCCAATTATTTTGTATGCAAAGGCGTTGAGAGCTTAAAATTTTCCGCTTGATTTATTCATTAATTGCATACACTTTCCGTCTGGTCTACTTAAGGTATATATACTTATAAATGGCCAGATATCTGTACTGAAATTCAATAGGGCTCCCCCAGCTTTAATTAATGTTTATAGATGCTGACAACAAGCGGCCTAATTGACTGTTATTGAAGCTGTTCTAAATATAGAACAGTCGTCTGTCATTTAATGAGATGGGTGTGTGCTTTAAGACTCGGAAAAGTATCTGATTGATATGCAAAGTTACGCCTATCTAGTTGAGTGTCGATCAAAAGTAATTGAATAAAGGGTTTGTAATTTATTCCAGATAAAATGTAGTTTAATGTTCTTATTTATACAAAGAAAAAAGGAATATAATTACATTGTTTTTAATCCGGTAAACATTGAAAAAAAATGTTAAGACCGTTAAATTATTTTAATTCGTATTATCAGTTTCTTCAGAATATTTTAACTTTTTTTTTAAATTCCGGAATGTAAAATCATTACAAAATAATACGATAATTGGCAGGTTGCACGTGTGTTGCCTTGGATTCAGCTATATGCACTTCGCGTGTAATCGAGAATTAGCATGGCAAATATAGGGAGATTTTACAGCCTCGAAAGTGGCGGAGATTAAACGAAACAGAGCACAGCTCCAGAGGCATGACAAATGTTTTCCCTCATTTCCACTTGGCAAATCAATAAACTGAATTCATACAGATAGACAGCCGAAGGAGATATAGTATATGTATAGTATGTGCATATGTTTATTGCTAAGATAAATTCCCCGCAAGCAAAACAGCAAACAGTAAAAATATATGGGAAAAAAAGGAGAGCTTAATGCCAACGATCAATATTTGAACAACAAATCAGCAATGAGAGCGACGATACAGATACAATTTTCAGAAAAAAACCGTACGAGATGCGTGAGGCGAATTAACACCGATGCGTTAACACAATTAGTTGAAAAGTGAAAAACGACATAAAGTAGGGGCAGGAGATTAAATAAAATAAAATCTATATGCCATTCGGGAGTGCCGACAAAAAGCGGGCCAGCAAATTTGCAACTTTACACTCGACGGGCGTTTTCAGTCGCGTTATGAAGCTCCAGCATCGCGGCTGAGTCGAAGAAAAAACACATGTGCCAGAAACTAAAGCTAAAGTGATAAAAAAAACACAAATATTACAAAATAAATAGTTCTAAACTATGGCTGATTTATTGAAAGCGCTGAATATCACGGGCAACCTCAAAGATACCGGCAATCTAACGATTGCCACTGCAACATCGACGTCCACTCTAAGCGAAGGCCTCAATGGTACTGCAACGACCTTGGATGCCACATCCACCAATAGTGGCGAAAAACTCGATCTTGGCGGCTTCGATTTACCTGGGAACTACTCGATACTCATTAACAAACTGGAGCAGCTGGCCCTGGGCTTGGACTCGGCCTTGGGAAATTTCACCATCGACCGCCAGGAGGTCGAGATCAACTTGAGTGGCGCTGCCTCCGCAAACGAAGTGGCCGATGTGGCCGACGATCTCTTTGACGTACTGCCAGCTGCGCGGGCGCCGCCGCCGCATATAGCCCACGGATCGAGGATATATACGGGCGACGATGGCCAGGACTTTGCCCATGTGGTCAGCGATATCTGGATCGGCGTTATCCTCACGCTGCTCATCGTCTTTGTGATATTCTTCATTTGCGCTTGCTTCGTTTATCACAAGTTCCAGCAGTGGAAGAATTCATGTGAGTGTGGCCAATGCGGCGTATACGTGATGTGGGGCTCAATTTATATTTTAAAACACAGCGATGTTGGACTTACTTCTTAGTTAGTTGTGATTTAGGTAAAAGCAATTAATTGTAAATTGAAGGATTTGCAATTATTTATGGAACTAAAATAATTTTTAACTAAAATATTTAAATCTCATCTCAATCGTGCAATATTTACTTTATATATTTATACTTTTAGGCAATAACTATAAGGCATTATTTTATTATTACTATTAATAAAGTAAGTTATTTTTATTTAGAAATCAATATAAACCAAATCCCTGATTCCCTAGCAGAAATTACAATACCGATCTAATGGCAAATAGTTTAAAGCCACTTAACCAACACGTTTGAATTTCATCAACGTCAACAGACCAACAATCCTCCAATAATATTCCGCTATACTCAGTTTACCTTTAATCTGTGCCTTCATATTTACATACCTGACAGATCAAACATAAACAATTACTCACGTAACCCGACTGTGCTATTGAAAATTCAAATTCGCGGTAATCCATAAATCAAATTGCAGAATCATTGAAGCTGAATTAAACGTCAGTGGAAACCCGTTTAGACTTGGACTTTGGCGCGAAGAGCGGCGAGAGCCAAGCAAATAAAAAACAAAAATAGAAACCGATAAAAGCAAATAAACAAAAGTACCAAAAGCAAAGTCTGCGGCAGGAAAGAACTTTTCCAAAACAAATGAAAAAAGCGTAAAACAAAAACAAAACAATAAAGTCGGGCCCAGCGGAGAATGATTCACCTCCAAAGGGGGAATTGAAATTTCTGTTAGTATTTATTTAGCACATACCACACAGTCGTATCTTGTGACTTGGAAACAGTGGCGGAGAGCACAAGACATTTCACAGCTTGGCTAGCTAATAAACAATACATGGGTGTACACTATGAGTTGTCTGTTTGCGCCAACAATTTGCCAAAATAATAATTATAAGCCGCAGAACAGGAGCTTAAGCACTGAAAAAAATATCTCTAAATTAGTTAAATATCTAAAACTTATTTAAAACCTGTTTTAAGAACTTTCATATTTTTAAACTTATTTTATATTAACGCTAAATTAATATAATTTGAAACATAACTGTAAAATTGTATTTAAAGGAGTAAAAGGGTATATTGTATTCGTCGGAACGTATGTATCAGAGAGGAGGACAGAGTTTCTAAAAGGGTAGATGCCATTTTGTTGTGTTTATTAATACCTATCGAAATGGAGAAGAAATTTTTAAAATCGGACAATCCATTAAAAGTTAATGCGCAAAAAATGAAACAGCCACTAGATGGCGTTAGTAGCTTCGACGAGTACATATAGCCATCTCACTCGCACTCCCTTTAGCTGAGTAACGGGTATCTAATAGTCGAAGTACTCGACTTTAGCGTTCTCTCTTGTTTATTAATCAAATTATTGAAAATCGAACCGCATAAACATTGCTTTAATTAATATTACTCAAATAAAGTATTAAAATAATTAATTGACAATATAAGCTTTATATAAGTTTTTCATGTGTAAGGGACGACAACGATCCGAATCGTAATCATAATTTGTCCGGTTTCGACTCTCCTATAAATTATAAAGCAATTAGCCCAATAAATTCCCAACTACATTGATTAAACAGTGGGGGAGAAGAGCCCCCAGACAATGCGTTTGGGCTCTTATCTATCGAGAACCCCTTCTCCGGGTTCCTTGTGCCATTGTCTTTGCCGTTGGCCGCCTTCAAAAACAAACATAACGTTTCCAGTTAATTAAAGTTGCAGTCAAGTGGCCCATTTAGAGTGAGAATCTCGAGCACTGGCTGTTGTTTACATTTGCCAACATCTCGAGCCCCCAATACTTGTGCTCCCAGCGTCTCTATTACACTGCAAATTTGTGTTAATTAATTAAAATTCTCTTGTACTGCATTTGGCCAACTGACTGGCGGTCAATTGTTTGCTTATGGTCAAAATGACTGCTGGCTAATTTCTTTCCTTCGTTTGACTTCAATAAAGCCAAGTCGATTGCCCCGATAAGGGGCGAATGTAAGTCAAGTGCAGGAAGTCGGAGACCTCAAGCATTAATGGGTTCAAGCAAACATTCGCCCCAAAGAAAATAAATGTGTAAGTGACTTTTTCACTGATAAAGCCTAACGCAATAAAATTCGGATTGCCATGGGGATGGAGGGCAATGGCAGAATTCACTATCATAAAAGGAAAGATGAACAACCTTTAAAAAGGAAGAACTGAAAATTAACTGAAATTCAATTTGTCTTAAGAGCAAATGTAAATGTATGGTAATCAAATTAAAGTTTTAAAAAAGTAACTGAAATTTAAACTTCTAAATCTGCTCTCCAAAAATATAAATGTTCTTTAAATATCGCTATATCTTTTAAATTAAAAATAAATTATGAATATTTTTTGTATATTTATTAAAAAGTTGGACAACTGTTCACCTGTTTAGTTCGTCTGGTTACTCAATTTAGTAATTAAGTTAACTTTCAAACTATTTTAAAATTGAGAAAATGTAATAATAGTACAAGTTGGATTACATTAAGTAACTTCTTAATTTCTCTCACTGTCTATGCTTGGTTATTTCTAACACTTTTCTCTTATTTCAAATAAGCCCAAATAAAGACCACCAAAAATGTTCGACTTGGCAACCAAGCAAAGTCAACAGTCAGATGCTAAACACTTTTGCCCAACCACACCCCTGGTCTATTATTGACGATAACTTTTTGTTATACTTTTTACCCATCCGTTTTTTGTAGATACCCAATGCCTAGACACGTTTTTAGGTGATCTTTTCAAACAATATATTTCTATTTATATTTATATTCATAAAATATATGAGTTATTAAACATTAAGCACTTGCCTCGAGGGAATTAAATATGAGTGCGCTTATTCAATTTCCTTTGATGACACTTTTTTCTGGAGAAGTAAAGAGAGCCTTTATCAAACCGCGAAACGTCACTCACGTAGGCCCAGACAACAGTGCGTATGAGTGACGGGTCGTGACATGGCGTTCGCTTTGGTTCACGGCTGTTTAATTTCCTTTTAATGAGTTGTTTATCTTTGTGTTGTTGCTGTTGCTACCGCCGTCATTGTTGCGGGCATCGCATTGTTATTATTTTAACTGATTTGCCTCCCAATTTTCTGTTGTTGGCCAGAACCACTTATTGTTTTAAGCTGACACCCTTGACTGGTTTGCTTGGTTAAAGGCTTTAAATAGTAAATATACGTTTAATATTTGTTTGCGGCCAAGACCTTTAGGCCACAAATTAAATTCTGTTGCTCCGGGGGATTTATGTTGATAAGCTGGTTAAGTTATGTTAACATTAAGCGGGTTCGCAGAACAGTCATTCCCTTAAAATGAGCAATTTACTAATGTGAAAACGAACAAGTGTTTATTTTTACTAGACAACAACTACCTAAGCAATCAATAGGCTATAAAGATAAAAGATAACTTTGTAGTGCCCCAAGTTATAAGCTTATTGTGGGTGATACCAATTAGCTGAAATGCTGAAGTACCTAATAAAGATAATTTAAAGACCAATACAAATATGCGTTAAGCCCCTAAAAATAAAGCAGGTCATAAAACCTTGGAGTATTAATAGAAAACCTTAATATTTTAAATCGGGTGCAAACTTTTCCGATAAGCTTTAAAGTGATACCCTCACCAAAAGACTTTGCGAACTGTATTGAAAACTCTTGCTACAATTTTAATCAACTCCGCTACCCGGCAAATAAAACTTAGCGAATCGTTAATTAAATTAGGCAGTTCGAAATTGATTGAATTTGCAAATGTAATTAACATTCACGGTGCTTTCGGGTTTATTAAAGTGCAAATTGCAACGGCAATGGCGATGCATCATCAGGGCCAATGTCCACGGAGGTCTTTAGATCGAATCGAATCGAATCCGATTTTCCCCCAAAATCCCGCGATGGATTCGCATTAAGCTGCTTTATATAATGCAGGAGGGCAAAACACTGACGTCAATACAGAATGGTTTTCACGGCAGACAACAAAGCCGTAAGCTGCTTACGGATGTATATATACGCACGTTTAGGATCAAGACTTTAAACATGTATACATATATGCAAATGCCATTTGTTGTTTTCGATTTGCGGCTAAAATTGAATCGAAGCGCGAAATTCGCATAAATATGCTAACTGAGCGAGCCAAAAATGTTGCGCAAATTAGCAGCAGTAACTAAAATGGCATTTCGCGTTTGTATTAGTAATGGACGTAATAAGGCAAATACTAATCAGTATTTGAAATTCTAGAGTAGACTGCGAAATACTGTGGATTTACTGCCGATTAACTTAAATTATTTGGTTTCTTTAAAAAACGCGTACATAACATTTGTTATATCCCAACCTTAAAACGAAAAACAAATTTTAAACATTTATTAAAACTTATACCTTATGAAAATTACTATACAATCTTTTAATTGATCTGCTATTTTTGAAAAACTTGATAAAATCAGGATTCATTTTAATTTGTGTTTTCCTTTTTGCAAACAGCTTTCTCCGTCAATCAATCAACCCCCAAACAAACACGCATACCCCAATTACCCTTTAATTGCCTTAAATGAATGGCCGCAGAAAACAAAATCCTGAATCCGATGGCCTATTCCCGGTTCCATTCGATCGACCGCAGGGTTCGAACCAATCGACATGATGCTTCAGTTTATAAGCCACAAAACGTGTTGGATTTGTTTCAATGGCGCTAATTGCTTAATTGAAACTGTTTTTGCATTGGCAAGCAGTAGTGGGCTAACTGTAAAGCTATATACATGTGTTTCGGCCCCATTATTCCACCACCTCCCCCTTTCTCTCTCTGTAGGCGGCATAGCGAAATGTCAATTAGTATTTGGTTGCTAAAAGCCAAAAAGGCAGCGGCAGCAGTAACACCAGCGAATCCAATAACAACAAATACCATCTACCAGAATTAGCTTGAACCCTCACACATGTCAAGCTGTCGTATACGTAATATACACTTTGATTAGCGTTACGTATACGCCACGCTGAGCATTCGATTCTGCATTATTCGGCTAGGGAATCGAATCGAATGTATGTGTGCGGAATACATATATGTTAATTGCAAATTTCCTCCGACTGCATCATAATTGGGCAGCATATTTCAATAATTGAAGCGCGCTATATTTTTAATTAGTTAAATGCGCGTTTAATTAGCTTTATAAATTATGCACATTCAGCGGTTAGTTGCAGCCTCTGACCATCTCGCTCCCTCTATGCACTCCTCTCACTCGCTCACTCCATTGAAGCCCTGCGGGAGCTGACTTTGAGCTTTTTTACAATTATGAATATTTGTTTGTTCGACAGAGCGACAGGCCGCATTGTTGTTTCCCCGCTGCTCTGATTTATTTATGCATTTGGCTATATTTTTTTCGCCTTTATTTCCATTTTTAACGTTTTCGACTTTGTTTGTTTGTTTATGTGCCATTTCACTGTCGACGGGAAATGAACTCGAATGCACTTTTTATTTATTAACGATTGCATGATTTATGGATAAATAATTTTTAATGCATTTCATGTGGATGAGGCTTGTCAGCAGGACTTATGAATAAAAATTGCCGCTAACGCTGGCAATATCGCGTGGTAAATGTGTAAATCAATTGAGCCAATCGAAGAATGTCGCATTCCTGGTGTCGTAAAATATTTAACCAGTCAATTATATTGCACATAGAACATATAATTTACGGTTAATTTGTTTTGCGGTTCTCTGCGTTTTAATCACATTAATTCAGTTCGATTGATAAAAAAAAGGCATTTTGAGCATTATTCGAGCGGATATTAATGTAGGACTCCAAATTATTAAATCCTTTATTGATTTTAATTGGAAATACAAAAGACAACTGGGCTTTGGGATTTCTCAATTGTATTTCGGAAACTTAATTTCGAGTTAGTTTAAAAATTTTTTATAAACTATGTATTTTATAAATTTTGTACGCCAATAACAAATTTACTTATGTTAGATTACAAATTTTTAAAAATCTTTTGAAATTTAAATTTACAATATAAAATTTGTATACCCAACTTTGAAAAGGAATAAGTAAAATTACATTTCCTTCTTAACTTACTTTATACAACTTTGCGAATTTATCATGCATACGCACCGTTGGCAAATTAAAATCTTCAAATGGCGCGCGCTCGCTTGAGTGTTGGAAAACTTGGCACTTCTCTCTCATTTGCTATACGCACACAAGCTCAGACGTCGATGGCAAATCGGCTCACACACAAAGCAATGAGAGCTGCGCAAACAAATCAACAAAGCCGAACATCAACACAAATACAGCCGCATTTCGAGAGCGCAGAACTTAGAACATCGAGCGGAAACAAACAACAAAAACGAGAGAGCGGAGCGGCTAATATCAACAACAATAAAAACACGTTCAGTTGCAAGTTAACGACCGCAAAAAGAAGAATGCAGAAGAGCAGAAGAAACGCAGCGACAGCAACAGCAGAGAGACTTAACAAACAAAAACAAAACGGGGAAAGAGAGTGAAATGAAGGAGAGTTGCACATAGAAAAAAAATGTTGCCTAAGCTCAACGATACTTCTCAGAAAAATTGAACTATGACGTTTACAAAAATTTAACTGTTCAAATAAAGTTTTAAAATTTCACAAACATAAAAAGTTGTTAAAAACCCTATTTCTCCTATTCGCTCACTAATTTATTCATTTAATATAAATTCTAGATTGTTACTATTTTAATTAGAAACTCTTTGTGATCAAAATAATTTGCATGGATTTTTGCTAGTGCATATCCAGAATAAACTCGATGTCAGAACGTAATTGTATTAGTGGCAAAAGCCGCTGCCTCTGTCGACGTCGGCGCAGCGTGTGGCTTTTATGGGTAGTTTTAAAATTAACCACACCACAGCGAAAAGAAACAGCAGAAACAACAAGAAGTCAAAGTCTGAAACTGAGCGAAATTCAATTAAAAGCCAGCAACATAAAAGTGTAAAAATGCTGACGAGACGGGACGGGTCAAAAACAAAACAAAAGAGGAGAGGAGATGAGATGAGTGGAGAGGTGGAGAGCTGGCTTGATCAGCACACAAACGCAAACATACACACACTTCGACTGACTGACTGTACAACGGGGCGTATACTCGTTTTTTTCGGCGCTTTGCTTTCCACAATCGCCAGCCAAAATAATGTGTATACGTACAGTTTTCGCTCGCTTTTTACGCTTTCTACACCAAAAAACGGCGAGAACAAAAGTCGCCACACTTAATTTGCATATTTTCGCACACTCCAACATGCACAACTTCCGTGCACATGTGTGTGTACGCTGTGTCACGTTGACTATCTTTTTATTTTTCTTTACTTTTTTTGTATTTTGGCACAATCTCACGACAAAGCACACGGTACCACGCTTCGTATGCGTAATATTGCATTGAACGCAAGCATGCAGCAAGCTAAATTCTTTTTTTCTCATATTTGGCCTCTGTTCTTCGCTGATTTTAGCCATTTTTGTTTGGCTCCGCTTTTGTTTGAAAGCCAGAACTAAATAAATTGTCATTGCTGCGACCAGATGATAAGCATATGGCCAAAACATGCGAGGCAAAAGAAATTGGTTTTTGTTTAGAAAAGAATGCCGGGCGGAATGAAAGTGTCACTCACAAAGTGAATATAGAAACTTATCAGTTTCATATTTTTACAAAGAATTTTTCTTCACTTTTTTACAGCTTTATTGTATTTATTTAGTGAAAAATCCTGTTTTTTATGGGACCTATAACAATTTAACATGAGAAATAAAAAGAAACAATATTTATTCACAGTTTAAAATAGTACTCCGTAAATATAGAATTATTTTTTTGATGTTTGCCCATTTATACCAGTACGTTTAAAAGTATCACATAAATATTTATCAAAACCATTTAAAATTTCATACAAAAAAAAAAGTTTTTATAAAAAAAATGTATTAGACTTTGAATTCTAAAGTTAAATTAGAATGGCTCTTACGATATCTACGAAAAAGGAAAAATATAATATAAAATATTTTCGATCCCTATAATAGAGTTCAACGATCGCTTAGGGAACAGCTCTTCCACCTGGATCTATGCATAAATCACTCTAGCCCGTTCTCTTTCAGCCCCATTTGTCCCGCTTTATTTATCTCTCTTACATATCAACCCCTTGGCACTATGAAATGAACCGTGTACAACCCCATTACAAATGACAAACTGCCGCTCGACACTTACTCTCCGGTCGCTCGGTCTCTCCATGGTCCTGCGTCCACCCCAATCCCAATCCCAATCCTCTCAAGCAATAGTTAGTGCTGAAAAATTGACAAAGACTGCAGCAGCAGCTGCCTTTTGTTGTCCTATGCCATAAACATAAAACATAAAACTCGCACACCCCCATTCAAATACTTGCAATTTCGGGGGTTGAAGTACCGGGCGCAACAATTTGCAAGTGGCATCAAATTAACAACGACAAATGTGAAATTATAAAGTAACGTATATTCATTGGACTCTCTTAGATGCTACAGAATGAGAAAAGCTGCCACAAATTCAATTTACAAAAAATGCGTTCAGTGTATGTAGGAAATAAACGTTGCTGACTTTTTGCATTGTCTTTTCACTACGCTTACGATTCGAATAATTAAGTAAATACGTTAAAGTAAATGCGTAAAGTATATAAAATAAATATAGAAAGCAGAGTGCTGAGATAGTGCAGAATTCGTTCCAAGGGAAAATATATAAACTTTTCCCTAGAGCAATCCGAATGCTGATACATTATAAAGTTAAATTATAGAATATTCATTAAATTACATTTGTTTTGGAATTTTGAGTATATGTTGGAGATTTCGTATAAATTGCATACTAAATGACTTGCAATTGATTTCATGTGTGTTGTGAAATTAAATAAAATTGTGAAATATTCTTCAGCTTGTTCGGTTTATAAATGCGGGGGGAATGGAGAGGAAATGTTTGCAAATCAAATTCGAATCGTTGTGCGCATTTGTTTATAAATATCATATTTTGCTGATACTGAAGCTCGATAAGATTGAATTGGCCGGGCGTTTGTTTACAAATTATTCATAAAAAAACGTTGATTTAGTCTTCAATTCAGTTTAAAAGAAATTCGAAATGGAGCATTTGAATTTCCAGATATTT
Source organism: Drosophila lutescens (assembly GCA_037075285.1). Classification (NCBI taxonomy): domain Eukaryota; kingdom Metazoa; phylum Arthropoda; class Insecta; order Diptera; family Drosophilidae; genus Drosophila; species Drosophila lutescens. The sequence continues at coordinate 541,123 of JBAMCF010000013.1, read as the reverse complement.
CAGTAGCTTAAAGGTTGCAAACATTTCCCTAACTTACTTACTAGTTTATTGGTATTTTTACATAGTTAAACTTATTTTGTTCACAAAAATTGCTCTGTCTATAGAAAAATATATATATTTATGGTATAAAACTCTTTGCAGTCTCTTGCTTGATTTTTTTCATATCAAATATCTTTTTTTTCTTTTAAAAAGTAGTCTTTCTTGTTCTTGTTGGTTAAACGTACTTCACAACATTAAATATTTCCTGGGGGTATCCGTCTCCATAGAACCTCAAAATTCATTCGTAAATATATAAATAGGATATATAGAAAATACTTGATCCCTGCTGCAAGATTGTATTAAAAATCCAAAAAAGTTGAATTGCGAGGTGTACGCTACGCTAGGGAAATGTCTCCATCATTTCCAAGTACAGTGGCATCTTAAAAGTAATGAGTAAGAAGTGTTGCTGACCCTGAACTTAAGTCTTTAGATTTCCGCCTGCTGACCCACAACAGTAAAGTAGCTGGTGATCTTGCGATTTGCCTTTGTCTTGCCATCGGCAGCCGTCGAGCTGGACAAAGCGTTCTCCTTCTCCGGTGTGATCTCCTCATCGTCTTCGGGATTGCTTGCCGGTTCCATTTGCATGGACACCGTGACTTGAACTTGGGCATGCCCCGCTCCCGCATCTGCTGGTAGTTCGTGGACAGCTCCATCGAGTTTGGCTTGCGATGACTCCTCGGGTATTTCTGGAAGAGCACTCAAGCTGCGTTTTAGGTCATGCAGTAGTTTCTCCTGGGCTGCAATCTTCTGTTGCAGCTTTTCGCGTCGCGGACGTCGTGGCGCTGCTTTGGCATTGGGTTCTTGTTCTTGCTCCTTTGCCGTTTTCCGAACTTTTTTATTAGCCTTGACAACTTCAGGGGCCTTCTCCTCGTTGCCATGCTCCCGTTCCTGATGGCGCAACAGATTCACACGGGAGGAGTATCCGCGCTGGCACTGATCGCAGTTGTATGGTTTTTCACCTGTATGCCTGCGCATGTGCACCCGCATGTCGATCTTCCGGGCGAAACGCTTGTCGCACAACTCACACTGAATGGGTTTATCGCCGAGGTGAGTGCGCCGGTGGACCACCAGATTTTGGCGAGCACGGAATGCCTTGCCGCACAGATCACAGCTATAGGGCTTTTCGCCCGTGTGAATCCGGACGTGGATAGACAGGTCTGAGCTGCGAACGAATCCCTTGTTGCATTTGTCGCACTTGTAGCGCCGATCGTTCTTGTGATGACGCATGTGGAGCGATAAATCCTGCTTGGTGGCCAGTGGCATTGAACAGATCTCGCATTTATACGCCTTCTCGGTGCGATGACGCAATTGGTGCTCTACCAGACGCATCTTCAGGCGGAACGCCCTGCCACACTGTCCACAGATGTATGGTTTTTCTCCGGTATGAAGACGCAGGTGGTCCTGCATTCTCGAGAAGCGCTTGAAGGTTTTGCCACAGAAATTACAGGTGTGAATTCCGCCGCTTCCATTACGCTGCGACTCCTCGGATGACTCACGTTTGATTGAGGTGAAACTCTCGTCCGTTGAGCTGTTGTGGGGCGAAACAGTCGCTGAGGAGTCATCATCCACCTCCTCATCGTCATCGTCCTCTTCCTCTTCATCTTTTACTTCCACCACATATTCAACTTGATGGCGGCTCTTACGCATGCGCCTCTCTGGGAGCTCTGGCTCCTCCTTTATTTCTTTTTCTTCCACCGGAATGGGTACTGGTGTGGGGGACTTGCGCTCTTTGCGGCCGCGCTTGCGCTTTGTTGGGATGAGCGGTTCCTGTAATAAAAGGGTGTTAATTGGAAGTTCGTGAGGTCAATTTAAGTTAAATCTTACTTCAGTTTTATGCTGCTGATTCTTTTCCGATTTGTCCGATTTTAGCTGCTCCTCTTTCTCTCCTTTTCTTGATTTTGGGGTTTTTTCTGGATGACCTTGTCCTGGCTTTTCCAACTGTTGCTGGTGCTCTTCGGTTGTTGATTCTTGAGAATCGCCTGCAGCAATGACATTATTCTGCGTCTCCATGCCATCGTTTACCAGTTCCATTGGCTCTTGTGAATCTTTCTCCAGCGGCTGTTTCTCCTTCACAGCTTCTTTCGCGATATTCTCCATTACGGCCGTTACCACCGACTGCATCTCTTCACCAGACTCCTCAAGCTTTTTTAAATCTTTCTCAGGCGACTGCTGATCCTCTACAGACTTCAACAGCGACTGCTGCTCCCTTACATCGTTTGTCAACGACTGCTGTTCTACCTCCAGTGACACCCCATCACCCTCAGACTTCTCCAGGGACAGGTGCTCATCTTTCTCAGGTTTCTCTGGGTCCTGGGTATCTACTACAGCTTGCTCAGCCGACTGATGATTTATCTTTGATTCCGCCGGATTTTGATGGTCAACTTCAACAATATCCGGCTGTGACTGTTCTGTAACAATCATCTCAGGCTGCTGCTGCTCGATTTCAGCCTTCTCCTTTTGCTGTTCACCCGTATTGTCAGATTTGCTTGGCTGCGTTACCTCCGAATCTAACTGCTCTTCCAGCTTTTTGTCCAATTTGGTCTTCTTATCCGGCTTCCTCTCCCTGCTCTTCTCCGACTTATCCTTTCCGACCCGGATTTTCTCTGGCTTTGTTCGCTTTCTGCCCCTTTTGTTGGTCGTGGGCAGCTTGATGATCATCTTGCTAACCTTGGGACTACTGGTTTTCTTCACCCGCTCAGCTGCGATTTCCGCCACCATGGCGTTGATCATGGCCAGATCATCCTTGTCGTTGGACACTGTACTTGGTGGAGTTTCCTTGGCATCCTGCTCAGGCGGTGGAGTTTCTGGTGCTGGAATGGGAAGCTGCAGCTGGGCATTGGCTTTGCCCAAAGCCAGCGCCCCCGGAATGGTGACCATGGCTTGCGGGGGGAGATCAGTGGGTTCCTCCTTGGGCACCAGCAGCTTAAAATAACCATGCTGCTGGGCGAGATGCTCCTGAAAGCGTACTTCATCCACAAACTGTGAGTTGCAGGCGAGGCACAGTTGCAGCAGGGAATCCCCCTGGACGAGCAACTGGGCACAGGGCTTGAGGTGGCCCACTTCCAGCAGGTCAAGACTCAGGGGAGGAGTGATCGGTGCTTCTTCGGGAGAGATCTTGGGCTTACCGCGTTTTCTCTTCGGCTTCTCGGCATGATCCCGCTGGAAATGTCTGGAGAGGATCAGGCTGTCGGCGTAGTGGTGAGTGCAGCTGGAACAGCTGTAGATGAACCGACGCGACTTTTCATCCGCCAGAACTTGTGCAGCAACCAGGGAAGCACTGGCAACAAGGGAAGCGATGGACGCACTGGAAGCCTGCGAGCTGGTGGAAGCCCTGCGCTTGGGCCTTCCACGTTTGTTTTGGTTCTTCGGTTTTCCAGTTTCCTCCAGCTGCTCTGCTTTACCGTTACTGACCTGCGCTTGCTGTGGTTGTTGTTCCTGCTGCTGCTGCTGCTGCTCTTCTTTCTCTGCCGTTTTTGTTGTCTTTGCTGCTTCCTCTTTCACCAAGCGGATGCGCTGCGCTTCCAGTTCCGCCTCATCCTCGCTGTCGATTTGGAGCACCACATCGTCCGGCAGATCGTCCTCCTCCTCCTCTTCCTCGTCCTCCTCCTCTTCCATATCAGACTCTTCGGACTCCTCGTCGCCGTTTGTTTTCTTCATTGTTTGCAGCGCATTTGGATTTGCAACATTGGCCATTTTCAGCATGCCTGACTTGGAATGCTTGCTTTTCTTTTAACAAATCGGAGTGGAATAACACAGGCAAAAAGTCGAAACTGCGGCGCAGCGTTGAGAACACACCAAATCCACCGACGCCGCTGGAAATTTTTATTTTTCTGCCTCTCTTTCTCTCTCCGCGCTCTCCGCGTTCTTACCCTTGTTTGTGTTTGTGTGCGAGCGTGCAAAAATCGCTGCCTGTGTGTGTGAGCGTGATCGTTTGCAACCCTGTTTGAGCGCAGTGCTGCAGGTCGAGGGTGGCGGTGCGCGCCAAAATTCAAATAAAACGGGCGTTAAATGCGGAATGCTAGAATAAAACCACAGCTGCGCCACTAATGCCGTTTTGATAGATATTTGTAGATATTTGACTTTTGCTGCAGAAGCGGCCAGCTAGTTCGGTATTCCGTTCACGCGCTCAATTGGCACGTTTTTGCTATGCACTCATTTTTGTGTGTGTTTCGTCCTCTTTTTGCACTACTTCGCGGCTGACATAACGGCCAAAACTCAAGGTAGTGCAGATAGTTTAGAGTTTTTAAATGTTCTGGATTTTATTTGTAATTTTTGTAAATTATAAAATAATATATTTTACAAATATGCAACCAAAATTATATTCAACACATATTTTAAAAGCCAGGTTTAAATGTAAGTTTTCGCTAATCCTTTGAAGGCAAAAAAAACCATACCAAAATGATCTTGATTAAATTCCGTCAAAACTCTTGAAGGGTGGGCCTTTTAATTTTAAGCTCCTTATAAGTACTTACTATAATCCTTCTTAGGTCCTTCAGCTTTTTCTTATAGAGTCTTGGCAGCACTGATTCGCACATACCCAGACAGTTGAAGCCTATTGTGCTGTTTTTTTTGTTTTAGTGGAGCATACTTTGGCTACATTGTTTGCCCGCATTTTCGCTACGCCGGCAACATGTGCAAAAGTCAATTTGAAAATTGCCGCAACTGCCGCACAACCGCCCAATAGGCAGGAAAAGTGGTACTTTGTGGTTTAAGGCTTGTTTTCCATGGCCCCCTCACACTGGTGTCCATAAACAATCGACCCGGAACAACCCACCGGGAAGTTGTTTATATTGTTTTTAATAACATTCAGCGTTTCGCACAGGCAAGGGCACCATGTGTGGCGTGCATTTTATAAATTACACTAACTTTTTTCTTCCCTCTGCCTACGCACGCCGTTTGCATTTTATGTATTAGTTGAACTTTCAGCAAGTTCAAAGTACATAAATCAAATGGTCGAACAGCAGTTACTTAAATTAAACAAAAAAATAAGAAATCTTTCGTTTAAATGTGCAATATTAAATTTCAAACTGACGGAAAGCTGCGGAAAATGAATATCTCAAACAGAAATGACAACCATGTAAACAAGTTTATAGATTCTAAAATAATATTTAAAGAAACACACTTTACTGTACAAAAGATAAATATGGAAAAAGTGAAAAATAAATATCCCAAACAAAAAAGGAAAGCATATAAGTTTATAGAGGGTAACATAATAAACAGGACTTTTTAAAGATTTATTTAAACTTTTTTTGTTTTGTAGGTTTTGAACTTATTTACTTAACCTATTGGATTTATTATAATTTTACTTTTGTTCCTGACGGATGGGATTTATTCTTTCATCATAAGATAACTTTCTCAACAGTTTATCGCTTTAGCCAGGCTTAAGTAATATTTTGCCAATTCAAATTGAATTTGTTGGCCAAAAACATAAACACGGACTAAATTTGATATACGGTTATATAATTTAGTTTTGGGGAAATGCGACTTTCGTGACAGTCCCCCGGCTTTTTCCAACCATTTCTGCTGTGGGCGTACAAAAGAGATGGAAAGTAAACGGGACGGGAAATGAAATATTCGCAAACAAATAGACACACTTATTACTTTTTCGTCCTGGATGCGGGATGTTGGATGTTGGATGCTCCTGGCGCGTGTTTCGTTTACTCCAGCGGAAGATGCTGAAGACGTCTTCATGTTGTCGGTTTTGTCCTTTTTATTGTTGTTCTGCCTTTCACTGACAAGCCGCAATTTTTCTTCATTTCTGTTTTCGTGTGCAAAGACCCACCGAGGACCTTGCCCGAGATGGATGGGTTGTCTTGCTAATAATTTAGCAGTTAGTTTTAATGCGCTACAGTTGCTGATGATGGGACATTTGTCCAGGAAGCACACAAAACGTACGAAAATAAAGCGACCAATTTACCGACGAGCCTATCTGATTCGAAAAATTATAATTATGTGTCGCGAGCAAATGGAAAGTTAAAAGAAAAATGCACATGAATGAAATTTCTTAAAAACTTTATATAAGCATATAGCAACGTTTAATATAAGGGAAAACACTAAATCTCCTAAAAACCAATTTTGTTTTAAAAATTTTTCAAAAATAAAATATACAAAAAAATATTTTGAAACAAATATCATAATCTGAATCATAAATATCAAAATGGGAGTTTTTTAATATTAAGATAAATCTTTATACTTGGCTATGTTAGGGTTATTATTTATCCATCACCAAAAAAAGTATAATTGTAATAGAATAACGTAAATTTTTTTACAAAATGTATCCTGTAATAGTAGGTCATTCGGAAGGCTTTGAGTTCGGACTAATGGCATCTTGTCCAGATCCTGGCCCTGGGCAACATCATTTTTCTTGTCCCCGGCTCAAAGAAAACAATGCAATTCTGACATGCGTTTAGTTTAGGGCCTAAAACATTCTTTTCCATTGTTTCCCCTCTTTCGCATGCCAGACCGACACGTGTTTTTGCGATGAAGGCCGAAATGGTATTTGCATGCCCGCTGCTACAAGAGTTTAATTAGTTAAACAAAGAACAGAGGCTGCAGCAGACAGAGCCATAAGTTAGCCGAGTAACCCCAGGCAGACCCAGACCAGAGACCCTTGACGTGGATCAGACGCCCAGATCCAGGAGTCCAGTGGGAGGCATAGGTAGCATTTAACGCCTGTCTTCACGGTTTCCCGGGAACTGTTGTCTGCCGCCAGCCACAACTTCAAATATAAAGTTGTTGGGGGACTGGAACCCCAGGGCACGGAGCTTGGGGTCTCCAGATCTTGGGGCAGGCCTAACAGGTGGGGAAAACGGGGCGTCACAGTCATAATAATGTTTCAAGGCCGCTTTGGCCCCAGGCGTAGACACTGGGGAGAAATTTAAACGGCAATTTGGTGCCGTGTTTACCAACCCCAAGGACATGGACTAGCAGGACGAGGAAAGGACGACAGCGGCAGCATCCAAAAATGTGGGCTGAACTTTTATTCTTGGCTCCATTTTGAGGGCGGCGGGGAACAAACTGCTTACGTGCCTGGGAAGCCTTCGAGCTGCTGGCTTCTGTCTGCCATCCATTTTGCACTGAGAAAAAATTCATAAAAATAGCTTTTGAATATGTTGGAATGTAATACAAGTATTTACTCAGTTCTTCCCTAAAACATTTTTTTTTTGAGTATGGAACATTAAAACAACAACAAAACCAAGTTCAAAAAGCTTTTAATATTTTTTCATAATACAAAATGTAAATATTATTTTAAATATTATTATAGAATATTATTTTAGAACTCTTTAATAATTTTAAAATTGGTTTACAGGCTTAGAAATTTTAAAATTCTATAATTTCTTGGCTTTTTTTATTTTTTATTATTTTTTATTTCAAAATGCTGACATTCCAATAAAAAACACAGCTAAATAAATACATACTTAATTTTTCTGATACATTTACATTAGCTTGTATGTTTTAATTTTATGAATTACGGATATATATAATTTTTCTGTCAGTGGTTAACACCCAAGAAGAGAATTTCCCATTCCCAATTCTTCCATTTTTTTTCGGTCTGCTGGCAGGCATGTCGCCATTTCCATCGTCCTCTTCCTGAGCACGTCACTTTTGGTTGCTTGAGCTGTATGTCGTTTGTTTTCTTTTTTCTGCCTTGGTGGTTTGGCGCACAAATCCACAAAACGCACAGCGCCCACTCACCCACATCCGGCGTTTCATCCAGCTCCGTTTGGGACCCCCAAAACTCGAAAACGAAGCCCCAACATAAAGTGTGTTTAACTTTTTTTGGTTATTGTGAGAACGCCCAAATATCTCTGGCTTGCCTTAGGTGAAGATTCTCGGTACTTACCCGAACAAAAAATATTTAGGAGAATATAAGGGTCATTTTTGGATTTAACGCTTAGTTCAGAAAACCTAATAAATATAAAAATTATTTATTTATATTACTTTTTTAACAGCTTTAAACATATTTTATAAAATTAATATAAGTACGGAATTGATCTAATAAGTAATCAACTTTATTTTCGGTGTAGCTTTAGTTCCAATCCCGATGCTCAGCAAGTTTTTGTTGGGGATGCTTTTCAAGCTTTCACGACCTTTGGCATATTGACTAGTTGGAAATTTCGGTGTCCATTTTGCTGCTGGCTTATAACTTGAATGGCGAATATTTTATGCACAACGCACTTACACTTTGGGCTTTGTTTACTTTCGTTTCATCTGCCAAGCGGCTTTCGCTTTTTTATGCGCTGCACTTCATTTTATTGTCGTGCTAAGCTGCGTTTGGGGAATTGAATGCGTATGTCCCGGGGCTTTGGATTATGGGCCCAGACCCAGAAGCAGACAGTTCATCAAGCCAAGTAGTAGTTGTGGCCATGTCGAATAGCGTCCTTTTCGTTTGGGGATGGCCAGCTTATGGCCGAGTGTGGCTTGGCCACATAAACTAAGGAAGATTCATGTTAAAGTTAACCTATAATATAAAAGTTACTTAAGAAGTGGTTAATTATCAAATTCCTGTATTTATATTTCGAATAGGTACAATACTTTTTAAGTATTTCGGTATTTAAGACATTTATAAAGTTTATACTAAAATCATTAAAAAATTAATTTTATATATTAAATACAAAAGCAAATTGGCTAAAATTTTATTAATTAAATTATGTTAAATAGTAAGAAAAATTAAACAGAACTATCTTTATTATTTTTGCAGACTTTCAAGGCTAATGTTTTGTCATTTCTTTAGGTTGTTTAAAACATTAATATTTTAAATAAAATTTGGTTTCCTTTAAGTATTGCGTTTTAATTGCGTTCAAAATAATCCCTTGGATATGTATTAACTGAAACTTAAATAAGGACTTTTCAAGTACGGTCGACCTGTCGCAAAATCAAAAGTGTATCCAGCCGACTTCAAACAAGCGTCACGCCCCTTGGAGCCATACGTTAAGCTCAATGTAAGCCGGCCCATAATTAACTAAAGTCAATTGAAAATTACAAAAAGGCTTAAGCACGTTGAGCTGTTGTCGGTGGAATGGAGCCCAGGGGCTGACAGCTCCCCGGGGTGGTCTATATGGCCATATGGACCGGCTCCAAGCCGGAAAAACCCCACCCGAAAATGAGTTTTCACTTTCATTCCGCCCGCTTTCTTCTGCTGGGCATCATCAATTTAATTTCGTAAGCTCACAAAGCGTTGCATAAAAAATGAACGTCCATTCATGTGGGTGTGAAATGTCGGAAAATGTCGACCCGCAGGCTTTAAATCCCCGAAAGTATCCAAAAAAGGGTGTGAACCGAAGCGTGTGCCGTTTTCAATATTTGCCAAAGCCACCCAGCATGCGGCTAATCTTGAAAATCTTGTACCACGTCACGGGGAAAACGCTTGCCGCATCAACAGTTCCATGTACTCCATCATTGGGCTGCTGACTCACCTTTTCTGGGGGAAGATTCGAGGTCGACTCCCATCCCGGGAGCCACATTTATTCGCCTCCGCCTGCTGGACAATTGCAATAAATGTTTCTGTTGCCCACTTTTAAGGGTTGGGTCGCAGCTTGCAGTTGGACGCCTTTAGGGCTTTTTACTAGCTTTTAAGCGAACAAGCAATCCGCATAAAAATTTCATTTAGATCCGCAGCAGCATCCCCAAAAACTAAAGGTACCATTTGAGGGACATGGGGGCGGTTTAAGTGCCGTTGCTGCCGTGCCAAGTCCCACAGGGCAGCAAAGGGGAATTGATTTGATAATTCTGATTGTTCTTTTTCCCCGTTTGATTGCCGGAAGTAGCGAGCAGGAATCTGGGGGAATAAAACAAGGGAAAGAGTATAAAAAAAGACCAAAAACAGGTATTAACCATTATTCAGCAAAGCTTTTTAATAAATAACTATTGTTAGAGGTGCATACGATGCAATTTTTCAAATAAAACAATTACCTAGACTATTAAAATGAATTTTATGCTTTTAAAAAATATATTTTATAAATTGAATAGTTCTACCATTTAGATTAAAATTTATTGAAGCAAGAAGTACATATATGTACATATAATAATTATAATAATAATTATAAAATGATAACAATTTTTTGATGAATATATGTATTAATTATGTCTTTAAAGTTGAATAAATAGATAAAATTATTAATAAAAAATGAAGTAAAGTTTACTTAAAATAATCAAATTCTAGTGATTGATAAATTATTTTAAAAGCATAAATATTTATATTTATTAATATTTCAGTTGTAAAGTTGATAAAATTAATTTTAAAAAATGTTTTATATTTAAAATATGTATGTAATTAACTTTAATCAGCCTATATTTTCATTCGATCAAAATGGATATTTGGGATTCTCTTTATTATTGAAAAATAGTATTTAAGACCTGCCACCCCTGCAGTTGGAACTTTTTTCGCAACGTACTAATCGGATTATCTGATTTTCCATTATTTACCTTTTCAGACCGTGCCAATCACAGTGATCCGACGATTGAGATCTGCCGTCGCTGCCCGCCGGACTACGAGGCGGAGTCGCTGCCCTCCTACACGATTGTGTCCGGACTGCCCACCTACGACGATGCCCTGGAGGAGTTCCGCAAGGCGGGCATTATCCTGACCCCCGCTGTGGTGCCCATCATTAAAATTTTCGAGTGCAACGAGAACGGCAAGGAACAGGCTGTGGGCTACAGCCTGGTGGAGACGAACATATCGGGGGCAGATGGTGGGGCGGACAACGTGTCGATAGCCTCGACCACCTGCAACTGCGGCAACTCCTCGCCCACCTCGTCGCTGCCTAGTTACAGTGCCGCCACAGCGGCTGCCATGGCAGTGGCGGCGGCTGCTCCTCCCCAGGTGATCGAATTGTCGCCGGAACACCTGGCCTCCTTGTCCCAGAAACGACTCTCCCTGCAGATCTCATTCAACAACTCGGTGCGTCGGCAATCGCCGCTTAGGAATCATCTACTCAGATCACGGGCGGTGGGGAATACAGCCGGAATGGGTCCATCGGAGGGGGCGGTGGGTGTGGCCATTCACGGGTCAGGAGGTCACGGTGGACATGGACATGGCGCAGGAGCCACCATCCTGCCCGCCCTGCACCGATCCGCTTCCACTATTTCACTGTCCAACGAACGCCAGTTGCTGGATCAACGCCTCAGGCATTTGCATCATCGCGGTTCCCTCTACTGAGAACCAAAGCTGAGCATCCCAACTGCCTGACTATTCCTTCCTAAATTGTATTCCTTACGTTATTCATATCCCAAAAGTTGTTAGTTTAAGAACAAAGACACAATAAACATACGTTATTTTATGATTGTTCTTGTTTCTAATTGATTTCAAAAGAATTTGAAGAAAAATATCGTAAAATGTTAAGTTTTTTAACGGTTGGGTTTATGTGAAGTCATTGCAAGTAATACTTACTAAGTATAAACAAAATAGCTAATTGTCTGCTAGACAGAATCTGCTAAGGAATGTGAGTTTGACTTTGAGTATGGAGATGCTCCCTCAAGTTCGGCATTCTTTAGGTTGCCTGGACTTATTTTACATGTTATAACATTTATAAAGACGGTTTTATGATATGTTTTGTAATGTTTTGTTTTTTGTTATTTGTTTTATTTGTTTTTTGTATTCTTAGCTATACCGCGGAACCTAAAGCACGAGATTGAAGTCGCCATCAGGGCCATTGAAATTTTGAAAAATATATACTCGTTGTTTTTTTTAGCGATTTTAAAACGCAAATCTTACGTGACCCACCCTGTATCATATATGATCGAAAACTATAGAGAACTTGAAATGGTTCATGAAAATTTTTGGCTGTGTAGCTTATAGGTTATAAGTTTATAATTTAAGCTATAGAAATCGTTAATAATCAATAAAGACACGTAAAGATACACAGAAAAAATTATCAAAAGTTTTAGGTGCAAAATAAGGGATGCAACATTTTAAAAAGGAAAACGCTTCATACAAATTTCATTTTACTTTGCATTTTTAAAACGTTTTCATTTTTATTTTTAAAACGTTTTTATATGAAAATGGCACCTAAAACGTTGTATAATTTTCTCTGTGTACTGGCATCTCCATTTATAACTATGGAAACAGAAAACATTGTTTATGGATATCAAACCTGGCTTTTGTCGTTATGTTTGGTAGTCAGAGTTTATATAACTAGCAGCAATGAGCGCCACAACACGTACTGGATTAGTTCCCACGCCCAAGAGGCATGTCAAGTATCTTAAAAAGGTAAGGGACAAATATTTGAGGCGTTAAAAAGCATACCAGCCATATTTAGATTAAACAAAAAATTAACTTTAGTGAAAATGTTGAAACCCTAACAAGTCCTTTAAAAGTGTAACATTAATTCGCCTTATGTCTTTTGAAAAGTGTCATCACATCACTTGTCAATTTGGTATCTCACAATATTTAAAACAAAACAAAAATGTCTTAAGATACTTTACTATTACAAAACAAGAGTCGGGTGCCCCGACAACTAGATACCCGTTATTCAGCTAAAGGGAGTGCGAGGGAGATGGAGATATGAAACTTTTATATGAATGGTCCGATTTGTACAATTTATGGATGAGTATATGGGTATTAATAACACTACAATGGTTACAAATTTTCAACTTGTTTTTTAATAATTGAAAGAAACCGATTTTAAGGTAATTTAATTTAATATTTATAGCGCAAAAATCAGCACGGCGATGTTTCGCGAATGCCGCTCAAGTTCGAGGCCACGCCCATGCCGCTTTCGCTACGCCCCTTTGGCGGGCTGTTTAACCCTTTTGCCAAGGGTTGCTCGGTGCTGTGCAATCATCCAGCTCCATCTGGGGTTAAGGACGTGATCAATCAGCTGAAGACATCGCTGGCGATTGAGGGTAAAAGTCAGCAGCACGGAAAACAGGACAAAATTCCCGAGGAGCCGGAACTGCAACCCCACGAGGCGGATAATATTCCGGAGGATCTGTTCCGGCGATATGCAGAGACGGATTCGCGACCGATGACGCCAACTCCCACGGTAACAAGTATCCATACGAGAACCAGTGCTGGATCGTTCTACCGACGATGCATAACACCAGAGTGGGGAAAACACGAAAATATTAAGAGGAAGAAAATCATACTGGACCTGCGGAGATCCCACTCCCAGGAGACTCTCTACTGGAAGCCCAGCTCCGATTTGACACAAAGCGGCTTGGAGGAGGACAAGAAACCCAAGAGTGCCGGTGCCAACGAGGACAAGAAGCCGAAGAGGCAGCCTTCCAATGAGCAGAGACCCAAATCTTCGATGGCCACGGCCAATTTGGCTCCAGGAGGAGATGCCACCAGTGATCAGGAGGCCAAGCCCAAAACCTGCATCAATGAACACGAACTTAGCGACGAGGATGTGCGCAGGGGCAAAAAACGAAAGAAGTTAAAACCAGCCCAAGGTGGGTATACCTACTATTTTATGGTTGCGAAGATCTCTTTAAAACTTTCATATTTTGAATTGAATTTTGAAACAACTATTAGTTTTTAAATTTAAACCATTTCTATATTACAGCCACCACCACTTTTCACTTGAGTGAGGATCCAGAGACTCAGGTGGCTGCTCTGGGCCCCGACTCACTCAATCCCAGTACCAGACCCAGTTTGATACCCAATTCACTCACCTTGCTGCCCAAGGATAAACGGGAGACTGAACGGGAACCGATCCTCTTAAAGGGAAGTTTTCTCACCGATGAAGCCTTTCAGGCCCTGAAAACCGATTTGGATGTGGATCTCATAGAAAACACATTTGGAAGATATGTAAGATCTGGTTTTAAAAATTAACATAAAGATATTAGGATAGTTAAACCCTTCACAACTATTAAAATAATATATTTACTTAAGCTTAATCGAGCTCTTCGAGAAGCCATCAAGTACATGCCACCCAAGCCCAAAACGGTGCCAAAACCTGCCGAAGATAAGGTTACCCCAGAAACAACATCTAAGATGCCGCGAAAGTTCTCCAAATCAGCAACGAGATTCGATGTACCCATGGATCTTTCTATGTTAAAAAGTCAGTAAAACCAAAGCTATTTAAGGACTTAATTCTTATCCGATTATCCGAATAGATATGACCCCATGGGACTATTTAAGCAAGTGCGTCTGGGTATCGCAACAGAGAAAACAGCTGTATAAAAGAGTGTTTTTGAAATACCTAAGTCGAATCGAGGAGCCGGAAAGCGAGTTGGCCGCCATGGGAAACGACGAACTGCCGGAATATAAATACAGGGAAAGAACCCTCGTCTGGCAGAGTCTGCCGCAAGCTCTGGAGGATGTGTTGGAGTTCCATGGAACAGAGGAAAATGTGCAAGGGACTCTCAGAATGTTGGGATACGAGGCACAGGGATCCGGTGACTTGGATTTCCGCGCCTGGTGCGGAATCGTCTCATTCGCGGAGAGATTGGCACTCGCTGATGAGTCAGGATCGGATGATTCATGCGACGAACTGGAAAAGGCCGACTTCAATAGCATGGAGCAAATAATGCCGGACTTCGCGGTGCCCGAAAAGCTCAAGGACATTTTCAACATAATCCGGAAGACGCATAAAACTAGGTACTAAAATATACTAATACACAAGGTTACAAAGTGATTTGTAATTGCAAGCAATAACATTTGCAACGGTATAAATATTACTTTTCATGCATTAGAAAATGACTTTTTAAATTTGGAGGATAATTGAGCAAAGATTTTGAATTTCGCGGACAATATACTGGAAAGGATTGAAATACCAACATTTAAAAAATACTAAGAAAATGCGACCACACCATTAACATGTGGCCAGCTATCGATTCAGCTAACGAAGTGCAATCAAAATGCTCTCTGAGCGAGAGAGGCGAGCGAGCGTAAGAGCGTAAAAATGGAAAGAGTTTCACAAAGTAGTAAGAGTTTCGTCTAAGAGTTCCCTGGATTTTTTAGGTGGAAAGTATCGACTGTTTGAGATTTTTTGGGGGGAAAGCAACATTTTCATCTGGCAACACTGATCAATTGTAAATTAATTAAATTAAAAATTAAATAGGAAAAACTGCTAATTACACATCATGGCCACTTTGGAGGACAAGTTACTGGGTGAGAAACTGGAGTACTACTGCAGCAGCAGCGAGGGCGAGGACAATGGCGACGAGGGGGACGATTCGAAGGGAGCTACTGGGAAGTCCCGATCCTCCGGCCTGACCATCGACACAAATCCGGATGCGACTCCGGCTGGCGGATACCGGCAGCAGCAGGGCTCCACGAACACGGGTCCCAAGGGCGTGGTCAAGGACTGGCAGCGATTCAAGCAGCTGGAGGCGGAGCGCCGGGACGAGACGGAGCGCCAGCGTCTGGCACTGGCAAAGAAGCTTACGATTACCACGGCCACCTCGGCGGAGGATGAGGAGCGCAAGCGGCAGGAGGAGCTGGACGCCGAGCTGGATGAACTGATGAGCGAGGAGTTCCTGCAGCAGTACCAGAAACAGCGGATGGCCGAGATGCTCCGGCAGACGGGGCACCACCAGCAGTTTGGAAAGGTGCAGCAGTTGACCAGCCACGGGGAATTCCTCGCCTGCGTGGAGCAGGAGAACAAGCACACCACCATCATCATCCACATCTACGAACGCCAGCTGGCCGCTTGTACCACCTTGAACAAATGCCTGGACAGCCTGGCCAGCGATTATCCGTCCATCAAGTTCGCCAAGATCTGCAGTACTGTGGCCGGAATGAGTCGGGATTTCCGCACCAAAGGATTGCCAGCGCTCCTGGTTTATAAGGCCCAAGCGGTCATCGGGAACTTTGTGCGGCTAACCGACGACCTCAGCGACGACTTCTTCGCCTCTGATGTCGAGAGTTTTCTCATCGAGCATGGCATTTTAGTGGACAGAGCTCTGTACAATTAATTTGTTGACTACAGCCCTTAGTTTATGACCTGACAAGTAACTAAAAAAGACGCATTGCGACATTAAATTAAATAAAAGAAACCGGATGTAGGGTTTAATTTGATACTACGAAAGAAATCAAAAGTAGTATGGCTAATTAGAATTTTTGTAATGTATGTCGAAAGCATTTTATAAAATGCAAATAAAATTTGAGAAGTCAGAAAATCAATATTTTTAGAATCTCAGAGTAACTTGTCAGATCAATTTGAGGCTTAAACGCCCCCACAACACCTGACCAAATATGTGTTCGTAAGACTAGCATTTAAGAGAACTTAAGCCAGACCCGCCCTTTTAGATTTTGCAATTTAATTATTTATTTTTTCCATTCAGTAATTAGTTACATTATATGTATGATTCTTTTCTCTTCCTTTTTTATACAGAATTTCTTAAAGTGCAACTTTCAAAAAATGGAAAATGTCTCAGAAAAATAATAAAATTCGATTAAAAATATTTGAAAAATGTATTCGAAATGCATTTTACACTTGAAATTGTATGGAACAGATCCTGCTCACTAAATATAGCGTATTTCTATAACCTTTCCGTCATCATTTACAATACGATTTATATTTATGTAATAGTATTTTAGTGGCTAATGAATGTACTTCACTCGAACTCGTACTCTGTAAGATTTATACAATTATATATTTTATAGCTTATAGCCTATCATATACAGCAATAAAAATGATGTCGATACAATAAAGTATTTCTTTTTTGCTAATCAACAAATTGGTGTTTTTTGTAATTATTCATTGCTAAGTTCTGGGCAACATTCTGAGCTTTATATACTAATTTCTAATATTTAATGGATGCGTTTCATACTACGTATGAAATGGCCAAAGAAGTGGTTTTCTTTTACATTCGTTTTATTTCCTTAGCTAACATTCAGATTATTTTATAATGTAAATTCAATTTAACAAACACACCAAGTTATGCATTACACAGCGAGGAAATTGTTTCGTTCTCTAACTTCGCAAAGAATTTTTCAATTTAAGCTGAAAAATCTCCAAGTCTGGGGTGAAGGGGAAACGGGACTCTCTTTAGTAGCGGGGCAGTGGAAATCGATCTGGGTAGGGTTCAAAGGGACCTTCTGCAGACCATATACTTGGATTGGAACTATCAAAAACTAGTCGTAGAGGTTTCTCTAGATAAATTGATATATAAAATGGAATTATCTCGTTTGTTTTAGCTGTCGTTTGGTAGTCCTGATTCCCCGCGAGAAGGGCTGTTTTCGCATATCGTGTAGTAAATATACGTATTAGATATATCTTGGACACATAGACATACATGTATATATGTACACATAGCACTATTAACGATAACATCATTGAAATAACATCCGATTCACAAATTGATTTCCGTTCGCAATTACACGTATAATTTGAAAACGCTTAACTATATATTAAATGCTAAGTTGTTGTTTTTATCTTTGTAAGAATAATGTAGAATTTATATTAAATATTTTCGATTGGTTTCTGTTTAGTTTTGCTTTTGTACTTGACTGTATCAAAAATGAATGTATATCTGTAATTGGGTCTATGATTGCATTTAAAGAGCTGCATTCATTCGAACAGTATAAATTTGAACAGCTTAGAAGTAACATTTATAATGGATCTTATAAAGACAGAGAGTCGGCCTCGAAATCGATTGGTTGGATTGTTCTGATGCTACACAGTTAAGAAATTCTTCTGCTTTTTGTATCGTTGTTTCGGTTTGCGATCAGGTGAAAGTTTCGTTTATTTTAATCTTGACAATGCTCAAGTGAGATTCTTGGCTAAAACATAAGTAAAATCAACCTAAATCACACAACGAAATGAATGCTGAATAAAATTTGGCAATTTGTTGCTGTATATAGTTTGTTTCAGTTGTAAATTTTTGTTTTCATTCGTTATTTTTTCATGTTTTTGTTTTGTTTGTTTAACTAAAGAAAATCAGCCTTTTCTTGCTATACACATTAAATACATATATCGTTTACCATAACCTAATATATGATGTTATTTGGGGTGTCACGGGAATCTCTAGAGATTTAACATTGTTCTCGATAAGGTAGAAATAAGAAACTGGTTGTAAAAATCAGCATCTGCATAAATATGATATTCTACGTAGCAATGGATTGAATGATTTACATGACTGCCGCTGCATCGTTTACAACCAGCCTTATTATAATGGTTATTTATATGTAAATCTCCAGAAATTTCTTCGATACCCCCGATTTTTGTGTGTGTTTTTGTGTTGGAAGTATACGTATTAAAAATGATTTTCATTTAAAAATGGTTAGATCTTATCATAGTCCGATGTGTCCTGGGTGTCCTCAGTTTTCGTTTCAATAGGCTGTTGTCCATGTTACAGCCGCGGCGGCTTGAAGCTCAGCGTGGTGCTGCACTCCACTCCCACATCCATTGCATCTGGTGTTGAGATGCCGCACTCGGCAATGGAATTCCTCACCGACGGTGGCTGCTCGGCACCCGGCAGTAGACCCACCATCAGCAGGGGTTTGTTCAGCACCGGAACACCGCCGGCCGATCCTCCAACTGCTCCAGGATTTCCGGTCAACTGATCACTGCCCAGGCTATTGCTACTGTTGCTCTGACTATTGCCGCCGATCTGCTTCTCCTTGTTTCGCCGCAACGAGGATCGATACTGGCGGGGCACATTGATGAGCAGCCGCCGGGTGGTGGGATTGTGGGTGGTGTTGGTGGCGCCTCCAAGGCCGGGATTAAGGCCAAGACTGGCGACCGGTCGTCGGGCCGCATACTGAATGGACTCGGCGCTGTTACTCAAACGGATGTTGCCAACTAAAATCGGGTTCGGACATAAAGTTGGGACAAAGAAAAAAAGAGGAGAAATAATATTGCTGATGAGTTACTTTGTTTCAATTGGAGGTCTGGTCTTGGAGTAGCAAATAAATGTTGGTGTTGGTTTGTGGTTGAGTCGCTTTCTTGATGTTATATGATGGCTTACTACTGTTGTTTGCTGTGGTTGTTGCAGCTGCTGGCCGTCTTTGTGGGCGTTCCGACGACAACAACTCACAATAAGGTTAACAAATAAATATACAAAATGTGGACACAACACACAAAACTCGGGGTTAGTACGCAAAATCAAACAACAACAAGTACAACACACGTAATTATGCATGTATCACATGTCTGGGTGTATCGAGTGTAAACACACAAAAAACAACACAAAAAGTTTCGACATCTTTCGATTTTGGTTATACACAGTATAAATAAATAATAAAGTTTATTATTGTAAAGCAAAATAATAAATGGATAAATGAGAGCAACGTACACACAAATAAATAGTTCAATATTTGATAGCTATATCAAAAATAATACAAATTAAAAGGTAAGTTTAACAAAATTCCGATGGGCTGGTGGTGGCGACAAAGAAATCTTGGCCTATCATGCTTGGTTATGGGTATTAAAATTAGATTGGGTATTCCCTTTTCACAAATACATCTTAATACTTAGGCATGATAAACACTTTGTATTCCTTTTAACAAAACGAAAATAAATTAATATCTTAAAATTAAGTATGTTTAGCAATAGTTGGACATAAGCAAAATTTATGATTGGATGCAATTGGTAGCTACAAAACACAAGACATTTCATTCCGATTTTTCAGCTCGCTTTAACTGCTGCGTTTTTTTTTTGTTGTTCAAAATAAAAAGTCCAAAACATTGAAAATGACTGTGGCAAAGTTGTTGTTGTTGTGGTTATTGTTGCTATTGCTGTGGCCGCTCCTGTTGTTGTTGTCTTGGGGCATATTGGTGGAGGTCACCTCGAATGATTGATGCAACGATGAGGCGTTGCTGCTGCGATGTTGCTGCCGTGGCGTTGAGTGCCGCAGCAGCAACAAAGCCGCCTGCCTGGGCTCCACATGATGTTGCAACTCGTGGGCCATCAAAGTGTGTAGGCCACCGCCATCCAGTGAATCGCCATCACTATCGGTGGTGACCTCCGCCAGTTGTCCCTCGCGTACAACTACAACAGGCTGCAGCCGGTGCAAGCATTGACTGGAGTAGTAGCATGAATTGCCGAGCGGTTCGTGTAGATAGTTGGCCAGATCGTCGCCGAAATTAGTGTTGTTGTTGGTGGTGGTGGCGAGCGTAGTTAGTCCGGCATTATAAGTACCCGAATTGACGTCCAGCAGCAGGCGACGTTGCTGCTGTTGCTGTTGATGTTGCATGGGCGGTGGTCTCAAGAGACCCTTGGAATGTATCTGTTGCTGCTCCTGCTGCTGCTGTTGTTGCTCCTTCTGCTGTCCGTAGCTATCCTCGGTGTCCATCATGTCCTCAAAGCGTTGCTCTTGTTGCTGTTGTTGCTGCTGCCTGCGATAATAGTGATAGAGCAACGCCGCCTGGCTCCGTTCTCCTTCCGTTTGCGCCTGCCGCATGTCCCTGGTGCTGCCGCCTCCCAAATATCCAGCGGCAGCGGCCAAACAGCAATTGCTGCACGTGTCTGCCGGCAATTGCAACGTGACCACCGCATCCCGGGGACCCAGGAACCATTCGGAGCGGGTGCGCATGCGTGCGGTTTGGCGTTCATGGACCTAACACATTTTCCCATTTCGTACATGTTTTCAACATTGCAATTATTTATTTGTTGTTGGTGGGTTGTTGTTGTTGGTTGTCGTGTAGTTGTTGTTGTTGTTGGTGGAAAGACGGGGGGATTCAAAATTTTCGCATTAGAGTTTTTGGCAATTGAAATTTTCGATTTAGCTAGCTGTAATTTTTTGCTTGATTCACTTAATTTAAAAAATGTAAAAGGCAAAATCAAAATATTGAAATAAACAAAGTTCACAAAATAAAATGAGTTAACAATTTTATGTTTTAGTGATATATAAAATTTAGCAAAATCAGCGCAGTGGGAAAAGTGCAAGATTATACAAAATGATGGAGAGAATATTATAGGGTATTCACCATAAAATTATTTTAGAGATACAGAAGAAGATCCTTAGTCCGGCTTAACTTTACCATGAATACCCCAAATATTCGAAACAAGCACATTATAATTAGGTAGAAACATTCAGTGAAAAAACCGCCAACAAGCGCTTTGATTGCTTATCTTGAGGTGGAAACAACATTCAAGAATTAAATCCTCCAAAAATAAGATTAATTACAAATGCAATTTTGGGTTTTGTTGGCTCGTGTTTTGTAGTATTTGCATGATTATGTTTTCGCATTTTCGTGTTTTCTCGTTTTGCTTATAGACTAAATGTTATTTGGTTAAATATTAACTACATACATTTATGCGGAGTGCAACAAACAAATTAGAGACAAGACAGGCAAGACAAAGGCTTCTATGCTACATAGACAAGACAGACAAGCGACAATAAATCAAAATGGTGCACAGTTCATGGGTAGCTTAAGTGTCTAAAAATATATTACAAAGTAACGATTACAACAAAATCAAAGGAAATCATATCGCTAGCTTATAATACACAATGTTCTAGTTACTTCTGATATGCCACTTTTTTGTACAGCAAATGATAAGACTGAGAACATTAAATAAATAATAATAAAGTTGAACATAGTGTGCTACATCTAAAGATAACTACATTTATATACGGTGTCAAGAGTTTTGAAAAGATTTGTATACTTCTGCGATAATTGATCCAAGTGTTTTTTGGGTCCGTAAAATATTGATAAGGAAGACAATCCACGGATCCGTAAAATCATTATTCTTATAAATTTGCAAAACTGATACAGTCGATAAATATTTAAATATTCGAATTTTTTAAACTGTCGGTTCAAAATTAACAAAAAAAAACTTTTTTATACCCAAAATAACTTAACCAATGTTTATTATTTTCACGATCACGATCAAAGACTCCCGTATTTCTAAACAGTATTTACAGTTCCAATGTTTTTAGATTCAGACTTATATAAAATTGATAAAAAAAAGTGATCTTATTGCTTACATATTTGTCACTCCCAAGCTTTTCGATTATTAAATACGCAATTTGGTGTTTAGTTTTATTTTGTTGCAACATTATATAGCACTCGTTTTTTATTTAGTGAAAATAGGTCTTTGGGCATAGAAAATGTATTTATAAAGGTTTTTATGTTTTTGTTGAAATGGTTTAACATTTTGTTGTTCTCGTTTAAAATGTTTTTGTTTCGGTTTTTCTTTGTAAAAGAAGTTTGAAACAAAATGAAAAATGAAATTATAATATAAACACAATATGTAAAATAAAAAATATAAATTAATTTTTTTGCTCCGTTTTTAGTCCTTTTTTGTACAGAGTTTTGGTGAAGTATGTTGATTATTTTTGTACTTTTTGTACAGTTTTAGGGGTGTAAGGGGTGTGAGGGCGTAGATTCTTCAATTTCTTATGTCGTACAATTATATAAAATGTGTTGTTGATTGTTGTTGTTGTTGTGTAAGTAGTAGTTGTTTTTCGTTGGCAGGCGCAAATTGTTTGGTTAGATTATGAAAATATTAGAAAAAACTAGGCAAACATTTCCAAAAATGAAACAATTTTGAGCAATTTGCTGAGTGATTCGAGTTAGAAGAGAGTCAAAGTAGGAGTGAGTGATAGTAGAGAGATTAGAGGGGATAACATTTCCAATTGACAAAACTCAAACACAAGAAACGAAAGAAATTAAATTAAGGTATTACATAAGGTTCAATTACAATAAATCAAAAATTCGCAACAGAAAATGGAAGAAATAAAAAAGGTCGCTTAAAAACTAATATATTCTTGGTTCTTGATTCTTTTTCATTTCCTGGAAAAAAGAAACCAGAACTTAAAAGAAATTCGAGCATTTGCAAAGGGGTTAGACCTAGGATCTAAATAGATGGTACGTTCTACACAACGGTCGCAATATCTCAAACGGAAATGCGTGAGCCCAGCAAGAACTCGTCCCTCACCTGTGGCAGATACGAGAGGCTCTTGGTGCTCTCCGCATATCGGTTGACGGCCCTCAGCTCCTCCATGGTCATGCCGCCCTCGGCTCCACCTCCATTTCCGTTTCCGGATCCTCCATTGCCTCCTCCGCAGTTTGAGCCAGTGGCCCCAGCCGAATTGGAGCTGCAGGAGCTGCTGTGTCGTATGCCCCGATTGCAGCGGCTGCAGGTCCGCTGCTTGAGCTTGGGTGGCGTGGGATTACCAGCTGCTGCTGCTGGAGCAGCCCCTCCAGATCCTCCAGCTGCTCCCGATCCCGTACGCCTTTCTCCTCCTCCATCGAGGCTCTTGGTGCCCGTGCGCAATCGCCTCTGATGGTGACTGCTACTCGGCGGTGCGGGCTTCTTTTTGTTCTGCCGATAGCGTCGCTTGACAAAGGTCATCTCATCTTCATCCTCGTCGTCGTCATCATCGTAGTCCCGCTGGTGTTGAAGCTGCACCTGCTGCTGGTGTTGTTGGTAGTGATGTGGCTGCTGGGCTCTCTGCTTGTGGCGATAGATGCCCCGACTTCCCTGCGGCGGCGCTATGCTGCTGATCTCCAATTCGGCGCCAAAGTCATGAACACCATCCAGCTCATCGTTATCCTCATCGTCGTCGGCATAGTCATCGTAGTCGTAATCCGTGGCATTGCCATTGCCATTGCCATTGCCATTCCTCTTCGCCGGCAACGGAGACGACGTCATGGCGTAGATTCCGGGTCCCTCCAGCGAGACCGAGAGACGGGCGCAGCTCTCGATGAACGAGTGCTCCGGGGAAACTCCCAGCGACAGGACACTGTTCTCCAACGCCGAACTGGAGCTGGTCAGCAGGGCGGGCGTCGAGCGGGACTCCTCCTGGGCCACTAAATCAGGTCGGCAGTGGGTTATAACAAATGCATTGGATGACTCGTCAAAATGAGAGGGGTACAAACAACTACTGGGCATGCAGCAAAAAGCTAGAGAATGGGGTGGTGCAGTGCGGGTGGGGTCTGTAGACTAGAGGCTTATCTTTTCGGGACACCAGATGACCAAAGATGAGCTTATCAGATATTGGATACATGTTTGTTGATCGCATTCCCCCACACACACACAGACAGAAGTTAGATCGGACAGTGTGGCGTAAATAGAGGTGGAGATTTCCAGAAGCAAAGCACAATAGAGAGTATGATTCTAGCTATATCTACGGATAGGTAAACACTTATCGGTACTCACGTAAGCCCCAACGCTCGCATTGGCACTGCAACCAGGTCTTCTCCGCCTCCAAAGAATGTTGCACTGTGGGGAAAGCGATAAAAAGTTATTAGCCAGAGGAATTTCGAATGCTTCAAATTCTATATTAAAGACCGGGTTTGGAAAATAATTTTACCAATCAATATATCGATTAAGGACAAGCTAGGCAGAATGAGTCAACTGCCTAATGATTCATGAGCAATTTGGATTTTTAAGTTCAGTCCAATTCCCTGCACTTATTTGATTTAATGTCTTCTAACTTAACCCAATCAAGTTTATACACGCTGATGATACAAGAAGTTCATGAATTGATATATGCTAAATTAATTTATTTTCCAATTAATGTTCTGTCCCTTGCTGAGTGCACAAACTCCTATTCAATTGATTTTTTAGTTCCCAAACTAAAGTGATATACCACTCACGTGCGTATTTCTGTTGAGCCAACTTGCCACGTGGCGGTGGTGGATATTGAAAGCTGCATATCCACTCGTCCTGCACCTTGAGAATGCGTCCAGTGACGCGGGCGTAGTACTCGTAATTATCTCGCCCAAAAATGTCGTGTGTGGCAAACTTATCAATTATATTCTGCATGATCTTGGTAGAGACCTAAAAAAACAAACGAAATACAATTCGAAAATCTTTTTTTTAATATAAAATTGATTATCAAACTCACCTTGAACTTGAGCACATCCTCCATGCGAGCGGTCTTGCCATCGCTCACGCAGGATTGAAAGAAACTGGGGGCCACGGACACGCCCAACGCCTCACTGGTCATTCCTGTGGAGGCGTGGGCCGCATTGCTCGCGATGACCCGGAATGTGCCGAACAGTAGAACTAATAGATGCTGTGTGTATTTCGGCAGCGAACCGAAGAGTCTGCAAGGGGGAAAAGAGAAAGGTTCTTTAAAAGAATGTCGGTACATAAATCTTGGAGATATCAAAAGCACACAGGAAAAAATTAGGTACTACCTAACTGGTTTTGTAATTAACCTTTCCATACATATCCTAGTAATCCTATTGGTTTTACAAATAAACTGTTTAAGCCTAAATTAAGATATATTTTTATTTTATTTATTTGCGCTCCTTTTTTAAAATAAGAAAAGAAATTACAGAAAATTTAATAACGTTTCGTTATAATTAATAATTAAATTATTTGTATAAAACTACATTTGTTTTTAAATTCTTTCTTACATTTAGAACAAATGTACACTTGTTTTTAAATGCATGTGATGGTAAATGTTGATTGCAGACTTGATAAATATTTATTAAGATCTCTTATCATAGCGAAATGAATGGCTTGAACTAGTTGAGCTGGCAGGGCAATTGTTAGTCATGCTTTTTGTTTTTATTGCCATTACAGAAGTGCACTGACTCATTCTCAGGTGAACTACTGCTGGCCGCTTGTTACCCATCCAAAATCCAAATCATCGCCTGGCCGAGCCGGGCCGGCAAAGAAAGTCAGAGCAGCTCCTCTGTTCACACTTTCATTTTGGCGTGCCTAATGATTTTTCGAAACAAATGGTTAAGCCAAGTCTGCGGGCCCCAGCTGCAGCTCGGTGACTTTGGCAGGGGAAGAAGAAAAACTGGTTGGCAACCTCCTAAGCGTCCACATTACACAACTTGATAGAGGTAGCAGCAAACCAAAATAAAAAAAAACCAAACCAAAGCCAGCACCAAAAGCCAACACTACAAGCCAAGCCAAGCAAGGCAAGCTATACGAAAAAAAAGGAAAAATAAAACTCTACTCAATCAATTAATGCTTTAAAAGCAACACTCTCCGCGCAACATCTCTCCGAAGCTGGCGCTTAAAAAGTGAAAACTTCAAGATCCAACCGCAAATGCTGGGGGAGATGGCGAAGTGGGGGCTAAAATCGCTTGACAATGAACTATACTATAATGCGATGGCTGTCTGGCTCTATTTTCATTTTGCCCGCGAAGAAAGAAAAACAGACTAACGAGAGAAACGACAGCTTAGTCCGATAAGTGTTGCATTTAGAATGAATATCTCTGTTCGAAAAGGGAGTGCAACGATAGGGTTTTCAAAAATAAATGGAAAATATTGGGCATTGAAATGAAGAAATAAGCCAACACAATTTATACGATGATGGAACCCGCATGAACTGTCACAAATGGAGAAATTCAAAGTGGTAAAGTGAGAGGTGGGAACCTTAAAAGCCGTAAATTACCCACACAAGACATTAATCTATAACATGTTGGAGAAAACTGAGAACAAGATGAGCAGAAATTTCTTGGAATAGCTAATGGTGTTTTAGATAATAAAAATAGAGTTAAAAGAACAAAAAAAGTAGTTTAAAAACAAAAAATGAAAAATATGGCTCTAATATATTAACCTTTTACCTTTTAAATCCCAGTTTCATTTACTAGTTTCATATTAGAATCATTGTCTAGTCTATCTAAATTGCAGAAAATCGATGTGGATGATCGAGTTCTTTTAACTTTGTTCATATCTCATCTGCTGACAAATTTAGTTATCAAAGACACTCCTATTAAAAGTCGCTTCTGAACCTTTCTAGGGTTATCGTTGGTCAAGGTTTCGCCGAGTTCCCAGGTTCACTAGTTCATTGATATCTCCCAATTTGTTTACTCAAAACTACAAGCGAGTCAATAATGCGATGTGAACAACCGAAGCAATGCCACCAGACCCAACCCAAGCCAAACAAGCACTATGGTAAACCCTTTCCGAACGACCACTAATCAAACAACCATTGCATTGTAAATAAAAAGCGAAAAACGTGCCACTAAAGTTATCCCAAAATAAAAAAGGAGGAATTCTTATCTTATCTATACAAATTTAAACTACAGATGTTGCGGCTCCTTCACTGTGAACATTTGAACTCCGTGGAGGCCAGAATGATAGTGGAGCAAAGCTTATGATCACCTCGAACTCTTGGCCAAAATTCGCCTGATAACGACGATTATCAATTACTAGTCATTTAGTTTTCGCTTGTTTTGGCGTCGGGTAACGCCCATAAAGCGGAATGCGTACAAATCGTTTATTAATTACATTAATTACGTGGAATGCTGTTAAAAAAACATAAACAAAAAACCGCAGAAACCTCAGCGACCGAAAGCGGAACAAGTGTTTACGTCTGTTGATATTGGACAGATAAGCAATATCATTGAACCAAACCGTATTACCGAACCCTACAAAAAGTACCTTAATGCTATGAGTAATTGTGGTTTATTGTTTACTTTATCATTTGATGATTTTTACCTATTTCACCTTTTCTTCGTGATTGATGGACGCGTTTGGAATCGACGGTCCATTAGGGTCTGTGGATTACCTTATATAATTGCGTTGCGCATGCGCCGTATCAGTCCGTTTTTATTCCACTCATTTACATAATCAATAGGCCAAACAAAAAGAGGCACAAATAAAGACAATAAAAAACCGGCAAAAGCATTAGCATACACACGTTTCCACGAAAGAGTGCTAAATAGTTTCCGATTTTTTTAATTTAGTATTTGCCATGCGTAGCTTCTGCGTATTGATCATTGACAGTCAGACAAACCCGCCATATTATTTAGATGAATCATTTTCATTTATTGTTAACGTTGTTTATTTGCCCTGCCGTTGGCAGACTTTTTTTCTTCATTCATAAAAATGAAATATGTCGGACAGTTTTTTATTCGCCTTTTTTTCTCCGTTTTGTTTGTGCTTTGCCGCATTTGATTTGCTTTTGTAACAGTATTTTATCACAATATTATATGTGTGTCTGCAGATATATGCGATTTGTCTTCAGTTTGTTACGTATGAGAAGTCTCGGAAGATGCG
Source organism: Drosophila lutescens (assembly GCA_037075285.1). NCBI lineage: Eukaryota > Metazoa > Arthropoda > Insecta > Diptera > Drosophilidae > Drosophila > Drosophila lutescens. The sequence continues at coordinate 513,275 of JBAMCF010000013.1, read as the reverse complement.
ATGCTCTGCCCTACAGAGAAACCAGTTTCTCGATATTCCCACAAAACAAACTCAACTCTTTTGTGACACTTTCGAGAGGAGATCTCCATCTCCGCCGCGGTTTCAGTGGCTCGCAGCGGAGTGAGTAAGTCAAGTGAGTGAATTATGCCGACTGTCGAGGTCTGTGTAAGTGATAAGTGAAATATCATACACAAGATAATTGAGTTTCCTTGCAACGCATATACATATGCATACTTCAATGGCTTACATTAATGAACAAATGCATAATACACTTTGTGGAATTCAGCTGACTGATAGCTTATAAATACTGCATTATTCAAAGGCTTTTCAGGGCAATAAAGAGGGAAGTACGGACATTTGGTCTACAAGGTTTTGTTTTACAAATATTTACAATTAGAAACCAGATTTTATTTAGGTCTTTATTTTTCAATTACAGAAAACTGTAATTCCAATACAAAAATTGTTTTACAATTTAATATAAAAATGTTTATTAACTTATTTATAAAATTGTATCTCACCAAAGAAATGTGTATACAAATAGAAAGTTAGTCTGTCGTTTACAAATAAACAGGGCGAATAAACACAGTACCAATTCGCAGTAATCTTTAAAATAACACTGCCTTAAAAACAAAAATGAGGCTTAAATATAACTATTTGTAATACCTAAGCTATTTTAAACACTGAACCCTGACATGCCTTCCGCTATCAACAAACGGATGCCTCATTGAAATCCACATTTTACAAATATTCTTAAACCCGACAGATAAATGTTGGTAATTTTTACATGCAATGCTATCGGGTGAATGTGCCTATAAAAATAACAATATGTAGATCAATTGATATGGTCGCCGTTGTTAATGAATCATTTACATTAGGTCATAAAGAAATAAGTTTATGTTAGTCTGTTCAGAGAATTACGCATCACTTGAGCAAACAAAGGGCATTAAGTGTCTTTGAGTATTAAATGGAAAGTGTGTGTATCTCTGGATTGCTTATCGTATCGGCAACATTTTTCGCCTACTAAGCAGGCCGGATCGGGCAGTTTTATAATTATGCTGCTCATATCGCTTATATCTTTAAGCTCCCCTCCGTTTTTTCTGTCTTTCTGCATCAGCATCAATATTCATTGCGGCAAGCTCAATCTGCATCGTCTGTTCACTTCCACGCCCAAGTTTCCAGACTGGAGAGTCAAGTACACAGAAAGAATAAGTTTATTCTGAGATGATATCAGATAATAAATTATGTAATCAAATTTTGTCATACCTTTTCAAACATTTGTGGAAATAAGCCCTGTTGAACTATTTTATTGTATTTGGCATTCTTAAATGAAGACATCACTTAAGATTTGTTTATAAATGTTCTCCGTGCAAGTTGCAGATTCAGTTGGATAAAGTGGCAGCGAGAGCCTTTGTGTTCGTTTAACAGATGCGAAAACATAACCGCAGCGGCAGCCAGTTTTTTATGTCGGCTGTTGTAGTTGGCCGGTCGGCACAATACAAAAGACAATACGTCATAATAATGAACCAAGCTAAAGCAATACTCGCACCAACAACACCGAATGCACGATAATAAATATACTAAGTGCAAACATCACGATATGCGATGGATGACGACTATGACCCACCAACCAAGCTAACGACAATGCCCTGATTACACTCGACAACCGATTGTTTGTTTTGTATCTTGGTGATCAATCATGAACATCAGATAAGACATTTCCTTTCCTTTCCGATGTAACAAATTAGCAGTACAAAGTTTTTGTATAAATAGTCTATGTCTAAGTAGTCTCTCAGTATTTCATTAAAATCATGAAACCATTCGAAGATTTGTTAGTTTTTCTTAAAACTGGACTTTACATTGGTTATCTAAGAAACCAATTTAATAACGTCATCGACTCATTATGTGACTAAAGAAAACAATAACTCAAAACAAAAGAGAGTATCGACCATTTAATATCCAGCCTGAAGTTCCGAAATCGATATGTGGCTCTAAACACTTCTTCCCGAAACTAAAATACTCTTGTGCTATACAAAATAGCGCAAATAATTGTTCAGAAAGAAAGATAAGGGTTTTATTAAACAAAAAAAGCGTAACAAACACATCTTATCAAAAATTCATTAGGCAAAATTTTTTCGGATAAGAGCAGTTCCCTGACCTCCAAGGAACCCAATAAAATTCCCTGATGGCCAGTGTATATCCGCCATATGTTTTTAGTGGCTGCGTCTGCACTGTTCGGTTGATCGGCGTTCAACGTTCAGGGCGATTCACTGAGGGAAAAGTGCGAACCCAAGAGAACCCTTGAAGAAAAGAAATACAGACGGTCCGGTCCACTGACGTAAATTTCCACGCTTTTCGTATGTTTATAAGTACATTTTTTGCGCTCGCTTTATTTAACATTTATTGGTTTTGTTTGGCATTGTTGTTTATACACGTCGGCGGCAGTTTCAAGTTTATATTTATGCAAAGTCAAAGTCGAATGGCTACTCCTGAGGTGGCAGTCGATAAAACAAAGGGAGATTAGCAAACCCGTAAAGGCACACAGGGTTCTACCTGAAGATCTACAGTAAATAGCACTAATATATCTTAATGTTTTAATTTGTAGTGCAATGAATTTAGGTTTGGTACTTCACCATTCCTTTTAAGTTAAGAAAGTATACTCTTGTCGCAAAAGGAAAAAAATTAACACTTTACTTTCTCGACTACCTTTAGAACTTTATTTAGTTTTAAGGACTAACCAAATTCGGATACTTTTTTAAACAATATGTGAGTAAAAATTTCAAATTGTAATGAATTAGTTTGCAAGGTTTATCTGCTGTATCTACGTATCCGTAAAACTTTTGTTTTTAGCAACCCCGACACCTTTAGAACTTTATTTACCTTTAAGAACTAACCAAATTCTGATACTTTTTTAAACAATTTGTGAATAAAAATTCCAAATTGTAAGGAATTAGTTTGCAAGGTTTATCTGCTGTATCTGCGTATCCGTAAAACTTTTGTTTTTAGCAACCCCGACCGAAAAACCGATAAATACAACGAGAAAACAATGCCATGCCTGTAAAGAACCACGTATAATACAATAATAATCAGGAAGCGAAACCTCAGTCGTCTGGAAGTGGGCGATGGAAGGGGGAGGGCCCTTTCAGACGTCGGATGATGACGACGGGCTTATCGACTTATAGACAAGAACGTTGTTTTTGTTGGTAATGTCATTTGCAGTTTTTACCATTTGTTTGTCTAGACCAACAAAAGCGGGCAGAAATTTTCATTCCTCTTCTCTTCATCCTTTTTGCACTTATCAGTATTCGCTGCAGTCAGTTTTCCCTGTGCCATCAACAATTGTCCAGCAGGCAATTGTGTAAATAGCCTATTAACTATGGCCAACGACTAAGAAGAAGAGTATAGTGTGTATGTATGTATAATTGAAGAAAGGGAAAAGAAAGGAGGATGTAGAAAGAAAGAAAGAAAGGGAGAAAGAGCAGCTGGCAATAAGACAGCTGATCGGGTGGAAAATGTGACTCAGAATCCTATCCCAACAGATTTTGGCCTTGCAAAATAAGACTAAGAACTACTTTTACGTCTGACTTAATAATGTAACTACAATTAAACATTTAAGTGTTTGTAAATTAACCTAAACTTGACTTTTACAATTTATCACACAACAACATTTGTTATATAAATCTTTTTTTTAACTCATTTAAAGAAATGGCTAAAAAGTAGGTCAAACTTGTATCCTTCTCCAGAACTTTAAAATTGGGGAGTTGGAGAAATGCGACTGTACAGATAGGAGTAAAACAAAAAGCAACAGGCGTTGGAAAAAGCTTGCGAAAGCTCTTTTTAGCCAGGCAACAAGTTGCGAATAACAGGACTAACTGAAAAGAGAGAAATTGGGAGAGTGGGGGGAGAGAGAGGGAAAGCACTAATAATCACACTCTCTTCCAGCAGCTGCTTTCTTGATTTTTTCTTTACGCCTTTCTGCCGTGTTTGTAATTTACACAAAACAAAACTGCCAAAGAAAACAATACACAATTGATTTTTATATGTATGTATATATTTTTTGACTATTGCAAAAACGTGCAACAATGACGTCGATGCGGTGCAACAACAACAAATACAAAAAAGGCCAGCAGCTGGAAAGTACACAAACAAAAATGATGTGCCAACTGATGGAATTGAGCACTATATCTCTCTCTCTTTAGTTCTCTCTCTTTTTTTGCGTTTACTTTTAATTGATACAAAGTTTCCAACGCGTGTCTATTTTTAAAGGTGTTGTTGTTGTTGTTGTTTCTTTCGGCAGAGGCGCTATTTTCGCGCATTTTGTTTGATTTGATTCGATTGTGATTGCCTAATGTTTTTTTTGTTGCTCCTGTAGTTGTTGTAGTGGCTGCTGTTTTTGTTATTGCTGGTGCGCCTGCCCCCAAAAAGTAAATAAACAAAAGTAGCCAACGCAGCGCAGCAGCAACAATTACAATAAATGTGTATATAATTGTACAGGTTTGAAAAGTTTACACACACCCACAGTGACGGTCAAGAAAATAGTTCACAAAGTCAATAATAAAATCTTTAACTACATTTCATTTTGGAATCTATCAAATAATGAAACTAAATGTAGTCTGTTTATGTATTTGTATTTATGTATTCATGTTTAAAATTATACATTTCAAATTATTTTTGTAATAAAAAATACTGTGTGGTAATATTGAACATGTCCTTCTTCAACATTTCAAACATTTTCGAAATAGCTAAAAATTATTTTTTTTATTTGGTACCAAATAAACTCTTTTTAAAAATGTAAAAAAAAAGCCATTATTAATTAGTTTTTAAGCATTTCCTAATATTATTTTTAAATCACGAGTCTTTCTGCAAACACAATACTAAGTTCTCAGCCGCTGCTGTGTGCAGCAACGCACAGGTTGCCAAACTGAAAATATACGTTTTCCAATTCACCTCTTTTTCCCCCGAAGAGCTCCGCGCGAAATGAAAATAATTTGGCGGTCGATTTCTACGCATGTAGAAGTTTAAATTTATGTTTTATTGCTGACGTTATTTGTTTACACGCACATTTAGCGTATAGCGATCGGTGTTTCAGTGTTCGGTGTTTAGTGTTCGGCATTTAATGTAACCAATGGATCTGATCTGCTGACGCAGTAGCATCTCCCATCTCCCATCCCCGACCATATCCATCTCAATCAGGCGATTGTTTAGCAAATTAACCAACCGCCAGAGGAAGCCCAAACAGACAAATCATTTCTGCCTGTCAATTGCAATCTATCGGCTCTAAATGTTCGATTTCTTAATTATTGCAGGCCTCTCACTTTGCGAAAAAAAAGAAAAAGGAGCGAAAAAAAAGAAAACAATCACAAATTGCAGCAGTCAAATACTTCGTTTACTTTTAATTGAGCCTGCGTTCGTGGGTTTCTTTGTGTTATGTTGGCCCACGCTTTATGCTCTAGTTCAGATGGTTAGAAATCGATTGCAACAAAAGAAAAAAACAAACAAACAGTACCAAGAGTTAACCAACACCGAGTCAAAAAATCCAAGCTTAACCCTTTCAGTGGCTTCTGTTTACACTGCCAAGTTTCTTAAAACCCATACAAGGCTGAACAGTGAATCAGCGAAAATCTGAATAAATTATATACAGTCGCAATTCTATAAGTTTACTTTCGTGAGTTTTCTATAGATCAATGGAATGATTACAGCAGTTTGAAGACAAATGAGTCACGCAATTAATTTCTTTCTACTTCCGTAATTATTTTAGTTTTTTTTATTTTATTTTTATTTTAATTTTTTTAACATTTGGAATTTTTTTGGAATATTTAAATATTTAAGAAAATATTGGTTTTTCAAATTCAAAATCAGATTTCCTAACTCTTACATTGATTTTTTGATTATTTCGCATTACAATTGGTCATAATCACATATATATTTAAAATATTTTACATCTTGTATGTTACTCTCATATTTAACCACCTTATGGTGGTTCACTATTTGCAAGATATACTGTTTATTATAAAACCAAACATTTGCTGCTTGTTTTTTCTGCTGCCGCACAAATTATGCAAATTGCCTGGCACATCTAAGGGTTAAGCGAACGCTTAACGCTCAAGTGAAAATTGGTGAAAATCCACACAAATGTGTCAACAAGTGCCGAGAAACAACAAGAACGACAACGAAAACAACAACGAAAGCGATTTAACAACAACAAGTGCGGACGCAATGAAAACAACAAGAGGCAGGCTTTCCAGTGAATTAACTCCCCCTGAAGATTCTTGGGGCTGCAACCGAATCTACATCTATATACATCTAAAGATCCGGTTCAGCAAGTTTACCGCAAGCTAGTTACACTACAACAAAAAGTAAAAATCTATGTGTGTGCCGCACACCTGCGGTTAGAGTAATAGCAGTTATAATACCCTTGCAGTAAGAACAAATACTGAATATATTCACAAATTTGGCATGATTACTCTATTGGAAACTAAGAAATTTTAATATGATTTCTAAATTATTTATTTTTACCTCCTTACACTTTTTGCCGTGTTACCAACCTATACTTTAAAAGATAATACCTTATGCAAGTTTGTAACGTTTAAATTCTTGTAGTCTCGAACACAGTCTGAATACTAATGCTGCGGGTAAATCATCCCGAGTAAGGAGTCATAGCACTTACTTGTCTACCATTAATTTATGATATTGCCGAACACTTTATGTTTGGTAAAAACAAAAATAATAACATGATGTCTTTAAAGAATTTATGTCGATGATTTCCTCTGAGGCACTAACAAAATGTCTAAATTTACTAAATTTGCAAAGGTTGCCAAATTTATTGTGACTTTCAGTAGATTTACTTTCGGCAGAACAATGCAAAATAAACATATTACCGAATTAATTTTGTTTATATTAACTGTTAAAACCATAATAGTCAAAAAGTAATATTTTTAGTCTTCTTTTAAATTAATTATAGAATTAAAAAATATGTACATTTCTTTTAGATGAATGCGTGTTTTGTATTCTACATATATTTTCGTCTTACTCAAGTGGAACTTCCAATTTTACTGATTGCATGCCTAAATTCTTAATGACATTGTTGTTATTTTTTTGAGTTCTTTAAAAACTCGATTATTTTCTTAAATGATTGTTCTGAATGAATCGGCCATAGAAATGTTTGTTTTTATTGCTAAGAACACCATTTTTATCAATGGATTCCAAAGTAACTGATTCATCTCACAATAATTTTAAAATTAACCAAGTTCTTGAATTTCTAAATATATTTACCTAATTTTTTAAGAAAAAAATGGAAGCAGTCTTTTCGAAGCTCGAATATTTATATGGAAGATATTACTTTTGAATGATTAACAGCTCACAAAGCTGAAAAAAACACCCTTTTTTTATCAATTCTGTTTGAAAAATGACTGAATCATCGTTTGGAATTCTTCTGGAATTCTTCCAATGGAAGTAATAAAATTCTTTCTGTATATACATATATTGATTTAGAAAATATGTTAAAGCCAAAATAAAACCCAATTTTTTGCCATTGTTAATTTGCACATTTATGTTGGCTTCTTTACTGATTTATTTTTTCGATGCTATTTTCGCGACCTTTGTCGTTTGGGCTGCCCCACCTTCTTGGCACTCACCTGTGCAGTCTCTCCGTTTGTTCGGATTCGTTTTGCAGATCGTTGATGGCGAATAGCTCCATTTCGCCGCTGCGCCCGAATATTCCATTGGGTATCTTGCGCAGGAACTTCTTCAAAACACTGGCGATGGTGAATACCGAATAGTTGTCCACGTTGACCAAACGACCCGCTTGCAGGAAATGGATGAGCTTCTTCATGGCGCCCTGGTGTCCTGGGGCACGGAATACATCCCGGCGGTTCGGCGACTCCTTGTTCAGCTTGAGGATCAGGACGAGCAGTGGCCCGGGAATGTTGTTGTTGTGCTTGCAGACCTCCTCCAGAGGGACCCCAAATTTGACCTTTTCCAGGCGATACGGATAGGCAGGGGCTGTGGCGGGGTGGCCGCAGGAGGTCACCACGTTGCCCAAATCCGCGGCACGCCTATGGACGCGTTCGGCCCAGCTGGACATGGTTTTTCACGCGATTTTCCTGCCTGTCTGTGTGTATGCGAGTGTATGTATGTGTGTGTATGCGAGTTTTTCACGAGCGGGGGAAAATGTGCTCGGCAGATTTTATGGTTTTATGCTGGCCACAAACATGTTCACTTAACTGGTTCGTTCGCTTGCCCACTACTATACAGGAATACGCATGTATATTCGTATCTCTTTTAGTCCCTAATTTTAAGTCCCAGCTTGAGTTTAGCTTCGAAGACACTGGCTTTGTTGCCTACTTTGATTAAAAAATCGCTGTATGCATTTTTTATTTCTTCTTCTTTCGCGTCTCTCTTTTCAACTGCGTTTCTTCGTTTCTTTTCGCTTTTCTTCTTTTTGGCCAACGCCTCGGAGCTCTGCTTTGCCTTTTAGCTTCGCTGCTTGTTGAATTAAACGCTCGGTGATTGCAATTCGATTGGTTTTATTGAAAACGCGGCGTTTGGCGTTCACTTTCGGTTGCTTTGCACTATTTGGTTGTGTTACTCGGGGAGTTTAATTATTTTGTGCGTTTCGACGCTGTTTTTTTTTTCGCTGTTAGAGGTGGAGAAACGTCGATGAAACATCGGCGGAAACATCGATGGATCGAGTTTAAAACTTAAGCGATGATTCCTTTAGTTGTGAGTGTTTACAAACACGCCATCTACAACTATACATGTTTACGCCGCGAAATTTTTTTAAATTTTAAAACTTATTGAGTTTTGGGTAATATTTAATTACTTTGCTTATTTTGTTGCAAGCTGAAAAGCAATAGCTGTCCTGCAAGCAAAAACAAAATTTTTGTTATATCTTTGAACATGTTGTGAAATTTAAATACAAATTTATACCAATTAAAAGTTGATATTAATGATAAAAACAGTTGATATTTACAATTTGTACTTATTTGTATGGTTTGTCCAATTTTTGTGTACTCAGTGATTCGCTGATTTTATTTTTATAAATTTGGACTGGGGAATAAGGACTAGAAGGATTTTTGAGGCAGCCCTAATATTTTAAGATTTATCGTTCAATTAAAAAAATAACCGAAGAAAACAGATTTGCTATAAGACTGTTCCATATATGGAATATATTAAATATTATTTAAATTATTTTGAATGTTCCAAAATCACATTTTTCAGCATGGGCATGCACGATTTAGAAGGTGGTAGTGCCAAACCTCACAGAATCAGGGCTGCAGGCAAAAAAGAAAGTGAAATAAAAGTTTCAGATGTATAAAGATGGATATGAATAGCCTTTTCCCATAGTGTCCATCCGTTTGAAACGGTTGGGATTTTTGACGAATGTGAAACTCGTGTTCCCACAGAACTCCATCCACCATCCAATAACAGCTAACTGAAGAGCAGTTGCTCAGCTCAACATTAACGAAGGAGGATTTCTACTCGGGAAAACTGTCGTAAAGTTGCGTACTCCTAATTCTTTTTCAATAAATAATACAAGAAATAGATTAAGATAATAGTTAAAAAACATATCTGAACATTTAAAACATATCCTATAACGAGTATGCATACATATTGCTGACTGAGGGAGAGCCTAACCTCCCGTACGCCACACTCCGCTCTTACTAAGCCTCTGTCTAGCCAATATTAATATGGCAAATTTGTAAACAAAACCAAATTTGTGCTGTTTTGGTCATTTATAGCAACTTTGGAACTTTATAGGAGTACATAGTACACTTTTAATTAATATTAGTTATTATTTAAGAAGTGCAGACCATATTCTGAGACTTCGCTACAAACATTGATGTTTTCTTTCGCAGAACAGCTTAAATTTTGGCCCACACATGGCAACCTGTTTGCAAATGCTTTTCCGGTCATAACTAACTACAAATAGTTCAACGATGGCCAAAAAACAATGAACTTAGGCATTATTTAATTTTTTCCCGCCATCGATTTGATTTGTTCATCGTTTCATTTGTCACAGTCAAGAGGAAGAATTCAGAGTTGCATCGAAAAAACATCGCCTAACTATCGCATAAAAGAGCCCGTTAAAGTCCGTCAAAATTGGATGGCGGACTAACTGGGAACGGCAAAACCTTACGGAGCTCTGTGGTACTCATTTCTTGTACCTCGGTAGGTTACAGGGTATTTGACAAAAATAAATACCTATGTGAGGTAACAGGTAAATCCTTATCCAAATACCTAGGTAAAGGTAAAAAGTAAATACTTTGATAATTTTTTATTTGGTTTTATAAAATTTGATTTATAATTACCTCTGAACCAGAGAATAAATAAATAAAATAAAATTTGAATTTTGTTGTATAAAATAAAATGTTATTTATTTTAATTTAATTTTAAAACCTATTTTTAGTTTAATATTCAAATTAAGGGTTTCAATTTTAGGCACTACACAATGCGGCGTTTAGGAAAAACTACTAGTATGTAACGTCGCTTGTGACGTCACATTCCTTGCTTTTCCGCTCTGTGAGAACATTGCGTCACCTTCTCGGCGGCAGACTCGAGACTGCCATCCCTGGTTCAGATAATGCCACCCTGGTTTTTGTTTTGTAAAGTGAAATTGTTGCAAGTCAAACAACAATAACATAAAGCATTAAAACGCATATAAATCGTCGAAAACTCTTGGCTAAACAAGTACGTATACTCCAGTAGTCGGTATCGCGGTATTCGAATCCATTTTCCGCTCACATTTCCGTTGACCATCGGTAATTAATTTTGTGCTGTCTGCTGTGAAAGTAACAACAACAAAATCAAGAGTAACGTCAAGAGCAAAAATAGTCTTTCCATTTTGAAAACGACAAATATAGAAGAAATTTTTTATCCCGTACAACTTGGCCAGAAATTGGACGAAATTTTTCAGTTTTCCCCAGTATCCAAAGCAGTCGAACAGTCATCGCTTTTGTGACGTGCTCACCTTGAATTCATCAGCAGGCAGCAAGATATTGACCCTGCACATAGACACACTCGCGGGCACGGAAATAGTAGCCCTACCCATACCCACATAATAACCCCAAAAATATATTTACATAAAATACTGACATGTTTCGACGTTCGGAAAACTTGTACACTAACAGAGCACGGCGACAACTGCAAGTGGGTGAACAAATGACCACCGCCGCCTCCACATCGCAGCATGCGACATCGTCCTCCACAATGATGGCGGGCTCAGGATCCCTGGCTACCTCGTCGTCCGTCTCCGGATCCGCCCCCACGACCACGCCCAGCAGCTCGGCGGTCCGGGCCCTGGCCATGGAGTACAAGTCGTTGCAGGAGGAGCCGGTGGAGGGCTTCCGCGTCAAGCTGATCAACGACGACAATCTGTTCGAATGGGAGGTGGCCATTTTCGGGCCACCGGACACCCTCTATCAGGGCGGCTACTTCAAGGCGCACATGAAGTTCCCGCACGACTATCCGTACTCACCGCCATCCATACGCTTCCTGACCAAGGTCTGGCATCCGAATGTCTACGAGAACGGGGATCTGTGCATATCTATACTACATCCGCCGGTGGATGATCCGCAGAGCGGGGAGCTGCCTTGCGAGCGTTGGAATCCCACGCAGAACGTCCGCACCATCCTGCTGTCGGTCATCTCGCTGCTCAACGAGCCCAACACATTCTCGCCGGCCAATGTGGACGCCTCGGTCATGTACCGCAGATGGCGGGACTCACAGGTTCGACTGGCTCTTCTAGTCAAAGTAAATGTCTAGTATACGGACTTGCAACCTTGAAAGCGATTTTCCATTATTTCTATACCTAAATTTTCGGTTTAAAAAAACGAAGGTTTTTTGGAACATTTTTCTAGACTTCCTTGGGAAGATATACCTATATTACAGTACAATGTTTAAAAATTACAATGAAAACGCCTCCCTAAAAGTCCGTATACTAGACATTTACCCCGCAAATTGGCTCTTTAATAAGGACCTACTAATTTCAGGGTCAGGACAATGAGTATCCTAACATTATACGCAAACAGGCCCTGGCCGCCAATGCCGAGGCAAAGCGGGAGGGCATTGTGGTGCCGATGACACTGGAGGACTATTGCTTGAAGCCCACGCGCAAGCCCACAACGGAATCTGGCCTGGATGCCAATTTCTACGATGATGATTTCGATCTGGAGACGGAGGACGATCTGCCGTCTGATGATGACTTCGATGAGGACGACGATGATGATGATGAGGACGAGGATGAAGATGACAGTGCCACGGCGTCGATTAGCAAAAATAATGGCGGCAGCAGCAAGTGCAAGAACAATGGCTTGGGCAGGGAGGCAGCTGCTGCCGGAACGGACGACGCCGAGTCCGCCGATGACAGCGGCAAGGGCGAGACCACATAATGCAGCCAGGCCGGAGTCGCATCATCTCTTCCTCCCACTCCTGCCCTCGGCGGCGAGCCGCCGCCTTTTCATTTCTCCAACATTATTACTATGATTAATGCTAATTATAAACGTTTCAAAACTAAACCGAACAACCGAACACAATTATTTACCTAGTTTATACGAGGGTAGTTGAAACCATGGTCCTAAGCTGATTTTACCTACTCAATTTTACTTTGATAACTAAGGTGATTCGTATAAGCTATCGGTAAAATGGGCTAACTCAATTTCCAGCCTGTGCACTGCAATTAATAGAAGTCAGCGACTTCCAAATCCTTTTTATGCAGCTAAATAACACAGACACAGAAACAGAAGAATAAAACCGATCACACAAGAAACTCAACCAGAAACTGATTATCAATATACATGATATATACTGCATATGTAATAGGTATACATAAATATTTAAAATATACATACACGCATTTGTATGAATGAAGAACAAATGTCCCAATTCGAGACACGACATCCTAGCGTACATACTGACACAGAGCATCAAGGTAAACAACCGCATAACATACACATTATGAACAATCAATGGATTTCAAGAATAAAAGCAAATATGGAACTAGCAACTAAGCCATTTTTAAGTGCAAAATTGACAGAGTAAGTTAAAAACCAACAATTGCAATATAGAAACGAAGAACCGCATTGTATAAACAGTAACACAATTGCAACAAAGATAAATAAGCCAAATAAAATTACAGAAAAAACCAAAGGTCTTTAAACTTGTGAATAAACCAATCAAATCTGTTATGGGTTAAACTGGAATTACTTCCGAGAAAATGTCAACTAAATGTAAAACGTCTCTTTCAATTTATTTGTATAATTTATTTGTTCGCCTTTGTCGATTAAATAATTTAAATTTGAGCCACGAGCTTCGCCCGTTTTCGCCAAGCCAGTAGCGCAGGCGTCAGATCCTTATCGGTTATAGCGGGCATTCGTATCAGTGAGCTGTAGACACCGATATCGGCCACCGACATCTGTGAGCCGCCGAAATACTGCTGCTGCTGCAGTCGCTTGTCCAACAGACGGACCATTGCCACCTGCGTTTTGTGCGTGTTGCAGCGCAGTAGTTGGTAGCAAATGTCCAGAACGAGATCGATCTCATTGCACAGGGGAGAGCCCTCATAACGATATTCGGCAGGACCCACGCGACCCAGATACCTGATGATGTTCACCTCTCCGTATATGGGGACGTACATGGTGGGTGAGCTGATCATTTCGGTGTGTTCGCCTGCGGAGAGATCATAAAAGTATTGCATAATAATTATTATTTTATGTGCGACTAAACTGTAAGATAAATTCCAATTGATTTGGTTGGTTATATTTCTAAAGCACTTCAATTCCTTTGCATTTTTAAAATACTTACAGTTCTTCCAGATAAGCGTCACACTAATCTTAGGCAGAGCCGGGTTTACTGGAACCTTAGCCAAGTTAGCTTCGAACTCCCGAGCTGCTGGTCCAATATCGGCCATCGTGGAGTGCGTGAAGGTCTTCACATCAATCGTGTACAGATCCCGCCAGGCGTTCTTCAAGGCCAACAAGGCGTAGGGTATGAAATTGGGATGTCCATTGATGACAACATCTTGCAGGGGAACCTGATTAAACAAACATTTTATTTTGTTATTTTGTAGCTGAGAAAAGATTTGACCATCTTGCATCAGCTTATTAATTTTAAATTTGTTTCCCATTAAAGGTTTAGGGTTTTAACTTCAGATCGCACCTCCTTTAAGCCACCATTCTGGAAGGCAGTTGTATGCTGGAAGGTCTTGCCACAAACTCCGAGACCGGCCCGGATCTGACCTAGCTGCTCCTTGAGATCCTCCAGCTGCTTGAGCACCTTCTCTTGGCGGGCAGCCACCGCTGCCGTGTCGTCCTAGAATATAAGGTAACATGTTTAGAGGTCAAACCACCACAATCCATTGGCCAAAGCCACAAGAACAGAGAGCAAGCAACGAAAAACGGAGCATGGATGCATTAGACATATTTCTGTTTTCTTTTTGTTTCTTTGGTTAGTCGGTGGTTTATAAATAGAATTTCGTATTTTAGTTTTGGTGGTCTTAACCTTTAGCAGTTGCTGTATTTGTCGGCCTAAAGTGTCCAAATCAAGTGCACATGTGGCTGCGTTTCGGCTTGTTTTGCTTCTCCCGTTGGCATCCGATTTCTGGCAATGATCGCACATGGGGAATGGAATGGATGTGGCGTTGTTGACATACGTTGTTGTTAACTGTCCTTGCGATCCCGACCAATTTCAGACTGGCCTGGCAATTAACTTACGCATGATGATGTGGACGCGGATGAGGAGGCGCCACTGGCCAGGGAATCCGCCGCCAGGCTCACATTCTTCAGAGGATACATGCAGGTGGGCAGCTTAATGTCGAATTGCGGCAGCAGAGTCTTAAGTTCGTACATTTCGCCGGCGAAATAGTTGGAAAATCACAATAAATTTTGAAATCTAATAATTGCAAAATGTGCTTGCTAGAGACGGCCGTTCGTAACTATGTATGCAACTTTTAGTATCGGCTCCCAGCTGTTCTCACTTTAAACTATCGTTTGACTCATCACTGAGTCACCGAACTGTTCCCGCTTTCAAAAATCTATAACGGAAATAGTCTCTAAATTCAAAAGCCAATTAGAAATTACATAATTAAATGATGTATTAAATATGTCTTAAGACCCAAAAATCCAAAAAGGTTTATTTCTTTCCCCAAATTAGCCAAAAACAAGAAAGCTAACTTTCGGCAAGCCGTAGTTTATATCCCCTTGCAGATAAATTGTCAAAAATCAAAACGTCTACTTCCTACAAAGTTACAATGTTTTTATACCCTTGCAGAGGGTATTATGATTTCAGTCAGAAGTTTGCAACGCAGTGAAGGAGACGTTTCCGACCCCATAAAGTATATATATTCTTGATCAGCATCACTAGACGAGTCGATCTAGCCATGTCCGTCTGTCCGTCCGTCTGTCCGTCTGTCTGTCTGTCCGTCTGTCTGTTTCTACGCAAACTAGTCTCTCAGTTTTTAAGCTATCGGGATGAAACTTTCCCAAAAGTCTTCCTACTATTGCAGGTAGTATATAAGTCGGAACCGACCGGATCGGACAACTATATCCTATAGATCCCATAGGAAGGATCGGAAAAAAAACGTTAAAAAATTCTAGCTTCGGTGTTTTTTGAAGTATTACCTTCTAATCTTGGGAATATTATTTTTTATATATTTCTGAATTTCGAATTAAATATTTTAAAAATCGGATCACTATATCATATAGCTGCCATAGGAACGGTCGAAAAATTAAATGGAAATTAATAGGAAAAAAATTATATCTTTGTTGATTTTTATTACATTTTCTTCTACTCTGGGATATGACTATTTTTAAATATTTCCGAATTTCGATTTAAATTTTAAAAAGATCGAACTACTATATCATTTAGCTGCCTTAGAAACGATCGAAAAATTTATGTGAAATAATTGGAGATTTAACATTTTTGCGATTTGTAAATTAATAGAATGATCTGCAAGGGTATATAAGCTTCGGCTTCAAAAGTTATAGCCAAAATATAGATTTTCTTCTTCTTCCCAAAATGAAAATTTAATTCTGTTTGTCAGTTTGTCCGCTTGTCAGTTTGTCCAAAATATGTTTTTTAAGTTCTGAAAATTTAATATGACGTTCATCACATCGATATAAAAAACTTTTCTACCACTTTTGGAAAAACCCGCTAGTTTAGCGGGAAAACAGCTATAAATAGCTAAAATTCGGAAAGCCGTAACTTCTATATTACTAAAGCTACAGACTTGTGCTGCATCTCGTTTGAAAGGTATTTTTAAATGCTATAAACGCCTTCTATGTGCAATTTGTGTAAATGTAATAGTTAAAAAGATATGAACAAAAGAAAATTTTGTTAAACTTTTTTTTAAGCTTTTTTTTATTTTTCTCAAAAACGGCTCTAACGATTTTCTTTAAAACTTTAAACTGTATAGCCCTTGAGATTCCTTAAATTTTGGTATATAACACATTACAATTAATGCTGCCCAAGGGCCGTTCATTTACAAGCCGAAGAGATTTGGCCAAAAAAAAAATGTTACAATTTTGATTTGCCTGAAACTTTTTTTACATGTTCTATTCGGAAAATGAGCAATCACGTGTATCAGGATTTGTCTGAAAAAAATTTTTTTTTTAGTTAGAATTTTTTAAAGTTTTTCAAAATTTGACAAATTTGAAAAGTACCCTCTCATTGAAAATCTTTATCTCCGGTTATATGAATCCGCGTGACTTCATGCCTTTTGCATTAATTCCTCTAAAACCTCCTCTTATGTACTCCCTGCAATAGAAAGAAGACTTTTGGGAAAGTTTCATCGCGATAGCTTCGCATAGAAACGGACAGAAAGACAAGGCTAGATGGACTCGGCTATTGGTGCTGATCAAGAATATATATACTTTATATGGTCGGAAACGTCTCCTTCACTGCGTTGCAAACTTTTGACTGAAATTATAATACCTTCTGCAAGGGTATAAAAATCAAGTAAGGAATCAAAACTTGTAAACTGGACTATACTGCTCATTACTTATAATTTAAAATATCTATCTGTTGCACAAAGATTTCGAGTACATTTTTCAAAAATTCATACCGTCCAAGCTCATGAAAGTTTTTCAAATTTTAAGTGCTTCATTTAAAAGTAAATAAAAGAAATCGTACAGTTTTGAAGTCTTTCAATATATTTGATTAGCTATTAGTGATTAGGCCTAACCTAACCTTTTTTTTTTAAATAAAAAATAAACGTTTTTAAGCCCTAACACTTTTTATCAATCATACCATCAGTCTGCGGTTATATCATTTCATCTAAATGTTTTATAAAAATTACAACAGTTACGATATTCCTTAAAGATTTGAGACTTTTCTCACATTTTTGTTTCTTTCCTTGCCCCATTTTAAGACTTACATTTTAAGTCTCAATATTTATGATTAAGAAAAGTAAAACAAGCAACAACTACCACGTCACAAGTCTTAAGGCTTTCAAAAAATACTCTTTTGGAAAAGTTATCGTACGGCAATTCTCTGGGGCTTAGTTATTTAAGTGCCCCAAACATTTGTTCCCCATGAGTAATTCATGTTTAGAAACGCTCTTTTCTCTTCAATATGTTTCGTAGCCAAATTTATAAATTTTATATTTATTCCACTGATAAGTCAGTGCTTTTTGGACCGCCGACAACGTCGCTTGTGGATGTTTTCGCGTTTAATTTGTTTTTATTAAATCTTTTACAACTTCATTTCGTTATAATAAAAGTGGTTCAATGAACAACAACAAATTTTTGGAAATAGTGAACAGGGCTTTAACTAAATTAAACTAATTTTACCTTAAGATGGGAAGAGTTAACAGTGAGTCATTGAAAATTCCAGTTGTTGGATACGTAAAAATGTGTTTGTTTTTAAATTTCCCAGAATATAAGCCAAAGGAGGAACAACCCGTAGATCCTACGCCTCCACAATCATTTAACCATGATGGTAAATAAAACAAATATTTATACCCGTTACTCGTAGAGTAAAACAGTATATTGTATTCGTGCAAATGTATGTAACAGCTAGAAGGAAGCGTTTCCGACCCTATAAAGTATATATAATCTTCATCAGGGTCACTAGCCGAGTCGATATAGCCATGTCCGTCTGTCCGTCTGTCTGTCCGTATGAACGCTGAGATCTCGGAAACTATAAAAGCTAGAGGATTGGTATTTGGCATGAAGATTCTTGGAGTTCCTACGCAGCGCAAGTTTGTTTCAAGAAGGTGCCACGCCCCCTCTAACGCCCACAATCGCTTATATATGATTTTAAAAATTTAAATATTTCGGAAAAGTAAAAATGCAGTTTTATTGTGTTTATCAATACCTATCGAAATGTAGAAGATTTTTCAAATCGGACCATTCGTTAAAAAGTTATGCGTGATCAAAGTTTCTATCTCCATCTCCCTCGCACTCCCTTTACCTGAGTAACGGGTATCTGATAGTCGGGGCACCCGACTATAACGTTCTCTCTTGTATTATTTAGTTTATGTGACTAAGCTTTTGGGGTTCAGCTGGGGGGCAGATGGAACAAAATTGTATGTTTTTTTGGCAACATTATTTTTCTTATCAGCTTATTCTCTGTGGACATATAAACACAAAATTTCAACATATTACGTTGCTGATCTGTGCTGTTGATTAATAAATTTCAATGAAATGTAAATAATAAATTGTTTATTATACCCGTTACTCGTAGAGTAAAAGGGTATATTGTATTCGTGCAAAAGTATGTAACAGCTAGAAGGAAGCGTTTCCGACCCCATAAAGCATATATATTCTTGATCAGGATCACTAGCCGAGTCGATCTAGCCATGTCCGTCTGTCCGTCTGTCCGTCTGTCTGTCTGTCCGTCTGTCCGTATGAACGCTGAGATCTCGGAAACTATAAAAGCTAGAAGATTGGCATTTTGCATACAGATTCTAGGAGTTCCTACGCAGCGCAAGTTTGTTTCAAAAAGGTGCCACGCCCCCTCTAACGCCCACAATCGCTTATATACGATTTTAAAAATTTCAATATTTCGGAAAAGTAAAAATGCAGTTTTATTGTGTTTATCAATACCTATCGAAATGTAGAAGAAATTTTTCAAATCGGACCATTCGTTAAAAAGTTATGCGTGTTCAAAGTTTCTATCTCGATCTCCCTCGCACTCCCTTTACCTGAGTAACGGGTATCTGATTGTCGGGGCACCCGACTATAGCGTTCTCTCTTGTTTTTTTGTATGTTTTTGAAACATTGAGTTGCTCTTGAGGGAAAATTAGGTGAATATATAAGCATTAAATAACATAACATAATGCATACATGCTTATTAGCTGATAGAGTCTGCTGGATAGATTGTATGTTTAATAAATTGGTTTAAAATATTATAATATAATAATATATTAAAGTTTAATTTAAAGTTGTTTTTTATAACTTTAAAAGTCACAGACACTAATAAAGTATAAAAAATGTAAATTTAATTAATTTATTTAGTTACAGGTGCTGGCAATTCATCCACCAGCTCCGGCTCTTCCTCGCGATTTCCCGGAAGTTCATATGGAGGGCACGGAATTAGTACCAAGCGAGGGACCATAGGTGAAACCGGCAAAGTAGCCGTTAATTACCTAAAAGTTGACATGACGAAAATGCCTAAGAAAGCTTACCATTACGATGTCAAGATCCTGCCAGAGCGCCCAAAGAAGTTCTTTAGACTGGCATTCGAGCAGTTCCGTGTGAATCAATTGGGCGGTGCCATTGCCGCCTTTGATGGTAGAGCATCCTGCTATTCGGTGGACAAGCTGAAGACGGACTCCAAAGACTCGGAAGTCTCTGTAAGAAGGGGGTAATTTGTTCGGTATAATATTTAAAATAAAAAGAACCTATACGTATGTTATACGATTAGTAATTTTATTTTTTGGTCCATGTGGAGTAATTGATCTACTTTAATGGAGAGAAAAGTTGATATTTCAGAACCGTATGGCCTTAAGTACCATTTTACAAAATTGAATTTTAAAAGTTTTTTTTTTAATTTAGGGTAAATCTGTTTTTTGATGTCAGGCAAAACAACTGGTTTACAAATTTTCAGAAATGTATGCTATTAGCAATATTTTATTGTAAACCTGGTTTCTGCTTTAATGCTTTTTAGGTGACAGATGGTCATGGTCGTGTTTTGACCTACACGGTGGAAATTAAGGAGACTGGGGACTTGGAAGTGGATCTTAACTCGTTGAATAGGTAATAGGCAGAGAAATGTAATGAATCCGTTAAATTTGGACCTATAACTTTGCAGCTATATGACGACGAGGATCTTCGACAAGCCCATGCGAGCTATGCAATGTCTGGAGGTGGTGATGGCTGCACCCTGCCACAATAAGGCAGTTCGGGCAGGTCGGTCTTTCTTTAAGACCTCCGAGCCTGGTGAGCGTCAGGAATTGGAAGGTGGCTACGAGGCTCTGGTCGGTCTATATCAGGCCGTGGTGTTGGGTGACCGTCCCTTTCTCAATGTCGATATATCGCACAAATCTTTTCCAATCGCCATGCCTGTGATCGAATATCTGGAGCGATTCGGTCTTAAGACGAAAATTAACGCTTCTACAAGTTTGGAGAACTCCAGGCGATTGATTGAGTCGTTCCTTAAAGGTCTCGATGTGATTTACACACCACCCAAATCTTTTGCCACCGCTCCAAGGATATACAAAGTGAACGGACTTTCTCCACGCCCGGCCTCCACCCAGACCTTCGAGTACGAGGGTAAAACCACCACCGTGACCGAGTATTTCAAGAGTCGCAACTTCAAGTTGCTGTATCCCCAACTTCATTGCCTGCACGTTGGATCCCTGACCAAGCAAATATTTGTGCCCATCGAGCTTTGCCAAATCGACGGTGGTCAGGCATTAACTGTAAGTAGAATTTTTCCCTTCAAAATCTTAAGGCTACAATTAAGAATAAAACAAGAAAGGAAGCTAGCTTCGGCCAGCCGAAGCTTATATACCCTTGCAGATAAAAGAAATACCTTTTTAAGTTGTCAGAAATCAAAACGCCGACTTCCTGCAAAGTTACAATGAATTTTCTTATATTTGTTTGATTATTCGTATGGGAGCCTAAAGATATAGTGGTCCGATCCGGCTCGCTCCGACATATGCACTACCTGCAATAGAAAGAAGACTTTTGAGAAAGTTTCATTGCGATAGCTTTATAACTGAGAGACTAGTTCGCATAGAAACGGACAGACGGACAGATGGACATGGCTAGATGGACTCGGCTATTGGTGCTGATCAAGAATATATATACTTTATGTGGTTGGAAACGTCTCCTTCACTGCGTTACAATATCTGACTGAAATTATAATACCCTCTGCAAGGGTATAAACATATTAAAACATTAGAGCTATAGCTCTATATATAGTAGAGTGGGTCGATTTGTATGGGCCAAAAAAAAGTGATAAATCGTAGGGGGGGAACGTATTCTTTGGCAATGTTGCTTAGAATTGTCTATAGAATACGTTCCCCCCTACGATTTGATGACCTCCAAATCGACCCACCCTAGTGTATAGTCTTGACCATTTTATCTAACTAAATGAAATAACTAAGAAAACATTTATGAATCCGTTGAAACATTATCTATTTGATGTTATTCGCTTTCAAACAGATACGAACAATTATCACTATGATCGGCAGTCCACGTAGTGACGAAGCGCATCAAGAGAGTGTGCGAAGGCGACTACTATTATATACAAGAAGAAATTCAAATCTGCTGTGAAGGTCCGATCGTAATGAGTAATACACCAATCGAAAGGTATTGCAAAAACTTAAAGGATTCCATAAGCAAGACTTTGAAAAAAGCAATTGGTTTAAGAGAGAGACCGGTGAAAGTAATATTTTACCAGATGGTATATGATGTTTTTTATTGATGTATTCGATTTTAAAATGATGACATCTTTCCATTATTCTTAGAGTAGCAATAAACCTAATAGAAATTAACAACCCAAACAGATTTTGGACCTGCTTATGAGAAATTTAATACAATTAAAAATCAATCCGAATTCAACGGTAATATTTTTTAAAATTTTTATTTTTGATTTTTGTTTGCAGCGCAAAGATGGAGCTACTCAGGTGGCCAACATGATCAAGTTTGCGGCTACATCGACGAACGTGCGAAAGGCCAAGATCATGAACCTGCTAGAGTACTTCCAGCACAATAATGACCCGACCATCAGCCGATTTGGTATCAATATCACTGCCGACTTCATGACGGTCGACACCCGCACCCTCCGTGCACCAGAGTTGGAGTACCAGGGCAAGAGAACGTGCAGGCCGAGGAACGGATCGTGGCGCATGGACAATATGAAGTTCCTGGAGCCGAAGCACAAGACCCACAAGTGGGCGATCGTGTACCATGATCCAGTGCAAGGTCGCAAGATGCCCTACAACCAGGTGAGCGACTTCGAACGACAGGTGTATACCCAAAGCAAGTCGGTGAACATGAGTTTGGAGGCCAAGGCCGAGATAAGGACCTTTAAGGATGACCGCTCCCTGGACGAATGTTTCGGGGATCTGAAGCGTAAGCAATACGATCTGGCATTTGTGATCATCCCCAATTCCGGAGCTTCCTACGACGTCATCAAACAGAAGGCCGAGTTGCAGCACGGAATTTTGACGCAGTGCATCAAGCAGTTTACCGTCGAGCGAAAGCTCAATCCGCAGACCATTGGCAATGTCCTACTCAAGGTTAACTCCAAGTTAAATGGCATCAATCACAGACTAAAGGATGAACCACGGATAAAGAACGCCATGTTCTTGGGCGCCGACGTGACCCATCCGTCTCCAGATCAACGCGAGATTCCCAGTGTGGTGGGCGTGGCAGCCTCACACGATGCTTACGGAGCCGCCTACAACATGCAATATCGGTTGCAGCGACCGGCTCTGGAGGAAATCGAGGACATGGAGTCGATCACGATGGAGCACCTGCGTGTTTATCGCCAGTATAGAAAGACCTACCCGGATCACATTCTCTACTTCCGTGACGGTGTGAGCGACGGTCAGTTTCCAAAGATCAAGAGCGAGGAGCTTAGAGGCATTAATGCAGCCTGTGCCACGGTGAGTTTTGTTTTATTAGCTAGCTAAGAGGAAAACTAACTGATTGTTAATTACCTGCCAACATCCAGGTGGGAATCAAGCCCAAGCTATGCTGCGTGATCGTGGTGAAGCGTCATCACACTCGCTTCTTCCCCAGCGGGGAACCGTCGCAGTTCAACAAGTTTAACAACGTGGACCCGGGAACCGTGGTCGATCGCACCATCGTGCATCCCAACGAGATGCAGTTCTTCATGGTCAGCCACCAGTCCATCCAGGGGACGGCCAAGCCTACGCGCTACAACGTGATTGAGAACACTGGCAATTTGGACATCGACCTGTTGCAGCAGTTGACCTACAATCTGTGCCACATGTTCCCCCGTTGCAATCGCTCGGTTTCGTATCCGGCTCCGGCCTACTTGGCCCATCTGGTGGCAGCACGCGGTCGCGTTTATCTCACTGGGTACGTCAATGGTTTTTCCTGCAGCTTTTCGTGTTTAATTGTTTTTTATTTGCAGCTCCACTAGGTTCCTGGATTTGAAGGCAGAGTATGAGAAGCGGAAGATTGTTCCCGAATTTATGAAGACAAACCCCATGTACTTTGTCTAAGCACCGAACGGAATCGTTAAATGTAGTTTACATATTATCGATTTTAAGCTTATCTAATATTTTATCTCCTTAAACCTAACGCGTTTCTCATTATACGCATTCCAAACTTTTTAAAACAATGTTTCTTAAAATCTCCATTTATCAAGAGTTCTTTTTAGAACACATTTAACATTTCAATTAATTTGTATCCAATTTATTTGTAAATCTATTTCTAGTTTTAAGACTATTTGTGCCTTGGGGGGAACTATCGGTATGCGTTTTATCCTCCTGTCCACAATGTGACGCAGACGCCGGTCCGGCTTGACCAGCTCGCTCTCCGTCATGGGCTCGATGACCTGGCCCTTGCGCGTAATGACTGCCGGACGGGTGAGCATCCGGAAGGCCGTCTCCGGCACAAAGTTCCGACCAACTGGGGCACGAATGCTGGCCTCGTAGTCGGCCAAGGATCGGAAAGGGAACGGGATGCTGGAGACCATATGCTCGCGCGCTTGCTTGCTGGCCGACTCGTTAAGGTAGAGGGCTTCCTTGTTGTCGTCACGTCGCTTTTCCGGAGCAGCCAGCTTGAGCAGGAGTCGCTTGTTACGCCTCTCCATCACCGCCTGCGAAATACCCGCACCTGCCCAGGAACCCCAGCCGGGCAGAGCCAGCTGAATCTCTGTGTTCTTCAGCTCAGAGTCTTTGCTCTTGTCCCGGTTAAAATCAGCAATAATATCATCGTCCTCGAAGGCCTGACTAATGGTCAACTGGCGTTCGGTGGCCGCGTCTTCTTCATCGTATTCTGCCGCCTCATCGTCTATCAGCGCGTTATTGATGCCACCCGAGCCAGTTTTCTTTTGGGTAAACAATAGAGTTGTCACCTTGTTTGGATCTATGGTGTCCACAGCCGGGGTCTCCTTTGTTTCTGGATTATTCTCCAATTGGTCTGCGATTTTCTTCTTCAAATCCACATCTTCCTCATAATTTAAAGGCTCGTCAACTTCAACCTTCTGATTAGACTTTTTTAAGGCTAGGCTTTTCAGGTTCCGCAGGGCGTCCTTCTTTTTCGCCTTCTTTCCTTTGACGGGAGCTTCTTTAAGTTTATTCACTCGTTCCTTTAACTTTTCCATTTTCTTGCTTAGCTTGGCTCTCACTTGGTCTTCGTGCTTCTCAAAAATATCATCAATGGACTTCGAGTTAGATTTTCCTTTTGTTTTTTTAGTTTCTTTTGGCTCAACTTCTTCTACTTGCCAGCCATTCTCGGTTTTAACTTTCGATTTTTTAGGACTTTTCTTGGCAGGTTTGGCTTTTGCTGATGGCTTTGGTGGAGTTTCATCCTCCTCCGACTGCCTCTCATCATCCTGCTCGTCCTCTTCCAAGTCCCTACGATGCTCTTCTAGTAGTTTTTCATTTCGATTCCGCTTTGTCCAATATTGTCGCCAGTTGGCATCCTCACTTTCGCCTTTGCCGTTCTCAGCATTTTCCACAGTTTTTCTTTTTGTCCAAGGATTGAATGGATCGTAGTCATTGTCATCCTCCACAGGAGCCACTCTCTTCCTGCTGGCTTCCACCTCGCTGTCGGATTCCTGCTTTTTCTGGGTCAGCTCCCTGCTAACAGCCAATTGCTCGGCCAGATCCTTTCGCACATCCTTGTCGTATTTGGCACGAACCTGCAGATTCTTGGCCCATGTGCCCGTGTTTTTGTGCCGCAGGCTGGCGCGCTCCTGCACTCGACTTTTTTCCAGGGCATTGAGTTTCTCCAGCGCCGCCTCCGGGTTGGTTTTCTGCAGCAGCTCGAACTCCTTCATCTGCTCCAAAATCTTCTGGCGCTTCTGCAACTTGTGGAACTTTTTGGATTTGATTTTATTTTGCAAGCGCGCTTTAGCCGATTTCTGGGACTCTCGCATCTTCAGGTAGGCCAACTCCTTGCGACGGGCGAAGAGCTCATCCCGCGTCAGCTTCTTTTGGTGGAGCAGGCGCTCCTGTTTGGCAAGCTCCTTCTCATTCGTGGTGTCGCCAATTTGCGCCTTGCGCAGTTCACGTAGTTTACGGTTGCTGGCTTCGAGTTCCTTGGCAAGATTCGATTTAATCCGTGTGTTTAGGGGACGCGCACTCGCCGAGGTGTTCACGTAAATCGTCTCAGAGGGTAAGGGAAATATCTGAGGGGAGATTTTCGGGTCAGATAGGCGGCTGGAGATGCTTAATCGATATTACATGGACTCACCTGCGTCTCTGCCGAGCGCTGTTGGGCCACCACAGCATCCCAGCGGCCCAGCTTCTTGGACACTCCCTCGTAGCCAATGGTCCGCTTGATGCGATCCGCTGCCGGCTTCTCAAGTGGCTTCTCCAGCACCTTCTTGCTGCCCTGGACGTTCTTGAGCTTCTTGCCCGTCTGGCTGTGCTTCGAGGAGGTGCGCAGGATGTCCACCAGGTCGTTAAGCCCCACCGCCCGGGGTGCACGCTCCGATTCCGCCGACGACACGCTCTTAACCAGCTGGAACTCATCCTGACGCGACTGGCGCTCGTCTCGGGTGGACTTCTGGATGTGCTGCACCTTGCCCAGACTGCCGATGGCCTGCAGCAGCTTCTTGTGCGCCCTTGGTTCGTAGTGCTCCTCGTCGTCACTCATTTTAACTACGGAAATTCGCCTAAATCAAATAACAATAAAGAATATTCACAGCGCACGTGTGCAGAGCAACAGCTGAAGTGTTATCGATAACAGTGGAGGTTCATCACTATTTCGAGCACTGCGTGAGGGCATGGGTGTAGAAAAGGGGTTGAATATTACAAAAATTGTACTTTTAAAAAGTATTAAACCATTTAAATGTCTCCTAGTTTTAATGATAATAATCAGGGTATTCCCTAAACTGTTGAATTGTTGAAAATTCAACAAAAATTTTCAGCAATTAAGGGAACGACCCAAAATGGTTCCTGTTGAATTCTCAAACAGCTGTTTTTGTTGAAAAGTTTCACGGAACTTTAAACATGTAAAATTTGATTTATTTTTGCAATTTACTGTCTAAAATTGTTACCAAGGTAAAAGGAACCACAAATATGCTTTCTAAGTTGATTTTAAAATAAACAATGCGTACTGGTGTTACTAAAATGTTACAGAGTTGCCATGACTTTTAATAAAAAAGGTGGCAGCTCTGTCTTTTCAGCAATTCAACAAAATTTTCAACAGCCCCGAGGCTGATGAATTGCTGAAATTTCTGAAAGTTGACTTTGTATGGAACAGCTGATTAACAGCTAATATGAAACAACAAAATAAAAAAAAAAGGTTCCAATAATAAAGTATACCCTTTTTGCTACGCCCTTGAATTCTACTATCGATTGTCGACCGGCAAAAGACCGACTATCGATGCCAAGTGTTGAGATTGGAATTCTTTTGTTTACCATTTCGACGAATCGCCATGGCTGACACGAAATCCGGTCCCGGTCGGTACTCGGCAGCCGGTGGAAGTGGAACCAGTGGTCTGTCGCCTTTGGTGCAGGGTCCTGCGAACCTGGAGTGCAAGGACTTCCAGGAGTATCTGCGCACTCGCCAAACGCCGGAGTCGCTGGAGAAGCTGTACAACTATCCGCCCATTTGTTTGGCTGTCTTCCGGGAGCTGCCCGAAATAGCCAGGCAGTTTATCATACGGATACTGTTCGTGGATCAACCGGTGCCCCAAGCGGTGGTCTCGTCGTGGGGGGCCCAACGTTGTGCCAAGTAAGATGACTTCAAGTTAATTTAGTAAATCCCCCCGTAATCCATTGATCCTGCAGGGAGCAAACGGAGGCCACCAGCTGCCTGACGGCCTTGAATGTCTGGCGAGTTACGGCCATACCCGGTGGCCTGACCGCCTGGGAACTGTCGCCCACCTTCAAGAAGAGCGTTCGCCAGGTGCTGCTCGGCGGCGGAAAGCCCTGGCCCATGACCAACACGCTGGAGAAGGACTCGAAGCCCAGGGACATCGCCTTCCTCGACACATACGCCATGTCGCGGTGGCGCTGCGTGCTGCACTATATGGTTGGCACTGGAAATCGCAATGGCACCGATGCGGAGGCCATAAGTCCGGATGCCGTGAGGATTCTGCTTCATGCCAATCTGATGAAGCGCGATGAACGCGATGGTATTACAATAACCCGACAGGGCTTTCAGTTCCTGCTGCTGGACACGCGAGCTCAGGTCTGGCACTTTATGCTCCAATACCTGGATACGTGCGAGGAGCGAGGTATTAGCCTGCCGGAATGCCTTTCCATGTTGTTCCAGCTCAGCTTTTCCACTCTGGGCAGGGACTACAGCTCGGAGGGAATGAATAGCCAGATGCTGACCTTCCTGCAGCATCTGCGTGAGTTTGGATTGGTCTTCCAGCGAAAGCGCAAGGAGGGACGCTTCTATCCCACCCGATTGGCTCTGAATGTGACCAGCAAGGAGGCTGCGGCGACCGCCTCTGTGGCAATGGATGAGGAGGCGACCCAGGATTGTGGCTACATAGTGGTGGAGACGAATTACCGGGTGTATGCCTACACAGACTCCCCGCTCCAGGTGGCTGTGCTGGGTCTGTTTACAGAGCTGCTCTACCGCTTTCCCAATCTTGTCGTGGGCGTGCTCACCCGGGATTCAGTGCGTCAGGCGCTGCGGGGCGGAATCACGGCAGAGCAGATTGTTTCGTATCTGGAACAGTATGCGCATCCCAACATGCGCTTGGTTGAGTCGGCCATTCAGTCCAAGTCCTGCCTGCCACCGACTGTCGTCGATCAAATTAAACTGTGGGAACTGGAGCGAAATCGCTTCACCTACACGGAGGGCGTGGTGTACAATCAGTTCCTCTCCCAGACTGACTTCGTAACGCTAAGGGACTACGCTCAGTCGATCCACATGTTGGTGTGGCAAAATGAACGAACCCGCACCATGGTGGTCCAGAAGAACGGTCACGATGATGTCAAGCGTTACTGGAAGAAGTACTCTAAGAGTGGTGTTTAACCCGGGACTACTTCCCCTCAAGGAGTCTACTCAAGGGTCACGTCTGTCTCCATTTCGTTTCTAAGCTAACATTTTAGTATATTGTTTAATAAGTGAGTGGGAGATATAGCATCGACATATAACGTACAAGAGTAATACAATTAAAGTACACAAGTATCATATACAAGAAATAATTACACACAAAACCACTTTAAAGCTTGACCTTAGATTGTACTTTAGGGTGGGTCGACTTGGAAGATTGCCAAACAAAGAACTGGAACATTTTAATAGCCAAAACAGATGTTTGTTAATAGATGTCAAGTAACTTTGAAGAGCTAATATGCGTTTGCCTAATTATAATATTTAGCATAATCTCAATTGATTTTTAATTGGGAGAAAATAAACTCCTAATAGGGAAATCTATATAAAAACTTACTAACTACTTTTTAATGCAATTGTCACTTTCCAGAATATCTTTTTGTAGAATCAACAAGTACAATTTATATTAGACCGAATGGCATAAAGAAACAAATATGTTTGGAGCAATTAAAAATGAAATCGACCCACCCTAGGCTATCTAAATGCAAATGGAAAAGGATCTGAACTTAATACAAAATCGGCCGCTGGGGCATACAGAGGTTATAGTAACTGCCCTTAGTCCAGAAGTCCATGCCCTTCCAGCCGCACCAGCCTTTGATTTGAATTGTGGCCAGTTCATCGGCACCCGTGTAATGTGGATCCAAGATAAGGAACTTCACCTGACCCGTCTGCACGCAGTAGTCCACTCCGATAATGGTGTGGGCCAGCACACCGCCGCCAATCATCACAGGTGTTCCTTGCGTCTGGAAGTGCATGGCCAGTTCGGAGGCAATAGTGGCCAGCTCGGCTCCAGATGCCACATGTAGAATCTTAGAGTCTACGTTAAGGAATCCTTGCAGGCACATGCTGATCTCCGTGGAACCAATCCACTGCGAGGATCCCACAAAAGCAGCCGGTTTGTCATTAATCTTGTGCAGATATTCCTGCACTTCCAAGTGCGTGGGAATCGGGGCGTTCGTATAACCCTGCAGCACGAACCAGGAGCAGATCGTCTGCAGCGAGCGGTAGGCACAGCCCCATCCCTTATCCTGCACCTGCTGTTGCAGGTAGTGGTAGTAATGGTAGTTACCGTTCACTAAGTACTCCTTGCCGTCGGTAACTCCACTGGGACGGACTCCAATGTGGGTGTTCAGCAGTGGAGTCCACGGGGCATCCTCCGTTTCGCCCAGGAAATGCACCCGATTGGCCCTGCGGAAATAGGGACGACTGACGGGCAAAGCAAACTGTCGATGGAGTCTCTTGCGTCTCTCCTGCATGTTTGGCTCATCGTCGCCCAGATCCTCGAGGTATGCGCAGCTCACGAAGTGCCCGAACTCCTGGGGATAGAAGTGATAGCTAGCGGGCACCAACAGCTTGCCGCTTTCCGATTCTGTGAGGTGCTCAATCAGACTCAACTCGAATAATCTCAGAGCACGGCAGATGCTTTCGATTAAGACGTCGTAAAGCCGTTGGAGCTTGGTCTTCCTGCATAGAATAGCCATGGCTTCTATCTCCAATGGAACCTGGACTCGGGTCTGTTCCTCGGTGGTTACGGCAATGCTTAGCGCCGGATGGGGTGGTGAATCCCGCGCTACAGGGTCACGACTGCGCGATCGCAGCACATCGATGGGGATCACCTCATAGTCGCAGCCAGTGGGCGCCAATCTCTTGACCGGCGTGTTGTGGGCCTTGGCCTTCTTCTTGTCTCCAGCGGCCGTCTCCTTTTCATTTACTGGACTGGGGATGACTTCAATAAGATCCTTAATCTGAGAATCACTGGTGAACTGTTTGTCCAGCGGCCCACAGCTGTTAATGAAGATCTTCGTCTGCGGCACATTGAACACCAGATTGCCGTCAGCAACCCGCTTGCGCAGCACATGCATTTCCCTCGCCACGGATTCCGGAGTGGCAGCCGTTTGCAGGAAGAATCCGCACTGCAGCCGGGTGAAGCAGAAGTCGTTGTACAGCTGCTCTGCCTCCATCACCTCGTAGGGCACTTCCTCCAGCTTTCCGTGGACAAAGAAAGATGCTCGCAGGCCCACCAGGGTTCCCAATTCGCATTGCAACAGTATGGGATTGTCGGTGATGTCCACCGATTTAATGACCTCATTAAGGTGCGCCTGTCCATCGGTGCAATCGCCGAACTTGACCAATCCGCAGAGATCCAGTTCCGCGGGAAATCTGTGCTGGATCTGCTCGTAGTTCAGCTGCCCCAAACTGGACTCAATGTTGAAGCTGAGTAGGAGTAGGGTTCCCTCTCCGTAGAAAACTCCGTATAAACAACCACTGCACTGTTGCTTTGTTCGCTCCAGGCGCTGCAATCGGAAGTTCCAGGATTACTCAATATTGTTAATTGCACCAATAAAAGCCTTACCTTTAGCAGGAATGCGGATATTTTCAGTTTCGGCAGCATATTTGCGTTAAATATAATATGGAGAATGAAGTAATTCGGCCACAAGTGCAATTATTGCACAGCTGGCAAATTCCTATCGATAACAGCGTCTTTACGGCCCTAGAGATATCGACATGGGCTTAGAAAAGGGGGATTGGGAGAAACATGAAAAAGTTTGGAATTAAACAATATTGGAATAATTTTAGAAACCATTTACCACTCAAAAATTAAGTCAAACTTCAGATGTAATTAGAATATTTCATCCTAGACAAGGTAATGAGTTATGCAGAAGAAAAATAAATATACTTACAGATTAAAGCCCTAACAAAATTATATTTGCACAAAAATTTCAATTTTAAAAAATAACAAAATAATCAAAAACTGTCTTGCAAGAATGTTAAACGGCAAGTTAAAAAATAAATCCTTGGAAAACATTTAAGTAACAGCTTTCTTTTTACACCTATTCTTTATTTTTGACCCCTACAATTTCGACTTAATTAATTTTTTAGGAGCAGTAACAAAAAACGTTTAAAACTTGTAAGGCCAAAAATGATTGCGAAATCATTCTTATAATTCTAAAAACCCCTAAAAACAAAATGTATGTAAATCGCCTTACAGTTTGGTAGTACTTTCTTTTTCGCCGTTAAATTATTCTGCACATCCCCTTTTGTGATCTGTGGCTCCGAAGAAATTAAAAAAGACGTTTTTATTACACACACATATAACATTTATTTAATATATAGTTTATATTGAATTCGGCATAGTGTATAGATTCGCAAAAATGTTATAAACGCAGCCCAATCACCGCGTATTCCGCTCCATGACTCTCCATTCGACTCATCATCCGTAGTCCACAATTCGTTAATTCTATCAATGTTACACATTTATATACAGTACATAATTGCGTGGTGCCTCTTAGATTTGCTTTAACTGGAATATCGTGCTTTTTCTCGTTTTGCTTTCGTGCCTACTAATTTACATTAAGAGTTTCCAAGCGGTATTCTTTTTTGTTTTCCTTTAGTTACGACATCTACAAACTACTAGGTTTCAGAATTTTCTAATTAATTTCATTGCTAAGTTTTATGATTTGCGCAAAAACACAAGCTTACTTCGAAAAAAGGTTTAAAACGCAATCCATCTATATTAATATATATTGAATTCCTGCGGCTTCCATTTCCAATCCTCGATCATGGCCCTTACTCCTCTTACTCATCTTAGATAAACGTTTAAACGCGAAATTTAAAACACAAGCATCCATATCCACCGCGGCTGCTCTGGCGCTACTTCCTCTGCTTGGCAGCAGAAATGGCTGCAGTGGCTCCTGTTGCAGTGGTCCCTCCTGCTGTCGTAGCCGTTGAGTCCTTACGTGGTCCCGTGGAGATAGTCACGCTCGGACTGGCGGGCTTTGTCGTTGTCATCGAAGTTTTACAGCCACTGTTCTGGGTCTTGGTTTTGGGTGCAGATGTGCTTTTACCTGAAAAAACAAAACATTTTTGAAATAGATTTAATAAATGTTATTTGAAGGTAATTTAATGTTTAGTAAACCAAATAAAATATGTAGAATTAGGCAATTTCAAGAAACTTATTTAACAAATTTCCACCTTCCAGAGCTTTAGGATATACCCACATAATTAAATTTTAATAATCTATCGGAGATCTTTGTTTAAAATTTGAAAAGGATTTTTTAAGTTAATAAATCGGGCTAAACAAATGAAATAGTTGGCTTCTAAAGAGTGAAAAATAACACCAACAGCCTTAATTACTTTTGATTTTTGTGTATAAAATTACTTTTGATATGCCCACTGTCGTGTTTGTCAACTCACCCTGGTCGACCTTTTTGGTCTTGCCAGCAGGCTCCATTTCTGGCTGCTCGGTGGCCTTGACCTTTGTCGGTTTCTCCAGGGTTTGAGTGGGCGAGGACGAGGACTCTCCCTCCGCGAACTCCTCGATGGCGGGCATGAATCCCTCGGACACACTGCTGCTGTCCTGGGTGCTGGTGGGTGAATCCTTCTCCTCGGCAATACGAGGCAACGGCTCAGAGTTGGCCATGGTAACCACAGCGGTGGCACTTGGCTCTGTTCCGGATGCGGTTGTGGAAACCACTGCTGCCACAGCAGTTTGTCTTGGAGATTCCTCAGAAGCGACCGTCATCAGCTGCTGGGGATGCGCAGCAGGAGCACCTGAAACTGCTGCTCCAGCTGCAGATGCATTGCCGCCTGGCGTCGACCTCCAGGTGGTGGTCACAACCCGCTGGTGCGACGGCTGCTTAATAGGCGGCGAGCAGCAAAGTGGTGATATCTTTGTCTCAGCGCTGCGGGGATGCAATCGATCTGGGGACAAGGCGCGTCGTAGCAGCGGAGAACTGGGCTCTGCCGACTTGGTACGTGCAAATCCTGCCTTCTTGCTATTGGCATTCACCGCCGTCTGCAACGTGGGCAGCGTGCTTCCAGGACTGTATGACTGTGTGGTGTTAGAGGCACCTGGCTGATGGCCAACCAATGGAAAGGCCAATGGGGAAGGAGATCGTGTGGGCGACGATGGCAGCGGCGAGGGTGAAGGAGTCCGCGCCAACGGAGACAGCGGAATGTGACCCACAGACTTTCGGCGATTCGGCAGCGAATTGTTGCTCGTGGTGTGAAGGGTCTTCAGTCCTCCGGCGGGATTGCTGGCATTACCTCCACCCGCTATTACGGCGGTGGCCGCATGCAGCTTGTGCTTGAGACCATGTAAAGTGGATGGACGCTGATACAGCTGCGGGACGACGCCAGTGGGGGACACTAAACCAATAAAAGGGTGGCCTATTAATAACGCGCATAGGGATTATGTTTTCAATCCGCTTACCTGGCACATTTCCCACGGAAGTGGGACTGCTACCGACGACAGCTCCCACGTGGGGCAGGAGCACCAACTGTGTGGGTGGCGGGGCAGCGGGCAATTGCACACTGAGGGCCGAGGGCGCAACTGGAGCGGATCCTGCGTTGCCACCGTGATTGGAGCCACTCGAACCGGTGGGTGTGTTGGGCGATGAGGACGAGGGCGAGGTGGATTGCGATGAGGAGTTGGCTGCCGACTGGCAGCAGCTGCTATGATACGAAGAATCCAAGGGTGACAAATTTCTTGCCGACGGTGTGGTGGGTGAACTTGTGCCGGCCGAGTACTAAAATTAATTAATGAAAGTACAGAAATAGATAAGATGTTGATCTCTGAAAGGATTTTAAAAATTGATCTTACCTGCTGCATCTCTGCATTTGCACGCTTGCTGCTTATTCGACGGAACAGCGAGGTCTTGCGCTTCTTATCGTGCTCCCTCTTTGTCTGCTTCTTCTGGCGATTCAGCCCTTTCTTGGCCAGCTTGCTCTGCATGAGATCGCGCTTGCGCCCACCGCTCTGGATGCTGGTGTGTTCGAGGGGCGTGGCCCGTAGGGTAACATGCTCACCGCCGCTCAGGAGCAGCTGGAGCACCTGTGTGTGGAACAGACCTTGCACAGCCTCACCATTAACATGGGTAATGAGATCCGCTGGTCGCAGACCAGCCTCAAAGGCCGGACTGCCCTCGTCCACTGCCATGACCAAATGGTGCATTGTATAAAAGTCCGTGTCGCCATAGTACACCCGGATGGTATGGACAGTAAAGCCAAATCCACGCGGTCCACGTCGAATGATGATCGGTGGCTTCAGATTTGTAACCAAGGGCGAGAGCTCTCGGCAAGGTGATGTATCCCTGGAGCTGGCCGTGCTGGAACCGTTGCCTCCGCCGCCTGGCGATTGAATGCCGCACAGCTGCGCGGCCAATTGACTGTTGTCCAGGGATGTCATTAGCGACAGACCCAAGGCGGATGCAGATTTAACAATCGACCTGGAACGATGATGCTTCATGCTGGTTCCACTGCTGCATCCATCCATGGATTTCGGTTGATGCTGCAGCGCCAACGGCGATTGTTCCCTTGGCAAGTTCATGTTCTCCGTGGATGAGCTGCCCGCGGAAATAGTTTCATCCTCAATCGAG
Source organism: Drosophila lutescens (assembly GCA_037075285.1). Classification (NCBI taxonomy): domain Eukaryota; kingdom Metazoa; phylum Arthropoda; class Insecta; order Diptera; family Drosophilidae; genus Drosophila; species Drosophila lutescens. The sequence continues at coordinate 478,240 of JBAMCF010000013.1, read as the reverse complement.
ATGGAGAAACGCGGCAATATGTCCCTGGCACAGACGCCCTTCCGTTTTCTGTTAATCTGCGGCGAGAAGTCATCGCTGTCCGTTTGCGAACTCTCCGGCGTGCTGCGCGAAAAGCTGCCCACCGTCGCCGTAGGCGGAGTGGCCGCCATCGCCGCCTGAGTTTGAGTTGGTGGCGGAGTGGCCGGCGTGCTGATGATCGTCGTCGTGTTTGGCGGCATGCTATGACGCTGCTGCATGCGCTGAGTTGGGCCGGAAACCGGTTGCTGGAGATAGTGCTTCAACATCCGCAGCTCCGCATCGTTTCCAATCGTGACATTGTGCAGCAATTCGGGCAAATAGTCGGCATCCGGAGTGGACGGCACCTTCAGGCAGCTGGACGAGAGCTGTATAAAATTATCAACAAGATTACTATAATAATAATTCACACAATTAACTTAATGAAGTGCTAACTATCAAAATTAATTTTAAATTTGAATATTTCAAAAATTCCATAGGAAAAATAAAATTCCATATGTACACATTGGACACATGTATTACAATTGGTATCAAGCTAATTTGCTTTGGGCGCATTTTTAAAGTAAGTATTTGCTTAGCTAATACTCACATCTAGCTTTCGCAGTTGTGGCGTGTTCAAGAACTTGTTGATCACTCCCTCGTTGGAGGCGCTACCCGAACCACTGAACCGCTACCACTACCACTTCCGCTTCCCATTCCCGTTTTGAGTTTAGGCAGGGCGCCAGTTGATGTGGGACCTACGGCTGCTACTGGATTCTCCTGGGCACGCGATGGTAGCGATGTAAGTGTTGGCGGGGCCGTCGCTTTGGCGCCATCAGTTGCCGTGGGCGTGGCATGACGGGACCAGCTATAATGCTGCTTCCTATATTGCGGGGTGTACGAATTAAAACTGCCGAAAACGGGCGTATCATCCGTGTCGTCCGTATCTTCGCCACCTAGATCATGGTTATAGCGATCCATGCGGGCTAATTAAGAAACATAGTAATAAAGGTTTCAATGAACGTATTCGATATTAGCCTGTCTTATCCAGCTTACTGTCAAAATAACTGGTATCATCATCGTGGGACAACTGCGGCACAAACTCCGCCTTCTGACGCAGCAGAGAGTTCCAGTCCATGCCCAGAAAGTACTCGTGCTCCTTCATTTCAAGGGCACCCGTTTGGGTGCCTAAACGATCCCTCGGATTCTGCTGCAGTAACTGCGAAATGATGTCCTTCGCCTCGGATTGTACGGGCCAATCTTCACTATCCGGCCACTCGATGTCATCGTTGACGGTGTGCGCAAATAGTTCCTCAGTGGTCTCGCCGAAAAACGGAACACAACCGATAAGGAATTCGTAGAGAATGATGCCCATGGACCACCAATCGACTGGTTTGCCATAGCCCTGTCGCAAGATCACTTCGGGGGCAATGTACTCCGGCGTGCCGTACACCTGGAATAGCAAGTAAAATCATTTAATAAATGGAAAGAAAAGATCTTATGAAACTATATACCTGCTTGTCGGAAAACTGTCTTGTCTCCGAATCAATATATCCCTCGTACAGATTGGTGGCCAAAGACATAAGACCCATCTTGGAGAGCCCAAAGTCCGTCAGCTTAATGTGACCCAGTGCCGTGATCAGAAGATTATCCGGCTTCAGGTCGCGATGCACGATGCCGTAGCTGTGCAGATACTCTACGGCTAATACTGTCTCGGCGAAATAGAATCGGGCCATGTCCGCGGGCAGGGGCCCAATGTTCTTTAGTAGCGTGCCGCAGTCGCCGCCCTCCACGTACTCCATCACCAGGCACAAGTGCTTCTTGGTCTCGAACGAACAGTACATGCTGACCACAAAGGGATTGTCGGCGAAAGAGAGTATGTCACGCTCGGCGAACACCTGCTCCACCTGGTTGCGCAGAATGAGATTATTTTTGTTGATTTTCTTCATGGCGAAGCGCTGACGGGTGGTCTTGTGCTTCACCAGGTAGACGGCTCCGTAAGCACCATTTGAGATCAGCTTGGCAATGTCAAAGTCGTTTTCGTGGGGTGAGGGTTGTTGGGCTGCACTTCCTGTTGTTGCTGCTCCTGCGGTCACTCCAGTTAATCCTCCAGCTCCTGATCCTGTCACACCCGAACCTCCGCTAACTACACTTCCTGCTCCCGCTCTCTCCTCATTCATTTGGCTTATGGCCAGCGCAAAAGATGGTGCGTTTTCACATGTAGCCACGGGGGTCTGGGGAGGCTGTTGAGGTGTAGCTGTGCCACTTCCCGAGTCCAAAGTAATGGAATCCAGAGCCAGGCTGCTCAACTGTTTGGCTGCACTGGTTAGGGGCGAATTGAGGAGCAAACTGCCATTCGGTTGCAGAGGATCTGCATCCACGGTGACCAGCTCCGAGCACATCTGCTGTGTCTCCCGCAACTCTTGCTGCAGTTCTGCGATCGGATCGCGATTCAGGCCCAGCTTGTGGATGATGTACTGCGGAATGTCCGCCTTGATCACGGGCATGGCCTTGGCATGTCCCTCGGCAGCCTCCAATAGCTCGTAGAACTCCTGCGGATCGAATTCCAGGCATTCCAGCAATCGTGCTGGTCGCGAGATAATCAATAGCAACTTTTTTATAACACCATTAAGCTCAGCGGCTGCCTCCGGCGACTTCTCCTTGGTCTCGACCAGCAAACGCTCTAGATTCTCACTCAACTCATAGAAATATTGCGAGGTTATCAACTTGGCCTCCGATTTGTGCAGGCAATCCCTTGCCATTTCCAACACCTGATGATGCACAAAGCTGTGGAAAAAATTAGTTTTAGTCATAAACTTTCTTACATACTTATATTTGAATTTTAGTAAATTAAGAAGGAATATATTATTAAGAAGGATCTTGTCTCACCGCACTATCGGCTGCGAATCCCTGAAGCTGTTGCATGCAGCACTCTTGTTTTCGTTGATGAAGTGCTTCAGCCGCTCTTCCATTTGCTGAGTGGCCTTGGGAAAACGCTCCTTGTACAGAGTGTTCATCACGGCGATCTCATTGTCCACGATTGGTGAACGCGATGGGCTGGAGAGCGATCGGGAGCGAGGACGAAAGAAGGGGGACATCCGACCTCCAACTTGCATCGCACTCGAGGTCGAGGTATTGGCTGATATGCCACCATTACCACCAGCCTGCTGACCTCCGCAGGCCTGGTTCAGTTCGGCGCAGCAATTGCTACAAGGCGCTGTTATCAGCTTCTGGGGATGCAGCTGCGGTTTTGGCGGCTGGGGAGTCAGCTGTTTTTGAGAAACGGCCAGCAAGAGAGCGCAGTGCTTGGGACAATGCTGCTTGAGGTGCTCGGCACAGCAGGCGCCGGCGGCCACGGCAGCGGCATCCGCCTCCTGGACTCCGGGCGGAATGTTGTGCGGCAACTGGTTGAGACCCTCCTGACTGGAGCACTGGGACTGCGATATAGAAAACATTCAAGGTAAACATGTTTTGTTGGCAGATTATCTCAATCAACTCACCGATAAATTGGAGCTGCCCGGGGTGGTGCCGTATCCAGAGGAGGGAAGCGAGGCCACGGACCAGCGACGTCCGTCCACAACGCCACGGCACGAGGCAATCCTTTTGATCGGAGCAAATGCAAATGGCATGGGTGAATTGAGGCGCGGACTGTCCACGGGACTGGCCGAGTACGGAGAATGTGCCCGGGATCCGCCAGCCGCCGCCACGGCAGCCGCATTGGTGACCAGGCTGAGGCGGTGATGAGCCACTCCACTCGAGGCGCCGCCAGCGGAACCAGCGCCTCCGCCAGCCGATCCGCGCATCACAACGCCGTGCAAATGATGGTGATGGTGGTGCTTGACCATGCCAATCCCGGCACAACTGCCCGACCTTGAGATGTTGTGGCCGCCCGAAGGAGAAGCCCCAAAGCCAGGCGCTTGAATCGGTGGCGGAGCAGCCAGCTCGTGGCGGAAATAGTTGCCCGTGAGGCAGGGAGCCGATTTCCCCAGCGAGGAGTGACGCATGCGCAGCAGGTTAGAGGCTTCTATAAAGGGTACATTTTAATTGAAATTAAAATATTTCTTAAGACAAATTGTGTTAGAAATAATGAAAACACTGCTTAGCAATCAAAATATACAACTTCCTTTTAAGTTTTACCTTAACTTGGGATAAATAAGGACATTTTCTACTTCTTGACTTGTTCATAGCATTTAATTTAAGGGTACAATAAGTTTATCACTTTCTGAACGAAGAAAATTGTATCAATTTAATCGAGTTATCTGGTTTAAAAGTCTACAAGGACAGCCAGACAAACATGATTATTTCAATAATATAGGTGTCAATCTTTAGGTGCTAATAACGTCAGAATTCACATCTTACTGTAACGATAAAAATAGCTTGTAAACATGCGTTTCTCGCATTGAAAGCTAATTTTATCGTTAGGCTAGAAAGATGAAAAAATGCCAGACCTTAATTCATGAATTATGTTTTTCATAATAAAAGCAAAGCTTCAGTCTAATTCATTTTTAAGATGTAATTTAAGTAGAGGGAAAATATCTTACCGCTGTTAGCAGCGCGCAACGAGATGGTATGCTGCTGATAGGAAATCTTTCGGAGAAGGGCGGTGTATCCCCTTGAATGCAAAGAGCTGGAACTTCCGGACAGGCCGCCAGACGAGCTCTTGGTCAGATTTAGATTGCGCATCATCGAGGAGCCGTTGGTGCTGTCGTTACCGATGGACAGCTTGGCCGGCGAGGTGGGCAGCAGCTCCAATCCGCTGCTGGACTTAACGCTGCTGTTGCACGAGGACGAGGCAGCCGCAAGAGCTGCTGCAGCGGCAGCTGCCTCCTGGTCGGAGTCGTCGAAGATGAGGACGCGAGCCGAGTAGCTCGACTGCGGGCGAATCCGCGACAGATTGGCCGTGCTCAAGTGGCGCTTGGGCACCGGACTGCCGCTCATGGTAGCGCCCGCTGTAGTGCCACTGCTGCTATCAGCGGATACGGATCCCGAGATGGACATGGCTTCGATCTCGCTGGCCACGCTCTGGTTGATAAACTCCTGCTCCTGCTGCTCATCGCTTTTCTGCGGCGTCGAGGTGGATATCTTGCTGCCCAGGACAGCACTCACTGAGTGGGTGGACGATGTCGATGAGGATGACGATGTGACTGGGCCGGCCGCTCCCTCGGCTGGACGGGATGCAGCTCCCTCCTGGCGACTCATGATCGGGCTGGGTTCGCGTTCGCTCTGATCTTAGAAGGATCGCATGTTGTTGTTAGTCTCCGGGGCGTTGTGGCTTCGGCTCTTGGGCATGGCGTCGGCGGCTGCAATGTGAAACGATTAATTAGCATACGACTGGCAAAGCGTTTCCCAGTTCTCATTTCCCAGTTTCCAGTTCACTTCCCAACCCATTCCCGATACCCAGACACTGGCAATTGCTTCCACACACAAACCTCCGGCTAATTAATCTCGTTGAGTTGTCACTTCGCACGAGTCAAGCAGCAAAAAATATATAAATCGGCTAAAAATGGGATCGAATTGTTTTAATATGTATTACATATTATACATATTCGTATATGGGAAGCGATCGCCCACTTGGTTTTGGGTGATAGCCCAGAAATTCCACAATGAGCCAGTGCCGGGTATGCTGAATCACAATGTCGTGCAGTAACAAGGGTGACACGGAAATTTCTTTTAACCGTGATTCAGAAATCTATTTTGGTTAACAACCATGGTTTTGAGTTAATAAACTTATGTATCTATTTTGAATATGACAAAAAATTTTCACTTAAAATAACATTAATGGAAAATATTAAATATGGACAATGCCCATTGGAATCCATACATCTTTAAATTTTCGAAAATTACATTTTGTATGGCACGTTCTAAATTTGGTTGTTTTTCATATCATTTGATTTAGCTGATTCGCAGAAATATTTAAAAACAAAACAAAAATATTGGCCTGGATATTTTAAAAACTCAGATTTAAATGTTGTAAAAAGTCTTGAAGTGTTTATTATACATTAACGTCGCCAATACTAAGATTATTAGAAACCCAATATAAATATATAAAATTATACATTTATGGTAAACATGACACATTATATTTCAAAGTTATTGTAATTTTCTCAAGTTCAATTGAACTTCACAACGCAAAATTTTCTAATTTCACAAATCTAAAGGAGAAATTCGAATTTGTTCAATCAACAAGGTCAGTTGCCTAATTTTCGTTGTAGTGTGTAATCATTTCTGTGAGATCTTGGTATACATTTAATAATAGGCAATATTTTAAACTTCTGATAAAGTGAATCACTGTGGGTAATAAATTATAAGTGTTTATCCGTCAAAATAAAACAGGAACGTTTTTTTGAAAAGGCCTAACATCGGAATATCCATAAATGAATATACTTATTTGTGAATCTAGAATATTGTGATAACAGTTGTTTAAATATACTCTGTTTCTTCTAAGAATTTTGTACAACTCAGCTGAGTTTCCTATATATATATTTTTTTTTTTAATTTAAAGTCGTTTTTCTGTTTAATTCACCGCGACTGTGTGTTTACAGTGTAAACTTTACACTGAACTGTTTGTTTCGCGTTCCAATTTTATAAAACTTACCCGTTTTGGGTATCTATCTACATAAAGTGCAAAGCGAGAAACCCAGTTTGTGTTCCATTGTTTACCCTTTTCTCCGGTCCTAAAAAAGACCACTAAATTATCAGATTATCTGCAGGTGAGGATCGGATCTCGCGATGGAGAGGGGCTACAGCTGTATAAGCTATATGGCACGATCGTAAATGGTGCTCCGAGGTCTCGTAGACGTTGTCGTAGTCCGACTTCTGCGGTTATCAGTTTGTTTTCGTTTCGTTTATTTTTGTGTGTTTAGTGGCATTTATTCACACACTATACTATGTACATGTACACTATATACGCACACACGGGCAACAGGGCGTATATTTGTTTAAATTTCGCCCACTCGAGGCGAGACGCGCGAGTTATTCACATGATAATTGGATTCGCAAATGCGACCGCCGCTGTTTGCACAGATTTGATTATATTGTATGGAACCCCAAGAACCCCAGACCCAGAAGAAAAAAAAGAAGAATAACCAAGGGCAAGGGATTTTCGAGTCGAAATTAATTATGGCCAAGAGAAACAACAACAACAACGAGTGGGGTCTTTTTGTGGGTATGGGTGTTGGTACGCGTGTCTGTGAGTGGGGCTCCTTCGCCGCCCACACACACACACTCACTAGCCCCCACAGACGTCGCGATTACGGGGTTTTTGTTACAATCAATTGCCCATTTCTCACTTCTATAACACTCAACAGTCGATTGGGAACTTTACATTTTATACGCAGCATTGACGCTGGGGCTGACACACACACTCGCGTGCCTAGCACGCGATTTAAGGGGTATTATTAAATATTTTTAACAGCGAAAAATCGTTGTAACAATATCAATCAGCCGAACGGTCACACCACTAGCGATGACAGCCGATGCTGTGCAAGTTATCGAAGGTCACGGCAGTGATGACACTGAAATCTCCATGCTAACATTTATTGGCGGGTGTTTTTAAAATTAATTAGGAAGTAATAATGACTAAATTAAATTTAAATAAACAACAGAGAAATCCCACAGTCTTGTGCAAAAAGATATATTTACATTTTGGTTAAAGAATTTTTAGAAGGTACCTTACCAAGCCATACAAAAATGACTTTCATTTTAAATAAGTATCCAAAAAATTGTTTAAAAAAATGAAATAAGTGCCAGAGAAATAAAAGATTTTGTAGTCTATAAAAAACCTTATTTCTTTAATGTGAAAGGGAATTCAATAACATTTAAAAAGGTTCACATCAATAAGTTATCATAATTATAAAAATATAAATTCCTAAAACAATACCAGAGGGATGCCAGTTTTTATGGTCTTTAAATTCAAAGAAAAAAAGGTTGGTTGTTGGTTAGACTTGACAAAGGACCTGTATTCGTAAGCTTTCAATAATTACAAACGCGTCCAAAATAGTTTACCTATTTTAAAGCCTTTCTCAATAAATAGAACGCCGGGAATATGTACATTTACTAACTTTATTTATTACGACGCTTTTATAGAGAAAATGTTATTTTACCGGCCTTGCTTAGAATCTCCGTTATTTAGAATAATCAGAATAAAAGCAAATCTATCATTAATGAGAATACAATACAGTGTAACAATTCGTTAGCCATAGTTCATGTTTGTACTGTGCGAGGTCTGGTAGGCGCTGGATATGTTCTTCTGGGAGCTGGAGCTCGCGTTGGACTGCTGCTGGAAGCCGGTTCCCGGCGACGAGTCCTCCTTGAGATGATCGTTCTCCTGGCACCACTCCACGAAGTCGTCGATGAGCACCGGCCAGGCGCCCTCCGAATCATAGTTGCTCATCCGATCGTCGATGTTGGTGGCAAAGTCCAGCAGCAAGTTCCAGGTGTCCCGCGAGATGGCCCTCTTGTGCTTCTCCTCGAGGAACTGGCACCAGATGTCCAAGAACTTGAAGCGCCCACTGAGAACGATGCACCAGTAGGCGATGGCCATTTCCAGGTCGATGCCCTTCTGACCCGGATCCTTGGCGTAGTTAAAGGTGAAGTGGTAGAAGTCCTTGAACTTTCCGGCATCGTTCAATTCCTGCTCGAGGATGGGTAGCTTGGCCTTCAGCTTGTCGATGCTATCGATGCCCAGGTCGCACATCCCATTAATGAACTCATCCCGTGAGAATTCGCACTGCACCTCGGCGTGGAACTTCCACGCAATGATCAGCACCAGTTTGGAGTCCGGCTTGAGGTCCAGATCCTCCAGAAAGTGGATAACACCCTGGGATCCAATCTTCAGGGGGTCGCTGGGATCGCGGTAGCGCACGAACAGCTGCTCGATGCGCTTCCGGTCCAGCTCACGGTAGTAGTACTCCGGATTCTGGAAGTAGTTATCGCTGGCCAGATCAAGTTTCCAGTCGTTCTGTTGCAAACAGAAGATAGCCGTCTGTTCGCCCGTTTGTGTCAGCGATATGAATTTCTTCACCTTCTCGCGGTGCTGGCTGGATTTCAGTTTATTCTGCAAAATCATTATCATAAGTTACTATTGATATTTTATGTTAAATCATAGAGTAAACGCGGTATATTGGATCTATAGAAGTATTTGTAAGGGGAAGCACTAAAGTAGATCTCAGGATCTATGAGAACCACAGAGGTTTGATTTGGGATTAGAGCCATCTGAGTTTGTTTGTAGCTTTCTATTTTTTTTATTGAAAATATATTAGTCAGACATAATCCGACTACGTTTAGGAAAGTTACCATCCCTGTTCTGTAAGATATGCTCTATAGGGCAGACTTCATATTTTGAGGCAGGACTGTGACGAGTCGGGGCAATCGACTATACGAAATATAGCGTTCTTTCTTGTTTACTATAGATTTTGTTGCCCAGGCGAATTGCATAAATACAGCAACAACAACAACAACTAGTGTGCCCAAGCTGGCGCTGCAAGAAGAAGAAGACGCTACGGATGCGAAAATAGAGCATTTTCTCCACTTTCTCCCGGACTCTCACTTGGTCCTAACAGTACCCGCGCTATGACCGCAATTTGTAGAAGTACTCACCATTGTTGTGGCAATAATATAATATTATTTGTTTATTTTACGCAAAATTGGAAAACTGCGGAGTGCAGGTGTTGGAAAACGTTTCGATTGTTTGCCTCGATAAACTAAACCAAATCGCGGAATTCCGTTAGATTTATTTTGCATAACAATCCTAGTGATTGTTATTGTTTTTGTGAAATGGTGTTTAATTGTTTGTTCTTTTCTTTCTATACATATTTTTCAAAGAATATTTATTTAGTTTGTTCACTGACGTGTGACCTTCACTTGACAATTGAAATTCCCCGCATTAACACGAAATCCCAAAACATGAAATATACCAAACGAATGACGACTGCAATAAAATATTCGGGGTATTCCCTAAACTGTTGAATTATTTTGGCCAGCTGTTAATCACCTGTTCCATACAAAGTCAACTTTCAGAAATTTGAGAAATTCAACAGTCACGTATTAAACTGTTCAAAATTCAACATACAATTTTGCTAAAACTTCTGAAAATTGCATTTTTTGGGAACAGTGGACAGTGTGCCCGCGTGGAAAAGGCATAATTGAAAAGATTTGAATTTCTCGAAAACTATCGGTTTGATTTGCCTGAAATTAATTCACAAAATAGCTATAATGTGAGATCTGTATTAAATAAGTAAAGTTGGCATATATATATGGATATTTACATGGTTGATGACATGGGTGCGAGGAGTCTCGCTGACGCGGTCAGCGGATTTCAAAATTTTACCTTTTAACACCCCCCACTGGAAATAATTTTCTCAAAAAGTGTGGGTTTAATTTTCATGAAATTTTCACGAAACGTTCTTAAGACGATCCCCAATCTGCCCATATACCGTGCATGTTACCTTTCGGAATTCATCGGAATTCACACTGTCAAAATCCCTGATAGTTATCTGTTCGAAAAATATAAAGACCAGATTAACTTTTCGTAAAAGCAAATCGGTTTTCTCGACTCCTTTAATTGATCTGAACGAGATTCAAGTGCTGTTAACGCACAGAATTGACCTGTAAAGCGCAAACAATCGCATGCTTTGATTATTCTATCAGCTGTTTGGGTACACGGCCCTTTCTCCATTATGGACGCGTCCCGTTTGCATCCAATAGGTCGCTTCCGATCCTTTCTAGCCAAGCTTATCCATTGGATAAACGTACTGGTACTGCCTTTTATGGGCTTCGATCATCCTCGGAATACTGAATTATTGCCAGATCATTTAGCATATCAAAACACCAAAATTATTCGAAATTAATTTTAATAGAAATCTGTAAATAATTCAATATCAACAATTAATGGTATTAATTTGTCCCGCTTATCAGCTTCTTAACAGTTTCGGGTCCAGAAAAATGATCGTGCCTTGTTAATACTGCTGCAAAATACCACAAATTTGACTTCGCAGCCCTGTAACGCGACAATTTTTCACCCCTTCCCACCCTCACCAACAAGTTTGAATGGGACTTGAGGCGCGTTAAACTGTAAATGGATGCAAACGACGCGACGCGTCCATAATGGAGAAATGGCCTTAGTACAAGTGCTGCCCATAATAAAATCGGGCGGAGACAGGGACAATCGATAACAATGGACTAAGAAAAAATCGAAATTCAAAATTCAATTTTTTTAGTTAGTACTATAAACTTTGTATTAAGATTGGTTTATTACTTACTACGCACGCTTTTGAAAAATCCTTTTAATTTAAAAATATATAGAACTACATTATTCTTACTGTTAATTTTATTGTTAAAAAGCTCATTTACAAAAAATAAAAATTCGATAGCCGCTTATTATTCTTGACATTTTCTTTATTTTAAATACTTTTTTATAGGTCCTCTTCTTCGGATAAGTTTAGTTAGTTAAAAGTTCCTAATCTTTACTAGCGACCTAAAAATTAAATCTTTTAAGTTTCAATATAATAAGATTATTTTCGGGACCTATAAAAAGTTATTTCTATTTGGATGGCTCCAAAGGATATCTACTGATAAGGCTAGTTACTATTGGAAAACCGAGGCATTTTTCCCAAGGGGTAAAGTAAATAATTAAAATGATTAAGAGCTATGTAGGTATATCTTGAAAAAGTTTTTAATATTTGAAGAGCTAGGAGGCCACAACATTTACCTTTGTTTTTCTTTAAATAAAACTACTTATTTAGTTTGAATACTCTGTAAAGTTGTTTATTCGAAACATTTCAATTGATTTAAATACGTTGTAGACAGGCTGTTGTGTTAATGCTCTCGTTTGTGGGGCGGCACGTAGACCTGCTGCTGTTGCGCCTGACGATCTCCGCGGTAGCGAGAGTGTTGCTGCTGTTGATGTTGCTGCTGCTGCTGGTGAACATTGCTGAGCGGCCTGTTCTGGGCATCAGTAATGGGCAGGATGTCTGCCTTGAGCACCTCCTCGTGGTTTCCATAGCCCATAAAAAAGACCACGCAAGTTTTCTCCGACACTCCGGTGATCTCAGCCTCATAATACTGAAAGATTCAGATAAAGAGAATAAGTTTTAAAAGAAAATACAGAACTGGTATTAAATTCCTGTTATACGGTTGCTTTAGTTAAAGATTAAGCTTTACAACTCCTAGTCCAGCGACCTAAACTCACCCTTCCATCGTCCCAGTACTTGGCCATGCACAAGTCGCCCTTCTGCCACAGCCATGCGTCGCCCGGCGTCATTCCGAACTGATCCCTTGGCGCAGCCCGTGGCACAGGCACTGGAGCTGGCTGGGGCGCAAATGGATTTCCATGAACTGCGGCTGCAACGGGAGCAAAGGACGTCGGTGGCAATTCCTGTGGAGGCTGCTGCTGTTGGTTGGGCACCGTGACACCCTGACTCTTGAGCAGACTCATGGCAAACTCGTTGGCCTCCTTGCTCTGGAAACCCATAATCTTACTGGGATCGTACGTATAGCCATTCGCCAATTGACTGTAGTTGGCATGCGAATGATGCCGTGGATTGTGATGTTGATTCTGATGTTTCTGGTTGGTTTGAGCCTTTTCCGGCTTCTGTGAAGGCAACTGGGCTGGTGACTTTGGCTGGGTTTCAGTTCCCGTTCCCGCCTGGCGATTGGCCTGTCCCTGACTCTGCTTGCGTCGATTCTCTCGCTTGGGAGCACTGCTCACCTTGAGATTGGCTGTTTCTTCGGTTACCTTGCTCAAACGGGCGTTGAAATCGTCACCTGCGTTGGTTGGGGGCTTTGCAGTTGCAGTTGCAGCTGCAGCTGCTGAATTCGATCCAGCGCCGACTAACTGCTGTTTACGCCTGTTGCCATTAGCGTTACCATTCTCTCCTCTGTTCGAGCCTCCACGATTACTGCCTCGATCGCTGCCACGTCGATTGCCGCCAGTGTGTTCCTTTCCATTGGTTGTCTCTGGATCCGTTTTAGCCTCGGAATTGGTCTTGGCCGACGAGTTGTCCGCGCCATTGCGATTCGAGAACTTGATGGCCGTGGTTTCCGGTTTATTGCGTCCAGCTCCACGCTCGTTAAAGCCACCTCCACGCTCCCTGGGTGGTCTTTCTTCCCTGGGAGGTCTCTCCTCCCTGGGAGGCCTCTCCTCCCTCGGCGGTCTCTCCTCCCTCGGTGGTCTTTCTTCTCTGTGCCCTCTCTCCTCCCTTGGTGGCCTCTCGTCCCTGCCACCACCTCGAGTCCGTCCACCGCCCCTTGACGATCCAGCATGTCCACCACGATGCGCCGCAAAGCTGCTCGATACATTGTTCTCAAACCTCGAACGATCCGCAAACTTTCCTGCTCCGCCCAGAGCTGAAGATCTGCTATCGGCTTCACTAAACCTCGAGTTTCCATATTGCTTGAACGGATTAAAGTGGTTAATGGTGGGTGGCGCAGTCGGAGCGGCAGCAAAGTTCTCTGCGATGCTGGTAGCTGGTGTCTCCGACGCGGGCAGTTTTGTGGTTAGGAAATCAAACAGGGTGGCATTGGCAGCGGGCTTGGCTGCCTCAGCTTCGTCCTTTGCACTGGCACCACGTTTTCCCTCTCTGGGCGGACGATCTCCACGTGCCGGACGACTCATGGATTCGATTGGACCCACTCCTCCGGCTTCCTTGCGTCTCTTTAGGTTGAAAAGCGCACGCTCCAGGTTGTTTCTTGTGGCATGCAAGGCACTGCGGGCCTCCTCCTCGCTGAATCCCTTGTCCAGGATCTTCTTGATGTTGTGATCCACAATGTTCTGGCCGCCGCCGCCGAAGACCTTTTTGACGCCCGCCTTGGTGGCCACTGCAATGGCCTCGGTGCGCATGGCATTAAACTCGTCGTTCTCCTTCACCGGCTTATCCTTGTCTCCGCCCGCGGAGCCCAGACTCTTGAAGTTCCTTTCCCTCTCGGCGGTCGCATCGATTTTCCGGCCAAATGCCACCCAAGGCGGTGGAGCCGAGGTGCCACTCAGGGGTCGGCCACTGCGCGCATACCGCAGCATGGTCCTGGCCAGATCCCACTTCTCGTACAGCGCATCCACACGTCCGCCGAGAAGCTGAATTTCAGTGGATTTCAGCAGCAGAAATCCCTGCATCAGCTGTAGTTTCTCGGCCTTAAAATAGATCTTGCTACCGGGAGCCACATTGAGATTCAGCTGGGGCACCGGCTCCAGCTCCAGGGCCTGAATGGCGTTCTGGCCATCACTCAGATCCAGTTGGATGAGCCGCGGCGCCGCCTTCGATTCCTCATTCGCCTTGGGGGCGGATATATTCCGCACTCTCTGCACCTGCAGCACAATCTTTCCGGGCAAAGTGGCATCGTCGCGTTTCGAGGGCAGTGCGCCACCACCTATATCGCGGATATCCCTCTGAAATCGTGAGTAATGCGTTTATTATTAATGATTACACGCACAATACGAAAAAGCAGCCGGTTTGGACTCGGCCGCAACTCACATTCAGTGCATCATCCACTATTCTGCGGGGATCCTCGCTGCCAACGGCTGTGGTCAGGATCTTGAGGCCCTCCTCCGTCAGGTGCCTGCATTAATCGTTAGGCCCCATTGCTCCCTGCTATTTTACTTAGTACTTACCACCCGACTTCTTGTAGTTTCTTCGCTAAGTCCATTTTTCATGAATATGTCTTTTTCGCAACCCGAGTTCTAGCGATGGCAAAAGTAAGATGTGTACTCGCTAGTGATGGGCGTAGTGGCTATCGGAAGTAGCGGCTGCGGGTGGATGAATATACATATCGATTAGGTATTTGTTTTTAATTATTATAAAATGTTGGTAAACAAGCGGAGTCTAAAAATAAAAATATTTTGGAGCCTAAATAAATGCTTTAACATTTATTAAGCTTAGCTAAAGTAAAAATGTACTCCCTTTTGTGGTATCACAGTTTTTAATACTCTAGACAAGTATGTTATTACCGATTTAACAGCCTGTGAGTAATTAAATTGCTAAGATTTTCTAGAAGTGAATTGCTGAAATGTTTCAAATTCACAAATAATTTCATAACGAAAGCATACACATATTATACTGGAATGCCCTATATGTCACGACTGGTCTTCTAGAACGCGTATTTTAGGCACAAGCGCGGTCACACTACCATGGAAAATATATAAAAAGGGGCGGACGTCGGCAGAGCGAATGAATAACGGTTCGCGAGCACCAACGTTTCATTTTCGAGAGCGGAGTAAATTTTCCAGTCGACAAACCGTGTTTGATCACCCAAACGAGATTTATTCGAGACGCGCCCACAAATTGCCAAACCAAAGGAGCTGTAATTCAATTCGAGTCCGCGGAGCAAACCTGTGGAAAGTGCTAGAAAAAAAATAGAAAACAAAAACTGTGACGCCATCAAAAAAAAACAGTCATCGGACAATTTATAGGATCTAACGCAGAGCCCAAAGCATGAATCTGTCATTCGCTGGCTGCGGATTTTTGGGCATCTACCACGTCGGAGTGGCCGTCTGCTTCAAGAAGTATGCCCCGCATCTGTTGCTGGAGAAGATCGGAGGCGCATCGGCCGGTTCCTTGGCCGCCTGCTGTCTCCTCTGCGATTTGCCATTGGGTGAGTCTCTTCCCCCTGACTGCATGGGTGGGTCCAAGGGGGCTTACCGACTTCGGTACTAGAACCTCGAAACACTACTAAATTGTTTATTCAAAACACTATGTGTTTTATTTATTCATATTTTCTAAGAAAAATAGTTTTCTTGATGTGATCAGCATCATTAACCTTTGGGAAAACTAATTTTGTATCTTTTCTCAAGAACCTTTCACAAGATTTATATAAAACAGAATATGTATAACTTTGGTATGTAATAGTTCGTGCAAAAAATAAGTAGTTTGAACTTGGCCTTTGAACAATGCTCTTTGGGAGCAAACCCCCTTAAATGTTTTCCGCACCCCCTCTGGTATTTTCTCTACTTCTCTCCCCCTTTCTCGCAAAATACACGCACATCTACAATACATACGCGAAACAGCTGACTGCAAAAACAACCACTGGGCAGTTCAGTGACTCTGTAAGTGGGAGGGAGAAAGAGTGATAGCGAGAGGTAGCGAGATGCTGCGGGGCTCAATATAAAACGCATTGAATTGAATTGATAAGCTTGTTTGCGTTTGTAGGTCGCTAGGAAGTCAATGGGGGTCTTTCATAATTGTTTGTGATAGTGTGTGTTTTTGGGCGTGTTTGTCCAATTCCGAAGGGGGCTCGTCTGTCGAAAGAAAACTACGGCGCAGTTGAAAAACCTCACGAAAACAGAAAAACAAGTTTCTGTAGTCCGGGACAACGCACTTTTGTAAAGCGGCACCCAAATATATCGGCAAACGGTTGGGCCACACAAACACAGCTGTGGGCAACAAAATAGCGTCTTTGTCTTAAAGTGTTTCATTAAATTGTGTAATGTACTAAAATTACAATTCATATATAAATGTATTAATCCGAAATTTTTCAAATCCATCATCTTCATACTGTTATCTTATCTAAATGAAAATGAAATAAATTAATGAGATTAACCCTTTCCTGGAATTGATTATTATTATTTGGCGTCAGAATGATAAAGGAAAAACCTCCATTTAATCTATCACAAAATGGCTACTACTATTTTGACCCCAACTGTACGCATACAAACCTATTTTGATCGAGATGCTTGAAGGTCGAGTGTTTATTCATATATTTTGTTTATGCTTAGGAGGCGCGTTCATCGAAAGTCGCCTAGGAATTCGAGGCAACAGTTGTGCTATTGTGGAATCGGGTCTATATATAGGCTGTGAAATATATATATGGCTTGTAACACGAGTTCTTGTTTTCGATTTTTTATGTGTAACGCTTCGTTTGTATCGTGGGTATAAACATGTCAATCACTGGGGAACACAAAACTAGCGAGGGAGAAAAACAAATGTCAGCTGGATTACTCACGGCTACTGTGCAACAATGTGCAGATCATGAGCCTTATCGGTTGACCAGGGTAATCGAGAGCTATAATCTGGAATAACGTCAGCAGAGGCAGCAGCGTTCGATCGTTAAAATAATCAATCGTACTTTTTTTTCCTTTTGTGCCAATGGGATCACCCCCGGGGCTTAACATGCTCAATTTCCCCTGACTTTGGTTCCATTGAAGCTGCCACACACGGAATACAACGTTCTAAAACAGAAGTTTTGATTCCAAAATCGAAGATGTGTTCCTTAGTTTCTTAGGAAATATAATTCCTTTTGGAAATAATCAAATACTTAAGATACAATAGATCTGTTAACTGGATACTCGCAGTATCCTAAAATTAAGTCTTTAAATTTAACTTTGAATATTTCTCTAGTTTTTGGTTGTTCTGGATCATTCCTTTTTTGCATCTTCTGCTTTTCCGGTTTTCTTGTAGGGTTTTTGTTTCTACCTACCTGATCTTTACCCTCGACTGCTAGAAAGTTCTCTAGCCTGGCCAGCTGTTGCAGGTAACTCGAATTTTCCTGTAATTTCAGTTTCCACTTTAATTGCCGCAATTAAATGTTGTCGGTTGCATTCTGATCTAGGCCTATTTGATTACTCAGCAACACAGAGCGTGTCTAATTTGGACTTTAAAAGTCGTTATGCAGTTAAACCCACCTCGTCATACAGGGTTTTGGGTCCTAAGTACAGGCAGGTATAAGTACAGAAGTGTTTCACAGACAAAAGACGTTTTGTTCCGCCGACAGATTAGATTTGTGAAAGTTTGTACTTGTGTTCGGGTTTGCCAACAGTGCATTAAAAAGATGTGAACAGGTATTGAATTTACATTGGGGAAACGGTAAAAAGAACTTGTTTAAGTCTGGTTTTACTTTTAAATAGAAAAGAAAGTTATGTATCAAACTATTCTATTATTAATTTACAGCCTTTGTAAAATTATATTACTATTACCATCCGCTCCATTTCCTTTGTACTCCAAGTGCCAACTTGAATCCAAGGGTTATTCAGATAGGGTGTTGGAAAAACACCTCATCCGACTCTTTATAAACCAATTCATTCATGACCGCTCTTTTATAGCCCTATTTATCAAGTGTTCACCGCACTTCCTCTTTGTTGTTGCCACTCAAACCACTTGAACACGAGTTGTGGATCGCCACGCGAACTTGTCACCGTATCGTATGACGACGGCACCACGAACTATATTGCCCAGATATCCCACACTCTCCCCATTTCACCGCCAAGTGTTTATAGATAATCGCAAATTTTGTTTTCGAACACGTTGGAACTGCACATCTCGCCTTAGTTACAGGGCCCTTATAAACAGATCGTTATCAGCTAATGGAAGTTGCCTTGTTTTGATGGATTCTCCCTTATATACATAGCTACATTTCTAAATGCAAATCTGTAAATACGAATATTTAGTCTACGTTTATTTTTAGTGGAAAAGCCAACGGCCGACCTTCAGTTGAGTTCCCCCAATCTGGAAATTTTAGAAATCTCAACTGCAATTCATTGTTCTGTTCGCAAGCGGGCACGAACATACTTATATATTCATTGCTTATCGGTTTGATTTACCTTTATGGGCACGTTATCATGGGGGAGTCATGTTTTGTTGCCGATTTCCGTCGCTTAAAGTCCAAGTTGCGGGTGTATCAGATATTCGCCTACGTAGTATATAGGCTACAGACTAAAGACTTCTGAATGGTCGTGGTTCATTGGATTTCGTTGCAGCTGGTAATTCGAAAATATGAGTCAAGTGCAGTTTCGCAATTTAAGTCGCACATCGAGCTCTTTGTTTGATTCAGATTGATCGCTATCTTTATGGCCGTACTGCCTATATGATGGTGCATTCGATTGACGTATTTTGCAGTGGGCTTAGTTTCCTATTCCCAGATGATTAGAGCACAAAGCAAATACTATCTGCATATTTACATGTGGCTTGCAGCTGGGTTTTATACCCTATAAATACATAGTGCTATCAGCTCTGCGGGGTCCTCTATATGTGGCGTATCTTTCAATGATCTCCTCCGCTCAATCAATCGCCAATGCAAATGGGGCTGTTCATCATTATCGAACGCATTATTGTTGATTGACACACTTTCTGCGGCACACAAAACTAATCCACGATAACACTTGGTCACGGGCCGCGTTTCGAATAGAGTTAAGAAGAACAGTAAGGGTTTCTATATGCATGAAATCCAACCTTGCCGAATGCCTAAAAATTCAGATATACATCAAGTTATCAATTTTAATATCAAAAGTTGATGGTATTAAAATACAACCCATTTCATCTTTAAAATATCATATGATATTCTTGATATAGAAAATCTTTTTTAAATCGAATGGAACCTAGAATAGCAGCTGCCACTGTTCATGGACACAGTTCCATCCTACCTTTCTCTTTTTCTCTTTCAACCTCCCAGAACCACCCTGAAAAAAGAAACGAAAGCGAAATATCCGAAAGATTCCCGAAATCCGTTGCCAAGTGCAGAGTATTCATGGCATTGCAATGTGACCTATATAAATAAATGTATTTGTGTGACGGCTGCACAAAGGGCAAACTGAAAACTTGTATAGTCAATATCATAAGTATGTCTACGGGAAAATTCGCTTAAATATTGTATTGAAAAAGTAAAAAAAATGTATCAGTGTTTTTGTATACTAGTTCAAATTACTGAATTAGAAACCAAAAATTAATGTTTGCATAATAACTAAGGCGAATTAAGTTTAGTGTAAATAAATGTTCCTTAGCTTTTAATATACCGTCCATAAAGCCGATCTACCAAGCATGACTAAATTATATTTTAAATAGCTTTATGCAAGTTTAATAAGGTTAAAATAACTGATTGTAAATATGATGTGAAATGGACGATACAAAATAATGAGGGTAAAAACTAAAAAGCGGAACAAAAATCCCAATTTTGTAGGTCTTCTTTAATTAGAAAAACTTCGTTACAAAAAGGATTCCACATATGTACGGATGCCATTAAAAGATGTTGGGAACAAAGAAAACTTACAAGTCACAAGATAAACAGAGCTGCAGTGTAAACATAATTACTTTGCCCACTGTAAACATATGCACATACACATGTAGCCGGCGTATATGTAAGTGGGTAAACTATGCGCAAGCGGAAGAAGCAGAAAATTCAGATATTCTGGTTTTCGTGCTCTTTGAATACAACCACAATATCACGTGATGAGGCCTTTTATTTTTGTTTTTGGGTGCCCGTGTGATAAGCGAAGAGCACAAGAGAGCCGAAATGAGCGAGTATTACTTGAGTTTTGGGGGTCAGACCACGGAAATGGGGGTGTGTGTGCCGCTCTTTTTCTTGTTGAAAGTTTGTTGCCTTTCCTTTTCCCATGGAGAGCAACAACTGCATACGTATGCCCCTCTCCCCACTCCCCCTTCTTCCCACCGGAATCTTGTTTATTTATCCATTGAAGTCGAGCCCCCAAAGAAATGGTATTTTTGGTGCAGCTGTTTGTACATACATATGTATGTATTTATGTATTCGTTCGTGTTCGTTTTCCCCTTTATGTTGTTTACGATTTCGTTTCGTTTTGATTTCCATTTTCCATTTGCCGTTATGCCCCCGGCCTCCAAAGTAGGCGTAGGTTGCACTTGACTTGCGGTTACGACAGACGTAATATCAGGGGGCAAACTGTACATTCCACGAACAGTTACGGTAATAACATTAAAGCTCATTTACTTTTAATGGTTATTTCGAAAAATAACAGGTTAAAAATTGTTGGTTTTAATGTTTATTTTGAAATATAGCAGGCTAAAAATGGTTGCTTTTAATATATTTATGAGTTAGAGCTTGCAAGTTGCATGAAGGTTAAAAGATATTGGACTAACCCAGAGTTTGATTAAACCCACGTTTCTCATTCCCTTTCCGATAATAATTAAAGCTTATTTAAACACGCAGTTATTATTTGCCTAAGAAAAACAAAAACAGAAATAATTAAGAGGGCAGCACGTAACGCGATAGCGTTGTTTATTTGCATTTTCCTCTCTAGTTTATTATTGTTGTTGACAATCGAAAGCGGAATAGCGAAAACAAATTTGATATATAACCGGGAATCGGGACCCCCACGGGTTCCATGGGTTCTTCAGCGCGGGTTCAAACTCCATCCATAACAATAGTGTTCAATGTCGTAGCAGCTTTAAATAGTTTAACTGATAAGCGTACGTTATGTGACTTGTTTTCTAACTATCATGTTTCCCGATTATATAGATCGTGTGACATAATTCCGGTATTTAAGATAGGTTTCAGCCTTAGCTTTCGCTATTTCGCGTTTCCTCTCGACCGATGGCCTGATTTTGTTTTACGTCAATTTATGGAATATAACAAAATTGTACTTGATTTCATTAATTATAGTCAAGCCTTATCACTTAAATAGCTGTAGGCCGTTTGGATTGCATCTAATCAAAATATTTGGAAAGTACTAGCGTGTGGCACTGCGGGGAGCTTGATTTCTTATCAACATAGCACATGGCACACGGGAAACTACTTTTTATGAGTACAATATGGGAGCATAGGTTCCCAAAAAGGTTCAATAAATATAAACACACCTATTAGGTACATAAAAAGTTTTGCCACCAACCTGAACATACTTAACTTTGAATAACCCAATGAAATATTTCAATTGATCAAACTTAGATTGACTTATCCTTATCGATTAGAACAGGTTTTCGATTCGCATAATAGAACCATATTATGAAACGAACTATATTTGTGTGCCCTTGTTAAAATCAAGTTTTACCATATGGTGGGATCCATAGAGGCTTATCAGCTCCATAAACTGTGTTGGGGGTCGAGTGGCAAATAGAACAATGCAAACACTTTCAAACCACTCAAGGTTCGTACGTCATTTCCCCTCATAAACCGGGCGGGAAATGTCCAAAAACAATAACACTGCCAAGAGCACCACTTGACCCTTTGGATGACACAATGACGCAAAAGCCGCGGGCATCATCAGACGCAGATCAACAATCGGGGGAAACGCGAGATGAGATAGCCCACTGAACCCGAAAATATCAATATTGTATAAGCTTGATTAGCAAGGGTATGGAACTTACAGTCGGTCTTACCCAAGTCAAACTGGGAATTTTCTAGAACTATTTTTAGATTGATTGATTACAACAGATCGGAGTTTTGGGAATGCATTTTTAGCCTTTCTCAAATTTCATTACGGGGATCTTAGCTTTTATGCTACAAAGTCAAACTTTTTAAATGCTAGCTATATTTCAAGTTTAATGACGAGTTTTGACTAACTACTTTTCATTTGCATTTTACAGGCAGCATGACTTCGGATTTCTTCAGGGTGGTGAACGAGGCACGCCGCTACTCTCTGGGTCCCTTTAGTCCGTCCTTTAACATCCAGACCTGTTTACTGGAGGGCCTGCAGAAGCATCTACCAGATGATGCCCACAAGCGGGTTAATGGACGCCTCCACATCTCACTTACCCGAGTCTACGACGGAAAGAACGTGATCATCTCGGAGTTTGAGTCACGTGAAGAGGTTCTGCAGGCACTGCTGTGCGCCTGCTTTATCCCAGGATTCTCCGGCATCCTGCCGCCCCGATTCCGCGGAGTTCGCTATATGGATGGCGCCTTCTCGGATAACCTGCCCATTCTGGACGAGAACACCATCACGGTGAGCCCGTTCTGCGGGGAGAGTGACATTTGTCCGAGGGATCAGAGTTCGCAGCTCTTCCATCTGAATTGGGCCAATACCAGTATCGAGATCTCCCGACAGAACATCAATCGGTTCGTGCGCATCCTTTTCCCGCCACGTCCCGAGTTCCTGTCCAAATTCTGTCAGCAGGGCTTCGACGATGCCCTGCAATTTCTGCACCGTAACAATCTTATTAACTGCCGGCGCTGCGTGGCGGTCCAGTCCACATTTGTGGTTTCCGAGACGGTGGCGCAGCCCCAGGAGTTCGACCCCGAGTGCAGGGAGTGCAAGAAGCATAGAAAGGTGAGGGGTTATCAAGTAACTTTTAAACAAAACAAATCTCTAGTATAAATAAATTAGAAGGATTTAAAATTGATAAATCTTTATCACTGATACTTGTAGCCCTTTCCTTTTACTAACTTAAAATTTCTTGTATTTTCCAGGACGCTTTGAGCTCAAATATGCCTCAGACAGTGCTGGATGTGATCCAGGACTATATTGAGCAAGCCAACAAGGGTCTGGCCAACTGGATCTTTAAACATCGCGGTATTAAGCTGCTTTCTCTGCCCGCTACAGTGCCAATGGACTTTCTCCTGGCGACCATTTCAAAGTAGGTTTTAATATCTCGCCGTATAAAGCCACAGTATTTAACAATCTCTTTTTGATATCTCTCTTTTTAGAATATCAGCACTGACGCCCAAACTAACCAAGCAAGCTAGAATAATGGTGGAGGACTTTATTCTTCAGTTAAATGACGCCATGCGGATACGACTGCTAAATAAATTCACGGTAGGTTAATTAAATGCTTACATTGTGATCACTTGGTTAAATAAGCAATTAAGGTTAATTTAAACCTGGAGGGATAAACTATGACGTTCACATTGCTATGATCCAAAGAAAGAAATTTTTAATAAATTTGACCTTTTTCTTGTTGCAGCTTTATGACCAGCCTCACTTTGATGCCACAGGACTCCTCCATTCCAGTCGCCTATATGGACCTCGCGTCTCCATTCTTGTGGATGAATGGTGAGTTGGGCTATAATATGCCTCCCTCCTAAAATAGTTAAACTAATTGTGGTTTTCTTTTTAGTGGGGCAACCCCGCTGGAGGACGATGTCGATAACTTTGAGCATGTCCTCAAGATGACCACGCACAACGACGCTCTCTACGCCTATTACTACACCGACAATAATACGAACAAGGTGAAAGTGACCGAGATTTTCGACTTTGACGATATGACGGAGCACGACGAGCTGGCCACCGACCTGCAAATATACGAGGGATCGGTGGAGGATCACCCCAATCCCCACCAGCACAGCCACAATACAGTGGTCAGCGAATGGAATGGCGTTGAATCAGGTTAATATCTTAACAAAAATTACACCTCTTAAGACAAAGATCACATCATTATGTAGACAAAACGTATCATTTGCAAATTGAATCAACACCAAAAATTTTTTGCAGTGCAAATTATGCCCACGACTCCTGAACTACACGACGTAGCCTTTTAATGCACTCTCACACAAACTAAACGACTATAAATGCACCTCCATAACCTTTCACCCACTCAAGCATTAAGTCAAAATTTTAAATCATTGGCAGGTAAATGATCATAAGTTCCAATCAATTACCCTTTATTCCCATTAAAAAGTTTCATTTCATATTGTTGACTCTTTGAAATAGTTAAACTAATTTATATGTTTCTTTCTAATGCTTCGCAGACTTCTTCATCGATGCCCAGACGCCGAATGTGGAGGATAGTAAAACAGCCGCGACACAATTTGCCCGCCTGGACCTGGAGCCCGAGTCAGATGCTAGCGTCCTCAGTGATCCTGAGGTCGATCAGAGTTTTAGAACCCCAACGCACAGCACCGATATGTATATAGTAATGGAATGAGACGCGAAGGAAAGGGAAGGGAAAATGGGGGTACTCGACTTAGGAACTGTAACGAAACATCTCCAAAGCGGCTCGTAGCAAAGCGAAAAGCCTAGTAGCGTTTCCATTAGTCTAAACTTTAGTCTTAGTACGACCAACGTATGTACCTAACTTAACTTAGCCGTAACTGCCATTGTATCATCTCCAGTTTGTAAGCGGCAATTAGCAAATAATTGCATTCTTGTTATTTAGTCACCCTCACACGACTTGTATTACGTCAAAATCCCATCTGTGTTTAGCCTAAGTTGATAAAGTATAAACAATATAACAATAAACAAGATCCATAAAGTGTTTAGTATTTTAAAGATAATAAATGGGGAAATTATATTGTTCTCAAAATCGATCGCATTTGTTTTAAACTTTGTTAAATTCCAAAGAAATAAAATAAAACGGATTCCGTATAATTTTAGAAAAAATACAACTAAATGTTGTAATACACAAAAGACTCAGAATTAGATTGTAAAAAATAAATTAGTCATGTCGTTTTTTTTCAATATTTTCAAAGATGATTTATTTATATCAGGACTTATAATTAATCAATTATGTATTGGCCGTTTTGTTCGACCACTAATGACCATCTCTCGGGCAGCTGCATAATTCCGCGCTCGAAGAACTGTTGGTCTTTTCCAGCAAGGAATCGAGACAAGTGGTTTTCGACAGCCTCATCTGAATCAAAGTTTTTACCATTCAAAGAGTTTTGAAGAGAGCGAAACAAATGGTAATCTGAAGGTGCTAAGTCCGGACTATAAGGTGGATGTGGTAGCACTTCCCAATTCAGCTCCGTTAATTTTTGCCACCAAATTTTGTGACCAAAGATTTGTGGGGCCTAGCGTTGTCATGGTGAAAGACTATACCCTTGTGATTAGCTAATGCCGGATCCTTTTCTTTAATTTTTTCCGCCAAAATGGATAGCTGGCGACAGTACACATCTGAATTGATGGTTTCATTCCGTCCCAGCAGCTCAAAGTGCACTACACCCTTCCAATTCCACCAAACAGACAGCATAACTTTCCTCTGATGGATATCGGCCTTTGATGTGGCTTGGGCTGGCTCATCTTTCTTGCTCCATGATCTTTTTCGTTGTAAACAACCCACTTTTCGTCGCCAGTAATGATCCGCTTCAAAAAAGGATTGTTTTTAATCCGTTGCAGCAGAGAATGACAGATATTCATACGCTTAGTTAGGTGAATTTCCTTTAAGTTATGCGGAACCCAAACATCGAGCTTGTTTACGTAGCCAAGTTTCTTCAGATGGTTTTCAACCGTTGTATGCGACACACTGAGCTTCTCTGACATCTCCCGCGTTGAATAACGTAAATAATTAGATTAAAAACGATTACTAAAGAAAACGACATGACTTTCTTGCCCACCCAATAGCTGCCATAGAAACGATCGGGAAATTAATGGGAATATAATAGGAAATAAATTATTGCTTGGCTGGTTATACCCGTTACTCGTAGAGTAAAAGGGTATATTGTATTCGTGCAAAAGTATGTAACAGCTAGAAGGAAGCGTTTCCGACCCTATAAAGTATATATAATCTTGATCAGGGTCACTAGCCGAGTCGATATAGCCATGTCCGTCTGTCCGTCTGTCTGTCCGTATGAACGCTGAGATCTCGGAAACTATAAAAGCTAGAGGATTGGTATTTGGCATGAAGATTCTTGGAGTTCCTACGCAGCGCAAGTTTGTTTCAAGAAGGTGCCACGCCCCCTCTAACGCCCACAATCGCTTATATATGATTTTAAAAATTTAAATATTTCGGAAAAGTAAAAATGCAGTTTTATTGTGTTTATCAATACCTATCGAAATGTAGAAGATTTTTCAAATCGGACCATTCGTTAAAAAGTTATGCGTGATCAAAGTTTCTATCTCCATCTCCCTCGCACTCCCTTTACCTGAGTAACGGGTATCTGATAGTCGGGGCACCCGACTATAACGTTCTCCCTTGTTGAAACTCAATAGTGTCACATTGACACCTAAATAGGGGCACAGTGATGACAATTTTTTATGGGTGTACCAAAAATAAAAATAATCCAAAAAATAAAATTTTCAATAAAACAGTTGAAATGGTAGAAAAAGTTTATCTTAAAACTTGTTCAAAGGAATAAGGAATTTTATGATAAATAATACGTTGTTTTAATTGGAAAACAATTACATTTTGTTTATATTTTTTCTGATTTGTTAATATATTTTATTTTGAATTTTTTTTTCAACTTTAAATATATGCTAATTTCAAACTCGATTTCATTTTCCGACTCCTATCAGAATCGATAACGACCACAAAGTATCGATGCCAAGTGAGTACTACAATCGCCAAAGCACTTGGTAATTTTTTTTAGTTCTGACAACGGTCACACTGTGATTATAATTTTTTTTCTTGTAGCCGATTTATTGTTTTGATTTTGGTTAATTAATTGCCAGCAATTAGCTTAAATTGTGTGTTAACTAGAAGGGCAACTGGGCAGTCACAATATGGAGGCGGTGCCGCGTTTGCATATGCTGTGGTTCGCCCTGAAATCGAGTCCCGAAGGAACCTCCTTTGCGGCTTTAAAGAAGGTAAAAAAAGAAAGAGCGACTGAAAAAGGGGAGTGAAATAATTAAGAGAGAGTCAGCAAAACAAAGAGGGAACAAATTATTTGAACTTAATTATCGGTCAGCTGGGGAAAATGCGTTGTTTTTGGATACTATTGGTGAAATATCAGGGTTCTTTATGGTGCACTTTCAGTTTTCAATGCTCCCCCGCACATTCCGTTCCCACAATTTAAAAGCCCCCTTTGTCTGGCGGCTGAGTCATCGCCGTCATCTGATGAACTCGACTGACAAAAAGTTATAAACAAACATTCCGTGTATTACGGGTAATTGCACCCTCTTACCTTATTCAAAACTCTCTCCCTAATATGAATTTTCAATGGATGGCCATCATAGGGTCTGTTACCTTGAAACAAATTAGAATGGCAACTGTTAGTACGGGAAATATGGCATATTCTAGTCATATCATACGATGGGGACCAAAAACTATCAGATTCTTTCACAACTTTAATAAACGATTATTTTCCATGTTTTATGCTGTTTTCATTAACCATGCTCAATATAATTAGTATACTTGTTGAAAAAGAACCTTAAGTTGACTTTAAAATATATATCTTAAACTTTGTACGAATAAATAAATAATTACCTTTTTTAAAATTAAGTTAAACTTTTATGATAGTTCTCTTAAATGAAAGCAAATAATTTATGTGATCTCCCTTTTTCTTCTAGTACATTGCTGAATTTTACCATGAAGACCCCGAGGCCTTCTCCAAGGAGGTTCATGCCCTGGAGACCCTTCGTAACCAGGCCATGCGCACCACGAAGGATGGGGCACCGGTGATGAAGCGCTACTACTGCCAGCTGCACGCCCTCCAGAATCGATTTCCCCAGCTGGCGGATAGAGGGATCTTCACCTTCACATGGAAAGATCTCTATCACAGCGCCGTTCACGAGGTCAGCGACCTGCGATTCGAGCGGGCCGCAGTGCTGTTCAACATTGCCGCATCCCACACACAATCGGGAGCATCGGTGACCCGCGGCGATGTGGACGGAATGAAGATGGCCTGCACACACTTCCAGGCGGCAGCTTGGGCCTATGGAGAGCTGCGGGAACGCTATGCGAATGTCAACAGTGGCGGGGATTTCATGACCCCGGAGCTGTTAGTGTTCCAGCAACAGGTGTGCTTTGCTCAAGCCCAGGAATGCATTCTGGAGAAGTCGCTTATTGATAACAGGAAGCCACACATTGTGGCCAAGGTTACGGCGCAGATTGTGGTCTACTATGGAGCTGCACTGGCTGCTCTGCTAACCGGAGGAGATGAGGGTCCTGTGGCCCAGGTCATTGATAGCTCTGTTTACAAGTTGTGGAAGAAGTACGTCCGCTTTAAGATCAACTATCTGAACTGTATCTTGTATCTGTACCAAGGACAGCACTCCGAGGAAAAGCGGCAGATGGGCGAAAGGGTGACGCTCTACCAGGTGGGAAAGTCTGTAAATGATTAAAGCTAGATCTTAACTTTACACCTCTTACAGGCCTCTTGGGACAAACTAGAGGAGGCGCGCAAAGAGTCCAAGGGTCTGCCCGATCAGCGTGAGATCAATGAATCCCTTAGCTTCACCGCTGATGTTGTCGAGGCAAAGCGCAAGAATGCCAAAAACGAGAACGAGTTCATTTACCACGAGTCGGTGCCGGAACTCTCCACTATTGCAGCGGTCCAAGGTGCCAATCTGGTCAATGGAATTGGCTTTCAAGTAACCGATGAGGAGCACTCGGGACCAGATCTATTTGCGAGATTAGTGCCCATGAAGGCCCACGAAGCCAGTTCTCTCTACAGCGAGGAGAAGGCAAAACTGCTACGAAAGTATGGAGCCCTGCTGGAGGAGAAGGACACCCAACTGGAGGCCTACATGAGCTCCCTCACCTTGGATAATCTGAATATCAACGAGGAACAGGCCAATAAGTTGCCCCAGGGTATCGTCGATCGCTGTGCTGCCTTGAATGCCAACAAGACTGCTATTAGCGATCTTGTGGAGGCCATGTCTCAGCTGGCTGAGATTACAGCCGATGTGGAGACCAATCTGGCAGAGATATCGCAGATGTTGGAGGCGGAATCCAAAGCGGAGCGGGAATTCCAATCCGCCAGCGGCGTTCAACGAACTCCAAATGCTCATATAACGGAGTTAACCCGAGAGTTCCAGAAGTACAGTGAAGCTCATGCCCGGGCTGGCGAATCCAATAATACCCTACGGAAAGCTATGAGCCTGCATGTGAATAACCTGAAAATCCTGGCCAGACCCTTGCCTGAGATCCAACAACTGATGCCCAAACTGAGTTCAGAGCTGAATACTACCGAAATCTTTAGGGACGTGAAGCTCATACTCAATAAAGTTAACGAAATGAAGGCCCAACGCGCTCAGTTTCATGCTGACTTGCGGATTGCCATAAATGAGGATGATATTACTGGCAAAGTGATTGCACACGGTGGGCAGGAGGGTCTCCAAGCTTTGTTCTCCACCGAACTGGGCAAGCACGATAAGCTCACCGAACTGCTGGATCAGAATATGGTGGCTCAGGCCAACATTCTGCAAGCTCTAACTGAAAACTATGCCAAGGCGGCACCAGTTCTAAAGACTCTCCAGGACGTGAAGCAGAAACGGGAGCACTTTTACAGTTCTCTGGCGGCCTCCTATGATGTTTATGAGGATCTGCTGGCCAAATCCGCCAAGGGTTTGGAATTCTACAAGAAACTGGCCGGAAATGTCCAGAAGCTACTCACCCGATATAGATCGGCCAGGGATGTTCAATCCGAAGAGCGCCAGCAAAGGATGCAAAGTGTCAAAGCGGCGGCGACGCCTCCAGTGGTCAGTAAACCCACTGCGGAAGCAGCTCCTTTGCCAGCAGTAAGTAGCACTCCCAAGCTGAGGGATTATCTTAAGGCCAAGGCCGCGATGGCGGATGCCTCAACTCCCACAACTCCCGGCTATTTGCCCACAGTGCGTCCGGTGCCGGTGGGCTCGGAGAATCCCACGCAGGCCGCTTGTTCCTATGCCACAGCGCCGCCGAATGAGCCACCTCCACCTTACAGCCTCACACAGCAGCAGTACTTCGATCCCAGTGCCGCTGGCTACACAAATCCCATGTATCAACAGCAGCAGCAGCACATTGCTCCTCCGGCGTACAAGGCTCAAGCATCGCCGAATTCGCAGACCCTGCATGGAGCAATGGCTCAGATGAATCTGCAGGCCCAGGCACAGGATAACAACCAAGCGAACTTGGGATACAGTTACGGATATCCAAGTGGAGCAGTCCCTCCGCTGGCCTATGCGCCACCTGGAACAGCCCCAGCCAGCTCAGCTTCCCAGGGATTTAACGTCCAGCAACCGTTGTATGTGGCTACTTCGGGTAATCCCCATCCGGTTTCGAATCCCAGCGAGGTACCCTCTTCGCTGCAGGCACCTTATGTGGTCAATCAAATGGCCAATACTTATCAAACAGCGGCTGGATATCCAGGACAGGCTTATCAACAGGTTACTGCTCAGAATCAACAGGCAGCTTCTAGTTATCAACAGTCCTTGGGCTATGCGCCAAACCAGACAGCGCAGCAGCAGCAGCCTGCGGGATATTCCCAATCCCAAACGCCACAGCAACAGGGTGGAGGTTATCCCCAGCAGCCACCAACAGGATATTCCCAATCTTTGACGCCTCAGCAAGCACCAGGATATCCCCAGTCTCAGCAACAGGTACAGATCGCCGGTTATTCCCAATATCAGCAATCCACGGGAATAACACAGCCGCAGACACCTCAGCAACAACATACGGGTTATCCACAGACACCCCAGCAACAGCCAACAGGTTACCCCCAATCCCAGACACCCCAGCAACAGCCGGCAGGTTATCCCCAATCCCAGATCCCTCAGCAACAGCCAGCAGGATATCCCCAATCCCAGACACCTCAGCAACAGGCAGCAGGATATCCACAGTCCCAGACACCACAGCAACCCCTGGCATATCAGCAGCAACCATCGGGCTATACGCCACAGCCCCAACAACCTTCACTGTATCCCTCGCAGGCTGTCCAAGCATCGCCTCAGCCCATTCCAGGCCACCAGACCACGCCACAGAATCCTGTGCCGTATCCACAGCAATACAGTGATGCCAATGCTACTCTGGCTCCAGCTCCTGGCGTTTCTCCTGTTCCGAGTACTACTCCAGCTCCGGCTCCCGCATCCATTTCATCTCAAGCTTCAGCTGTCACATCTCCTCATCCTTCAGCGACCTATACCAGCTATTCCAACCATCCTGGCTACAGCTTCAATCCCCAGACGGGCATATACGAGTACAGCAGTGGCTATCAGCAGGACAGCAGCTCCTTGAAGGGATCCCAGGCATCTCAGGGCTACCAGTTCAGCCAGAGTGGCAAGCAGCAGTCGGTGGGAACCACGGACTCGGAGAACGCCAATCGCAGCAGTTCGGCCACGGGATTCAATGTGAGTAATATACAAAAACATTTTTGAGTCCGTTAATAATGAACACATTTATCACGCAGTCACCTATCGTGTCCCACACCAAGGCTAATCTGCCGGCCCAGGAAACCACTTCAGCGGAAGAGGGCAAGGAGTCGTCCAACTACTACTCTGCTCCTTATGGCTACCATGGCAGTCTAACTCCCCAGCCGCAGCAACAACAACCCACTCCCACGCCTCCAACGAACGGCACGGGCTCCATTTACATGCAGAGTGG
Source organism: Drosophila lutescens (assembly GCA_037075285.1). Classification (NCBI taxonomy): domain Eukaryota; kingdom Metazoa; phylum Arthropoda; class Insecta; order Diptera; family Drosophilidae; genus Drosophila; species Drosophila lutescens. Next base: position 446,408 of record JBAMCF010000013.1, on the reverse strand, counting down.
GGCGAGCAGTACTGCCCAGACGCAAACAACCACCAGTGGACCACCCTACACCTCCTCCACCGCTTCGGCCAAGGCGGAGCCCAAGTCGGAGGTAGTGGGTCCCAAGGTAGCCAGTAATGTGGATCTGCTAAGCGACCTGGACATCGACTGCTCTGTGGCTGTACCGCCGCCAATGTTGCCGCTGCCCGTGCTGCAGCCCCAGGTAGTGGCTACTCCCACGCCCCCGGGAAGTCAGGTGTCTGGACCGGTTAAAGCCGAAACCGTTGTGGAGGTAAATATATTTAAAACCTTTTGTAACATCTAAGCCTCTAAACAAAAAATGAACTTATTCTCTTCCAGCCCACTGCACCCAAAACGACTGATATTCCTCCAGCAGCCGTCGAAGAAATATCTTCGACTCCAGCTGTTATGCCAGCAGCTCCAAGGTGCACCAGTCTGGATAACCTGTCCAACTGCTCTGACCTCAGTTCTCTGGATAACTTCGATTGGGATTCGGTCTCCCTTACACATTCCGCCACTGAAAATCAGCCAAAGCCAGCTGCTGCCAATGGCCATTCGAACCATTTTGCATTCCAAGTCGAAACATTTACCGACGAGAAGACCACGAAATATTTCCAAAAGGAGGTAGAGAGCTACGAAAAGTTACTGGAGAATCTTCACGTGAAAATGCTGAATGGAAAGACCCAACTGGGGGCCAAATGGCAGGAGTTGCAGCAGAAGGTGGATAAAGATGCGATTGCAAACAAACGATCCACCACCATTGCGAAATTGTTTCCGGAGAAGAATCGATCGCTGGACTGCCTGCCCTACGATCATGCTAGAGTAAAACTGGACAAGCAGACGGATGACTACATCAATGCAGCCTACATGAAGGTGCGTCATTATTAACAATAATAAAATAATGGGTGTATGTTATTATTATTTTGAAGTCCTAACAGAACTTATTTCCTTAGCTCACAATTTGTAAAACAGTGTCTTTATTTATTTACGTAGAACTTGAGTGCCGGCTGTCCCAACTTCATCGTTGCTCAGACACCACAGGCGAATACTATTAACGATTTCTGGTCGATGATATGGTCAGAAAAGTCACGAACTGTGGTTTGTCTGCATACCACAAACGAGGTAACGATATAGCACTTTATCTCTTTAAACTTAATAATTAAATACATAATATTTTTTAAAGCTTTTTGATCCCTACTGGCCTCAGGCATTGGATCAGCCCACTCACTACGATGATTACACCGTGACCTGTGTGAAAATGCAGCAACTGAGCCACTGTTCCGAGTACCAACTCAAATTATCCATGCATGGGGCAGATGCCGTGTTGGATCTATCTCTTCTGCAGCTAAAACAATGGACCAAGGGGTAAATAAAAAGAATTTAGTCAAGTGTATACCAAAAATGTAATTTGTTTGTTCTAATATTTTACAGAGCACCCGCTCAACTTTTGGGAGTGGCTCAAAATGCCCTGGAGACCCATCGAGAGCGATGCCAGGCGGCTAATGCTCCCAATTCCCCGCTCATTATGAACTGTCTGACGGGCTCAGAGCGTTCAGAACTGATGGCCATTGGTGTATGTGCCATCATAGCCACCCAGAACAAGCAGCCAATTCTGATTAGTGAGTATAATAAAATTAAAATTTCAGTATAATACCTATTATAATATTCGTATTTTTCCACTAGATACGGTTGATGTTTGGTCGCGCATTTGTGCGCAGCGTCAAAATTCCCTAAGGGATTCAGCCATCCTGGAACAGTCCATGCAAATTGTGCTTTGCAATGCTCACAATGTGCTTAACAAGCGTAAGAATAAATAAATATAATTGTTTTTACATCGTTATTTAACTTGGTCTTTTCGAGAAGGTGGCATAATGACCTCATATCAAATGAAGATGGCGCCGCAGGTGACTGCTAAGGAGCAGCAGGAGACCAAGGATCCGCTCAACGAATTGGATGCACTTTGGAAGCTGAAATAAACGACTGAACCAACCAATAGCGGCAAATAACTAAAGATCTGTGTCTAATCAAATCGAGTATTTATACAACTATTTAATTGTGCAAACCTATTTCCAACCATCTGACATTGTTGCAAACAATTTAAGGCAAGAGAAAAGTATTTAAAGGGATATCGAAATCATTTTCTAATCTATATTCGTAATCGTCTCCTTCAACTGTTATATAAAGTGTATTTCGAAGCGAACCAAATCGTGATGTTAATGGGATATTGTCAACCGTTTCAAACCACTCTTTACGAGTATATTATATATCAATAACATATTTAATAAAATACATTAAAAATCAAAAGCATTCCTTGTGAATAATGTCATTATTGAGAACTATTTTCTGGGTCCCTTGAAAACAAACATGAAGGTGATTAACATTCGTTGGAAGATTTGTCTGCCGAGTTTTTTAGTGATAACTTATCTGTTGAGTGCTCTGCTGTTCTTTGGAATAGATTTTACCAACATTGAACCGATCGAACCGAAAGCACTAAAAAATCATACCAAGGTAGTGAGAAAGTTTCTAAGAACCGACCATAGGACCCAGGAGACGGTGCTAGGACGCCCGGAGGTAAGTCCCCGATATCGCTATAGCGGCGGCAGGACTGGAGTAAAGTTCGTGATTGGAGTGCCCACTGTACTGCGACCCAAAAGAAACTATGTGCTCCAAACCGTGGACTTTTTGATCCGTCGAATGACTCAGGAGCAGCTCGACCATAGTCTTATTGTGATTTATGTGGGCGAAACTAAGCTGCAGTTTGCCAAGTTCATTATAAAGCAATTGAATGTGAACCATTCGATGCATTTGCGGGCGGGCCTGATCGATGTGATTGCTCCACCATTGAACTACTATCCGAACTTCTCGAGACTGCACATCACACTGCACGACGATCCACAGCGAGTTCAGTGGAGGACCAAACAGAACCTGGACTACATATACCTTATGTCCTACGCCAGAGGAAAGGGCTCTTACTACCTGCAGTTGGAGGACGATGTGTTGGCGAACGACGGATTTATGGACTACATTCAGAAGTTTGCCATGCTGCATGGTAATTTTCGGTTCGCCCACCAGGCCGATTGGATTGTGATGAGCTTCAGTGACCTGGGCTTCATAGGGAAGCTCTTTCCCACCTCCGTTCTGGATTCCTTTGTGGCTTACCTGCAATTGTTCTACAATGACCAACCCATAGACTGGCTCCTTCAGAGTTTTGTGACCCTGCAAAGCTGTCGTTGGGATAGTATTTCTAGTCCGGACTGTCAGAGGGACTTTGAATCCAGATTAGTTCGTGCTGCACAGTCTCAGTTCCAGCATATGGGCGCAGTATCCTCGCTGGTGAAGAAGAAGCAGAATCAAAAGGATGGTTTATTCAATCGGAATCTTGGCAAACAGCGCATGCAACATCTGCGACAGCCCCTTAACCTGATAGCTTCCCATCGAAACTCGCTCTTGAAACAGAATCCCAACCTACAAACGGGGGAAACTTTTATTTGGATTTATATGCCTCAGATGCCCAAGATGATCAAGTATCTGATAAGGAATCAGTACAAGAAGACACAGATCCGGATTCGTAATGCCAAGGAAACGGACATAAATCTCGCCGAGTTTAGTGTGGAATTGGCGAAGGGATCGCCCACATTGGTGGTGAACAGCTCCTCCACCGAGCAATGTGGTTTCGTTATGAGCCACACCGTCCTAAGGTTCGATGACAAAGATGAGAATGGCGACGAGATGCCCTTTAATTACATGTACTACTACATAAGGGAACAGCCCGAGGAGCTCACCTGGTTCCGACGATTTCTTTGGGCCTCCAACGGATCTTGTGGCCGAAAATTGGAATGGTTATTCTATTGCTTCCTGACAATATTTTATTTGTTGTGAACTTAAAGTCACATTATAGAAATTGTTCATGAAAAATGAGTTTTTTTCCTTTAAAAAAGTGGTTATCCCACACTCAGTATTAAACTGTAATCCTAGTATACTGCAATTTTAAATCAATCAATCTAAACATCATACACCAAAAGCACATTAAAATGTTTAATTTCAAATACTTGAATTATTTATTTAGCTTATACACACATTACACGCATATTTGTTCTTGTTTGATTTCGATTAAGTTTTGAGTTGTCCCAACGGCTTATGAATATTGTAAAAGTAATTTGTAATAATTCAGCTACAATTGTTATGGTTTTTTTGTCGTGGAAGGGGATGGAAAGCCTATAATGCCAGCTAATGTATAATTCAGTTTGATCACTATCAACTATTATTGTTGCTTGTTAATTGGTTGCAATTTGGCAAAATTAGTGTTTCGCGGGGAGAGCGAGTGCTTTAAATTATTGTTGCTATTTGCCGCACACATAACACAGGGATATATAAAAATATATTTATGTACGTATGATTATGACATAGTAAGTATATGCAAAACATTTGTTTAATTTGTTCAGTTTATCGAAAGCAGTCTACAATATTTGTTACTTTATACATAGCGGCATATGAAAATAAATGATATAATATTTAGAACGTCAAAAATGTCGAATTGCATAGAACTCAACTTATAACAAGAGAGAACGCTATATTCGGGTGCCCCGACTATCAGATACCCGTTACTCAGCTAAAGGGAGTGCGAGGGAGATGGAGATATAAACTTTGATCAGCACTAACTTTTTAACGAATGGTCCGATTTAAAAAATTTCTTCTACGTTTCGATAGGTATTGATAAGCACAACAAAACTGCATTTTTACTTTTCCAAAATATTCAAATTTTTAAAATCGTACATAAGCGATTGTGGGCGTTAGAGGGGGCGTGGCACCCTTTTGAAACAAACTTGCGCTGCGTAGGAACTCCTAGAATCTGCATGCGAAATGCCAATCTTCTAGCTTTTATAGTTTCCGAGATCTCAGCGTTCATACAGACAGACAGACGGACAGACAGACGGACAGACAGACGGACAGACGGACATGGCTAGATCGACTCGGCTAGTGATCCTGATCAAGAATATATATACTTTATGGGGTCGGAAACGCTTCCTTCTAGCTGTTACATACTTTTGCACGAATACATTATACCCTTTTACTCTACGAGTAACGGGTATAAATATATATATGCCACTACATATTACAATTCTCGTTAGTCAACAGGAACCAAGTTTAAACAATCATCATTCTTGTTTCTTCGTTTACAGTTTTCTCATAGTCTATCAAAAAATTTGGCGTTTCCAATTAGTTAAACCAATCATAAATTTTGTTGTATGTATGATTTTTTTGAATTTTGTTTTACAATAGCTAGGTTTTTATTTTTTTCATTGTTATGCAAAATTTTTTAACAAATCACAGTGAAAAAGCAACAATGCTAAAAATCGTTTCGTTATTTTACGCTTCAATGTTTATGCTAATACATATTCTTTTTATGTGGTTATGGCTTCATGTTCAAGGAGGTGGCTATATATAACTGATTTAAGCATGCTGGATGAATTCATAAAATTAAGATAAATTATTAGAGTAGAGGAATATTTTTAACTTAGGTGTATATCAATGTTTGATTGTATCTTATTTTCAGTAATTGATCGATAATATTTCAGCGAGTTCGAGATTCTTGATTTTCAGCAAATGAAAACAAAATAAATTGGAATGTTTTTTCCCAGGTGCCGATAAAATGAGGTTAACACTTAAAATTAAAGCAAAATAAACCAAAATATATTATTCACATAACATAGGAATACAGGGGAATCGCTTCAGTTACATAGCCCACAACCTGATCCACAAAATATATATCAATAGATCTTACCACCATGAAAAAATGGAAGGGGCACTTGGAGTACATATATCAATCCATATGGATATCCAAAAAAAATACACTGATAGCTTGGGATTAAAAAAGACTGTTAGCAGACTGCAGGTCAATGCCATTGCGATGTTTAACGCTTAAGTTAAAGAAACCCTAACAAATTGGTTCTGGGAATATATGACAATATCATTATCTGCAGCCGTACTGAAATCTTAAAGTTAAGGATAATAACTTACAGTTAGGAGAGCGAGAGAGTTACGTTGTGGGGGATTATTTACACATTCAGATAATTGAGGGTAAAAGCATTATTCGAAAAATATACAAAGAGATGTACAGACATTAGGATGGGTCGATTCGTCTCAATGCAAAAAACATGGAAAAGTCTAGGGAGCAAGAAGAATTTCTTTCAAAAATTAAAATTTTTATGTTACCAAACATTTTTTGAAGGAAAAAAATTGATTTGCTTAGGCATCGATAGAACAATTCTGTTGAATATTCTGAAATTTTTTTTAAGCAATTACTTCAAGCTAACATTTAGCTCCCACGACTTTTTATCAACGAAATCGACTCGATCCCAACAGATATAGACAAATTGTGTATGAGGAGTAAATTGGACATTAACTGGAGGATATTGAAGGGATATTCCGGACTTCTGCTCTTATTCCTCCCAGTCCTGTCGCTGGCGGTGGCGATGTAGCAATCAGCTTCCCGCCACAAACCCTGGCTTCGCTGCATTCGCCTCCGATTTGGGATCGCTGCCCCACTCCTGTAGTTCGATCTCGCTAAGCAGGGCCCAATTCTCGCTGTCACTGTGCACGTGGAGTCGCAGCTCCTTGATGGCACCGATCTTGGCATCCAACAAACCCTCGGCCACGCCTAAACTATCGAACGAACCTACTACCAGATAGCCGTCCGTGGTGGTGTTGTAGTTGCTCCAAACAGAGGAATTCTCGCTCAGCGTATCCGCCGGCAGCAACTCCACTGTGGTGTTGTAGAACCTATCCGAAGGATGCTCCGAGTTTCCGCTCCGGAAAAGATAGTGCCTGAGCTGCGTGGGACGCTCGAATACAATCTGCACCAAATCTCCGGGCTGTGGTAGCAGGCCCCAGAAGTAGGACTCCCCTCTGTACGCTCGCTTCAGGAGGTAGTTCTTATAGGGAGCAATGTTGGACTTAACCAAGGCAGGTGGATTATGTGTATGGGCATAATACTGCGGCACCTTGCTGCCAAACTGCTTGTCCTTTAGCTTTTGGACCTTTCCCCTCAGGGAAGAACTTGTGCCAATGTGCTGAAATAGGGACTTTCGAAAGTGCTGCCAGTACTTTGCCTTTTCCGCATTGCAATGCTTTTGATCCTTGTCCGTTCGACACACCTTGGACTCGATAAAATAGGTGAGTAACCAATCAACTGGTTTGTCATTGTAAAACATTTGGAAATAGGTGATCAGGTATGGTAGCTCAGCACTCTTGAACATCTTACCAATAAAGCCAAGCTGACAAAAGTCCAGCACAAACCAGGCCGGCTGATCGGGTTTTGTTAAGGCGCTCTTGATCAAGGCGAATTTCTTCATTGTGGTGATAAACTGCCGCTTGGTCAGTATATCATCCTCCAGTTGAACGTAAAAGGTTCCCTTTGAATGGGCGTAGGCCATCAGGTATGCGAAGTCCAAATTCTGCTTGCTGCGCCATTTAACGCGCTCCAAGGGATCGTTCAGGGTGATGCGGAGTCGTTCGAAATTGGGATAGTAACTGGGAGCAGGTGCTATTATATCAATCAGTCCACTTTCCACATACTGCTCAAAACTAGTCTCAATTTGCCGGGCAATCAGTTGCACAGAGTCCAGATCTGTTTCCCCGATATAGACAATGATTAACGTTTCGTTTTGCTCCTCGTCGTTCATGTTCTCGATGAGATTGTGGAGGGTTCCGAGCAGATACGATTGCTTCTCCCTCCGCACGGTGGGCACACCCAGAACAATGCTGACATCGGATCGACCTTTGCTCTGCAAGTAGGCTGGTCGCAGGGAACCCGCATCGTCCAGGAGATGCGGCAGAAAGTGATAGGCATTCGGGAGTCTTATGTTCTGACTCCTGGCCATCGAACCATTAGCACCGCCACCTTTGCTGAAATGTGAGGCATTTCTCAGCAGCTGCCTGGCCTCGGGACTCAGTCCGTCCAGCAGATTGACCACAGGCAGAGGCGGCGGCGGAGGAGCACTAGCTCCCGTCACATTGACGCTCTGCAACTGGCCCAGGTACTGGGAAAGCAGCGCCACATCCTCTTGGCGAGCGCGGTACATAGACTCCAGGTATTGCAGCCGCATATGGCATTCGGCCAGTCGCTGTGTCAGCGACTGTTCGGTGGATAACTCGGGTCCCATCACCATCAGGATCACAATGCAGGGCGCCAGCACCAGGGCCGTCACAATCAGCATGCAGTTGCGCTGCCTAATCTTGAACATCTTTCGCGCTCCCCGGGATTCCTTCGCTAACTGTTGTATTAATTAACTAACTGTTTGCCTTGGGGCTGCTTTGCTTCCGCTTCTGGGTTGGCTTTTGGTTCTGGCTCGGTCTCTGGTTCGTTCTGCTGGCGCCGCTCCCTTGGGCCGACTGTCATCCTCATTCCTCCTATGACTAATGCAGGCGCTGCAACAAAAACAAGCCATTTGGTTTATACACGGGCAGAAATAGTTAAAAAATATATAAGAATATACCCCATCATAATTCCCATATTAACATAAATGATGACATTCTAATAAAAATTTATGAAAATAGATGTTCAAAGGATATAAGTTTGGTTTGAAATAAAATTCTATATTTAAAATGGTACATTAATATTGTTTTAATATTTAATATTTTTTTCGTTCTTTATACGTTTTAGCCCTGTCAAAATTTTGTTAATTTTGTTTTCATGCTAAAAACCCCACTTTGTATTGATCCATTGCTATAAAAACGGACTTGCAGTTTTTAGACGTGTTTAGCTATAAAGTACAAGTGTAGTTGCCCATTTTATTGTTTTTTTTTTTCAGAGTGTATTATGGTGGGGTGGCCTATGGGGGTAGGGATCTGAAGGTCGCACCGTTTAACGGTCTTTGTAGATGCCTTTTGCCTTACCCGAGTTGGATTAACGACGTCGTCGGTGGTGGCAGCTGTCGCAATTCTCGCCACATGACCTGGCCGTGAGTATAGAATAATAATAATTGTTATGTACTGTGCACTCGAGACGTTGGCAGGCAGTAGACCTAGACTTACATGGCCAAGACCCCGGAAAGCTTTGTTCTCCTCCTCGCCGCCAAAAGTTCGATCGGTATCGGTGGGTCTGAAAGTGGAGGAAACGCTGTTTACTGATTGTTAATTGGAATAGTTGGGGTTTGTCTTGTGCCAAAATAGGGTATATTTAGCGCTCGACGGTTGTTCAGGGCTAGTCATGAGGCCCCTTCGGGATATACTTTTTATTAGTATTAATCCACCAAGGACTAGCCGCAGCTAATCCAAAATCTCCAGAGACAAGAGATAAAAATAAATATAGTAATGGATTAAATTCCCTTTTTGCCATATTAAACATAAAATAATGTAGCGGTGCAGAAATAAGTAAACATAAATATTTTTGTGTATTGTACTCTAAAGAGTATTATTTAAATTAAAACAATTTTAATTTTAATAACGGGCTATCCCGAGCTGTATGTTGTGTAATATCTTTCAAGATATCTTTAAAAGTCTGTCGTACACGTGCGTGACAAAAATATAAATGTTTTTGCGGAAGTCTATTCAACCTCGGATTTCACCAAATTCTGGTGAAACATTTAAATGCAATTTTTTTTTAGAATTTTATCGAATAATGTCACTGTGAAATAGTTTTGGTTTTTCTAAAAAAGTATTATCAGTTTTTTAAATCTAGTTTTAAATATCTTCGGGACATTTTTTCATACCGGTTTTTAAGTGTATTTCTTCACCATTAGCCTCAAATTTCTAGCTGTTTTCTTTTGAATTAAATAGTAATGTAAATTAAGTACAGAAAATTGTCACATATTCTTAAAAATCTTTAAACAATACCCGAAAACTACTTTTTGCGTATATTGGTAGATTTGGTCATTAAAATTAATCAAGCTAAATTAAAATTTTTAGTTAAGCTGTGGATCAAACTAATTATAAACTGGCAACATTATTTAAAAATATTCTTTAGTCAAGTTTCAAGTTTTAGACTAGCTGGTCTTTTTAGCGAAAATGCTCATATGCTTGAGTTATTATACCCGTTACTCGTAGAGTAAAAGGGTATATTGTATTCGTGCAAAAGTATGTAACAGGGAGAAGGAAGCGTTTCCGACCCCATAAAGTATATATATTCTTGATCAGGATCACTAGCCGAGTCGATCTAGCCATGTCCGTCTGTCCGTCTGTCTGTCCGTCTGTCTGTCTGTCCGTCTGTCTGTCTGTATGAACGCTGAGATCTCGGAAACTATAAAAGCTAGAAGGTTGAGATTTCACACACATATTCTTGGGCTTCCTACGCAGCGCAAGTTTGTTTCATCGAGGTGCCACGCCCCCCTAACGCCCACAATCGCCATAAACGATTTTCAAATGTGTCTGGAGGCCACATCTTTTAAGATTTTAAAAATATATAAACGCCATTTTATAGTGTTTATTAATACCTATCGAAATGTAGAAGACATTTTTCAAATCGGACCATTCATTAAAAAGTTATACGCAATCAAAATTGTTTATATATCTATCTCCCTCGCACTCCCTTTAGCCCCAATAGATAGTCGGGACACCAACCCGAGTACAGCGTTCGCACTCCCTTTAGCTGAGTGACGGGTATTAGATAGTCGGGACACCAACCCGACTATAGCGTTCTCTCTTGTTTTTTGATAAGACTGCCTAATATGGCATACATATGTATGAATATGGAACATTTAAGGAAACTAAACTAAGAAGTAACGGCATAAATTCTCAGAAATATTAAATGTAAATTTGGTTTTCCCATACTATCTTTGCACTTTAAAAGTGGAGTTCTCTTTGTTTTCACGACAGTTACTCGTGACGCAGGAGTCAGTTGGAAGTTTGATAACGTTTCATAGTGGTCCAGAAATGAAACTTTAGGCCATCTGGACTCTATAAATTCCACACAAATATCATACAATTTTATAAAAGTTCCATTCAGAAACGTGGGTCGTGGATCAAGTCCCCTAAGAATGCCGAAAGAATGAAAAAAAACATTGGTTCACATATGAAATATTATAACAAAATAATTTATGTTTTAAAACTATATTTAAGAACACAAACCCAATAGCGCTTAACATATCACAAATCTACACAACTATATATAGTTAAACTTTCCGCAGACTCCCCTAATAAAAACATTGTAAAAACTGAGCTGAAGGCCCTAAATGCTACATCCCATCCCCTTAAACTTATTAGCTCTCCAAAATATATAAATAACAAATGATATTCAATGATATGGTTTCACTAAGTAATTTTGCAGACTCTTAATAAAAGCTTAAATCAATAGGTTCAACCGCATTATTATTCAATTCAAACTGTAAATACACATTAAAATGATTAAAATCGCATTTTTGGTACCCTGTGTTTTTATAGATATGTATATACCGGGTATCAGTGACTCCAGATCGAAGATTGTTTTTTGTTTGGCAATGTGCGAGCTTTAACAATGTGGGGATATTAATTTTCGCACTCCGTTTAGCGAACGTAGGCGAAAGTAAACAATGGGTCAAAAAGATAAACAGATAAATAGGTAAATAAACAGGAACACCCAAAAGTTCGCACCCACGCACACACACACACGCACACCCTTATTTACTCACACTTGATTGCAGCTCAAATAGGCGAGTAAATGAATTAATTAATTAATAAGCACTTAAATAGGAACAAATTGAATGCAGTGGCCTTAATTTATGCCATTTATGGATTTTGTACGCTGTATGTTGTTGCCAATTCGAAGTTTTTTCCCCTTTTTCAGTTGCCCGATTTTTCGCCATACGTATTCGCACGCGCTTTTCGTTGGTTTACATCTTTTTGAGGGGCCGCCGCGCGCGTTATGTAAATGTAAACGATGTAAATTATTGCAGCACTCGCGATTGCTTTGCTATTGTTTAACGCTATATACAGCGGGGGAAATTCGTTTCAACGCCCCGAGCAAAAACAACAACAGGCTGGCCTTTTAGAGGTGGATAATCATCGATGGAAACGTCAATGTTTCGATGTTGGTCTCATCGATGTTAGTGGCTGTTATCGGAAATGTTAAGATACAGCTGAGACTCACTATTCTGTTATTGTTAACATAAACGGGAAACTACCGTACGTCTTTCGATTTAAGAACGGTTAATAAAATCTTTTTTCATGGTAAAAATTCCACAAAGCCCATTAATCATTAATAGATAAATAATTTTCCGTTATATCCAAAATATGACATCTCTAGCCTTAACTTCGGTTAACATCTGTTAAGCGAACAACAGGTACCCGAAAGTCTCCCATCTCTAGCCGCTATATTAATAACAAAAAGAATGCAAAAATGTATTTAACTCTGCTAAACGGTACCGGCTTTGTTTTTAATGTTGATGGTAAGCTGTTTTACTGCTTATGAAAACAATAATACACCCAATAAATGCATTTTTAAGATTATATGGAACTGCGAAGCAAATACCGGATAATGGGTGCACCAGTTGGCACTGCGAACACCAAAGGCTGGAGTCCCAATCAGTCCAGTGAGTATTTACATATCTTTCTTAATAATTACATGTTGTTAGTAGTCAAATTACTACTGTAAACCTAACCTTAGAGATTCCTTAATAAAATATATTTCTCCTTGTAGCTCTGCCCGTCGAACTAACTAAATACGAAACCCAGTTAGTTTTGGATGAGAATATAGCAATGTTAGTGGATAAATCTCTGTTTTTGAAGGCAAAACCGACAGTGGAGAAACTGGAGGAGTACAAGGCTGATTTCGAATCCCGTTTACTGGGACAGGAAGAAGCACTGAAGAGCGAAAAGCTTCGGGAAACTGAACGATATATGGATAAAATCCTGACAGGGAAACGGAAAAAGTTGCTTAAGCTGGGAAAACATGAAATGGGTAAGTACTATAGGATTAAGATCTTTAAGATCAAATATTCATAATACTACTCTTCCAAATTATTCACTTTATCAAAGTAAATTAAGTTGCATAAATATAAATATAAAAAATGTTTTTCTTTTTATACCCTTGCTGAGGGTATTATGATTTCAGTTAGAAGTTTGCAACGCAGTGAAGGAGACGTTTCCGACCCCATAAAGTATATATGCTCTTGATCAGCATGACTAGAAGAGTCGATCTAGTCCGTCTGTCCGTCTGTTTCTACGCAAACTAGTCTCTCAGTTTTAAAGCTATCGGGCTAAAACTTTCCCAAAAGTCTTATTTCTTTTGCAGGTAGTCAGTTCCGGAAGAGCCGGATCGGACAACTATATCATATTGCTCCCATAGGAATAGCGGGAAAAAAATTTAAAAAAATTATATCTTGGGTGTTCTTTAACATATGTGTAACCTCCTACTTTTTGGAAATACCATTTTTAATCTAATTCTGAATTTCGAATTAAATTTTATCAAAATCGGACGACTAGATCCATATAGCTGCCATACAAACCATCGGAAAATTAATGAGAAATAATAGGAAATTTAAAATGTTTCCGATTTGTAAATTAATAGGAATGATCTGCAAGGGTATATAAGCTTTGGCTGGCCGAAGCTAGCTTCCTTTCTCGTTTTAAAGAAAAGTTATTCTTAAAACTTTAACCTTATTCAGCTTGTTAGTAAAATTAATCACCTTTTGTGTTACTTTTTAGCTGCAGCTCTAACTGCCGAAGATGTACTGAAGGAAATGTCTGACAATTTCAAATTCGATCGCCAAAATGCCTTGGTGGAGGTGCCTTGTGAACATCTCAAAGATCACTGTAGATATATTAGATCTATCATTTCTTGATAAGATAAGTTTAAAGTTTTCAATACGCCCCACAGCTGCGCAAATAGTTTCTGGAGATCTTGTCGACACCAATTCCCTGAAATACCGCATTTTCAAAGACCTTTGGAAGCGGGGTAAGTTTGTGACCTCCGGTGACGCATTTGGAGCGGACTTTCTGGTTTACCCCGGTGATCCCCTGATCTACCACGCCTCGCATATTATTATTGTGCATGAGAAACCAGTAATTAAGCCCTTGGAACTGGTGGCCAAAGTTCGTCTATCGGTGATTGTCAACAAAAGCTGCGTATTTGCCTTCGAAAAGGAAAATGAAGAGGGAATCCATTACCAAACTGTAGCTTGGTGTAATCCCAGCAAGTGAAAATTTCAAAGGCAAGTAAATCACTTGGTTACGAGTATACTAAAAAGATTTTGAAAATAGGCGAATTGGTCATTCACATCCCTAACTATAAAATCAGGTATATTTATCGTTTTTCTTTTAAAAGAAAAGAAATCTCGGAAAAAAATTCGACCAGTGTAGTACATATTTTAGCTCTAAAGAATCTTTTTTTTTTTAATGAGCGGGAGAGAGTGGGATTTCCGTGAGCATGGGTTTTGTTTTTGGCGCCGAATTGGGTTTATTTTTTAGAGGAAATTGGATACAATGGCAGAGACACGACGCTCCCGCTCCCCTTTCCAACCGCCCCGTCTCTTCTGTGGCGGCCTCTCCACGTTTCTCCGCCTCGCTCTGAGCGGCAGGAGCAGCGCCATAAACCGTTTCTCCCACTCACAGTTGGAAATTGTGCACAGTACACATGGTAAAAATCGGTTTAATATGACCACGACATCCAACTCGAGGAGATGTTTGCTCGCCACTTTGTTCAGGGTCCATCGTTCCAGTTTTTAGGCGGGAACGACTCTATAAAGTTTTGTTAAATTAATTAGTGATACGAAATGAGGTTATAATTTAATGGCCCCACCAAACGGCAGAACCCACACACGCAAACAACGATAGGCAAATATGTGCATATGTCGCACACATTTGCGTATTTGCTTTCAACAAATTTGTGCTGAATTCTTCATGTTTTGCGTTCGTTTCAAGTATATTCAGTTTTTTTTTTTAAATAGAAACAACAACGGCGATAAGGCGCGGTGGGGAAGGCCAGCCAAAAGTCGTGCCTCGCCGTTCGAATTTCATACAGTCGGGTTGTCGCACAGTGGTACGAATTGTTATTTTACTTGTTTGACACATTCATCTTCAAGGAATTCCACATATGTACAGTCAGGGTATTCCCTAAACTGTTGAATTTCTGAATTGTTGAAAATTCAACAAAAATTTTCAGCAATTAAGGGAACGACCCAAAATGGTTCCTGTTGAATTTTCAAACAGCTGTTATTTGTTGAAAAGTTTCACGGAACTTTAAACATGTAAAATTTGATTTATTATTGCTATTTACTGTCTAAAATTGTTACCAAGGTAAAAGGAACCACAAATATGCTTTCTAAGTTGATTTTAAAATAAATAATGGGACTGGTGATACTAAAATGTTACAGAGTTGCCATGACTTTTAATAAAAAAGGTGACAACTCTGGCCTTTCAGCAATTCATCAAAATTTTCAACAGCCCCGAGGCTGATGAATTGCTGAAATTTCTGAAAGTTAACTTTGTATGGAACAGCTGATTAACAGCTGACCAAAATTCAGCAATTCAACAGTTTAGGGAATACCCAGAGTGATTTTTTTTAGTATTACTTCAGCACTAGATTTATTAATTTCAGTCCTTGTTAAGTATAACCTTCAAATTAAACAACAACAACACTAGATATGTGTTGTGAGCTATTAGCATTAAAAACTCGAAATCTGATACAAAAAAAAACATTTTAACCAAAGCTTGGATATACATAACTTGAAACATATTATCCCACTTCACCACTTTCACGACTATTCTGTCCCACTGTGTTTGGTTCGCGCTCATTCCTCCGCCTCTCCCATTCCTCTACCCACACCTCTACAACTGCGCCTCATCACCCACCACCACCCCTCGCCTCGTGCTCGCTCTCTCCCTCACCATGCTCCGTTGGTCGGCATTGCCAGCTGCGAAACATAAAATGCTCACTGCTTTAACACCGATTGGAACTTTAAAGGGGCCTTTCGAACGGCATTTCTCATGGTCCTCTCCTGTCCCCCGACCCAGCAGCATCAAAACAGAGAAAATTGTAATCTTAAAAATTCGGCCACTCGCTCACTTTATATTACTTTCTTCTCTGAGCGTTGGATAGAACTGGCACTCTATTCCTCTCCTCTCCTTCAGTCATGGGTTTTGACTAACTTCCCTATCGCGGGGGTCTCTCCGCTCTTAAGCGGGACTTGATCTGCATATGAGAATGAGAACTGCTATATTTTTTCTATATATTTTTACCCCGTAGGGTCTCTGGTCTCTGAGATGTGTCAAAAGTAACAGGTGATTGGCGAGGAGAAAAGAGTCAGAGAAAAGAGAATGTAGACCGTAAGAGCGAGCCGGCTTTTCTACAAGTTGTTATTATTTTCGCAGGATCTGTTGATATTTAGGAATCGAAGGAAAAGAGCATTCCCAATTTGCAAGTGTGCAAAAATTTAGTTCGTTTTCTCGATACGTTACAATATTAAATTGATGCCAAAACCTTTTGAAAATGTCCTTTGTTTTACTCGGATATCTGTGCGTTTTTTTAGATTTCAATTTAATTTTATTTAATCGAACCCTTTCAGATTTTTTAACCGTTTCTAACTCTAATTAGTAATCAACATAAGTAATTATACAATAGCAATTATATAACCTGAACAACACTACTATTGTTAAATTTTCACTTCAATTACTTGAAAACAGGGATTAAAATATTTGTAATATTTTCATGCCCCTTTGATGACGTTTATTTTAGTCACTAGAATTTAGTGATTTCTCATGTTTTGGACAGAATAAATTTGAGAAAGGTTTAACCCGTTGTCTTGTCTCAAGTTTGAATCACAATTAATAGAAAGACCCAATGATAGTAATTTTGAATATGCTCCCGGATTCTAATAGTTCTGGTCCCCTTGACCTTTCTTATCGCGCACAGATCCGGCTGTGGCCGGGCGGGCCACATGTGTTTTTGGCCCGTGGTCGGCCCAGAATATTTCCATTATTCAATATTTACCACCTTTTATAGTTTTGTTTACTATCTTGCCGACTTTTTTGGCCGCCGTCTGTCTCTCCTCTCCCTGCCTAAAAATACTCTTCCTGCGCTCCATCTGGCAATGCCGCTCGACAACTGTACTTCAAAGAGCGTTGCCAGGCCAGTTCTCTCACCGACACAGCCACACGGACGGCCGACGCACGCACACGAGCGCAAAAGCAACCACCACCAGAAATTCTGAAATTGTGTTTTCTCCCCCGTGTAGAGAACTGAAAAACTGGCCGCGCTGGCAGCGCCGGAGCAGCGAAATTCGATCGAAGCCATTTACTCAGTCTCAGTTCGAGTTATTCAACGTTGGCGAGCGGACAAACAACAAGCAGGAGAAAAAGCGTACGGCCAAGAGAAAGAGAAGGCAAAATCACCCACAGCATTGAAATTTTCTTTTGCGCTCCGGTGAGAAGATAATTTCACAAACCGAAAACCAGCCAACAAAACAACAAGAAAAAGTGCGCTCCGTGAGCGGGAAAACAATAACAAAATCTAGAGACACGATTATAAAACAAAAAGCTGAGCGACGAAAAACGGACAGAAAAAAATCAAATGCGTGTCTCATGGCTTGACTGTACTGTGTATTAAAAAATGTGACTGAGTGTATGTGTCCGTCCTGTCTGCCTTTGTGTGCGTGTGTGCGCTGTTGGCGTTTTTAAATGTGGCGCGCTATTTTTGTGTGATTTTTGTGGGCAGCAACGAATTTTGAAACAAAAATTTTATGCTAGTCCCCCCTTGTGAAAAAGTCTCCTCCAACAACAAAATTCCTGTGAGCAGCAGCCTACACACATGCGTTGTCTCGCTCTCGCGCGCTCTGGCCCCCAAAAGAGTGTGAGAGCGCGAGCGAAAGAGACGGAGAGAGAGTGAGAGCTAATAACCAACATTTGTACTCTTTTTACATTTCAGTTTCGAGAAAGCAGCGCGCCAAGCAGCAAGATAAAGAAGAAGAAGCAGCACAGGGAGTTGAAAAACGCAGTGGCGTAGCGAAGGAAGTGGAGGAGGAGTAGAAAGGGGATTTTTTGCGAAAAATCCCGACTGGAAGAGAATTTTTCGCCGGAACCGTGAACATTAAATCGTCGTGTTGGAGACAAATAGCAGCGAATACGCTAGCAACGCTGGGGAGGAACAACAACTGTTGGATTTGGACGCGACGGCTTTGATGTCGCTGCCAATGAATTCGCTGTATTCGCTCACCTGGGGCGATTACGGCACCAGCCTCGTATCGGCCATCCAATTGTTGCGCTGCCATGGCGACCTCGTCGATTGCACGCTGGCAGCCGGCGGGCGGAGTTTTCCCGCCCACAAGATAGTCCTATGCGCCGCCTCCCCCTTTCTGCTGGACTTGCTCAAGGTGAGTGGTTTAAAAGAAAAAGTTACTTAGTTAAAGCCCCCTCTGAAAAGAGAGTTTGTACACCCCTACATAACCTCAAACGTGGCGTACAGTTTGTAAACAGAGAAATCCAATCGCAGAAATAGGTTAATATGTGGAGCGCAGAGAAACTTACACACACAAATATAACAACATCGCAGATTTACGCTCCGCTCCAAAAGTTGTCTAGAGATTTCTGTACAAGTTTTCCACTGTCAATTGAGTTGAATGAGTGGCTCCACCCCCCGCACATTCTCTCCACACTCTTATCAGCTTTTTCTTGATGCAAAGTTCACCAGAGAGCGAGAGAGTGAGAGGTAGCGCAAACGGAGACGGAGAGAGCGAGAGAACCAGTTGGTTCGACAAAAAAAGTGGGTGTCCCCGGAGGTGGGACGGAGAAGGAGGAGAACCAAAAGCTGCTGCGCCAACTTTCAGTTTGCATGTGTTAGAGCGAGCGCAAACGAGAGCGCCAAAAAAGCAGCGCGGCAACCATTGTAGTTGTTGCTGTTGGTTTGTTGGAGCTTTCGTCTTGCCTTTTGGTTCTTGCCGTTGTTGTTGGGTGCACACGAGCGCGACCTCTTTTTCCACTGGCAGAACTGTACAGTTGGCACTAACTAAGGGGGAACTTGAAACAGTGTGGGGTGTGCCCTATAAATAAATCTTGAATAATTATACTTATATACTTGTTTTTTTCACGTTAAAAATAGAATTTAAGTCAACTTCTGACTATAAATTAAGTTGAAACTAAATAGAAACGGTTTCTAGCTAGTGGCACTGTTTACAAAACCTTAAAGAAAAGTATACTGAATGAAATGCTAACAGATTAATATTTTAGCCTGTTTCTGAGCTTAAAAAAGGATGGTTTTCATCATTTCTAAATTAAATTATTCTCCAGAAGCAACCTAGATAGGCTTATCTTCTTAATCATAGCATTATTAAAACTTTAAATAATTCAGAGTCCACAACAGATAAGCACGTCCACCTAGGGTTCAAGTAAAAGCTACGCATTTCCCCCTTATCGAATCTGTCCCGTATTCGTTGAAATTGAAATATTTCATATCAGGAGGGCGCACTTTTAAATGGTGGAGCTGGCTACTTTTTCTTTACTTTCGTGAGCTGCTTTGTAGTCCATTTGCGATACTGTACTTTTTAGCTAGTCATTTGCATTTGCACATTTTACTTTGGGGCTTTTCCGCCCAGTCTATTGATTGCTTGAAATTTGCGCCGAAGTACGAATTTCAGACCGTCTCCAATGCGTGGCCCTATCGAAATGGAAATGGAAATGCTGACCAAAACAGAGCGCGGCCAGCGGAATAAAAACACCTGATGCGACGCCGGCAGAGGCCTTCTCTCCTCTCCGCTCCGCTCCTCTTCTCTCCGCCAGTGAAAAAAGTAAACAGAGCGTAATTTTTAAAAACACCGCTCAGAGCCGTCGTTGGGGAAATGTCAAAGAAAAAAAGAATGGGAATAAAATGCGGCTGTGAACTCTGCAAGAGTCCGAAATGTACAAGATGTACTGATCTCGTTACACTCACACACGCACGCAAAAACACATGGCGGCCGCTCTTTGTTGCTCTGCTGGCTCCCTTTCCCTCTCGCGTCCACTCCCGTGGCCCAGAATGAATGCAACTCAGAAAAATCGATGAGCGAGACGGGTGGTATAGAGTTCAAAGAGCGCAACGGGTGGGGAGGTGGAGGGGAAACATTTGAAGAGATTGTCATTGGTGAGGGTGGTAAGAGGGAGAGGGGTGGTTTCTGAGTAGCGTTTGCTAATTAAATGTCCAGAGCGGGAGACGGAGCGGGAGAACTAAGCTAAGCGCTCTTTCTTTGAGCGCTGCTCTGTTTTCTTTTTCAGCATCTCGAAATCTCCTCAAAATCCTGCTGCAGAATGTGGCAGAGCGCACAAAAGTAAAAGCCGGTTGTCTTTTCGACTGTCACAGTGTGCGTGAGCGGTGGAGAGTGCGGTGTGAGCGGGAGTGGACGACACGTGTGAGTGTGAGCGGCGCGACGCGGGTTTCCATTATTTCCATCTCCGTCCGTCTGTTTTTGTTTTTGTTTGGTTTGGCGGACGGACGGGCCTCTCAATTCACGCTCAGCCAAAAATGTGAGAAAATCGGAAAACAAACACCACTCTCTAGAACTGAGTTAAAGCCATGGAAAGAGTCGTAAGAAGAATCTCTTAGCTTTCCTAATTGGCTAGAGTTTCCTTATATGTAGAGAGGCAAGAGGAATATTTTCAAATCCTCTTTCGAATTACACATTCACAAAAGATCTAAGTTTTTTTTGGGCCTAGCATAGACACCTAATAAAAATATAGATATCTACATTAGAACTTTATGAAATGGTATATACTTACAGATAACCTTTATTATAAACAATATCTGATTACTTAACGTTATTATCCATAGAAACGTAAAGTATACAAGATCTTTCAAATAATTATCTTTAGTTAGTAGACCTTAAAACTTAACCATTTAAAAAAAAAATTATTTATTTTTAATTTTTAACTACCATTTATTTTTTTGTTATTTTTTAGAATACACCATGCAAGCATCCAGTGGTAATGTTGGCCGGCGTAAATGCGAACGATCTTGAGGCTCTGCTGGAGTTTGTGTACCGTGGCGAGGTGAGTGTGGACCATGCCCAGCTGCCATCACTCCTGCAGGCCGCCCAGTGCCTCAACATCCAGGGACTGGCCCCGCAGACGGTGACCAAGGACGACTACACCACGCACTCGATCCAACTGCAACACATGATTCCGCAACATCACGACCAGGACCAACTAATAGCAACGATCGCCACAGCCCCACAGCAAACGGTTCATGCCCAGGTGGTGGAGGACATCCATCATCAGGGCCAGATCCTCCAGGCAACGACCCAGACCAACGCAGCAGGACAACAGCAGACCATTGTGACCACGGACGCAGCTAAACATGACCAGGCAGTGATTCAGGCATTCCTCCCGGCACGCAAGCGCAAACCGCGCGTCAATAAAAAGTCACGTAAGTGCTATATGATCAAGAACCTCAGAAATCTTAAATAATACAGAATTTCAGCATGTTGTATATATACATATGATATATACATATATATTTAACTTTTAATAATAATGAAAATGTTTTTTTCTTCTGCAGCAACGGCACCGAAAATAAGCAAAGTTGAAGGAATGGACACGATCATGGGCACCCCGACTTCTTCACACGGTTCAGGATCCGTGCAACAGGTACTCGGCGAAAATGGAGCCGAGGGCCAGCTGCTTTCATCCACACCGATTATCAAGAGTGAAGGACAAAAGGTAGAGACAATTGTGACCATGGACCCCAACAACATGATACCGGTAACGTCGGCAAATGCGGCAACAGGAGAGATAACAACGGCACAAGGAGCCACTGGCTCATCCGGCGTCAATACGAGTGGCGGTTCATCCACGCCAAAGGCTAAACGCGCTAAACATCCGCCCGGAGCAGAAAGTGAGTTGTAGTTAAGGTTTATTTAATTGCTGGTGTAAAGTGATGAAGTTTCATAATAATGTTTAAATAGTGCGAAATTATATTTTTGAAAATTCTAATAATATTTATCACTTTATCAGACCCAGTGAATATTTAAGGTACACCTCAAACGCATTTCCTTGGTACTAACCTACTTTCTTTTTCCGGTTTTAGAACCCCGTTCGCGGTCGCAATCGGAACAACCTGCTACTTGCCCCATTTGCTATGCTGTCATTCGTCAATCGCGGAACTTGCGGCGCCATCTCGAGCTGCGGCACTTCGCCAAGCCGGGCGTGAAGAAGGAGAAGAAAAGTAAGTCCGGTAACGATACCACCCTAGACTCCAGCTTGGAGCTGAACACCACGGCAGAGGGCGACAACACAGTGGGCAGTGATGGACCAGGCGGAGCGGGATCACAAGGAGGACAATCATCCGGTACGACGCCAACGAGAGTGATATCGAATGTACCGCAGTCCGCGGGGGCACCGGCCATCCTGGCCCAAAATGTTCTGCCCCAGCAGCAGCAACTGCAGCAGCAACATCAGCAGCACTTGACCGCGGCAACATTAGCGGGTGGTGGCCAGGCATACATCAAACACGAGGGCGGCGGCGGGGGCGGCACTGGGCAGCAGCAACAGCAGGCGCAACAGCAGGGCATGCAGAACGTCATACACATTGTGGGCGATCAGGTCTTCATGCCGCAGCAACAGCCGCAGCCGCAGTAGCTACCTCCTGCCGACCCTTCAATCATTCCAACGCACCAACGACACCATCATCCACATTTCCAAAAAAAAATTACCACTCGCATAACACACACACGAAAACGTTTTGTAAATAACAATCAAGCAAACAAATTCCCCGTGATCTGATCGAATGATTTGTGTTCATTTCCTGTATCATTTTTAATTTTCCATAATTAATTGCTGCGTAAGTTTTTAATTTGCAAAACTTTTCCAAATTGCGCTTTTAACATATAACATTTTCTTATGCAGTATTTTCTTGCATATTGTACTACAGAGAAAATAAAAAAGAGAGAATTTCGCATTTCTCCACGTAAATGAATACTCGACTAATTTACTTAAATAATCTAATTAGTGTCGCAAATAATTGTTGTAAAAATTAAATGTACAATTACAATAGAGGATCGCAATCGGTTTAAGTTTCTCTATTTTAAATATTATATTACAAATTGTTTAATTAATAAAATATTATATATTTTTTTATATAACAAAAACGAAATTAATCTCTTCCTGTGGCACGGACTTTAATTTATTGCAATTGGCTGTTTGTTATTATCGTTTCTCTTAGTTGCAAGAAAATACTGCTGGTCGATTTCCTAAGCTACTAACTCGCAGTACCGTTAATACTGTTCTGAACTCCCCTGCAAAAGAGTTGTTTGAAACTTTAATTGATTGGCACAGATCTTGCGGATGTAGAATTGACAACAACCTGGCTGATAGTCGTATTCTGAAGTTTAGATTGAGTTTCTTGTTCCATTCATTTTGTTACTTTGTTTGTCATTTGTTTTTATGTATTACTACATTTACGTTGATGTAATTCACATTTTTAACAATTTTTGACTAGATTTTATTTTATTTTATTAACCATTTGGATTTTATTTGTTTCTTATTGATTTAAACTGATACTAACAAATGTTTTGTCATGTTCGTTTTTTTTGTAACTCCATTTACACAACCATACATTATTACATTCTCTTTCTGCCGTAGTCCTCGAAAGTCGCGTTGTTTCTCTGTTGGGCCAGCGATGTTGCTGTAGTGTCGTCCTCTCGCTCTGTATTACTCTTACTATCCCCTGTGTAGTTTGGCCCACCGCAGCGCCAGTCTTCTTACCAGCACCTCATTCCTTCCTTGCAGCAACCAGTGGCAAGAAGTCTAGTAGCGGATCCAGCGGTTCGGGATCGGGAGGCAGTGGAGCACTGAGCTCCAGCGGCAGTGTGCCACAAGTGCAGACAGTGCAGTCCTTGCATACATTGCAGGGCGTGCAGGTCAAAAAGGATCCCGATGCCCAGCAGCAGCAGCAACAACAACAACAGCAGCAGCAGGCAATGGCAGTGAGTGGTTCGGCGGGCGGACAAGTGCAACAACAGCAGGTGCAGCAAGTGCAACAGCAAGTCCAGCAACAGCAACAACAACAGCAGCAACAGCTGCAACATCACCAAATCATAGACTCCTCGGGCAACATAACAACGGCTACGACGAGCGCTCAAGCGGCTGCTGCCGCTCAGCAACAGGCGGCCGGGCAGCAGCAACAACTTGTGGCTCAATCCGCCGATGGCAGCGAGAGTGGAGCACCTCTTTCGATTGCCCAGGTGCAGACGCTGCAGGGCCATCAGATCATAGGCAATTTAAATCAGGTGAATATGACTGACTTCCAGCAACAACAGCAGCAGCAGCAACAACAGCAGCAGCAACAACAACAACAACAACAGCAGCAGCAGCAACAACAGCAAACACAACCACAACAGACGCTCTGATCGGACCGAAGACGTAGATCAACTATGTTCTATTCTATATAATTATTAATTTGGGTTTTTGCTAAACGCTTTGATTATTCTTCTCGCGGAATGCGTAGACAAATTCTAAATTAATTTTAAAAGCCGGAAAGGCACCCTTAGTTGTTTACTATTTTGTTGTACAATTTTTATGACTTTAAATGTTGATTTGCCCCTTACAATTTAGTTTTGTTGCTAGTTTTACGTTTAAGTGCGCTATGGTTATTGGATTATTACGTGCATATCTTATTTCTTTTATACAGCTATCCATTTTGTATAGTTTTACCAATGTCCCAATGCTAGAGGATCTCTAGTCAGAGTGAAGTCCTCCAGATCAGTGAAAATCATGCAATAATGAAAGGTTCCCTTGTTCATGGCCAGATTTTGGCCCTGAGCGATTGCACCTTGCCTTGAAAAATCTAGTTAAATATAAAATACACTTAGATAGCTTAAAAATCTTTGATTTATAAAGATCTACTTAAGCAGCTCAAAAATAGTTGATCTGATCAAAAAGAGCTCGCTCAAGAGGGTGTCTAAGAACCCCAATCTGTGTCTGCCCACCAACAACCACTCAATTAATCTATCGTTCTTTCCGATTTCTCTGCTATCGTTTTTATTTAAGAACTATGCGCTCTAAGATTACATTTTATATGTATATTTCTTAATTTTAATAGTTGCAAATTTTTCATAATAGACCCCCATTGAACTATTTCAGAAAGATGAAATATATTCCTGAGAACTATGATTTAATTGTATAAATTTAAACGGCTGGGGATATAACATCTATCTGAAGTGGTCAAGTTATTGTTAGTCTCTTTACATACTTAATTAAAATCTAAAATGATTTAAAACGAAAAAAAAACCATTAAAATAAAACAAAAACCTTTTTAAACAAAATTTTTCTTAGTATTTTATTTTATGTTAAACGCTTTTTTGGTGATGGTTTCTTTCATTTAGTATCTTGTAGTTTGAAATGCATTTTTTAACCGCTGTTTTCCTGTTTATTTACTGTATTTTATTTTATTAGCATGAATTATTTATTTATATAATACAGTATATTTAGTTTTCTTCTTTTCAAGACGGATGACGCAAAGAAACGAAAATAACGTGATATCGACATTTTTTAGAAAATCATATTGTGACTAATTGCACTTGGCACTGCAAAAGAAAACTCAACCACACACACATCACACTCATTTTTCCACAGCATTTAACAAAATTTTGTAGCACATGACGAGATCCATTAACAAATCGTTTTTATCTTGTCTTCTTCTCTCTTTCTCGCTGCCACGTTTACAAAAATAAAACACCATCTAACCAATCAAATTCCATACATTTGTGTGTAATAACAAAACGATCATGCATCCTACAACAAATCAAATTCAAATTCATTCAAACAATAAGGGCAACAACAAGAACATTTTGGTAAAGAAGGTTTTCATTTTGAAAGGCGGTAATAATACGTAATGATGAGCCAACGATATGTCCAGCGGCCCTGGAGGAGGAGGAGGCGGGAGCGGGCAGCAGCAGCAACATAACACCAGCAGCAACAACGGTGGCACGACAGCAGCAACATTGAGCAGCAGCAGCAACAGCAGAAGCAACACGCCAGGAACGTCAGCTTCATCGTCTGGAAATGGAACCGGAGCCACATCTACACTCCAGCGACGTATCCTGCGCGGTCATGCGGCGCAGACAACCAGCGGCGAGCGTGTCCTGCTCATTAACTACGTGCCACAATCGGGAGGTGGATCGGGAGCAACAGCAACCGCATCCACCCAGAGTACGTCCCAATTGCCCACCCGTAAAATTCTCCAGGCCAGAGCCTCGGCAGCAGCAGCAGCATCTGGGGGAGGAGGAGCAGTAGCTACATCATCCTCGCCACCATCCACACCAGCTGTCTCGTTTGCCGGACTGGGCTCCGAGGTGACCGTCACCTTGACGCGCACAAATCAGCGCGCCAGCGTGACCAGTGTCACAGCCGCCGGTCATATTGTTAGAAATCAGCAAGCCACCACCTATCACCAGAGCACAAACACAGCCACCACAGCATCGACCTCGGGCGGCACGTCGGCGATACATGAGCACATAGCCACGTCGACGTCGCCGCCGCCACTGGTCTTCACCCATCAGCCACATCATCACCACAGCCAACAGCAGCAGCAACATGAGTATCACCAAGATCACCAGTTGGTGGATCACCATCATTTGGATCAAGATCACATAATCATAGATCATCATCAGCAGACGGAGGATGATCAGTTGATCGAGTACGATGATGGCGGGACGATTGAGGAGCAGCATAATCAGTTGCAATTGCAGGAGGACCTACACGATCCCCAGCAGCAGCAACATCATGACGTTGTCCAAGAAGTGTATCTCCAGTAAGAGAGATTAGCGTTAAGCAGTAGCGAAATAAGTTTTAGCCATTCTATAAACAATTTTGGGTCGCCCGAAATGTGTGCAAGCAGTAAATCGAATTTGACAAAGCTTTAATTTGGTAATTTTTTCAAAAAATTCAACTATATCTCTAGGTGATTTCCTTCTTAAATTTCTATAACTAATCCTCCTTCTTAGTTGCACACATTTTGAGAAAAACCAATTCAGATCGTGTACATAAAATATACAACCAATATAAATAACCTTAGTAAAAAAGACTTTTTAGAAGACCGTGTTTCAGTTTGTATATAGTTTTCAAACAAGTAGACAAATATTTTCCATTGAAAGTATTCATCTTAACATTAATGTATTGAAGGAAAATTTCAATTAACTAGCGGATAATAAAGATTATTTTTGTACTATACAAATTATGCTACTAAATACTTGCTAGTTCAGAAAAAAACTGCACATATTAAATAACCATTGACGATCTAATCTATTAGTTATCGTCAGTTGAAGATCAAAACGAAAAACATAAGAAATCGTATTCAATTGTAATATATCGACTTAAAATAAGAAAACCCAACTTGGCACATAATACGCAATAAGTATGAGATGCATTCAATTCTGATTGTTTGAAAACTGTTGAAGCAAAAGGGCCCTTCGGATTTCGAATGGGATAGACGAGTTTCTGTCCTTAAGGAAACCCATACATATTCATGTAACCCAGTATTTGGGGCCAAGGCAATAAAGCGAGCCGGTTTGTGTACTGAAAAAATAACATTAAACGTTTTGGGAGTTGTTCTGGGAAGCATTTATAAACGATCGTTTCTATATAAAATTCCTCAACCTTTTGTATGGTAAGTAAGATTCAAACTTGCGACACATTTGTTATTTTTATTATTTATTGTTTTTGCCTTTTTAACGGTTGCCTATACACAATGTTGTCTTCTAATATACAAAAAGCCATTTAACAACTATCTTTTTTTAAGTATTTACAATTTTTTTTACTTTTTTACAAGTAGCAAACTAAAAAGCTACAAAAAATTACACACTACAATAGGTTTTTGTTTTGTATTTAATTTACAGGATGCTTGTTACCAATTAAAATGTCCGATCTAGGATTGGTAAGCTTAAATTGGAGCGCTTGCAAGTGTTGGAATACACAATTTGTAATTGAATTGCAATATCTACAATAAGTTTTATATTAGCAATATAATCAGGCACTAGCTAAACAATGCTTTTCCTTCAATTGCGGCTATTTTAAATAATTTGTTTGATTTTACCTTTTTTTTCATTAAGTTTAAAATGTCTTAAAATGCAATTTGAAAAGATTATTGTTCCAAGTTATCTTATAACACTTTTGGACCTGCATTATGTTGGTTTATAGTTTTTGTTTAATCCTTCTGTTTAAGCATTTTTAATTTTATATTAATTTGAATTGTCTGATTAACTAGTTTGTTTAAAGTTTTTGTTTAATTTGCAATCTATTTACTTTTTAAGTACCAATTTGTGTTTTCCACTCTTCTATTAGCAGCTGAAAAATTGTCTCAAAACACAGCTAACCATTACTTGATATTATCTGGCAATTACAACTATAATGTCTATAATAACTGTGCTCTTATCAATGTTGGTGTTTCAGTTTTTGCCACATTTATTTGGCACTTTTCATTAGGCGACTGCTGGCAAAGCATTCGCCAAAGAAGCGATCCAACGAATGATACAAATGCGGACGCACATTGGTCAGACCGTGATCCTCATCAGCGTAGCTCTAAAAAAATAATATTTTTATTAGAAATATTTTAAAATATTCTAGGATAAATACTCACAATCTGCTTGAAAAGAATATCTTGACGCTCCAGATTTTTGGCTAGAATCATGGCTTGCTGGTAGTGCACATTATCATCCGACGTACCATGGACCAATAGGTATTTCTTGCCCTTTAACTTATAGGCCATTGTGCTCAGTCTGGAATGTTCATAGCCCGCTTCATTTGTATTGGGCAGGCCCATATAGCGCTCTGTGTAAATGGAGTCTGCAAGGAAAATATTTTCAAATTATTGGATAAAAAGATGTAGAGCTTAAGTATCCCACCATAGTAGGCCCAATCCGTGACTGGAGCTATCGAGGCTGCACACTTGAACACTTGGTTTTGGTCGTTGGCCAGAGCCATTGCAGCTGCATAGCCACCATATGACCAGCCCCAAATGCCGACGTGATCCGCGTCAATGTAGTTCAGCGTTTTAGTGAGGGATCTACAAAAGAACGCGTTTGAGGGTGTTTTATTGAAGTCTCAAAGAATATGCTCAACTATAGGACAAAACTTACTGAGTTACGTTTATCTGATCGCTGATCTCCACGGTGCCCAACTTTAGGTAGATGGAATGGAGGAGACTCTCGCCACGCAGTCCGGAGCCCCGACCATCGATCTTGGCATAGATCACAGACTGATTTGAGGTCAAATACGTGCCCCAGTCCGTCATCCATTTGTTGGTTACCTGCATAATACAAACGAATATTATTCTGGCTCATATTTCTCAGCTATTATTGAACGCACAGAATAGGAATCTGGTCCTCCGTAGACATCCACAAGCATTGGATACTTGGTTGCACCACTGGTGTCCAAATTGGGAGGCAACTGGAGCAGAACCTTCGCCTGGAAGCCACCGTCAATGTTAACAGTGAGGATCTTGTGGGAAGGCAATTTTGTGCCCTTCAGTTTGGCACGCAGGCTTTCATTGGTTTCCCAGTCGAGGACGTGCGAGATGACAACTTGAGCTAAAAAGATAAATAGCAATAATAAAAAACTTTTATTATTAAAATTAATAAAATTAAATTTAATTTTTTTTCTAGCCCCAAAATTATTCTTCAATATTTCTCTGATTCAGCTATGTTACTTAATATTCAAATAATGGTCAATTAATATCTAAAAACATATTCAATTACACATTTTTCTTCGTGAACTTATTTTTTTAAATTAAGATATGTTTTTTTAAAGTTTTTTATTTAACTTTATTCGAAATGAAATGGCATTACAAAAATATTTTTATTAAGCCTAGGAGAAACTGTTCGGAGGAGAGTATTTTTCAAGTTGCGCGGATAACTTTTTTAATTAAATGATAAATAAGGTTTATTTTGGGTATTATTTCTCAGTTCCTTCGCCACTTATCATTTTTAAGGCTTCACATTTCTATATAAGCCCCTTTCGCATCCAAACTTACAGTTTTCGAATTTCCACTCGTAGATGTG
Organism: Drosophila lutescens; assembly: GCA_037075285.1. Taxonomy (NCBI): domain Eukaryota; kingdom Metazoa; phylum Arthropoda; class Insecta; order Diptera; family Drosophilidae; genus Drosophila; species Drosophila lutescens. The sequence goes on along the minus strand of JBAMCF010000013.1, from coordinate 416,484 downwards.
GGTGGTGGGAATGCCAGGTCCCTGAGAGGTTATCACAATGTGATTATTGTCGTTGAAGGTGGCCGAGAAGTAGGTCTGCGTCACATCTCCGGACTTGATCAGGTTGCAAGTGAGGCACTTGGGACTCTGCTTGGCTAGCGCCCGAACGGCATAAAGATGCAGCTGCTCCGGATGATCCTCCGTGTTGGCCGTGTAGAATATGATGTCGTTGGTTCCGTCCCAGTGCAGGATGCTGTCCACCACGTACTTGCCCTCGGTCAAGGGCTCTGGAGTTTGTGGCTCGGCGCTGGCCACCGTGGAGCTGAGGAGCTGGACTTGCTTGTAGTTGTTGTACGGCAGGACGAAGGCCAGACGGGAACCATTGCGGTTACGGAACGGAGCAGTATAGAGGTCCACCCAACCGGTCTTCGATTCGTCGCTGTAGATCTAAGGAAGTTAATAATATTTCGTGTCATTGAAGGAGTAAATATATGTTGCAAAAATCTATAGATCAGAATATAATCCTATTTAATACATCACTAAATAACTTACGACTTTTCTGTTGAGTCCGTCGAAGGTAACCACATAGGCAGCATTCTGGATGCGGTTCATCCAGATGGACAGTACGTTGCTATCGTCCACCCAACTGACCACGGTGACGATATAGTCCGTTTCCGTATTTAGAGCCGGTGGCACCGGCATTGTGGTCAAGAAATCGTTACCAGCGATTGCCCTCTCCAGATCGACCATCACTAGTTCCACCCGCGGATTGGAGGATCCAGCCTTGGGATAGGCGATCACCTGGTGCAGCGGATACTGGTATCGCAGATCACCGGCATCACCGTAGTAGGGAAAATTGATCTGATGCGTGGACGAGTCGTCGAACTTGATGAAGGCCAGTTGGGTGCCTTTGGGATTGAACCAAGTGGCCACATTAGAGCTGAATACCTCCTCCTCGTACACCCAGTCGGGAATGCCATTGAGTATCTTATCGCTGAGGTCACTAGTGATAGCGATCTCCTCATCCGAAGCACTCTTCTTATAGTACAGATTCCGATTGAAGTTAAACACCAGGGCATTTCCCACCGGCGACCATTGGACCATGCTCAAGTACTGCTGGACATTTTCGACGGTCAGTGCAGTGAATATTTTGGTGTTCAAATTGTACAGATCGTACTCCGCGAGGAAGCTGTATCGGAAGTTTTTCCTGTAGTTCTTCGCGAGCAGAAGAAACTGCCCATCGGCAGACTTCTCATACAGCACATAGTGAAGGGCATTCTCGAGCAGGACGGTACGTTCTCCTGTTTTGACATCGAGCTCAATAATAGACTGCGTCGGGGAAAGAAAATATTATTGGCCTAATAATATAATATTATACAAAATTTTGTTAATTTTGTTCAAAAATTTAAAGTTTATTATTCAAGAATTCACAAAAATATTTTATTATCTTTTCCGAAATTATGGAAAATAGCTTAAAGTCTTTTTTGAAATTAAAACATATTTGTTTTTTGGGTTTTGATAAAAATTTTTTTGATTCGAAAATTTTTGTTTCAGTTTGGTTACTACTTATAAGTTGTACTTACAGTATTTTCCTTGTAAATCAGACTGTCGCCATTGCTCCAGCTACTGTTAAAGCGCTTGGCATATAGTTGACCGTCCAGCACATCTTCGAGGTCTATGGCATTATTGGAGTTCGAACCCGAGTCGTCGGAACTGTCCTTTTCATCTGTGCGAAGAATGAATACCAAGGCTGTGGCCAACAAAGCAACCAATATAACAGCTGTCACAATGCTCAGAATTATCCGCACCCGACGCTTCTTCTCCTTGGTATGCATCAGATTCTGATTTTAGAAAAAATTATTTAAATATTAGTTCAAGAAAATATAAACGTTTTCCTATTTAAAATACATAAATAATCAAGTTGAGAAAGGTGACAATATTGGTCAGATCAATGGTATTTATACAATATAAAATAATGCTTTTTAATACAATATTACAAAGGAGAAAATGGTTTAAACGTAATTTTAAGAATTACAGTAAAACATTTTACAAAACATTTTTTTACTCCTAAGTTAATACATAGGTATGTATTATTATCAAACGGGATCTTCAAGATTTAAAACTTAAAACGATTTGAAATGTTTTGTTTTACTCTTTAAAATGTATCTATATTGAATTTACCCACATAGTTTAAGAAGTAACAATGGATAGGGAAGTTCATTAAAAACCAACTCGGAAATAAGTTAATTGAAGGTAGGTTTTTATGGGACTGCACTTTCGAAATGGCAGATAGTGAGTTCACTAACCCTTTATCCAACTAGGGAAATTGGCTTTCATTTCGTATGGTCTCCATTTCCTCGTTTTCCATTCACATTTCTTTAATCGGCCACCTTCTGGGCTGACCAAAAAGAGTGCAACTTCGTTAGGCCAACTTATAAGGTCCGAACGAATTGCGCACTTTGGCCAATTTGGATACAATCTTTCTGCCTAATCAGCGACTCCAAACACGTATATATACTTTATACTATGTGGAAAGTAACGCCGCGCATGCGCAATGACTTTTTCTTTCTCATCTCCAGTCACTCAACGCGTTCCACTCAAATCGCTGAAAGCAAAGCGAAGTGCATACGATATGGACGTAGAGATTGGGGATAAAGTTATGTACCTATATATATATGTTTTATAGGGAGAGGGATGGCAGCCAAATGAGTCCGAAAAGTGGAGAGCGAAAATGAAAGTAGTTTTTGTTAACCAGCTTCAGACTGGGTCGCCGATAACTGGTTTATGCTCTGGTCAGTATACTGAATATATACATATATTCACAGGTAGGATGGCTGGTAAAAGGGGGGAAGTGGGTACTCCAGCAATTGCCGCATGACGTAAGTAAATAAATCCGCAAAATGTTTTTTTTCGTATCGAGTTTATTTTTTTGGACTTGTCTGCGGGTTTTGCCTATTTGTTTCTTTTACATAATTTTACATTACGCGACTAAATAATTAAAGTTGTCCACACCCAAAGAGACAAAGAAATGCAGCTCTTTTGTTTTTACTTGTTTTTTTACTCCGTTTCGATGTGATAATTGAGCTGTTGAAATCTATCATTAGACGAAATGCTTTGGTACTTTTTTATTTCTGCTTTCGGCTTTTTTTTGTCGAATCATGTCAAATGATTTTTGGCAGAGCGTGACAGTTTTTGGTGATTATTTAATGGGATTTATTGTTTGAGCTCAAGGCTATGGTGCCTGCAACTGGTAGTATTTTGGTATAAATTGCGTTCTCTTTATTTGAATCCAATCAATAAAGAATTTAAGTCAATAATTCTTTTGCAAATCGAATTTAGTTTAAAACCAATGACAATTGCACTTTGGGTTTAGAAGTTCATTATTTATTGGGCACAACATTTACTGTAAGGTCTACTCAGGTCCACATCATATCTCCATATCTCAGATAGACTTCTTAAAGGTGATACAAGTTGTACCTCCAATTTTGTTCTGTGTTGACCTACACAATAAAATCAGCTGGTTATTATTGAGCAGAGCCCAAGAATTCTAGAAAAACCAGTTATTATATACCCAGCTCAACTGCACCTTTTGGCATTAGCGCCTTTACATACAGAGTGCATACCTGTAATATTGGCACTTTATCTAAGCCTTACAAAAATCAATGCCCAAAAAGGCAAAAGTGGAAGAAAAGAGCCAAAATTGTACTTGTTCTTGCTTCGAAAAACCAACGACACGTGTAGGGCATTCCCCACTGACCACGTAGCCACTCCCCAAATCTCTTGGATAATATATAGCCCTATGGAGGCACAACTGGCAACGTCGAAGACATGTTAGTTACAACTTTGCAGCATTTTATATGTTTCGCCATGGCATATGCACACACAATTTATGGTTCCACTTGGATTTCATTGCGATGGGGATTTGAGTTTGTGGGAACAAAGGAAACAGAATTTTATTTAAATTAGAAGTGGGTCTTTCGTTTCGCAACTCCTTTAATTAGTTTTATTTTTTTTCTAGGTATAGCAGGTTAATAAAACTGCAGAAAAAGAAACTTATATAAGAAATTAAAACTATTAACTCTAGGATAAAACTTAAACCAATTGTAAATTAAAATAATTAAATGCAAATGTATTTAATAAAACGCATTTTCTTAATTTGTATACTTAGTAAGTAAAACAATATTTATTCAGTATTAAAATTATAACAAATTATAAGATCTTTAAAAACATAGTTAATTAAACATACATAGGTATTCGATTTATTGTACCTTACAGAACACACTAAGCATTCAGCTCACTCCAGCGAAAAATAATCTCGATAGAGTATTTAAGCTTTAACACAAAGAAAGAAATTCCTATTCCTATTTCTAGACATTTTATTCACTGGACTAACGCTCGAACAGCTCCAATCATATCAATGTCCATTCAGACTTTTTTTGGCTTGATTGTTTTGGGATTTCCCATTGAATTCGGTGCACAATATGGCGCAATTAGTCAGCTACCTGTACACGCCTCACACTCTACTTGCAGACATCGAGTCATGCAATAAATATGAAACTGAAAGGTTTTTGAGAGCACAGTTTTCGCTTGATCCCCCGGCGGAACAGGAATCGTTTGCTGGACTTCCGGCAATTAGTTGAAGTTTTTACCCGTCAAGATGTATGAAATTTTCCGCCCGTGTTGCACCACATGTCGTATACTTGTTAAGGCTTTTGTTTTCTGCTTTTCCTCCTATTTTGCCATGTTGCTGTTAGGACATAATCGCCTCGACGTGAGGGGCTTGACAACTATTTGAGGACTACTATCCAAGCCCCTTAAACAGGACAACACAAAAAAATTGATGACCTCTTGTATGGCCGGGGGGCTGTGTTTTTTATTTCCGTCTTCTTTGGCTCCTTTGTTATTTGGCTTTTCATTAAACTGCCCCGAAATTAATTAATTTGCTTTTTCCCTGGGTGTGTTCCCTCCCTGGGGGCTCCCCTTTTTCCTACGCTGCTAATTGTGGACACATTTTAACGTGTTTAATTAATTAGCTACACTCGTAAGTTGAGCTGGGGGCTAGACATAATTACATTGCGTCTAGTGGAAATTGAGTTTGAGTTAGTGAGTGAGTGATTAAGGTGAGGAAAATACGGAACCGTTTTGTAAAAGCTATTAAAAATACACAAAAGAAAACAATACAGAATGGTATACGTTACTTAGTTAACCAATTTGACTTATTAACTGGTCCGAACTTTTGTGGTTCGTAGGCGTTAGAGTGGGCGTGGCACTCGGCTGAAGCAAACATGGGCGTTAAAGGAACAAATCAAATCGGCAAGTAAAATTTTAAGACTCTAGCTATTAAAATTTTGGGCGCCACCTAGCGGACATAGGTTTAATTGCTCATAACCAGGCGCCAGACAGATTTTAGCGGTATGGGCGTTTGTGTGCGTTAGACTTGGCGTGGCAAACTTTTTTGGTATTCACAAATCAAATATATTTAGGTTGTTAAATATTATCAATGAAATTAACATCTGTTTTATACGCTGATATTTTAAAACCCATACATTTTAAGTAAAGATCCAAGTATTCATCCCATTTATTTTCTCTTCAAAATGCATGTACACACATATTGTTGTGCTGTCTAAAATCAAGTCCTGCCTTTCATTGGCCACCTGTTGATCAAAAACCACAGAGACAGATACAGGACATACACAACTTCCACTAAACCACAAAACCCACCCACATTTGCGATTGATATATTAGCAGCTCATCTACCCATTCATCTTGTGTTTATCAGAGTGGCCATTGTGGTCAATCAGCGGCTCATTTTCGCACTCATGGACAAATCAATTTAATTACTGAGCACCCAAGGCTTCCAAACACCTCGCCAAATGTTAACCAATCGGTGGGCGGTGATTCAGTGTGGTGTTTGCTCCTTGTAGTGTTGTCAGTTTGGATTTTATACCTTTTAAGAAATAAAATAAACTTCAAATATTGAACAATCTTATAATCGGCAGCAAAGAGTCGTTTTCTTATTCCCAATTAATTATTATCTGTTTATTTTAAGGAGTAAACCAATATTCAGTATTAATATTCAGATAAATTACAACATTAGGGCGGGAACACTACTATTATTTTGACCTCAGCTGTATGCCTATGGCTATCTTTTTTTCGTTTATATTTCCCTTAAAAAATCCTAAAATCATTTTAAATATGGGATTCGAAAGAGTGGCACTTTTCTAATGATTTGACTGCCTAATGACCTAAGAATCTGTTCGGCTGTAATAACCCTCTAAAGTTGCCAGCTTTCGGATTCCCTTTTTTCAGAATCCTTGCGTCGGGACTTTTTTTTGGCAAATTAAAAGCGAAGACTATTTAAAGGCATCCATCATGGTAAATAAATAAAGGTTCAATTTTGTATCACAGTGTTCTTGTTAGATAGTTACCACATCTAGTTTTTAAGTCCAGTTTTGTGTGATTAAATGATCATAATAATGATTTATACCATATCATTATTTTTCTTATTATACTTAGTTTTACAGAGGAAATTATAAAAGTAATGGAAATAAAACTCTTAAGTTGTATTGAATCACTCACTACCCACCTACATTTGGGTCACCAATTGTCGGAAAGAGACCATATAGCATTTCGCACTTGAAACTTCGCTCATCACTGACTACCGCCGTCTTACCTTGAACCGCGACATGCCCTCCCCGAAGCTGCCGGCACTGGTCCCGTCGTCGTCCTCCAGACTGCTCCCGCCGCCCAGCATGGACTCGTGGAGCTTGGCGCTCGTCCGTCGCCCCACGGCCGCCTTGTAGTAGTAGGGCGGATGCTGGTGGCGACCCACGCCCGCTCCCACTGCCACGCCCACATTGGCGGCGGTATTGCTGGCGGTGGCGGTGGCAATGACTGAATCCTCGTAGCCCATCAGCTCGATGGAAGGGTGTTCGCATTTGCAGCGGTGCGGCGGCGTGCGATGTCCATGCTGGTGGTGCGGATGCGGATGTGGGTGGATGTGGGAGTGTAGGGAGTGCAGCGAGTGGGGATGTTGCTGCTGCTGTTGCTGCCTGCCTTTGTTGCCATTGTGGTGGCTGTGACTGTTGCTGCCACTTTGAAGGGGCGGCTGAGGTGGCGGCGGTATGTCTGCGGGCGTTATATAGATTTTACCACCCAGATTCTCGCCACCCGTCTGCTTGCTAGGCCAATGGAACTCATCAAATTCGCTGGAGCTGTTGGTCAGTTGGTGTTGCAGCTGTTGGTGTTGCTGCTGCTGATGTTGCTGCTGCTGTTCCCACTGCAATTGTCTTTGCTGCTGTCGCAGGCAGCTTTGTTGTTGCTGCTGGTGTTGCTGCTGCTGTTGCTTGTGGAAGCGATAATATTGATGATGTGCAGCTGCATTGGCAGTGGCTGGCAGATGATACTTGTTGTTTTTTTTCGGCGGGGAGAAAAGGAACACACATAAAATTGGTTTGTGGACAGCATCCTGTTAAATCGCTTTCTCCGTGTGCCGATACTCCATATGGTGGACATGGTTCTTCGTGTGCTTTTGTGGGTGGTTGTGGGACTCAAAGCAAAAGGACATCCAACGGCAAACACAAATTGAGGCGCCAACACAGGGGTAAGCATTAACTACAAGACGAAACACAACGCAAAGGATACAAAGCAACGTGCCAGATTTTTCTCCAACCTCTGAACTGGTGGCAAAACATAAAAGGGTTTTTAAAAGGACTTAAAGTACGATTCTTAAGAGATCGTTAAAGGAGTTTATATATTTTCTTAAGATGATAAAACAAAATCTATAGCGTTAGAGTAAGAATAGGGAGTACATAAGTTAAAATACAAATATTTGAATACTTTAATGTTTAAATCAATATAATTTATTCTGATTTATGAATAAATATAAATATGCAAAATGTAAAATATAACTATGACACTTAATCAAAATAATTTTAAGAATCTTATACATTTTAATGGGGTTTTAAGCTGCTTATAAATATTCAAACTAAATATAGTTATTAATACTATCGAACAGATTTTTTAAACACGTGCAAGTAAACGCAATTTATAAAAGCGAGTACTCGCGTTAAAATAAGTGCTTTAGCAACTGAGAACCAGATATAACTAAATTTAAATAGTGCACACAAAGTTTCTCAAACTACTTAGTTTCACTCAACATTTCCACCTCAACAAATTAGATAAACAAGAATCCTTAGATCCCCCATCGCGAAAACCACGAAAACTAAGTTATGAAATGAAATTTGCGCCAAAGTCGGGTTAAAGTAAATAACGAAATCAAACTGTAAACGAGCCAAAAACTATGGCTTTGCGGGCCAAAAGAAGAAAGACACAACCAAAAAAATCCAAACAAAACGAATAGGAGGTAGGTATACAAACAAATTTGAAAAATGGACCGAGTGAGTTTTTGCGCCAAATACATTAGCTCGATTTGGTTTGGCGAGTGCGGTGCTCACCGCAATTATTTAATTACACTCTGGCACTACGTAACCCAACTCCCACTATGCACTATCCGCCATCCACCTCCCTCGGGTTCCTGGCCAACTCCCGCCGGATTTTGGGTTTAATCAAAGAGCCAACCAAGTCAAGCACAGCACAAAGAGCGGTCCGAACGGTTGAACGAAACTTTTGTTGCAACTTTTCGGTGCAGCCAAGCAAATCGAGGCGCGACCTCTGACCCCGGGAGGGGGTGGGAAATAGGGGTATTCGGTAGGGTAAAGGATGGATAGGGGTGCTAAGGGGACAATGAAGAGGCGTCCACATGCAGGCGACCCCACTTTACTTACATTCAGAACCTACCCGATTCGTATCGCTAATGATGATCAAATAACGACCAAATGTCGACCGCCTCGCTCTCAAACACACAGTCACCGAGAAAAATTAAGTTCAGGATTACCAACAAAATATTTACATATCTTGCAGGCTTAAGAATAATCAAAAAAAAATATATACATACTATTGTAAAGATACCACATTTTTATACCCGTTACTCGTAGAGTAAAAGGGTATATTGTATTCGTGCAAAAGTATGTAACAGCTAGAAGGAAGCGTTTCCGACCCCATAAAGTATATATATTCTTGATCAGGATCACTAGCCGAGTCGATCTAGCCATGTCCGTCTGTCCGTCTGTCCATCTGTCTGTCCGTCTGTCTGTCCGTCTGTCTGTCCGTCTGTCTGTCCGTCTGTCTGTCCGTCTGTCTGTCTGTCTGTATGAACGCTGAGATCTCGGAAACTATAAAAGCTAGACGATTGGTATTTGGCATGAAGATTCTTGGAGTTCCTACGCAGCGCAAGTTTGTTTCAAAAAGGTGCCACGCCCCCTCTAACGCCCACAATCGCTTATATACGATTTTAAAAATTTCAATATTTCGGAAAAGTAAAAATGCAGTTTTATTGTGTTTATCAATACCTATCGAAATGTAGAAGAAATTTTTCAAATCGGACCATTCGTTAAAAAGTTATGCGTGTTCAAAGTTTCTATCTCCATCTCCCTCGCACTCCCTTTACCTGAGTAACGGGTATCTGATTGTCGGGGCACCCGACTATAGCGTTCTCTCTTGTTTTTAATAAGGGCTTTATGAAATCATTTTCATCAATTGCTTTATATCGATCTAATTAACGAATATGTTTGATAACGCGCTGTTTTAGATCCAACCAACTTTGGTTAGATAAGAAACTTCCACTTCGTTGAGGATTCGGTTGCGATTGCAATATTTTTTCTCCCAGTGTCGCCACTCATAGACACAGACAAAGCGGACACAAAATCGTTAGCCCACTTGGCAGGGCACCAGCAAAATTTTTGCACTCTCGCCCTTTAACTGTGTCACGGCTTCTTTCTCCATATCTCCAGTCGCCCAGCCTCCCAGCCTCCCAGCCTCCGACCTCCGGCCCACCATCTTCCGATGTCGTCTGGCGTAATGAGCAGTCTTTCGGTTCTCTTCCACGGCGAAAGGGGTTCGGATGTACACAAATGATATGTAAATACCAAACAATTTGCCATGAGCAGTCTGGCCTGGGTGCTTTGAGGTCCTATTTGATTAGTGCTTGATCAGTGCGCCAAAAAGCAGGCAACGTTCGCTTGATTTTTGGCAGCCCTTCTGAAGGATACTTGTAACATGGTAACGAATCATGTTAATTGAGCCTGGCAGCGCCAAAAATGTTGTCATAACCGAAATGTAATTGAGTTGCAGACAAAAGGGTCAAAACTTTGTTGAATTTGTCTTTACATACAGTATAAAGAAACATACATATATTTGTAACTTGTTCTTTATTCTTTAAACTTCTGATATATTTCGAGATTTTAAAGATTTTATGCTTACATAATTTTTGAATCTATTTGACTATTCCACGGCTCAAAAGCAATACGCACTTAATTCCTACTCAATAACTGTTCTATAAACCTTCTTTAATCGCCATCTCTCGTGGGAAATATATTACTCCTTTTAGCTGGCGCAGAACAACATTTTCATTTCAACGAGAATACAAAAATTAGAATGCGTAGCCATAATAAATTATATTTTTTGACACACAAACCCACAGCGCACTGGGATAGGTGTGTGCGTACGTGTTGCAAACACCTAAATGTAGGCAATAAAATTTCTACAAAATAACCAAATGCATAAATATATTTTAAGTGCTACGTGAATAACGCCCAGAATTGCCTTAAATATGCCCATAATTTATGCAAAAAAAAAACACACTTAAAAAAGTGTGGGAAAAATGAATATTCAAACAGAAAGGGAATGTGGTATCACCTAACCACTCATCATGCCCTCATCCCTTCTGCGAAGGGCAACCATCAAATATTCAGCACAAACAATGGTTTTCGGTAAATATCCAGATCAAAATGCAACCAAAAATCGGTCTGCAAAAATCATAGCAAATATATATCATGCCAGCAATCAAATAGAGAATATGTAAATAAAAGTTGATACTTAAATTGCGTAGGATCAAAGGGTTTCATTGCCATACAAAATTCATAGTTGTAAAAGCTTTAAATGCATGCAATATTTTTCGTGTAAATAATGTGTGAATTGTGCGGATTTGTTTGGAGAAACTCTTTGGGACTTTTTGTTGGGGATTTTATTAATATAGATTGTTTGGACCATTACATACCTGATCGCTTTGTGCTGTTTCAGTCACAGAAACATCATTACCAGACATTTTATTGGATTTTAATTACTCAGCTTCCCGCGTCTAACTTTTCATTAAGCTCGACTTTGTAGCTGCATTAAAAAAGGAATAAAATCAGTTTTATTTCTATAAAAATATATTAGTTGCGTATTTCATTCAGTTTCCAGTTCGGCAATTCTCGTTTTTGGCATTCCGCGTTTATTTCTTCGGCATTTTTACGTTTTTATTCTGACATTTTAGCAATGATTTATTACACACATTTTATTTGCACTTCGCGGACTTTTGAATAATGTTCACATCTGTTTCAAAACGTTTTTATATTGTGGATGATTTTTCTGCGCATTCTAATTGATATATAAATTTATTACTGTTACATTCTCACTGTTTTTTTTATTTATGTTTGGGGTTCAATATATATTCGTTTTGGTTTGAATATTGGTTTAAATCTTTTAACAAGTTATTTTTAAACAAGTTTTAAGAGTGGTACATGTTACATCAGGATGCTTTACTTTCTGAATATATTTAATATGTTTTTCATTCTTTTGATGCTCGTTCTCGTTCACCCAGGACCCAAGTAATTTATCCCAAGAAAATAACTGCTGCCTGTCACTTAATGCAAATTAAACAATTTAAATGAGCAAACAAACAAACCAAGAAAATCCGAATTGAGGAGGGAACGAAGACAGACCAAGAAGTTTTTGTGGCAGCCACACAGGCACAGACAGCCAAACTGCGCATTGCACATAACTCGTAACTCATACGCCCCGTTGTACAATGAGAATGGTCGCGTTTATAAACGTTTGTTTGCCTGCTTGTTTGTTTGTTTATCGGTTGGTTTGTTTGCCCGCCTGGCTGCGGTTTTTCAATTGTCAGTGGCAAAGCGAACGAAGCGAACCCAAGAGCCCAAAAAAATCGAGGAGAACGTTGGGAAAAATGTTGAAAAAAGTAAAATAAATAAGAAATACCAAATAAATTGAATTGCGTAGCCGACTATAAAGAGACAGCCAACGTAGGTGAGTGGAGCAAAGCCAACTGGAAGCGGAGATAAAAGCACAGCATCCCCAAGGGGGAATGGTAAAGAAAATGAAGAAAAATAAGTAAACAAAAACAGAGCGGGGACACACAGCCGAACAGCAAATGTGATAAATGTGCTGCGACCTTTGTGGTAATGTGCATAAAATATATTTCTAAATTTCTAAATTGTCAAATGGCAGATAGCGGCCAAGACAAACTTTGAAGTTGTCGAAAGAGGTCAGAATACAAGATGTGATTGTATTTCGATTATCTGGATTTTCCATTTGGAGCAGATGCTAAAAGCTTGTGTCTGAATCTGTCTTCAATTGCTTGAGATTCTTGGCTCGGAGTTAAATTTCCAGACTTCGAAATGCCTTATTCACAATGACAACTGCAGATATAACAACCTAGTTTAAAGGTATATTAACTGGTGTACTTTTATTTATGAAGTGGTCTTTGCTTTAACTTTAAATTGATGATCAATAAGTTTCTAAAATGTGTATTTAATTCATAAATTTTAATTTATCAAATTCAAAAAAACTTATCTTGCTAGCTTTAAGAACTTTCTTGAAAAATATTTCTCTAAGGGTTCTAGTATTGTGACTTGACAACTTTTGTTGGCTTAAACGAAATAAATGCCCCACTTTAATTCTTAACGACTGACCATCCATTAAGTACACTCACAACTGACCAAGGCAAACAAATGTGTTCCCTAAGTTCCTTAACTTGCGGTTGAGCCGGCATTTGATGTCCTTTAGTGGCGGTCACAGCTGTTGGACTGCCTAAATGAATTAAATATTAATGAGTTTAAAAGCGGCAAGTAATTCGTTGTCTCTGAATGAGGAATGAGCCATGCTCAACCGACAAATCGCCGGGTTATTGATATAGGAGTCACGATTACTCCGCCCCTACTCGAACTCTCTTCTGTGGAACTTGTCTGCTAATCCAAGAGATGCAATGTGCTCGACGGACTATTTGATTTTTCATTTGTGCATTTGTCAAGTGCGAGAACAAGAAATGCCAAGTGGCAACCGACAGTCAGCGGATGGCCAAACAAACAGACGTAGGGGAAAATGGGATAGGGAATAGGGGAGAAGCCAACAGAAGTTTCATCAATTTTACACAATCCACTTAACTTGAAAAGCCAGAGGGCAGTCAGTCACAGAGACCGAGAAAGATAGAGATCCGTGGCAGAGCATGCTCTATGTTTTTCAATTCATTTGAATTTCTCATTCGGCGCAAGGGGACTGAAAGCACTGGTAGCTAATTACTCTGGTATTTAGATATTTTATTAAAATCAGAAAACTTTTACACTTTGGAATACAAATAAAAAATCCTATAAGTGTTTAGATAATACATAGATTTAGAGTTGGAACATTATTATAATTTGTATATTCCCCTTCACAAGCATTAATATGACATTGGAATATTTGGGGGATCCATCAATTAAGATATCCGAACACGATTCTTAAGCATTATAAAGACCACTCCGGCTGTAATTAACATATATACAGATACTATGAAAACACATTCCAAATGATTTCGTTGAACATTTTCACCAATCCAGTTAGTAAGTTGGAGACCATAAAGTGGGTCAGACCATTCATATTCAGGCTCTTAACGTAGGTGGGCAGGGATTCGATTTTCTCATCTCCGCCTCTTCCTAGCTCCAAAAATAGATAGCGTGTTTCGGCAGGTGATTTTGAAAATACCAACTCAAAGACGAAAGCATATATAAGAATTAGACTCAGGCTAACAGCGAAAATCCAGATAACATAGCCAGAATTGAAGGTTACTCGACAGAGATCACAAAAAGGGATAACTAGGAGAACTAGTAGCCAGCTGATAACCGACATTCCTAGAAGCTTTCTCAGCTTTCTGCATAACTGGTGATAACTCAAGTGATCACTGGCAATATACCACTTGGCGAAGCACATACTTAGCATATAGAGCGCTGCACAGCCGTTAAGGGAACTCAAACCTTCACGATTGGCACTGAGAAATCCCACTCTTGATAGTTCATATTCCATTACGCTATCGGAAATACCTAGCTGCAGCACTAGTTCATGAAGGGAAAGCAATCCTATAGATGCAACCAGAAGCTGTTTATCTGACTTAGCTAGTAAGCTATACAAAGTGCCCAGCAATTTGGTGAATCCCAAGATAAAGAAAGCATTTAGATCCCGGCCATAGTCAAATACATCCTGTGGGTATCCAGTGAGAGAAAAAATTAGGTTTCGGAGGAGACCCAGGATCATCAATGGAACCACTGATCGCGGCAGCATCCTTAAATCGGAAAAATTCCTGGCACGACGAGACACCAAGCCCATGGTCACCACGAACAAGCCAATCCCCATGTCCATAGCAGAAGCTCCGAAAAATACACTCTTCGTAAATTCATTTGGAAAGCTTCTAAAGTCAACGGCCAGGATAGCAACACAGGTTCCATTGTAGGCAGTGGCTCTGATTAGAGAAAATACCATAGGTCGTTTGCCGATCTCAAATATATGGGTCTTTGGAGGACTTCTAGTCCTATAAAGATGACACAGAATTGCTATAGTTATTATAGCACAATATATATAAATATAATCACTGCCCACGGTGGCAAAAATCACAGTTGGTAACGCAATGACCACGAACTCCGCTAGAAATCGCCGGATGGAGACGGATGGCATATTCTCAAAAAGAATCCAGGATGAAATAAAACCCAATGTGGTTGGCATTATAGTTAGGAAGCTCTCCACGCATTCTAAGAAGATAATCGTATCCACTTCCGGCAAGTCAAGCTCGGAGCTTCCATCCTTATCGTAGTTTGAATGATGTAATTCGGGTCTTTTATGCATGGTGTACGAAACGTTTAAAATTGAAAAAACAACTGGCTGAGTCAAAAAATAAAAAACTCATTGACACATTTCAAAAGCGATATCTCTAAATGGTTCATTTAATGGCTTTGCTTTCGACTTTGTTTTATTTAATGAGACATTTTCAAATATGTGGAATATTCCAGACGGGAAAAGCAAAAACTAGTAGTAGTTTTAAACTTCTCCAATTAAAATAATATTCCTGGTTTTGAGAAGAGACTACAGTTTATTAAAATGCAATTTCAAAAATATTTATCTATCAATCTTGAAAGATTTTTACTTAGATGGTTTTTATAATGTTTTAGTCTTCAAAATTGCAACTATAAAAAAATTTGTATATTAAACTTCATATTAAAACCAACTTAAAGATAATTTCGCAAATTTTTGTGAGTTCGGAATACAAAATTATGGATAAATAGGTGCTTTGAAATACAAGCCAATATATGCTGTCCAATATAATTCTGAAAATCTGATTACAACCCTTTCGATTCACTTGGGATAACTCGGCTCGTCACTTTCAACTGAACTTCAAAATGACTTCTTCCGAAACGGATTTAAATGTGGAGGAGGAGGAGGAACCGCCACTATCTTCCGTTCCGGTGCCAGTGAGTCCCAATCCAAATCTTCAGGACACTCGATATGCTTTTGTTTCGCCCTCGGTGTCGATCGTCTCGATGGATGGCAGCCAGGCATCAGAATCCGCAGATTCACTCCTTGACTCGCTGCCGGACTGGATCTATGGCCTGCGATCGGTCAGAGCTTCAACCAATTTGAGACCCCCTCTTTCGGTGAT
Organism: Drosophila lutescens; assembly: GCA_037075285.1. Lineage (NCBI taxonomy): Eukaryota > Metazoa > Arthropoda > Insecta > Diptera > Drosophilidae > Drosophila > Drosophila lutescens. Next base: position 400,703 of record JBAMCF010000013.1, on the reverse strand, counting down.
GTCAACACCATCAACACCATCGACACCATCGACACCATCGACGCCATTAACACCATCAACACCATCATCGGCCTCACGAGAATTGCAAACTCCGGAGGATACAAACTCGAACCGTCCTTCTGTGCGGGGAGATGGTAACCCTATTATCGACGAATCCCTAGATGACACTGTGATTGTACCCGAAGAAAGGAGTAATCGTCGCAGAAACAGAGATTCCCTTGAAGTGTCTCGCCGGATCTCTGAATTTATGCTGGATCTGCAGAGTCCTCTGACATTGGCAGAATCCAGTCGGCAACGCTATCGCCAGCGTCGCCTTCAGGCTCAAGCTGTAGCCCAAGTCCGGGCTGCCTATCAGGCTCAAAGGATGCTAGCTGGTTCCTTTACCGAAGCAGATTTCTGGTCCGCCGAGCGATTGCCCTCGACTTCTTTTGCCCAAGTTATGCGGCGTGGGAACAGCATGAGCGATTGCAGCCAGTGCAGCAGCGATGAGGAACCGAGAAAGGCCAAGGGCAAGAAAAAGAAGCCAACGGTTCCACGTCATCTGGCCGAATGGCTGTATCCGATTTAAGTTTTTGGACATGTGCTCTATGTGCTTTCAACGTTATCGAATATTCTGCTAGATTTCCAAAAAAACAAGTGGCTTCTTCCAACAAAGTCCTGGAGTTATTGGACAGTCAATAAAAGTTCTTTATAGAAATTGGCTAGGCAGTTTTAGTGTTGGCTAATTTAATTTTGAAAATAAATATCTTTTCAGATGTGAGTAAGAGAAATATTATTTCGCTTAAGTAAGTACTAAAATGAAATCTTAAAAAAATATTTAGTCACAGAAATATAATTAACTCAAATTATTTTAGAAAATACTAAAATACATTAGAATGAATAAATTGACCTCTACTTGACTTCATTCCCTCAACTGGTGCTAAGTTAAGCCAGCAAGCTGCATAAGATCCTAAGTCTCCTCAAATAGATAGGAGCTCGCAGCAACTTGCTTTCAAGCTGCCGCCACGGGTCCTGCTACTTGTTGAAAGTCTTTAAGGTCTTTTCATCCAGCGGCAAGCTTTTTCTCCATTGTTTTCCCTAGTTTTCCCAGCAGCCGCTGCCACTTCATACGCGAAAGTGTTTATATGCAACTGGGGTGGGAGGGAAGTTGGAAATAATAATGAATTTGCGGCATGCCACACAAACACTTGCTGCGGCCACAACATGCGCCAGATTTTAGATCCGGATATCAGCAGTAGCTGCACATGCATCAGCTCCAGCCGGAGTCCAATCCCACACTGAGAAATAAGTTTTTTTGTAGTAATGTTTTTTGGATAAATTAATAGGGAAGTAACACGTCATTCTTTGAAGGAACATATATCTTCTTCCAATTATAAAGTTTTAAGGTTTTCCTAGGGTAATTTTAAAATATGTGATTACTTCCGAGCTCTATCTTTAAAACATAGAGTGGAAAGAAAAGCTGAGTATAAGTTGGGTAAAGAAAGCACAAAATCATGTTTGTTTTTGAAATTCGTGATATTCTCCTACATCTTTCTCAAATTTCAAAAAATTTGCTTTTAAGTTTTGGCTGAAAGTATTCAGTTTCTTAAGGTAGGAGATTGTCTCCCAGTGTTTACTCAATGGCACCACCACCATCCCCCCACCCCCCACTCGGTCTTTCCTTAACCCACTGTGCGGCATGTGTGGCAGCTAATATGTTGGCTTGGCAGTGTCGCCTCTTGGAGCCGTTGAAAAATGCACTGACATGTGCCACAGCTGCTGCTAACCCTCCAGACCCACCATTCTCCGATTTTCCCATTTTCACCAGCCCCACCACCTCCATCTCCACCACCCCCTTGAAACAAATGCACAGGGCGTGGGCGGTTGCGTGTGCTCTTCAACGGGGGGCGTGTTGATGCGCTGAACAATAGCTATAAAAAGGATTAACTTGCATAACAAAAGAGATGCCGAGGGGAGGGGCGTTCGGACCAGGCAGGGCTTGGCATATAAATTTCAACATCGCAGCAAACCGAAGACTCGGCATTGGTCGAGTTCCAAATTTATAGCCCACACCCCGCTCTCCCCATTTAGTATTTCACCCGTGAGCATATGGTTTTGGATTTGCTTCCATTGTTTAACTGCAGCTTGCCTCAAAGTTTTACTATTTACGTTCTGGTTATAATTATATATCAGTTAGCGTTTTTATTGTTTATGGAAGGTTGTTTGTATAGCTTCTTTGTTGGTACTTTCTGCAGTGGGTAACATAAAAATCTCTAAGTTATAAAGCAGGGAAAAAAAGGTCAGGGAGATTTATAATTAGTTTTTAATTTCTTTACATTTATTGATTGTTAAACAATTACAACAGAGTTTTGACTTTTCAAATGAATAACTTTTTAGTTCAATTTAAAAAAGTTAAAGTTATTTTGTTCAAAGATTTATTGCAATCCGTCTTAAAAAATGTATTAAGATAGTTTACTTTCATTGTAAAGCAAAACATGTATTTGGTGGTCAATAAAAAAGAAGGATGCAACCTTATTGCTTTTTACTTGTTAAACTACCAAATAAAATATTTTATTGTCGGTTGCTTTTCAATTCGAGACCCTCCTTAAAGCGTAACCCCTTAGCTAACCCCGCTTTAACTCCATTGAACCGCCTTAACCCCTACCCGGGGCACGGACCTTTGTCCATCCTTGTGGCGCCTGGAAGAGGAAGACAGCCTTTCAGTCAACTGCAACTGCTGCAATTTCTCATTTTAATAAAAATGCAAATGTCTCCGGCTGAAGAAAGTCAAGCTAGCGTCATGTTGTCTCTTTCTATTATCGCCATACCCTTCTCCCTCTCTCCCACGATTTTCTCTCTCTTTCTCTAGCATCCATTGCTCATATTAAACGCCAGTAAACTTTTCGATTTTACGGTATAGCGAAAACAAAAGAAAAGCTCACAAAAAATAAACAGTAGGGAGGAAAAAAATAAGGCAAGACAAATAAGTTTTCAATAAGGTCCTTAAGAATGTTAAAAGGAATGAAAATAGAGGATTGCACTCAGCTGAAGGTTGAGTAAAACAAAGTGTCAGTTTACAGCTGTCAGGCCCCGAGGGACATATAAGCCGTTTCTCTCGCTCCCATTCTCTGTCTCCCTCTCTTTCTCTATGTCCAACTCTTTCCGGTCCTGTTGCCGATTCGCATTTAAAGTTGAGGTCGCCAGATGGGACCGCTCCATGCAAATTGTAGTGGTGACAATTGGAAAATGTTCCTCAATAAAAATATTTTCATATCGAAAATGCAACGATTCATAACATTAGAATGCTACACGAAACGTTTTTAATTGAAAACAAACAATCAAATATTTTGTTTTTTAGTCTCGGTAAACTTTAGATATTAGACTTAAATAAAGCTGAGTTGAAATCAGAAGATATTTATAATGAAAGGCAAAGCCTTTTATTCAAATCCGATTATGAGGTAATGGCAAAATAAATATGATTTATAAAGATTTATTAATTTCTCAGTTTGTCAAGTGATTTTTATTCGCTTTAAAAAGTCTTTGCCAGCATCACTGGTGAAATATAGTTCACTTTGTCCACACACACTTCAGGCATCGAGCCGTGCGGGCCGGGCTTAATTAATCTAATTGAAATAATGCCAGCGACAGGCGAGAGTCGCACATATGGCCAGCTTACGGGCACTAACAATGGCTTAGGACAATGCCGCCTCCCTATAAAGTAGATCCCCGATTGCATCTGGATGGGGACTCTGAGCAACAAAAGGTTCTTTGTTTGCAGCGAGGTGGGTGCGGGACTTGAAGTGTACACTGCTTTAGATAGCCAAGCTGGGATCTACTTAATTGGGAATCTCGTTAACGGCGCCACTTAAAGTGGCAGAGGTTAAGGTTAATACCACTCATTCGGTTTTGGTATTTAATAAAAATTGTTTTTAATGAAAATGTAATTATCTAAAAGAACATTAATATAATGATTCCCCTGGCACATGCCAGTTTTCCAACTGCTTTCATCGCTCTTACATTAAAAATAATGAGGTTTCTTTACAAATTTGAAACAAAACATTATTTTGGGGATTATGTCTCGGGATGTAGTAGGAGTAGGGTGAAATTTATTTTTGTAAAGGAATTCAAAGGAAACTTCATGTACCTATTTATAATGAATGCGAATAAAACAAATTCCCTTAAAATAATGGTTCTATTTTAGGAAGTTTGACTTCAAAACCTTTTATCATTTCATCTCAATAAAACGTAATAACAATTTCATACACACTATAATTTCGATGATTCACTGCCTTAAAACGATATAATTATAGTTTGGACACCGGAGGTGCAGTTGATGTTCCGAGGTGTTGGTTTTTTTCCTTGGTTTCGTCAATTTTTCCCACAAATTTCTCCACCGTGGTGACGACCCTATCGATATTGCTGCCCACAAACTGGATGAGTGTCACCCGGTTCTTAATGATCAGGAACGTGGGCATGCTGCTGACCTCGTACTGGACGGCCAGATCTTCGTTCAGATCCACGTCAATCTTGAGGATCAACATCCTTCCGGAGTATTCCGTTGCCAGTTGCTCCAAACGGGGCCCAATCATCGCACAAGGACCACACCAGGTGGCGTAGAATTCGACGAGAACATATTTGTTGGCCCCCGCATCATCGATGAGCTTATCGTAGTTGGTCTTTGACTCCACAACGATCACCTTCCTGTGAGCGGAATCCATCGGTAACGTCCGAGACAGCCACTACAAATTTTATTTAAAAATTTTCCAGCCAAAAATATTCGTTTTTTTACTTTAGAAGGCGTTGAAGAGTAAATGACAATAGGCTCTTAGCTAGTTGCGAGTCCCAGCGTATGGTCTTTATACTTTGCTAATGGATGTGTCTTTGTTTTATACGGGGCAAGCATATTTGCTATATACATAGGTAGCACTTTTAGGTGAACCGAAAGCTGTATAACTTCGCTATTCATTTTGCGACAACAACAAACATAATTTTGTACTATATAAAAATAAACGATTTTTAATTCCAATACAAAAAAATGTAGTAATATTGCTTTATGTTTTAAAATTTGTTTTCATATTAAATTATATTCCTAAATAATTAAAATGCAGGATTTTTAGTTTTTAACTAACATTTTAAGCAATAAATAAAAGATGCAATAAACTGAGAAACGATTCTCTATTTTTTGGGTGGGGTAAGCGTTAAAAGTGGCTTAAAAAGGATATCTTTATTTTGTTTTTCCACTTTCATGGCATTTTTCATAGTGCTGGCAGCTTGTTTGTCTTGCCTTGCATTTGTCACAAATTAAGACAAATGCACACCAGTATCTTGAGTGTGTTTAAGTCGCCCCCGCCCTTTGCAACTTTGGTTGCTATATGTTTGCTTGCCACAATGGGGGCGTTATCTCCTGAGTGTGTTTACCTAAGCCTTTCTCTTACTGTCTGTTTTGCTTTCTTTTCTCGCTGTCCTTTTCCTGGCACTTTTTGCACTGTGTGGGATTTTGTTCACGTGGCTGTTTGCGGTCTTAGCCCGCTTCAAGTGTATCTTTCAGTTGATTCTAAAATTCTGTTGGCGGGCTCTTTAAGCTCTTGGCACTTGACATTGAGATAGTCGTGGATAATCCGGTGGCTGCACTTGCTTTCACTGTGCGAAAAAAACCCTATTCCATTTCATAAATTACCTTTAGTTTATTATTTTGATTGGAAGTTAAAAATAGAAAATATTTATTAAAACTACAGAGTTTTAAAAATAAATGTATTTTGATGTTGTTTTTGAAAATCTTATCTACTTTGTATTTTTAATAGCAGAACGTTTCAAGAAGAGTGCTTTCTTTACCAAATTAAATATTTTTTTTGTCATCAAAAATAAAGTTTAAAATTCCTCAAAATGTTGTATGCTATTCTATATTTTAATTTATATTTTTGAAGGCAACTCTAGTATTTTAGATAAATATTCTTCTCAGTGTTCTTTTTTTGCAGTCACTCTATCTGCGACTTGCATAACCTAATGAGCGGCGCTTAGCGACGATACGAAATGGAATGGAACGGAAATGGGTGCCGCGTGTGCAGCACTGGTGCAACATGTTGTGCAATCAGTTCAACTTCCGGTGGTAGTAGTAGCAAGGATTTTCGGTCCCGCCAGCGAAAGTGCTGACCTCGTACCGTCGCGAATGGGAAAGGTAATAAAAATAACGGCATGGGAATAACATAAGCATCCAGCGAACACATTTCGACGCCACATATTCGTGTTTTTGATGGAGCGCTAGGCGAGTGGAATAAGTCACGTAGCTAGCAAGACAAATTGCTTCAAGTGCACGAAAGACTTACTCGTGGACTTTCAGTTTCCTCGGGCTAGTCGGTTATGCGGTTAGACAGTTATTTTTATTGCGCATACGCCATGTGGCTGGCATGCGGAATAAATACATACATATATGTACGCGTTTTGCGGTCAACTAGAATATGAGGTCAAAATGGGGCCAGGACGTCAAAATGACAAGAGTGACAATACTCTTGTCACAAATCAAATTTTCGTGTCTCCGAATCAGAAGATCCGAAATTCGTGATGGATTTTCTTTGGTTTTAGTGCGAACAATTTACCACTGATGGTTATAGTTGGGCTATACAGACATCCATCTCAGGGCCGTAAAACCGCTAGGAAATCTGAGAAATTTGTCTGTCATAGTGTGAAGTTTTGAGATAAAGCCAGAAATTTCAGCCATTTGCCCCCCTAAGTATGCTGCGTTCAGGCTTTCTGCAGTTTGGCTTTCTAGCTTTCTGGCTTTTTGCTGTTGTGGGCCTGCAGGTCAGCAGTGGGCTGTGTGCGTTCCGGGCCACATAATTGGCTTTTGTTTTTCGAAACAACAACTGAATTGGTGCTACGAAGCACGTTTAAGCATGTCAATGCCAGATGCCGGCTGGCAAAATGATGAACAACCCGTAAACAAAACACAGAAACCAGAAGACATGCCCAAATACCAACACCGACACCAAAACGGCAATTTCAGTTAACAAGTTTATGAGCTCCGCCGGGCGACAATGAAAGTCTCGTGCATTTGGATTTTTGAGTGCGTCGTAGGCTGGGCCAAAGGCCCCCACTTCCTGCCACTCTTATTTCCGTTTCCTGTTTTGCGACACTGAGGGAAAACCCTTAACTTCCGCTAGGGACTTAACGACCGAGGGAGCCCTAAGAAAGTTCTGATATATTTTTTTATATTCTCTTAATGGTTCATTTAAATATATTAATGTTTTACCTTACCAAAATAATAATTAAACCATAAGAAAGAGTTTTCTTTCTGTGCAACATTGCACATTCATTTGCCTGCCAGGACGAACACAATATGCTTCCATTCGTTCCTGCCACGAACGCCTTTTGTCAAAGAAAATCTCTTGAAAACACAAGCAAATTTTATTTGCTGCCAAAAATTTTGATGCTCGAACCGAAGCTGGAGATTTTCCTCATTTCCCAGACGCCCGTTGTTTCTGTTGCTCTGGGACCGGGATCCTGGGACTCCTGAGTTCGGGCTCACCCTTAACCACATGACAGTTGGCATTTGGCGGTGCTGAGCCTTGTAATGAGCTTGGGCGGAGGGATAAGGGAGACGTTTTTAGGGGCTTTTCGGGGCGAAGGATAAACAGGAGTAACAGGAGGCGTTGGCGCATAAACAGGACTACAAGCACGCCCCTCTGCTCGGAGCATTTACAGTTTTTACAAGCTGCTAATGTGGGCCCGACTTTTGTTGGTTTTCGGTTCGGCGTTACCGTGTGAATGGGATTTGCATTTGCCTGCTGAATTTGGCAGGCAGAAGTCCTTTTATGTTCGGGCTCTGGCGAGAATCCGCAAATTGGATGGCTGCAACTCATTGGAATTGCTTCATTCAGGCGCAGACTTGGCGGGGTACTTATCGACCTTATGGAAATGGGGCTGACTGTACTTAGCGGCGTGACAGTAGGCCTACTTTATTCTTTTCCCAACTTAGCCTCAGGATTTTAGGCAAGCTCTCTCTAAGCTTAATGTATTTGAAGCTCTGAAGCCTGTTGGTAATTATAATAATTATTTTGATGAAACAAAGATATTTGAGCGGGCACTTTAATTAGTTTTAATTAATATAATTTATTTAAAATTATGAATTCCAAAATTTTATTAATGCCTCTATTCTTGAAAAAAAAAACGATAAAATCCAAAATTCCACATAAAAAGTTTGAAGGTTTTCTTATACCATTTGTATTTTACTTTTCCATTTTCATATTCCCAGAAATAATCAATTGACTTTCAACTGTTAGCTTCCGCCATTGGTAATCGACTTCTGACGTGACTGTACTTGACTCAGATCGTTCTCCATCTTGGCAAGAGTTGCCCCATAATTAATCACTTTAAAATGCAAATATTTTGCCAATACTTAGCCGACAGCTTGCAAAATGCCTCAATAAACTAAATGCCACAACCAGCAAACTTCAGCTCCCTAAGCCGCTTTCCCCCATTGGCCTTCGCCACTTTTCCAGCCCCCTAACCCACGACTCGGGCAAAAGTTTCAATCAATCAAATGCCATGATAGAAATCATCAGCAGCAGGCAGTGAGCAAAAAGGATAAAGGCAGTCGAGTAACTCCCAACAGAGCTCACGAATGGCATAAAAACCACATGTGCCTTAACATTTTACGCCCCAGATGGCGGAAGAAGTAGCTCTTTTCCCGAATGGGTTGCCCTTGTCGTAGTCCTGTTCCTGCTACAGCTCCTGCTACTGCTCCTGCTCCGTGTCCTGCTTATTTTCCTCACTGCCTAACAAGCTGCGTCAACAAACTAAACCACTTTGAAATTAACACGTTACATTGACATTGACAGCTTTATGCGTGGCATGCCAAGTGTCGCTGGAACTAGGAACTGAAAAAGGATCACACTCAAAAAATTTTGGTTAATTTTAAATTATATTAGAAACAAAAATCAAAAACAAAAAAAATTAATAAGAAGATATTGTTTTTCGGGTAGAGAGATATGCGCACTAAGTTCTTTATGTCATCATTTCTCACATTAAATTTTTTTTTAATTTAAAATATCTTGCAAAAAATAAATTTAAACATAAGCTCTTTAAAAGCAATGGATTATTTTTATCGTTTTTGATAATCTAAAAATAAATTAGGTATACTTTTTTCAAATGATCAAATGTCAGAGCTTAAGCTGGGACTTATCATTTTTTTGAATCATTTGACATTTATTTTCTTTTTACTTTAAATCCTTTTCAAATTAAGATTTCTTATGAGGTAATTGTCAGGTAGTTTTCTTGAGTGCAGCCCCATGATGAGGCAATGGCAAGCTGTCATTTACTGAAGTATCGCTGGAAGCTGGGCGGGAAAAATCCGGGAAAGGGGCTCGCACAAAAGCGGAAGTCGCGCAAAAAAGGCAATTTCCGTTGTGTGGTGTGGGCAGGCGCAGATATGCCGAAAGGGAGCCGAGAAGGGGTTGGGGCCAACTGCCTCCCAAATCGCGGTGGCATCTCGGGCGCAGGAATTACCAATTCAAATGTCACTCTATGGCAAAACACTTCATGCGGAATTAAATTCAGTGTCAATTGGTCTCCCGCCTAACGAGAAGTTTACGCGGATGCCGCTTGAATCCGAATGTACGAGTCTGTTTGCCAGCAGCCTTAACCCATTAGTTACCCGGCAAGGTTAAGGCATCGGGGCTCTTGAGAACCCTTTAAGTCTGCCACCGAAACTTTCGGAATTGTACCCTCCATTTGTTTTTTTTCCCAACTCGAACCCAAACAATTTTTCAACTTCCGCCATTCTTTTCACTTTACTTTCCTTTTTTTTTAATTTTGGTGCGTGCTTGAACTGACCCAACAGAATTTATGTTTGGCCTGGCCAACCTCCACCTATACGAAATAGGGGTAGAAGCAAAAATTAGTCAGAGGCTTGGGGCCCCGGGGGCATGGAAAAGTGCAAGTACTGCAAAAGCAAACTGTGCGGAAATATTTAAGGACTGGAGAGCTCTCGGATTCGTTTGTCCACGGGCTGCCAGAGCTGTTTGCGATAATTGGAGGTGCTCGAGGAGAACTGCGGAACGCAATCTACACGGAACACGAGTAGGTATTGCTTAGATTAGTTCCATTTGGGACCCCGATAGGGAGCTGTCGTAGAACTGCTATCAGACCTCGGATCTTTATGGGTGATATATGAAGCGATGTGACGCGACAATTTCAATTATCAGTTGTAAAGGCAAAATTGACTGTTTATAACAGGCAGCAAAAGTCTTTGGTTATGGAACTGCTAGTGAAGGCGGCATTAACTGAATTTTAAAGAAATCTTTTATCTTTTTAACTACAAACTCGAAGTAATACCATTTTTAAAGGCCTTTTTTATCTAAATTTATTTCTGAAAATGGCAAAGATTAGTTTAAGAATAAAAACACATTTAATAGGAAAATTCAATTTTTGGAATTTTTAAAAAATCGATAAGGAGTAGAAAAATTAAATTAAAAATTTTATTAAAACCCATATATTAAAGTTTTGAGTTATGTACACAAATTATGAATATTGTGTTAAGAAAGCAATAATATTACATTTTTTGAAATTATGTGCACAAAAAATGTAACTTGTGTTAAGAAAGCAAAGAAGCCTACTCCTTATATTTCTGAAATAAATAGGACGCCAAAACTAATGCCAAACCTTCACCCCAACGTTCTCAATATTTTATGCAGTCATGCCGGCGGGTCCTTTCCTGCAACTTTTCATGGGTTTTTTATGCTTTGTGTCCCTATAGTAAAAGTGAATTATATTACACGAAATTCTTCCGTTTGGGGTTATTTGAGGATTTGATTGCCTTTTGATTTTCGTTGTAGCCGCTTTGCAATTTTCCCCCGCAGACACAAATATCCAAACAATAGATTTGTTGCCTCAGCAATTTGTTTATATGCAATAAATTTTTTTGCAAATCAACGATAATGCAATTTATTTGCGTACATCTTATTTTCCCTTGACTTCTTTGCGTTCCTTTTTTCATTTGCATTTGGAATATTTTCCTTTCTGTCAATTCGATTTTGGCTGTCTTTGCTCCCATTTAATGTGAACAAATGTTCACTTTATTGGAGGTCATTGTGTTTGCGTTTTTTGTGCGAAGATTTACGAGTTCCAGCCGCAATTTTTTTCGTAATAATATTTCAAGAGTGTGACTTTTGGCCCATTCTTTTTTTGTCACTGTCGCCGGCTGTCAATTTCAACAAGAATAAATACGGGCTGGAAAAATTTATAATTTAATTATGTCGTAAATTAGTCGAGTGTGCTGAAATTAAGACGGTTAAATCGAAAAGTTATTATATTGATAAAAATATAATAATTATTTTTTGAAAAACTGGAAAATAAATATTCAATTTTTTACGTTGTGTGATTTACATTTTCACGAAATTTTTTATTGTTTATAATGAAAAATTCGATTTGCAACACTACCAAAGGACTAAAGTCCTCTTAAAGTGGGCACTTTTAAGCCTAAACATTCCGTTTTATTGTGCTCATTCGCTTGGAATGCTGCATTGCTAGTGTTTATCGGTTTTCATTACGGATTCTTTGAATGGTTGCTCTCGCATTAATTTTCGCACACATTTTGCTGGCAATGAATGCGCTTTGAAATCATTTATCTACTCGTTTCCAGCCCCTGCGAGCCCCTATCTCATCTGGGGTCCTTCCACCCAGAGTCCGAGTGCATTCCTTCCCCCGCCGATTGCCCTGCAATGCGACGAATAATTTTTATTAAAATGTCAACAGCCTGGCAATGAGCATTGCAATTGGTTCTGCCACTCCCTTTCCTATCCGCCCGTCTTTCTGTTAGCCTGCCAAGAGTTTAAAATGTTTGCCAGGACATTGCTGCGAAGGAGATAGAAAAGTTGCTAAAAGGAGACCAAACATGTCAAGGCGCAGAAAGGCTGGAAATTGCAGCCGACTTTCGGGCGCTGGAACACGTTTCATATGGGGACCTCAGACCAAAATGAGGCTAATACAAAAACGTGCAGCAATTACAACCACAATCTATGGAAATTGTCGGCCCAGTAAATGGAATCATAACCGAACCGAATTGCAAAACTTAAAGTCAACTTTGGCACAAGAAAGGAATCTTCTCAAGCGGCAAGCAAAACAAAAAAGTTTGAAAAAAGTGTGAATGGCAAAAATGGAATCAGAGAATACCCTATCCCAAAAAAATAGCATTATGCTAGATTTATAGTGTTTTCATCGTAACCAAATATTTTATCTCAAAATATATTATCGTTAAAAATGTTTATTTTTCCCATTTCAAGAGGTTCCATTCTCAAAAGAAGGGATAATTACATTTGTACACATAATAATTCTTGATTAATTTTTTTAATTTGTTTAATTTCTAATATCCTAAAAACCTTTTTTTTGGAATTTTCTAATTTTAAATATTCTGAGTCATAAACTTCTGGACAACACAATAAGACCCCTTGAAGTGTATAAAATCTGCAACGAATTCCATTTACAGCTTTGGGGATTTGTAGGGCAGGCAAGCAGAAACGAGCTGAAACAAAAAATATTTTTAAATGTGGAAAACGGTTCCGATTCTGGCTGGACGGCTGCAAATTGTCCGCTCATGAGTTGCAGCTTAGTCGGCTAAAAAAAAAAGGGACAACAGAAGCATAAAAGGGAACGGAGAAACAGCTTAGAGGAACCAAACCAGAGCAAAAAAATGGGAAGCCAACTACTGCCCAAGAGTCCATAAAGCTTTCCCCTTTTCTGCCCCGATTTAAGCCATTTCTACCCCTCAAGTACGCACTTCAATTAACTGTTTTACCAGTGCCAGTTTGTCCAAAGGCGGTGAACAAAAATATAAAAACTTTAAAACGTCCGCCCAGTCGGGAATAAAAGTTTATTGAATATCGTAAATGTTTACGATACACAAGGAGTCACTCCTTATGGCCAGATTCAAGTTCAGTGAAGTCAAATTAAAGTTGTTATTACTGCCGCGTCACTCTCTGTATTGTCTCCTGGGATCCTCTGACTCTGCGGTTGCTCCTTTGGCTGCCTCAAAGCGATAAAATTCGAGATTTATATGACAATTAAATGGCTCAATTAGGCTACACCATGGCAATTGTGGTATTGAATTATGTGCGAGTGTGTGGCGAAAAGGGGTTAAGGGTCGCCATTGAAGGGCCGGAAGTGTGAAATCTAATTAAATTTCAAGGACCTGACTTCTAAGGTTCTAAGGTCGCAAATCGAGTAGCAACATAGGGGATAAACAGTTATTTTGTATGCAAAATCATCTCAAAAAGTACATACAAAAAATGCAGAATATTTCATGGGGATAATTGAAACCATAACTCGGGCTTAAGACCCTTCTTAACCTAACCGTCTTTACTTAACCCATAGCACCTTTTACGATTGCCTCTTTCCTGTTTATTACATGAGCACATAAATATGATATTTGCTTGGCATCGAAGTTTCATTACGATGACACGAGTCAGTCAAAAACTCATTTCGTGAAAAAGCAATAATGCAAAATACTTAAATAGCCATCAAAAATACACTTATGAGGCATACAGCTGACCATAAATGCCTCCCACCTTGCCAACTTTCCTTCCCCGTGCTTTTTCCGAACGCCATTCACAAAAGCCATCAAACTACAACTGGCCGCGCCTCACAATGCCGTCTCTTTCGCACGTCCTCTACCTTTCTCTTTCAGCGGCCAGCGCAACACCAGATGGTGTGCTCCCTTTCGCCCGCTCTTTCCAGCTCGTTGGGCTCAAGTTTTATTTGTCGCAAAAATATTTCATTGTTGCAAGTTCATAAATAAGCATATAAATTTAATTTAACGTAAGGCAGCCGGGTTCTAGGCTGGCTGTCAACTTTAACAATGTCCTTGCCGGCAGTACACACGCAAATATATGTACGGCAACACGTTTCGAGCTTATTAATGTCGCCCGCCACGTAAAGGAGATTGCATTTAATAACCAAGTAGAGGGTAATAAAAAAAACGGCAAACTTGGGTCAAGTTTGGCACGGCGAAGTACAAAAATTAATTCCACCATGTTCTAGGCGCGTAGTTAAACTAGTTTTAATGGCAACAACAAAGTTGCCGGGAGCTGCCAAAAAGAAAACTTCAGATACTTTTGAATTTTCGGTAGTAAAGCGCTCTCGAGGCGGAAAATATGTTTAGAAGAAAATGCAAAGGAGCAACTTTATCCCAAGTCCCTAAGCCCACCCGGAGAAACACCAACAATAAAATCCAATATTTACTGTATTCATATAATTGAAGTCAAAAAACCTGAAAATTTGCCAGTGTCCTGCGTTCAGATAAGGAAGTAGTCGAAAGGAAAACAACAGGCAAGATGAGCTTCACATCGGGCTAAATGTCCTTTGGGGACTCGGTTGGAGATTAAAGGAATCGAATTGGCAGGAAGGAATGGAAATGTGAGAGAAAAAAATTACTGGATATCAAATTTACAATTGATGGAGAGGAAAACGGAAATAATAAGTTAATTTCTTATTACAAGACAATCACCGAGAATATAAGAATTGCTTTTTATATTCACAAAAACTTAGTTATTTTCTTTCCTTTTATTTACTTGCTCACAAGTTTTTGATTTATAATTTATTCATTTTCTTCAAAGTCATATGGCCTGACCGATAAAGCCATAATTAAGCCTGCCAACAAGTCACTTGGCCAATTTATGGCTCTGCATCATCGCCCACACCGAGTTTATCTTGAGCTGTCAACAAATTGCCAAACGAAAAGATTTTCCATAAAACCAGGCCAAAAGTTTCCCCAGCTGGGCAAAAGTCCAGTCAACTGATAAGCTGATAATTATAATAATAAGTGAGTGACTAACAATGAGGCGTGGACGAAGATCAGGCACAAATTAGAATGAAATTAGGCGATAACATTGAATTAGAAATGGGAACTTTCGGCTAATTGCCCTAATGGTGCCCTCGAAAGTTTATTACTTTCGTATAAACATTTTTTTCAGGTTTCCCACTGCTCAAGAAAGTTCCAAAACATTTTTGCTGAATTGCTCTTTTTCGTGGCCACATTTTTTCAAGTGACAAACTTTTGGCAAAACTTGAAAGATTATAAGTTTGCCGAAAAGGATTATAAACTTGAAAATTTCAATCAAATTAAATTGCAAGATTAATTGAAAGATACCTTAAGCCCGGAAGAAAAGCATTTAAAGTGGGATTGTGACTGCCTCTAAAGTAAAGTCCCATTCTTAAGCCTTGATTTTCATTTCCAGGGCTAATCAAGCTAAAAAGCCCGAAGCTCATTGCCAAAAAAAGACAATGGGCGAGTAAAAAACAAAACAAGAGAGAACGCTATAGTCGGGTGCCCCGACAATCAGATACCCGTTACTCAGGTAAAGGGAGTGCGAGGGAGATGGAGAAACTTTGAACACGCACAACTTTTTAACGAATGGTCCGATTTGAAAAATTTCTTCTACATTTCGATAGGTATTGATAAACACAATAAAACTGCATTTTTACTTTTCCGAAATATTGAAATTTTTAAAATCGTATATAAGCGATTGTGGGCGTTAGAGGGGGCGTGGCACCCTTTTGAAACAAACTTGCGCTGCGTAGGAACTCCAAGAATCTTCATGCCAAATACCAATCGTCTAGCTTTTATAGTTTCCGAGATCTCAGCGTTCATACAGACAGACGGACAGACAGACAGACAGACGGACAGACGGACATGGCTAGATCGACTCGGCTAGTGATCCTGATCAAGAATATATATACTTTATAGGGTCGGAAACGTTTCCTTCTAGCTGTTACATACTTTTGCACGAATACAATATACCCTTTTACTCTACGAGTAACGGGTATAACTATTAATTAATATGGAGCAGACAAAAAATAAATAAACCACAAGGGAATGCAAATAAAAGCAAACCAAATCAAAACAAACCACGAGGGCCTAAACAACAAATTAGCAACAGTCGTTAGTCGTGCGCTCTCTCTCTCCGTGTGTATGTCGGTCTCTTTCGCACAACAAACTGTTCCAAGGTTTTGCTGCAAAGTTCCTTTTGTTCTTGGCAAACACAAGCACACATATCCATAATGGTTGGGCCACAGCGATACGATGGAGACCCAATAAAATCTTTAGCATCTACACTTACAGAATAGGGATAGTTGTAAAAATAATTATTATTTTAATTTCAGAAAAATGTCAGCAGTGTAAAAATATTTAACCCCTTATTTTATTTGTGCCAAACTACTCATAAATTAAATTCCTATCAATTTTTTGCACTGATCAAAAATTATTATTTATTTAATTATAAATATCTGTCTGCAGTGTACAAACAGTACTAACTTTTTTTTCACTGTGCCAAATTACTCTTACTTATTTTCTTTGGGTGCACGAGGGCCTTCAAAAATAGTTGCCTGCAATTTAAATATTGATTTTAAGCCCGCTTTGGGACTCTTCCAGTTTTGCTTGGAGCAAATGTTTACAACGCAAGCCGAAGAAAGAAGAAACCGAGATGGAGAAATCCGATTGGGATAGGTCATCAAATAAGACCGAGTCTTTGTCTTTCGGCCATAGGCAAACATGTTCGAGATACTTTTGTTTGTTTGCTCGCACCCAAACCATTCCCATCTCCGGCATTTCGAGCATAATTTGCGTGCCCAATGAGAATTTCAATGGTAATTTGGATGCAAATAAGTAGCTACGAGATACATTTGTGCTTTGTCCATCTATTTAAACGGCATTAGTCGAAAACAGTAACGTTGGCGGAGGGAATCCCCATTGTAGTCCAGGCCATCGGGCATTTCTCGGAAATTGTGAAAGACTGGCTTTTAGGATTCAATTCCATGCGAACTAATTTATGAGTTGTACAATTGATTAGATAATCCCACCGCAAACACTCCAGACTGTTCTCCCCATAATCGGGCTCGTATCGTTGGTATTTGTGCTATCGATGATTGCCCAAGACATGTGATTTATATGGTCAGCTTGAGTGGTATTACTTTTAACTTTTCACTCTTTATTCTGCAATTCATTTGTTACCCGAACCACTTTCTGCAATTTCGTTGCTTAATTTATTTTAAATGTCAAATCTGGCCAAATAATTCAAAGAGCTGAACGAGGGAAGGGTGGTCGTGGTCCATGCTATAGTTGAGGAATGAGTTAATTAAGTTTTCAACTTCTGCTGAGCTGGGGAAAATTAGCTGCAACTTTGACAGACAAGTGCGGCATAATGAGGCTAATTTGGTTGAAGCTGGGATCTAATAAAGAAAAGGGGAGAAATGCCGGACAATTATATTGTCCAAACTAATTTTTGCAAATAACAAAAAAACAAGTGTTAAGTTTTTATGAAAAAAAACTGTTTTATGAAAAGTGTAGAGGTGTACAACTGAGTGTAGCTTGTTTACGAGAATTTCTATATAATGTGGAGAACGGAGAGGTGTAAAATGAGGGAGCATATTTTACAACACTTGAAAGTCTCAAAATGAATTTTTTTTATTTTTCAGAGCTGTTCACTATTTGTATGTTTAGCCAAACTCAAAATGAAGACCATAAATAATTGCTTCTTATCGCGTGTTCCAAAATTATGGCCCACACACTTCTAGCACAGGATTCGCCTAATACACCGATTAGATAATGCAATTGCCGGGCACTTGGCCATAAACTTGACGACGCGATTAGACTAATGGGTAGAACAGCCAGAAATTCAACAGCCTGAAACTCAGAGCTCTGCGTAAAGTTAAAGAAATAAATTAGGCAAAGGCATTCCCATCATCACCTCGGGAATTCCTCTCTAGAACTCGTTTCTTTGTCTGGCGGACTGAACAAGAAGAATAAAAACCCCGCCGTAATTGTAAGGGTAATCAAATAAATTAGTCGAGTACGTGCAAGTGCGTTATTTTCAGCACATTAAGTGATGATTTTAGTTTTGTTGTACGGACCGACTGAGTGAGTGAATGAATGAATGAACGAATGGATGGACAAATGAGGGGGCGGTACAGCCGGATGAAGCACTCTCAAAAAAAAGAAAAAACTAGACTGAATGAATCAACTCGACGCGTTGTAATAGCCACTGATGCTCTGCCCGGCATTAAGACAATCATTTTAATTGGAGTGCCACTTGCGTACATGCAACCAAATCCCAACGAGAATGGGGTACTCGCCCTCTCCTCTCCCTCTCGCTCTATCCGTGCCCCATTGTCTGTCTGCCGCCGTCTCTGTCTGTCAATTGTCGGATGTGCCACTAAGCGCTTGATAAAAAGTTTTTGGCTCGCGCTGCCTCGGATATTGTTTTTAGTTTTGGGTATTTACTTTGGGTTTTAAGCTCCCGCAGATTGTCCAGAGCACTGGGCAAAGTATGGTTTATTTAATCTACTGCAGAAGCTACTTGGGTGTTATGCAACACTGACCATTTGGGTCGGGTTTTGTGGCCAAAAAGATGGCAGTTACTGAAAATTGAAATCACATTAATGAACATACAGATAAAATAAAGTCTTTGCAATAGGCAAGCACAAAGTTTAGAGCTTTCCTCATACAAAATATTGCACTTTCATACAAAAGTTAATTCAATTTAAGGACATTTATTCCATTATACAATACTAACATTATTTTGAA
This sequence comes from Drosophila lutescens, assembly GCA_037075285.1. Classification (NCBI taxonomy): domain Eukaryota; kingdom Metazoa; phylum Arthropoda; class Insecta; order Diptera; family Drosophilidae; genus Drosophila; species Drosophila lutescens. The sequence continues at coordinate 382,156 of JBAMCF010000013.1, read as the reverse complement.
ATATTTTTGCGCACTAAAAAAATTATTTTAAATTTTTATGTAAGTAAATAAACATATTGGTTTTTATTTATTAAAATTAAATTACCAGTATATCTTTTTAAGTGGCCTTAAATTGAATTGACCAAAAGCAGGTACTTGTCCCATTTTAATAAAATATTTTTGCCACTGATAACATTCGATTACAACTGAATGTCAAACCAAAACTAATCATATTTGCATTTTATTACCACCCTTATCAGTGAATATTCCAGTTCACATTTAATTGAAAGCCTAGCAAATATGCCCGGCTATACGGAAAAAGTTACGGCACTGCAAATAAACTAAACCACAGTCCACAAAGCCGCAAATGGAAAGCCTGGTTCAACGCGATGCAACAGTTGCAATAAACATAATTATGGACCTTAATGAGATTTAGGGTTTTGCTACAATTAAACAGAACGACATAAAAAAGGCTGAGAGGATTTTCCTGAAGCCAATAGTTCGGCTGGAATAAATCTATATTAGTTACCCACTTTAATCAGGCTTAAGGCACGAAGGTCTCTCTACCATTTTTATTTTAATATCAAAAGGTGTGTGTGCGTGAAAGGCCATTGAGCAGGCGTGTTCGAGTGTGAGTGGGCCGACATTCACCCACCCCCCTGCCCCGACCAACTCCTAAAACCTTTTCCCCATCCACCCCATTTTTCCCAGCAACCACACTTGTTTGCACATTTCTCATTTGACGTACTCGCTCGGCTTTCAATGTTAATTATACTTGTTGGGCACACCCCACGCCCCCTTTACAGCCACCCGCCGCCCACTCCCAATGCCACTCATTATGCAGCTCATATGGGATCCATGGAGCACATAAACCATATAAAAGTGAGCATGTTTTCAACAGATTTTCCTTCATCCCGGCCCTCTTGTAAAGCCATTTGCTGGCATTTGTGTAGGCCATTTTGTTATTTTTTCCAGCTTTCTCATTTCTTCTTTCGGCTGTTTGGCTGTTTCTGTGTGTGTGTGTTTTTTTACTCTGTTTGCTTGTCCAACCTTTTCAGCGTTTTATTATAAATATGAAAATTAATCACTCAGCAAAGTCGAGGGATCCGGATCCGGATGCGAAGGGTTGGCACACCGAAAATTTGTTGGCCATTCGAAATGGTCCTTTAATTAGCTCATTTCAAGCGGAATGCGAAGCTTGATTACCGCTGACTTTCCTCTTTCTTTGCTCTTCCGAAAGGATCAAATAAATATATCGAGAGGTTTGACCGGGGTACTTAATTGAGTTGTTTTATGTTGCAGAGTGGACATTTAACGAGCTCATTATTCAAATGGAATTTGTTGAGGAATTAGTTCTTAAATATGTATAAAATCAGCGTATAAAGTCTGGTGGAATTTTAGCTGAATACAATTTCATTAAACTGATATTTATACATATTATAGGAATAACAGAAATACCTAATATTTTTTAACATAATTTCAAGTGAAACAAATTATATTACTTATAAAAAAACAAGAGAGAACGCTATAGTCGGGTTGGTGTCCCGACTATCTAATACCCGTCACTCAGCTAAAGGGAGTGCGAACGCTGTACTCGGGTTGGTGTCCCGACTATCTATTGGGGCTAAAGGGAGTGCGAGGGAGATAGATATATAAACAATTTTGATTGCGTATAACTTTTTAATGAATGGTCCGATTTGAAAAATGTCTTCTACATTTCGATAGGTATTAATAAACACTATAAAATGGCGTTTATATATTTTTAAAATCTTAAAAGATGTGGCCTCCAGACACATTTGAAAATCGTTTATGGCGATTGTGGGCGTTAGGGGGGCGTGGCACCTCGATGAAACAAACTTGCGCTGCGTAGGAAGCCCAAGAATATGTGTGTGAAATCTCAACCTTCTAGCTTTTATAGTTTCCGAGATCTCAGCGTTCATACAGACAGACAGACGGACAGACGGACAGACGGACAGACAGACAGACGGACAGACAGACGGACAGACGGACATGGCTAGATCGACTCGGCTAGTGATCCTGATCAAGAATATATATACTTTATGGGGTCGGAAACGCTTCCTTCTCCCTGTTACATACTTTTGCACGAATACAATATACCCTTTTACTCTACGAGTAACGGGTATAAATAGTTTCTAACAAATAAATGGTCCAAAAAATTGGCAACCTTTCAAGAATTCTGTAACATAATTCTCTACATTGAAAACGATTTTCCAAAAGTAAATTTTAAGTAAAATTGTTACTAGAAAAACTACTCAGAAATATTGACGTTTTTCGGGATATTTTTTTATACCACTTTATATTAGGGTAACCTAAGTGTCCTATTTGCCTTACCTCCCTTTTCCTTTCATGTGGTTTCGTGTGAAGAGACAACATGAAAAAGTCGCGACCAAAGGACCTTTTGGGTCTTGGCCTTATTGTCAATGTGGCACTGTGTCTGCGACTTGTTTATTTGCTTATTTAATGGGACGCGCTTGGCGTGTTTTTATTTCACGCCCGCAACACGCGATGCATACGCAATATCGACGCCTCAAATTAGGCTATGAAATTTGAGCGGAGGTTATGAAAACTATGCCACCCGGACATTCGAGCCTCAAAAAACCAATGCAGTACTTTTGTCAAATCATCCAGGGAGCAGGCAGAAAATCAAAAAAAAATATAAACGGGGGCAATATCCCCAGCTCGAAACGAAACCGAAACAAACTCAATTGGGCATGGACGGTGTGTCCAAGTTTTCGGTTTTATTTTCATTTTCATTTGCCAAACGGGGCCACTTGAATGCGCAATGAAGCTCGTGGTCGGAGTCGAAAAACAACAAGTTCCAAAGGACAGAGGAGTGCGAACGGACCTTTTGGTAAAACTTTTTACGTTTTTACATTTTTGCATAAATTCAACGCGCCATCCGTATATTTTGGCTGCACAATTTAAGCGATTTCCGTGACTATCACTGGAGATTTGTTGCCGCAGAATCTGCAGGCGAAAGCTGCTCAAAATTCATAAAACGAAGGGCTGGCTGCAAAACGTTCGGTGGGCAGTGGGCAGTGGAAGTGAAAATGGAAATGGAAGGGCCGGAAAAGCCGGAAAAGCGCGGGGGGAAAGTGCAACAGCCGCACTCGAGCTTATTGTTGACATTTAGCGCCGGCAGCTCGCCATTTCGCCCACGGAAATCTCCTTTCCAACCACAATCCTAGTGTTAATTAAGCTTACAGAGCGGCTGGACCGGCAGCATAAAGTTGTTAAGTTTTTGTCAAGCCCTCGGTTGCTGTTGTTTTAGCTGCTGGCGGCTTAATTATTTTCATACATTTTTTTTCGCATTTTCCCATTTTTGCGACCGCTTGTACGACTCGTTCTGCGATTTTTTTGTCAAGAGTTGTTGGCTTTTCTGGTCATCTCATTAAATTTTATCAATTAATTTCCATTTATTTTTACACTTTTAACTCATTATTTTTTAATGTTTCAAATGTAGTGGCAGGTCATCGAAATTGGTAATGGTCGGACAATTATTAATTTGCATATAATATTCCACGGCGTCCTGTTTTCCCTTTTTTGCTTCCAATGAGGAAATTTTCTGTAGCAGTTTATTTGGATGGAATTTAGCTTCTCATAGGACACTGAACTTTCGTTAAGCCACTAGAGAAGATAATAAATTGATTGTAGTTACTAGTAATACTTTTTCCTATGCTCTTTCTATTTTTATGATTTAATTAGGAATCCGTTTTCGACAACTTCATTGAATAGTAAAAAATTAGCTTTTAAAAATAATAATTATTTAACTCCAGCCTAATTACTCACCCTTCAAAAATTGTTTAACTGCATTAATAAAAGTACATTAAATAATTACTCGCGCTCACTTAATGACATCATTTAATCACCGTTCATATGTATTTGCCTATATATGAACTGAAAGCTTTTAAATTATTGTTTTATCTTCATCCATTTCGACTTTTGCAGCTTGAAATTAAAACAAAATAAAACGGAAGCCAACAGAGAAGATTTGGCTTGCATATGACGACAAATCTGTGTTTTTCGGCTTTTGTTTTTATAAGCCTCGAAGAGAGCTCATATGCGCATATATATATATACGCATTAAATACGTATGAACATTTGTTTGCATTTCGCTTTTTGTCGTATTCCTCCTATTTTTGCTGCTTCACGAGTTTCTGGTTCATCGGGAAATTTCTAGTTTCATTTGTTTATACTTGTATTTTTTTTGCTATGGGTTTTTTTTTTACAATGGGAAACGAGCTTAGATTATAAAAAAAATAATAAAAGCTTGTTTAATGGGCTTGCAGCAAAAATCTAGCAAACAAAAGATTCCCTTTTTTTAAAAGCCACCCTAAAATCGAATAAACCGTTAGATTTAATTAATCAATTTTTGGAAAATTACTCATACGTCAAGTTGCTTGCATATATCGAACAAGTCTAAATATAGTTGAGGCATATATTCGTATATGTATAGAGAACGTGGAGCAATTTAAACGGCCTAGATTCTTGGACAGCTGGTTGAATACGCAGTCGGACATAAATATGCTGAAAGCATTCTTAAATTCTCAGCAGTGTGTAGAGAAATCTATTTTTCAATTATGTGAACAATGCGGTTTCGTTTTCATACCTCTTAAAGTTCCCCCGGCCCCATCCACACCACATTATCAACTGCCTTATCTGCGCTCTTAATTTTCACTCAACCTGCATTATTTACATTGCTTTCTTGGGTCTCTTGACCTTTTTTCATTTAAGTAATCAAGTTCCATTTTCTCACGAACTTCTTGGGACTATCTCAAGCTTTGCTTGTTGATTGCTTCCATTTTCTGTTAAAATATTTGTTCTCGCTTACTTGTTTACTTGTCTGGCCGATTTTGACACTCTTGTGTAAACAAGCAACAACTTTGACCGAGGTTAGTGACAAATTAACATGGACGATTATGCAGTAAAATTGTGGGAAAAACAAGTGGTTTGTCTAGTTGAATATATATGATTCGAGGTTGTAATTGCAGAAATTAAATAAATAAATTCTTTTTAGCTATTTGGTGGGACTAGTAGAAGATTGGTGAGTTTAAATTTATTGCTCGTTGCGTTGAATTTGCATTAATTTTTTCACTTATCTCATTATTTTACCATTTTCGAATTGTTTCCGTTGCTGTCAATTGTGTTTTTTACATTGTTATGTGGAAATTTTCCGTTAAGATTGAATTTACGATAGCACAGTTGGTATATTTCATTATTTTATTGTAATTTATTTTACTCATAAGCCACAGATTTTATGTTATTTTATTTCCGCTTGTTTAGTTTCAAAATTCAATCACATCAAGTCCGTAATTTCTTCCACATCGCACACTCCTTTGATCACTTCTTGTGGCTTTTCTTCAGCTCCGTTGAGCACTCACAGAAAACACCCAAAGTTTTTCCAATTAGTTTAATGCATCATTTTGTCATTTCGGCAGCCAGCCAAGGATGCTCCACATATTATATTCATAAATGCACAACATATATATTTTGTTTGGACAAGTGCAAGCCAAGATTCTAACCACTTCATAACACTGCGGACAAAATGTCTTCGCATGCATTTGTTATTTTTTCGGTCTTGTGCCTTTTTTTTTGTTTTATAAACAAGAAATGCTGCAACACAAATGCCGAAGAAATATTTTGCTGCCAAAGTTTATTTTACTTTTGGTTTTGTTTCTTTTCATGTTTTCATTTTTCTATAGTTGGCTTTTGCTATTTTGTGGCGTAGACAAAACGGCGGCGAGCACGTTTCCGGTTGCGAACGGCACCGGAATTATAACAAGTTGTAAATGAAAGGCAAAATTTGATTACAGCCGATGTCAGAAGTCAGAATGAGAATTGCAGAACTAGTTAATTTGAATGGAAACCGAATGGAAGAAAGCAGAACATAAACAAATTCTGATGGGAAGAGAGATAGTTAAAAAGATACATAAGCCAAAATGATTCAGTTTCATGGGAGCACTTTGAAACAGAACATATAAATTAGCAAAATTGTATTTCATCGCAGCTTAGTTTTTTTTTATAAATACAAGTTTTAACTAAATAATTAAAAAAAAATATTTTATTTAAATTGCACTTTTAATGATTTTAAAACATACAAAAATCATTTAAATATCTAATATTCAGTTGGCCAAAAAGAATGATTAATTCAAAAAATATTTGTATTTTATACATTCACACAGTTTGTATTTTTTTTTTAGAACTTTCTTTTTTATTTTAAAAGGCATTACTTTAAAAAACATAATATATTTTTAGCTTTTTCTGTGCAGTTGGTAATTTTTTCTCCCAAATACTATAAAAAAGCTTTATTCAAAATGAAACTCCATTGAAATGTATCTCTTCTCTGGATCGAACTGTATCTTTATCTTTAACTTCATCTTCTCCCCACCCCATCCGAATTGACTTTGGGCACGCGAACGGCACTTACGCTTACTCCCACTCGAAAAATGCGACGTAAACTGGATTTAGCGCGACGCAGACTTTGTGAGGAGCCCGCGGATCCACAACCGTAACCGAAATCGAAACCGAACCGCACGTGGCGACTGACAAGCGGCAACTGAACTCAACCGCAGCTGGAGAATCGTCGCCAGGCGAAAAGCACTCGGAGTGAGTCCGAAAAACCAGTGGAACGAGTGCAAATGGCTGGTTGCCGGCGAAAGAGCGGAGCAAAACAAAGCCACCGTTGAGTGACATTGCCTCGAGTGGGAGAGGAGAGAACGAGTCAACAGGTTGCTCAGCTGGTGATTTAACGTCGTTATTCTCGTTATTCTTCTGTGGGTCACCCGGGGCGTATGTGCAATATGGCTCATTCGGTGCGTATGTGTAATGTGTGTGGCTCAAGTTTGCCGACAAATCGCCGACAAATTGTTTGGGAACATAGATGCTGGGGCTGCACACGACTTGGATTACCAGTTGGGCTTGTCTTTAGTCCTGCGGCCTGTAACAGTGCGTATACGTAATTTTGCCTTGGCGTTTGCGGCCGGACATTTTGTGTCGATGTGTGCGTGCTCTTCTGTTTGCTTTCTGAGTGCAAAGTTTTGCCATAATTCTGTGTTTTTATGAACATTTTGGGGCTCTTCGGTTCAAGGAGTTGAAAAGCAGAGTGCGCAGAGCGTCTAGAAATGGGTCCTCTTAATTAAATATTAAAACGATTTTTCTCGAAAGGAACACAAATTGAAATTGTTAATACCAATTTAAAGGCTTGAATGCAACGCATTGTTAATTAATACATATTTATATATGGGCACAATTTTATAAAGAACTTCACTTCCTAATTTCACTTATTAATAATTTGATTCAGAATTTGTAGAAATTTTAAGCTATTGTTTATTTAAGTTAAAAAAAAACAACAGAATGTCAGTACTCGAAATAAGAGTCATTTTTAATAATTTTTTTATTCATTAGAAGTTAACTTTTCCAAAACAAAAACAATTTTTGTTGATTCGCCAGCAAATTTAATGGAATCGATGAAAAATATAAAGTCCTGACCACCGGTTTACTCCAAATGAATATGGGAGATAGAATCGGCAACGGATTAAACTAAAGAATTCTCGGGATTATTTAATGGTTCAGGTCCAGCTAAAGGCTCACTATTGCTTTGTTGATTGGAGTTACACATTACAAGATCATCAGCATTGGAGTCCTGCTCAGTGTTTTCAAGGGCCGGTAGGACTGGCTCATCGGTTGTAGGATCCACTTCGAGAAACATCTGAGATACATTTTCGGGATTTAAATTGGCATCCAGACCGAACTCCTCAACTACTATAAACAAAATGTTCATTAGCAATCGACAAGACTTATTATCATAATTGGCATCTCTGCGAATATTGTTGAGGGCATTATGGATGGTTTCCTTCATTTTCTGCAGCTCAATATTCATGCCCTCGATGTTGGCCAGAGTTTTCCTAGAATTCGCCAGAGAAATGGCGATGCGACGACCCAGGTCCTCGTGCTCCAGGCGCATATTAGTAGCATTTTCACGGAGACAACCAAGGAAAATAGAGCGCACGGCAACACTTCTACCCATGTTCATTTTAAAGGTTAAAAATATACGAATTTTAGACGAATTTATTATTTGAGTATATGTTTATCGGATGGGTTTCAAGCTGGTGACTGGTACTGGAAAATTTTACAGAGACTCTCGAAGGAGAGAGTAGAAATGTAATGGGTAGCCTACTTGGGTGAAGCTACAATTAGATGATTGACATCAATTATAATAATTATCAGAGTAATCCGATTAGTTGGCTAATGAATTAAACATTATGGGAAATTTGCGCCCCAACCTGGAGGCGACAAATCAATGTCACGAAAAACATATAATTATCATTATTATCCGCCCAAAAGCTTCGCGCCCCATGTGAACCCAACTTTTACTACGGACTCCTTTGCCAGGCTGCTGCTCGGTGCTGCATTCATAATTGATTGTCCTGTGGGCAAACGTGTCCTTTGCCTTCGTCCCCTCGCCAGCTAAGCACTTAAGCTAAATGAAGGCAGATGGCTTAATTTTCATTTGAGTTGCTGGCAAAGGGATTCCTAAGCCGATCTGCCAATCTCTTTATCTTCATCCTTTCTGTTGAATTTTTAAATGTGCGAACTTGAGTGAAAAAATGCTTGGTAATTGGTCAAAGCCCTTGATTCCGGCATAGAGCATGGGACTTAATTTTTAATGAGAAGCAAATACGTTCGGTCCTAATTGGATTAATTGCCCATCCTGCGGGCTCCGAACGGCTTGCGGTCTAGGTCAAAGTCAATATGATAAGGGCCCACTTTGAGTGAAAAACTTTGTTAGCTTTGTTAGTAAAATAAAGGTAAAGTTCAGAAATGGGTATAATAGCCAAAACTTTAAGGCAGCGGGAAAACTAAGCAGTATTTTTGTGGAATTGTTTCTAATGCTTATATTTATGAACTAATTAATTTATATATTTTATTTCCTTTTGCTTAAAATGGTTTTTTAAATATAAAAAAGATTAATTAAAATAAATATATAATTAATTAAACATGTGAACTATTTTTTTATTTCAGTCTTTCTGTCCCTAATATTTTTATTTGTGACAAAACGCTTAGTCCTTAAAATCATACAAAGAAAGACTTAACTATTTAATTGAATTAATTAAGAACACATTGCATTAATACAGAAACTGTGAGCCTAGAAAAATAATTAAATAATTTCACATGTCACAAATTTAGCTACTACGATAATTAAAACGAGCACAAAGAGAATTCGAACTCAAATCTCCAAAGCCATCTGTTTAATTTTCCTTCCGTTTCCTCCGACCGGAAAAAGCTTTTCCTCAGCTGTCAACTGGTAAATGCCGAATTCTATCAATTTGCCATTCAATCATTGCACTGACGTTGCTAAGCCGACTATGCAAATTGAAGTCAAGAGGCATTAAGTCCGATCCCAAAACTAAAACGCTACTCCATGACACAATTGTCAGGGTTTTATCGGCTTATTCCCATGCATGAGTGCGGACACTCACACAGACACGCTCAAGCCCACACAAATGCAGAGCTCTTATCGCAAGGGAAAAAGCTTTGCCAATTTTCGCAATTTTTTTCTCCTATGTTGAACTTGTTGGAATCTTTTCTATCTTTTTTGATAGTCTGGTTAAAAATAAGTGTAGTTCTGGTGTGTATCCCGCTGATCTAAATGCTTTTAAATACTTGAAGGTATCTAAGAAAATGTATCACAATATTACAATTTGTTTTTAATGTATAATACAATAAAAATATAATAAATATAAATTTCTCATTTTTACTACTAAGTTTTTAAATAAAATAAAATACCATCATTACAATTAAAAGATCATTTTAATATTTAAAATATTTTTATTATTATTTCTCTATATTTTTAAAAACTTGTCTGTTCTATAGAAACTATAAAAATACATTTTCTTTTCCCTGTCAAAAACCATTATATTATGAATTTAATTTGCCATAAAATTATTCTGAACATTGCTTGTTTGTCTTAAAATTAAAAAGTTAAAGTTCACGACTTTAAATATTTTGCACATATTGACAGTAAAATACATCTTAAGAAAAAATAAGAAATAATTGAAAGCAGCTTGATTGATTGGCTAAAGTATATCAGTTAACTAAGGTTCTGGCACTCCTGAGTTTTGTTCCACATCTCCTTTTTCTTGGGACTTTTGGAAATTGATGTGCGGTTGAAAGGTGATTTATTGCGCGATGAAAAGGAAAGGGACTCTTTATTTCTCTGTCTGTGTTTGCTTATCAAGTTTCGGAAAGGTTTTCAGCCAGCGACACATATTTTATTGAATTTGATGTAGTAACTCAATCAAGGCAACCTTGTTCAGAATTTTCAGAATAATTGATGACGAATAAAAAGAACTAAATGTTAAAGGTCCCAGAAAAATAGGTTGAGATGGGTCAACCGAAAAGATGACAGATTTTTGTATATTGAATTGAAATAAAATCAATATAAAAATATATCTGCACATGAAAGAAATCATGCAAATAACAAGAAAGGAAGCTAGCTTCGGCCAGCCGAAGCTTATATACCCTTGCAGATCATTCCTATTAATTTACAAATCGCAAAAATGTTAAATTTCCTATTATTTCTCTAATTTCCGATCGTTCCTATGGCAGCTATATGATACAGTAGTTCGATTTTGATTAAATTAAAATCGAAATTCGGAAATATTTAAAAAGAGACATATCCCAGAGTAGAAGAGAATACAATAAAAACCAACGAAGCAATAATTTATTTCCTATTATATTCCCATTAATTTTCCGATCGTTCCTATGGCAGCTATATGATATAGTCGTCTGATTTTGATAAAATTTTATTCGAAATTCAGAAATAATTAAAAACTAATATTCCCAAGATTAGAAGGTAATACTTCAAAAAACACCGAAGATAGAATTTTTTTACCGTTTTTTTTTCGATCCTTCCTATGGGAGCTATAGGATATAGTTGTCCGATCCGGTCGGTTCCGACTTATATACTACCTGCAATAGTAAGAAGACTTTTGGGAAAGTTTCATCCCGATAGCTTAAAAACTGAGAGACTAGTTTGCGTAGAAACAGACGGACAGACGGACAGACGGACAGACGGACCGACGGACAGACGGACAGACGGACAGACGGACATGGCTAGATCGACTCGTCTAGTGATGCTGATCAAGAATATATATACTTTATGGGGTCGGAAACGTCTCCTTCACTGCGTTGCAAACTTCTGACTGAAATCATAATACCCTCTGCAAGGGTATAAAAAGACAGCTATATGATATAGTAGTTTGATATTGATAAAATTAAAATCGAAATTCGAAAACATTTAATAAGACTCATATCCCAGAGTAGAAGAGAATACAATAAAAGTCAACGAAGCAATAATTTATTTCCTATTATATTCCCATTAATTTTTGGATCGTTTCTATGGCAGCTATATGATATAGTCGTCCGATTTTAAAAAAAATTTATTCGAAATTCAGAATTAGATAAAAAATGGCATTTCCAAAAGTAGGAGGCTCTAGGTTCAAAAACACCCAAGATAAATTTTTTTTGCATTTTTTCCCCCGATTATTTCTATGGGAGCTATATGATATAGTTGTCCGATCCGGCTCGTTCCGACTTATATACTACCTGCAATAGATAGAAGACTTTTGGGAAAGTTTTAGCCCGATAGCTTTAAAACTGAGAGACTAGTTTGCGTAGAAACAGACGGACAGACGGACAGACGGACGGACAGACGGACAGACGGACAGACGGACAGACGGACATGGCTAAATCGACTCGTCTAGTGATGCTGATCAAGAATATATATACTTTATGGGGTCGGAAACGTCTCCTTCACTGCGTTGCAAACTTCTGACTGAAATCATAATACCCTCTGCAAGGGTATAAATATACGGTAAATATAAATTAAATAATATGTGTTTGTATACGTTTGTCTGAAGTTCATACCTTTTTATCAGCTTGAAATGTTTTAAATTTGCACCATTTCTTCATTGTCAATGGTTACTTTCGGTACCGATGTAATACCTCATCTTTCTTTGGAAATATCAGTTCAAGTTGAATAAACTCACCTGAAAGTAAAGTGAAATAAAAGTCAATGAGAAAATAAATTATCATCTGTGTATTTCAAAGTCGTATTCTTTGCCTTATATTCTATTTACTGCCATAATACTACCATTTGACAGCTTAAATGGGATTGAATAAAATCAATAGAGAATTCAACAAAAGAGCATTTTAGGAGAACATTTTACAATTGACTGCACATTTTATATTAATTTTTGGCCAGCATGAAAAGGCATGGTATAGCTTGGGTAATAAATAAAAATGCTTTCGATATCTTTAAGATTGCCTTGAGCATTTTCTCATTATTCTGGCTATTAACCATCAGTCGACAGGCTAGAACGACGCTTGCCAATTTCCCGAAGCCGCTCGACTCAACTATGCAAACTACTTAAGAAAGTTTCTGGCTGCTGCTCTCCTTTGGGCTATAACACCTATCATTTGCATCTGTCTTGACACCCCTGCAGTCCCTCCCCCTTGATTTCCCCCCGGTTTTCCGGTGACTTTTCCCGTCCAACTACCGCAAGTCGAACGCGAAAAGTTCGATTGCATTTTTGGCGCTGCTAGCTTCCCTCGCAGGTGGCACGTTCCCGGTGGCTTGCCACCACATGACGCATACGCCACGTTGACTAATTAAACTAATCTCCTCGCTCGATGGCTGGGCAAACACCTTGAGCTGAAATTATTCGAAATCCCCCAGCATCCCAGCGAAGCACAAAAATGTATATACATATATATTTTACTTTATTTCTGTGGTTCCACTTTTGCTGTGATTTCAGTTTTGGCTCTCTCATTTTTCAGCTTTTCCGCTTAGCAATTTAATTTTTGTGCTTCCCTTTCTTTATTTTTTTGTTGGCCTTCCCGTCGTGTTTGCGTAGCTGAAATTGTTTTCCATTTCAGGTTTTTCCGCCCTCCCGCGGTGACCGAAAAACAGGGAGTCGGGGGAGCTCCAGGCGTTGCCTTGGATGCTGGATGGTCGGGGCAGTCGCAGTTCTGACTCCCTGTTGGGTATCCATTTCAAGTGGCTCTGTAGCCACAACCTGTGCGATGATAACGAGTAAACGCTGTTCAGGGCATTGCGAATTGCATTGGGTTTCCCACAAATTTATGCTGCTTCTTTCGGGGGCGCTTAAAAGTTGGAATGAGTTTGGTGACAGCATGGGTAATCTGGCATTTTGGGTGTATTTCGGGACATTCTTTAATGATAAGGTTCCTTTGCCTAAATTATTTCGCAATATATTTGTTTTGTCTTTTTGGGAAAATGCTTTATATCTCTAAATTGTGTGAAATTCTTTAGTTTTCCAAAGTAGGAAAGTTTGTTTAAGATAAAAGTATAATTATTTCGATTGGTTTATTATGCAACTAATAATTTTCTTTAATTTAAAAGTTTTGAATCCCTCCTCGGTAATTATTAAGCACAGCATGCAAATCAATTGGTGGTCACTGCTCTTCGCTAACTAATAGTTCTCTCTTTGTCCAGTTAGTTGAACTTTGCTGACTGGCGACTGAGGTTCGTGGACCGCAGCAAACGTGACGAAAATGAAACCAAAGGTGAGTTCAATGGATCCATCAGCCAAGATGTGTTCATTCAACAATGAGAATGTCATGCACAGGTATCGATTGCGTCACTACTACCATTGCTATCTGCAATTACGGCGGTGGAGAACCATCACAACGGAAGTCCTTTCTATCAAATAGAAGCACCTCCGATTAATGACCAGTGCGAGAATTACAACGTTGTATCCAGGTGGCTTAATAAACAGCTAAACCTTAATTCCCAATTGACGAACTTGCAAACAGAAATGGACCTCATTTTAAGGTCATTCAATAGAACGACTTGTCCTAAGAAATTCTGCCCCTATAATGAAAACACCCTACAAATAATTATTGATAATGTTAATGAAATGAGTGAAGGCAAAAGAACAGGAGTTGAGCGGCCTAAGCTAAAAGGAGATTTGGGAAAGAATCTTGAAGCAATTGTATCAAAGATCAAGAAAGCCGTCGTTAAGGCCTTCAAAGCCTGTTGTGAGAACTTACGCGAGACAATGCAGATGCTCAATGATGATCTCGAAGAAAGGGTGCGGGATCTCGCCAGAAAAATAAAAGATGTAAATTCAGACAAAGAAGACGACCTTCGGAAAAATCTGAAAAAGCTAGAGGAACAAATGGAAGACGTAAAATCAGGATTGAAAAAATTGCAAAAAGAAATGGGTGACACTGAAGTAAATACCAAATGTTGTGCAGAATTGAAAGGACAAGCTGGGGAGTTAGTCAACAAGATAATCACGGTCAATAATAAAGCTAATGATCAAACCCAAAAGCTGGAGAATGAGGTCGAACAGCTAAAGGATTCGCAACGGAAACAGGATAAAATAACAACTTCTTTAAAACAAAGTATAGAAAACAGTGGCGGGGATGATAAAAATATTCTGGAGAAATACAAAAAAGATTGCAGAAATGAAACCGTTCCCGGGGGCAAACGATTCGAATTGGGTAACCTAGATGACTTGAAAAAGAAGATTGAAAACTTACAGATAATCGTCAAAAACCTTTCCAACAAGTTAGCCGATTTGGACACGCAGGGATCCTCAACCAAGTTAAGTGTAAACCTCAAAACTTGCCTGGAAAATAACGAAAAGCTGGGTAAAATTCTTTCCCAACTTGAGGAAATGCTTAAGCAAAAAAATCAAACTTGTGTAAATACTAGCTTAACAAGTAATGACAATTGTGAGTCTGATGAAAGGCTCAAAGATATTGTTAAAGACCTTGAAAAGGAAAATGAAATCCTTAGTGCAGAACTAGAAAAATTCCCTAAGTGCTGTCAGAGAATTGATGAACTAATCTTGAAAGCCGATCAATTGAAAGTATTGCTTCATAACATGAATCGAACCTACAATGATCACATTAAGGCTAACGCGGATCAATTTAAGGCCATACAAGAGGCCCTGAATAAAACTCTAGAGAAATTGGGCGACATCAATAAATCGGAAAATAATAAAGGCCTACAGGAGCAAGTAAGCCCCATAGAAAAAAAATTGAACGAAGCCAACTTGAATTTAGAAACACTGAAAAAACGGCAAGATGATTTTTCAAAGCTTTTGGATAGCACCAAATACCAAACAAACTCTCGGAATGAGTTGGAAAAACTTAAAAAAGATTTCAACGAATTTCGACAAAAGGTTTATAAGCAGTTAAAGGATTTTAAACAAGAAAAGTTAGGCGAACCTTCAGCTGATTTCAAGGACCGTGAGAAACGACTAAATAAACTAAACGATAATATTGGATCAAATCTGGAAAAATTAAAGAAAACGTTTCAGCGCCATGAAGACTTAAAAAAGGAGGTCAAAGATAAGATGGAAAACATGAAAACTCCATCAAAACTAAAGCTAGCTTGTCAAAAAAAATGCAAAGGGATAAATCAAATTAATGACCTCATGGAACTAATTGATGAAGCAGAGCAAATGTTTGTAACGATACGAGTTCCGAAACCTGAACCCCCTCCGAAAGTTAAACCAAGTCAAAAGCCGAAGCCGAAGCCTAAACCAAAACCAAAACCGAAGCCAAAACCGACAGGTTCTAATGTTTTAATAGGTGGTGTCGATTATACCTCTCCTCGGTACACAGGATAATAAAACATTTGTAAGATAACACTACAGAAATTGATTTTACATTTTATTTTTTGCTTTTATGTTTTAGAACATTCGAGCAAACCGAGGAACGTCCTGAGGAATATGTGATTCGTAACTGAATATTAAATTTTATGTACCTATCACATTTTCTGAAATGGGTTGCCATCTTTACAAATAAAATACAGTCAAAAAATCCTACTCGTTTCTTCTGAAGTATTTTAAATTTCAAGAATAAAATAAAATTGTTTTTATTAATTACATTTTGGAAAAATTAATATTTTTAGCCGTTTTTATGTTTTTTTCATTAAAGCAAATAAGAAAATAGCTTTATGTGGTAAATTCGATTATAATAGTTTTGTATAATACTTTTTAATTAATCACTTAATTGGACGATATAAAAATCATAGAATTAAGTTTTCTTCGAGATTTCTTGAAAATTCTTAAACTCCCCTTGTTGGTTAATAAGCACAGCATGCAAATCGATTGATTGTCGACTCTCTGCCAAAGATGACTAATAGTTCTCTCTCTTTGCCCAGTTAGTTGAACTTGCCTAACCGGCGACAGAGGTTCGTGGACCGCAGCAAACGTGACGAAAATGAAACCAAAGGTGAGTTCAATGGATCCAACAATCAGAAACTGTTCATTCAACAATGCCAACGCCATGCACAGTTATCGATTGCGTCACTACTACTGCTGCTATCTGCAATTACGGCGACGGAGAACCAAGTAAACACCCATGACTTGGAAAGTCCGCCAAATCAAGAAATAGCACCTTCGCGGAATGAGCAGTGCAAAGACTACAACGATATTGCCAGGTGGATGCGTGAGCAGTTGCATCTTAATACCCAGTTGAGAAAATTTCAGAGCGATCTGGATTTCATTCTTAGCTCCCTAAACAGAACCACTTCTCTCAAGAAGTGCTACTTTTATGAGGAGAACACTCTACAATCAATCATTGAAAATGTCAACGAAATCAACAAAGCCAATGGAACCGAAATAGAGCAGCTTGAGCCCATCGGAGATCTGGAAAAGAATCTCGAAATTATTTTGCCCCAGATGAAAGAAGTAGTACCCAAGGGCATGAAAAGCTGCTGTGAAAACTTAGACAAATTGTTTGAAATCTTAAAAGATGATCTAAACAAACTAGTGCAGGGTCTATCAAGAAAAGTGAACTCAGAAAATTCCACAGAGAATGACGAGTTTCAAAATAAACTGAAAGACCTGGAGAATCAAATAACAGAAATAAAACCAAGCTTGGAAATGTTACAAAAGCAAATGGGAGACAATGATCAAATTACTAAATGTTGTATTGAGCTGAAAAGTCAAGTTCAGGATTTGGAAAATAGGCTGAGGTTGGTGAAAAACGAAATGGAAGACCAAGCCCATAGGCTAGGGAACAAGCTAGAAGATCTAAAAAACAAAAGAAAGAATGCAGCAGAAATTGCAACTAATCTTAAGCAAGCTACAGAAGATAAGCACGAAAGTATTAAACAAATTGTGGAACAGTGTGACAAAAACTGCGTAAAAATAAATGGTTCTGAAGACAACCACTTACTTGACTTGGAAAAGAAAATCGAAAACTTACAAATACTCGTCGAAACCGTTTCTAAAAAGTTTATCGATTTGGATATCCCAGAATCATCAACTAATTTAAGTGTAACCATAAATACTTGTCTGGAAAATAACGAAACGCTATCCAAAATTCAATCTCATCTTCAAAAAAATGAAACGTGTTTTGTGCGATCAAATTGTTCCTCTAATGAAGAACTTAGGAAAAACATTAGGGAACTACGACAAAAGGGTGAAACTTTACGAAATGAGCTACAAAAGTTCCCAGAGTGCTGTAAAAAAATTGACGAGCTTATCGTGCAAGTTGCTAATTTAGAAAATTTGTTAAAGGACATGAACCAAACTTACAATGATCACCTTAAGGCTAACACAAATCAATTTAACACCATTAAAGAGGCCATGGACGATGCCTTAAAAAAGTTGGGCGAGAAGAAGAAATCGAACAATAATGACGATCTTTGGGATCAAATAAAGGACCTCAAAAAAGTGCTAGACAAAGCTAAGGTAAAATTTGAAATTCTTGAAGACAGACAAAATGGACTACTAAAGGATAAAGATTTAATCGAAAATTCAACATACTCTCCTGATGAGTTGGCGAGTCTAAAAAAGGAATTCGACGATTTCAAACAAGATGTTGAGAGAATGATAAAGGACTTCGAAGTTCTAGGAAAAATCAGAAATGACACCATGCAACGACTGGAGAAATTCAACAATGAAGTTAGTCCAGATTTGGATAAAATTAAAGAAATACTTTCACCATCCGACGATTCGGAGAAACAGGTCAAAGATCGGATAGAAGAGCAAAAAAAGCAAGCGAATCTTATGCTTGATTGCAAAAATAGGTGCATGAAAATTGACAAGATAAATGATCTCATAGATCGAGTCGAGGACCTGGAGAAGGTATTAAAGGTAAATATTAAAATATAAAATCTTTTGTGCTATACTTATAGTCTTTTTAGTAAGCTTTTTTTTATTGTTCATAATTTGAATCCCGTTTCTTCTTTCAGAAATTAAGGACAAGACGTCGGAAAACAAAATAGTTCAATTTTTTATTTCTTAAACTAACTAGCTAACTTCACACCACACTTTCAAATTTTTTAACCAGAAATTTATATTTTTAATTTTGAAAAGGTTTTATTTCAATTGGTTATAACCAATAATTATTGGTTTATATTTGTATAATTTGTTTTTATAAAATTTGATCATATAAGAATTCCTTGAGTCTTTTGTCAGTGGTCTACATACATAGTTTATTTGAGATTAGTATCAAATTCAATTGAAGTCAAACGATGATGATACAAACGGAAAATGTAAAAATCGATGATGCCCTGGACATCTGCTACTCCATGGAGGAAGATCTGTACGAGTGTCTGGATATTGTGAAGACCCTGAACCGGAAGTACAATGCTCCCGGGCGCTACATCATTTCCATGGACCCCTTTAGACAGGACTATCCCCTTTTCAGCCACGAGTCCACGGATGTGGATGCGACGTCCCTGCAAAGCGTGGACTCGGAACTTGAGATGCTAAGTCAACTTTACGGTGCCAGAAGTGCCCAGGAGCTGGACGAGTCCTATGTGGATGTGCGCTATAAGTTCATCAAGCTAAAGCGCGACTTTGAGGGTACCCTGATCCATTGCCAGAGGATCATCGACTTTGCGGATCGCCAGGAGAAGATCTCTCATCGAATGCTGAAGAATTCGCGTAGCCGCAAGACGAAGTTGTGCCGACACTAGGAATGCAAATTCCTGCCAACTATTCCATCAAACTTGGTGGGCGTGTGTAAATTGTAAATTGCGTCGACACTTGGCAGCTTTTATTAAAAATTACTGTCACCATTAGCCGAGTTGCCCGATGACTTTGGGCGGGGGGATGGGGATGGCCAACTTTCCAAAACTCATTTGGCCCGACATGAAAATGAGGCAAAGTTTTTTTATCAGAGTCTCAGTTTTTCTTGTGTCTCTGTCTCGCGTCACAAGTTTTCCCTGACGTTGAGCACGACGATGATGATGCTGATGATGGTATGGTAGGACAGTAACAAGTCAGCTGCATGTTTATGAGCACGACAATGGGTAAATACAAATACGGACATGCGAGAGAATATGTTGGGGAAACATGAGAAATTGCCAGCGCAAAACTTGAGATAATGTAATGCAAAAGTGGCCCAGGACCAGACGCAACTTTTCCATAACGCTTTGCCAACTTGGCTCTGTGTTTGTGTAACGTAATATTTGTGAGCATTATTTTATTTTTTGTTTTTGCCTTTTTCACCCTCTCGAAAGGGGAATCCCCGCACTTCGTTAGGGGAACAAGGAGCTGGGACAAGGACCCCTGGCCGGCCAACTGGACAGCTGCAAGGACATAAAGCAGTGAAGTTTTGCATATTTAAAGTAATATCAACGGGGGAAAACAAACTTTTCTTTTTCATTATTATTCTTGTTTCTCTTTCTTGTTTTATTACCCCAAGGGGCAGGAAGTGTGCTGCGGTCCATTGAATAGAGGCATCGGGATCAGAAGGCCCCCAAATGGGGTTCAAAAGGTGTTCATTGAGTAAATGCTGCGGTCACCCCTTATGATGAGATGGTTGAGAGGTTTGCCAACAAATCATGGTTCAAGTTGGGGGGAAAATAAAGGGAATACTGCAGCTTGAACCCGGAGTTAGTTTAACTTAATTTAGCCAACTAATCAAGCCACCACCCTAAATCGCTTCATTATTCTGATCGCTCTCCAAAGCATTCGTTCCATAAATTTACGACCACCATTTGCAACAGTTTTCTTCCACCTTATATGAGTTTACGTTTCTGCCAGGTATTCGAGATTACAGGGGTAAGTTGTCTTATCATGTTTTATAGGTATTTCCGTAAATATGGGCAACTTGGTATTGAAGATTTAATTTAAATATGAATCCAAGGATATTGGCCGTCTTTAAAAAATCTAAATGTATATTTTATTATTGCATTTTAATAAAAATATATTCCAAGGGAGACAAATACTTTTACATTAGATTAGACTCTATTTTACTCAAATGTAAATTTACTGTTTCAGTACTTGTTTCTTAAGAATAAATTAAAAATCCAAAGAATCGGCTGCCAAGTATCTAAATGTCGGTTGCTCCCGGCAAAATAGTGCTGACTGGTTATTTATACACTTCTTGTGCCCAACGGAGCCAGAGCAAACATTCGCCATTAAACAGCGCTTTATGGGGCCTACATCTCTGCAGAACCATCGATTGATATGAGTTTGAGAATTTATTAGTGCTTTAATGGCCCAGGCAGTCGACCTGGCCCCAGAATGTGGAATACTCAGAGCCGTGCTCGGCTTTCGCCATTCCAAGTGCAGCAGAAGTGCTTTAAGCATGCCCACTACCAATTTGTGGAGCACCCTCGACTGCTCTCTGGGAACTTAAAATAGCTGGCCAAAATCAAAGTCGAAAATGTGCAAGAACCGCCAAATTGTTTTGCACGTTTAGCCGCAAATGGAGGCTCGATCCCCTCTTCCGGCAACCCCATATTCCGGCTAAGTGTATCCGGAATAGGCATTTGTTCAATACCAACATGAGCTTCTGCCAAGACCTTGGTTTAGGGTTGGCCAGAGCTGGAGAGCTCCTCGATTCGCCATCCTGTTTGTGCTGTGGTGGCCATTTAGAAAAGATTTGCCAAACAAGTTTGTTTAATTAAGATATCCTGCGGGCCAGTTGATTGACTTTAAGTGCCGGGAACTAACCGAATTAATGAGGCACGCTCCCAGGCGAGATGAGATCTCCAGACAAGGTCTGGGGAAAATTCATTCGGAAGTTGACGTGGAATGCGGGCAAGGCCTTAGGAACAAGCAATTGTTTACTTCTACCGGAATTATTCCTAAAACAGAAAATTCGTTATTAATCCAATGAGCGGTTTGAGAGCTTTAATTTGCTTTGACTATTTAGTGATTGAGTCTCAAAAATATTATACAAATATTCAACGATTTGTATATTTTTAATGAAAATAAATCTGCCGTTGAAGTGTATTAAAATTCACCTAATAATTGACTGAATAATTTAGCACTTGTTCCAGTAAATTGATGTTTGCTTGAGGAATTTAGCCATCCCTTCCAGAAAACAGCTGAGCTATGCCCAAAAGGGATTCCATGTTAACTGAATTAATGACACAACCGGAGGGAAAGCCTACTTAAGTAGACAACAAATACGAAAAAAACTTCTGAAAAAGGCCACAGTTCATAAATATGTAGGATTCCCCCAAAACGTGCAAAAGGGAAAACACGCTAAGCACTTCCGTATGAATAAATATTTAATCAATCAATTTCGACAATTTTTCTTTTCAGGGCTCGTCAAATGCATAAACAGAATGGATACAATTTCATTTGCCGAATGATGATGACGATGAGAGTGATGAGGATGCCTTTGTTGCTGTCGTTGAGGCATAAAACAAGTCAGACACATAAAAGTAGATTTGATTGAAATGCTAATTTCCACAGATTACCAACGGAAAAAGACTATCGCGAAAAGGACTCGAGTCTAGTTCTGTCGCTTTGTCGATTTTCCGGAAGGTTTTGTTTACGAGCAGAAGATTATCGATCTACAACATAAAAAGTATCGACCTTGTTTTCAGGAATTGGCAATGATTTGGACTTAACAACCACTTTAAGTAATAAACTAAGATTTAAAAAAAAATCGTACTTCTTAAAAACAATTCATTTTAAATAAAATAATTTTTTAAATAAATCAATTTATTTCTTAAATTTATAAAAGCTTGCCCTGCACTGAAAATCAAATTTCAAAAATTCATTTGTTCCTTCTTTGTTTGGCACAATGATTTTTATTAAAGTTGAATGTAAATGGAGTTTAAAGAATAAATTTATCCAAAAAGTTAATAAATTCCCTGAGTTTCTCAATGTATACGAAAATTACTATTAAGCAATAACCAAATACATATTTAAATTACCTTTAATTTTGCTTATCCTAAACTCATCATCTCTGTCTCAGTTTTTTTGGATATTCTTTTCTGTCTGCTAACAGCACTGTTTCAGTCGCTCGGAAATGGACAGTCATTCAGGAGTGTTAGTCATCAGCATCATCATCAGTATCGACATTCGCCAGAAAGCCTTGAAATATTTGTTGAGTGAGGACCCCTGGCCAAATGACAGGACACTTCTCAGTCGATACCCATCAGCCGCAGCCTCAGTTTCGGTTTCAATTTCGGTTTCGATTTCAACGCGATTGATTTCCCATGAATGCCCGTTCCCCCCCGCCACTTTCCCTGCTGCGATTATCGAAACGTTATTAGTTTGTCTGCTGCCTGTGACAGGTTACATTGAACTTGGGGATTTTCTCCGTTTTGGGTCTTCTCGGCATTCCATATTCTAAATTGTGTGGGGACCCTAAATCAGGAAAAAGAGTGACGAGCTTGCGTGAATTTATGGGCACAGATTCATGGGAGGCTCTTCGGATTTTGTGCAATTTTGTAATTGAGTTTCATGTGAGGCTCATATTGAAATTTTAATAAATCGATGACGCCAGGCGAGGGAGGGGTGTACATTTGGCCAGACTTCAAAGCTCGCAGTCGGAAATTAAAAGCTGAAAATTGATACTATTTCAGTTTTGTGCCTTTGTAATGGGTATTTAATTTTCCAAATGGTTTTATAACGCGTCAAAATACTGATGCTACAAATTGAATGGGATTTAACTAACATGTATTGAATTCTTCTATAGAAAGGAGGCTTGTATATATTTGTTAAATATTTCATGATATTTACATAGTTTAAAATAAAAACATAAACAAACGTAAACAATTTTAAGTCTTTTTATTTTTTTTTTAATTTTATTTCATAAATCTGTGTGAGGCAATGCCATATATATTTCCTTATATGCCTTTTAGCTCGTCGCAAAAGTTTCGAATTTATCTTGGCACTCGAGTGCAGTTCTCCTCAACCATTTGGCCCACTCAGGCACCCATTCATTCAGCCGAGTGAGTTCACTCAGTCAACTCGGTTATCACACACAGTGCGTAGTCACAACATTGAGGCGAAGTTTACTTAAGCATGAAGCTGGGAGTTGTGACAAAATGCGACTGAGAGCGTCTGGCAAATGCGAGGACTAAGGACTGAGGACTAGTTCCCGACCGTGGACTATGACAAACTGCTGCAGGATCCGCAACGGGTATTCCGAGGAGCAGCTGCAACGTGCCACAGTTGCACCAGTTGGAGTGATAAACGCACTGCACAATTGCTGCCGTCGAGATTTGCCAGCTGACAAAATGCTTCTGACATTTTTGCAAGTTAACAATAAAAATATTTCATATAATTTAACGCTGCTGCGATGGCATTTTATGGCAAATTATGGTCGGCTTCATTTTCAGTGTTGCGCTAAGTTTTGTCACACACTTTTTGCCAATAAGTCGAGCGGCAGCCGACGAACTTGAGGAATGTCCTTCCTTATTTATTGCTTTTAACATATTTGTTTGGCCCCAAGGCAATCTGTCTTTGTATGTGTATGTGGCGAAAGGCAAATTCAAATTTTAGTCTCAAATTTTGCGACTTTGTCCTTCATTTGGGTCGCCGACAAAGTTTTCGACGAAAACAAAAGACCCTTGACAAAGTGCAGCTATTCGGAACTGCTCGGGGTAACATTTTTGAAGGGCGGTCAATGAAAAGTTTATTGTGCGCCGAAAAGAAGTCATAGTTTGTGGGCTGAGCGGAAGCCTGTGTGGAGATTGTGTGTGGAAAGCCCCAAATAAATTGTTAATGCGCTTGGAAAGTGGCTGAAATTATGGTGAAAAGGGCGCATGTGAACGGAATATTATGTTTCCCTTTTCACAGTATATATGTATCCGGATATTTTGGGTCAATTTATTATATGGGATCAGCTCAATAATTTAGTGGATTTTTATGAAATGTGGGCTACAGTTTAAAGAAGTGGTTAATTTAACACTTATTGTTTTATAGATCGAAAATATTCAATCAAAATGTATTTTTTGGAGAACACACGTGTTATGTTGGAACACTGATTTACATAATTACATAAACAATTTGTTGAAATCAAAAATATAACAATGTTTCTTTGTTAAATCATTCGTTTGTGCCTTCATTGCCTGGTTCGGTGCTATCGAATCTCAGTGGGTTATCACCTCCAGCCAACTTGTCAGCATTTTCGAGAACAGTCGTTGACGGAATCCTGGCCTTGAGCTTCCTCTTTATCTGGGCCATAGCTGAATTGGCCAGACTCACTCGCTTCATGATTCGGGTCAGTCGCTCCTGGATGTTGCAAAACATCTGCTCCGAGAATTGGGCATCCTCCGAGGTATCCAGAGGCACCACGGCTGCATCGTCGGCGCTGTTGTTTTCACAGCTTCCAAGTTCTTTTAGTTCATCAGATACTTCTTCCGACATTTTTAGAAAGAATAAACTTATCAGGAAATTTGACTAGCTTTGCCGGAGCTATGAAATATAACTGTTGCAGGGGAACTTCGAATGGAGACAGTTAAGGTAATACCTTCTGACAATAATTTAAAGGCTACCTTTTTTTTTGAAAACTTATAAATAAATCAGGGACCGTAATTAATACTAACAAGAGAGAACGCTATAGTCGGGTTGGTGTCCCGACTATCTAATACCCGTCACTCAGCTAAAGGGAGTGCGAGGGAGATGGATATATACATTTTTTTTGATTGCGCATAACTATTTAATGAATGGTCCGATTTGAAAAATGTCTTCAACATTTCGATAGGTATAAATATACACAACAAAATTGCATTTATACTTGCGGAAATCTTTAAAGGTGTGGGCGCCAGACACTTTTTAAAATCGTTAATGGGCGATTGTGGGTGTTAGAGGGGGCTAAAATAAACTTGCGCTGCGTACGAAGCCCAAGAATATGTGTGGGAAATCTCAACCTTTTAGCTTTTGTACAATAGTTTCCGAAATCTCAGCGTTATCTTTATCCTATACAAATATGCAAAATCCGAGGTCTAATCATAATAGTTATACCCGTTACTCGTAGAGTAAAAGGGTATATTGTATTCGTGCAAAAGTATGTAACAGCTAGAAGGAAGCGTCTGCGACCCTATAAAGTATAGTATAGTATAAGTATATATTCTTGATCAGGATCACTAGCCGAGTTGATCTAGCCATGTCCGTCTTTCTGTCCGTCCGTCTGTCCGTCCGTCTGTCTGTCTGTCTGTATGAACGCTGAGATCTCGGAAACTACAAAAGCTAGAAAGTTGGGATTACTCACACATATTCTTTTTGTATTTTTTGAACGCAGTTTTGATTTTCTAATTATAAAATAAATTCCTGAATCTAAAGTTTTGTTAAGGGGATTTAAGACAATGCAAAGCCTCTCAAGAAATCATACCCCACTTGGCAAGTAATCAAGTGTGAAATGTGTCCAGCAGGGTCATAAAATCAGAAATCAATTAAAGCCATTTAAGAGTGAGGCAAAGGCGAAGGCAAAGGGATATGGATGTCGAGAGTTGCCAGGGCACAAGGCAAATAAATCTCGGAAACGACTCTGCCAAAGAGCGCACACTCTGGGTGGCAGGGATAAAAGTTGCCCCACAGCTGAATGAAGCGAACGAAATCAAAGTCTATAACTTAACGACTGCAATGAGAATGATGCTGATGACGATGTCGACGATGTGGAACGCCCTCAAGGTCCACCGCCCCATTCCGCCACCCACAACCCGCCGCCATTCGAGGAGAATCCCTACGCAGAAAAGCGAGACAAAAGCCGAAAAAGACGGAAATGCAGCATTCATTCTCTCGCCATTTTCCCCTTAGCAACCCCCGCCGTCCTCCCATCGCTCTTTCAGCGAGTTTTTCGCCTTCATGTGCTAAATATTTGCCAGCCATTTCTTTATTTTCCTCTGGCCTTTGTCGCCAAACTGGATTCCCATCTTGATACCCATCGCTCTGCCACATCGTAATAAAGCAATAAATCTGCTGAGGAACGGCTCCTCCTTTATAATAAATTCCGTTACGCATAAAAACACTTACAAATGAGTTTTTGTTCAATGGAATAAATGGCATGTCGCTCTATATACACACACACACTTCGTATATTCCCAACTGTAGCTATATCTATAGCTCCGAATCCGAATGCATGTTCATGACTGCACCCAGTCATACTCACACACGCTCTACTTTCTATATCTTCTGGGATTCGTTGAATCCACTATTGATAATGCCATTTGGCATTTGCCTTGTGGCTGGGCTTTGACTTTTGCAACGTCTTTGACTTTGTGGGTATTGAAAACTCGTTGCGCTGCTAAGTAGGCAACATTTTTCAGCTCGACCCTGTTTATTGCTATCTTTGGGCAGAGTTTAGTTGGGGATAAATTGAGTTTTGGGCATATAAAAGGGGGTAATAACCCAAAGATGGGCTTTAAAGGGAATTTTTTCTAGAGTCAGGCAAAACGAGTGCAGAATGATTTGATTTAATGCTTTTAAATGGTCATAATGTAAGGAAATAATATCAGATTTATTATCAAAAAGTGTCTAATAACCAATAAATAAATGAATTTGTAAATTAATACGAAACGATTTTTATTTTTTCAAATTTGACTGCATGTAAACATAATTTATAGTAATTTTGTTTTTAAATGTGCTACGAACCTCGGTTTCTTAAGATACGTTTCATCGACATTTCTTACATTAATTATTAAAACTAACACCTTGTGATCCATCTGAATTATTTGTGTTGCACCAGTGGCGGATCTAGGATTTTGTTGTGGGGGGTGATATCAGAACAATATTTTTGTTGCATACTTTTTGAATACCGAAATCCCTTTCATTTTTCATCCGAGTGGGGGTGATATATCACCCATTTCACCCCCCGTGGATCCGCGCATGTGTTGCACATCCTGCCGGAAAATAACCCTCTTTAATCCCGCTTTCATTTCTAATGCCAAGCGGACTCCCGTTGTTAGCTAATCTGCTGTCCAAATCACTTGGCAACATGTTGCACACCCAACTAATTGATGATATAATTGAATGTTCCGAGACCATTTGCCAGTTCGTTATGTTCCTGTTTCGGCTCCACAACCCACATCCCATATCACGAACAACATCTGTCAGACCCATCACAATAAATAACCATATAGTTATAGTTGAGTTTCCTGCATTAAAATGCCATCATGCTGGAGATTAATGTGAAAAGGTCACGCCCAGCTCCTCGGGAGGTGAAAGCCATTCACTTCAGCGAGACATTGACATTTGCTGCTGGCTTTTCCTTTCCATTCCTTTCTTTTGTTTTTGTTGCTCTGGCTCTGCTGTTTCACTTTTGTGTGTTGTTGCTGCCGCAGGACGCGCCAGATGAGACACGTGACAATGTCAGGGCAAACATAAATGCCGTGTGTCAACATGCAGGTCGCAAAAAGAACTAAAGTGAAAATGTCTTTTTATCAACTTTCGGAAGAGGGCCTGACAAGTGCACGGAGAAAAATTTCGAGAATTGGTCATTAACGTGTTAATTTTTCGTTAAGTACTGTCAGTGATAATAAAATATTATTATTCATATCTTTTTGTATAAATTGAGTTTAAAAGTCAAAAATATCGGAGCCGTATCTAAAGATTACTAGACTATTCGATCAATTCACTTTTGTTAAACTGAACATAATTGGACTTAAAGCATTTCAAGTTGTTCAGAGTGT
This sequence comes from Drosophila lutescens, assembly GCA_037075285.1. Classification (NCBI taxonomy): domain Eukaryota; kingdom Metazoa; phylum Arthropoda; class Insecta; order Diptera; family Drosophilidae; genus Drosophila; species Drosophila lutescens. Next base: position 354,276 of record JBAMCF010000013.1, on the reverse strand, counting down.
TTCACCAAATAAATTCAGAAAATATTTCATCAAAATTATTCGCTATAAGATTAATATTATTTTACTAGTGAAAGCAAAAATTACTGTCGCCGAACTGAAATGAATACACTTTCTTTCAGTGCTTTCTATCCTTTTTGGCTTTTCGGGACTTTGTTATTGTAGTTTTTACATTTGTCTTAATTAGGGGGGTGGCGGCCTGAGAAATAGAAGCCACTTGAAGAAATGTGCTTGAAGGGCCATCAGCTGCCGCTGGCACTTGGCACTGCCTTGTCTGACTTTCTCCGGGCTTTCTCTCCTCGGCATTTCTCCGCCCTGCTGGGGCACACGTGTGCGACCTAATGGCAACACTTTCGCATCCTGCGAGTCCTCCTCGTATGCCGCTCATGTCTGTCTGTAATTTATATGGCTGCTTGAGTGCCACAGCATTTCCTCTTCCCCCGCCTTCCGTCCTCCACCATTTTTGCCTAGCAAGATTTGTTATTACGTTGAATTAAACTTGAAAAATGTGTTAATGGGCTCGTTCTGTTCTGTTCACACCAACTGCGGCTCCGGCCAGGCAACTTAATTAAATTCCACAATGATTTTGTTATTTCGCCATGTAGCAACAAGGCATCTTCTTGCCTAACTACAATTACCAAAGATGCCAGAACGCAGCGCACCACATGGCGTATGTGTGATATTTCTGGGCTTCGCTTTTTCCTTGAACGCCGCAACTTCATACTTTCTGTTTTTCCTGCTATCCCGTTTAATTTGTTAGCCCTAATGAGCTGTGAAAAGTGTTTTGTGCGAAAATTGGTAAATTGTGGCAGTTGGAGTAAACTGTGTGAGAAAAACACAATGATCAAGAAATAAGTTTGAGGTCATGGGTTGCGAAGGGAATTAAATTATTACAATATTAAATGAATGAAGTGCAATTAAGAAAGTTCCAATAAAAGATTTTATTTTTTCGACGTTCTTCTTAAATCAAAGACTTAAAGCCAGAACAACAAAAATAAAAAATAATTATTTTCCCTTCGAACGAATAAATTTTCTTAAACTGTTTCCAATTAGCATTCACAAGGACCCATTGCAACTCAAAAGCCCGTCTCCCAAAAATATTTTCTTGTATTTATCATTTCTTTCATATTGAAATTTATTCGAGTTTTAACTTTTAACTGTGTCGACATGGAAATGGTTTTACTGGTAATTAAAAATAAAACCTGCAGATTTATGTAGAACGGAAGCCCAGGGGAAAAAAATACGAAATAAAGCCAAGAGAAAATTTTCCAGTGACCAAAGTGGACAATGACATACAGAACCCATGGAAGACTCAGTTTCAGCAGGGTGACTTGTTGCCGGAAAAGCTTTAAGCTGTAAGCCGAGTTAACTTTAATCATATGGCAATTAACAGAGAGCGTCAACGGGATGAAATCGAAGAAGGATACAAAGGGGAAATGCGGATCCTTCATTGCAGGGGAATATTTTTGGCTTTAAGATTTCATCTCGTCAGCTTATTGTTTTAACCTTGGGCCAAGGCACTTGTTCCAGTTAACCACTCACGAAGCATCAGAGCAAAAGCTGATTACCGCAAAAGGAAGCGTGTCCCTTGGCTTATTGCATTTTTCAAGTGTGGCCAAGTGCCACTTTTATTTATTGCACAAGCCAAGGACAAGCCGCCGTTCAATGATGAATATCCTCGTGGTTTAAAGTATTTCGCAAACAGTATTTTACACATATTAAAAAGTTGGCAATTCTCCCGCCCCGGGGTAGCCGAAATTTCCCAAACCCAATTGCACATGGGAAAAATGCGCCCAATTTGCATTTGAATTTGGTGTTCCCATTCGCCGGTGTAGTTGTAAGCGTATTTGTATTTGTGTTGCTGAAAACTTTCCTAAAAGATGATAAAAGGGTGTGGTCCCAGCCGGGATGATCATCGTGATGATGATGCAGAAACGTGCGTTTGTGTAAATGAGCGGCAAAAAATGTGGGTTTTTGTCAGCCTTTTTCTGTTGGGTTTTGCGTAGTTTTCCCATTTTTTCGAGTGCGGCCAAGTTTTTCTTTTGTTTGTTTGTGAAGTCTAACATCAACACATGGTAATTTTTTTCCGGACCTGTTTGTTTTTCCTGTTGAACGTCATTGAATAGAAAAGAGCCGAAAAGGAGTGTTCCGGAAATGCTGATACAATTTCAGATTGTTTACCTAGCCGTCTTCCTGCCACTCTCCTTCTGGGCTGAGAAATTGGTTTCGTTTGTTTAATGGAAACTTCAGTCTCTGTCTCGGAAACCTTTTCCTTTTAACCATATCTTTGTCATCATTTAACGGAGGTAAGCCCTGGATTATAGTAATTTGTTCTTTGAGAGCTCTCACTCTGTATCCCTAATTTGCTGTAATTCACTTTCCATTTCCACACCGCCGCTCACGAGACTCAGGCATTTAAATTAAATTGAAAGTTTTCCGTCGACAGCCGAGTCCTTGTCAGAAGATTTATCATCATAGTCCTGTGGAAAACTTTCATTAAGAAAATAAGAAGGAAACAAAGGGTCTGCTTCCCCCTGAACCCAAACTTCATAGTTCTCCAGGCGAGGCACGCACTTCCAGCTGCCCAAAACTTGTGAGCTTTTATCCTTTTTCGGCTTTTTGTCTGTCCGTGTGAACTTTAACTTATATATATGTGCTTTTTTTCTGGTGAGCAGGATGACACTTTATCATGTCTCTGCCGGTGACCGGGGTGGCGAAAATCGGGGCCCAGCTTGCCCGGAGCGCACAAATTGAAATGTGCCAGTGTCAGTCAGAGTAAATGAGGCAAAACGCAGCCGCAGACCCAGCGGGAAGTAATTGTGTGGCCCAAAGCCCGAAGCCCACAAACCGAAAGTCCCTGCCCCGTAACTCACGGCCTATTAGGTCGAACCAGTCTGTAAAAAAAATCACGAGTTTCAACTTTTCCTTTTGGGTTCCATTTTTTCGGCAGTGTTGTATTTGACTTTTGTTTGTCTGAGCTTGACAAATATTTAGCCAAAGTGATTTTTGACAGCATCATAATAAAGGCTGCCCCAGCGCCTAAGGAATACTTCACGCTTCGTTTGAGCGTAATTTGCGATTGACCCGGCAGCAAGGCCCATGCGGCGTATGCGCAATTTGGTAGCAAAACAAGCCAAAGTGCCGGCAATCGAATTGGAATTGCGGAAAAATTCGGGTAATGCTATAGCGTCAAAATAATTGCCTACGCTTTGAGGATTACGAGGCTGGAGTCAGTGAATTTACTCATTTTTACTATGTCAAATTGAGCAGACTTAAGGGGGGATTACACCTATAGATTAATAAATATGTTCTTATCCTTTAAAATAAGGTTTTTCCCATCCGTAATAAAACGCAAAACAGATAGCAAAATAAAAGTCACACAATAAATTTGGACTTGCATTTCTGAACTCACTAGTTGCGATACACTAAAATTTTGGTATTCCAATTACTTTCAACTTAGTTGTGTAGTGTTGAGTTGTGTAATGTGTATGGTATTAGTCTAGGGTAATGTGTATGGTACAGGCAAAATTAGGGCTTTGGTTTTTAAAAATTAACGTAGTCTAGCGTGATATGTAGGCAAATTAGCTAAATTAGGACTTTGCTTTTAAAAGTTAACGTAGTCTAGCGTAATATGTAGGCAAATTAGCTAAATTAGGACTTTGCTTTTAAAAATTAACGTAGTCTAGCTCCCGTTTGAGGCGCAGAGTGAGCCTCAGTTTCTTCAGCTCGCTGTCGTATTTCGCCTGACAACGATCCACATCGACGGGATGGGGCAGTGGTAAGCGCAGGCGGTACAAACAGGTCCCCAGATCCACTTCCGTTTCCTGCAAGCTGAGCGACATCTTGTCGGCAGCCATTTCCTCATCCGGCAGAGAAATCTCCAGAATCAGATCTTCACAGCTGGCCGAAGATCCAGTGCGATTGCCCATCTATAAAGGAAATAGAATTAGTAATCTGAATGGGTATTTGTTAAGCGTCGCTCATTCCACCTGCAGGAACACATCTTCGGTGCCCACAGCCTGACGATAGGTCATTGTGTACTCTGGACTCTTTCGGGTCTCGAGTATATCGTTATCCTCTCGCTCCTGCTGCTCCTGCCATTGCTCCAGACTCTCTGGCTGCTTCTTCTCCTCCTCCACCAGGGGAGTCGCCAGGGGATTGGGCTTTTTCTTGCTCTTAGTTTTGCCGGTAGAATCGGCTGCCTTGGTACGGCCAATTCCACCGGGATCTAGATAAGAAAATGGAAAATAAATATATTTATAGAAATTAAGAACGCAAAGCTATAACCAATTGAGTTTACTCATGGTTATACATTATTTAAAACATGGTTATATAACTTTTACGAGAAAAGGCTTTCATAAACTTTACTGAACATAATATTTTCTACCATACTCACTCAGCTTGTGGACCACCATGGACTCGTCCTCATCTTCGCTACTGCTGTAATCGATGCCGCCTCTCCGCTGACTGGGGTTTAGAAGGTCCTGCAGCATTTTCAGCTGCTCAGGATGATCGAAGATCGACATTTTTGCAGGGCGGGTTCAAGGCACTGAATTATTTATTACAAGATATATCACTTTTTACAAATTTTTTAAAACACTTTATAAAATACTTTCAAACTTTAGCTGAGGTTGTTCACTGCTCAGTTGCTTTCGACCGAATGAGGAAAATCGTTAACTTCGTTTGTTACATAAGCTTGACAACCATTTCTCAGGCTTCCATGTTGATTTACTAATGATTTTTTTGGCCTACTCACTCAAAGAAAATGGGAGTTACTCAGCAAGAAGGTAGTGGGACTCAGGAGAGTTTAATGCGAATATTTTTTTTATTTTGCCAGTGTACTAGCCTTTGAGACTGTTTATTTAGTTGCCTGGGCAACGTGATTTTAAATCTCCTGGCAACGTGGAAAATTCTAGAGCTTGTTCTTTTCCTAACAGTATCCACGAAGGGTTGAAGGCTCACCGTCCCCAGTTACCCTATTCAAGAACAGTTTCCCGCCGATGGCGACATTTCATTTTCAACTGGTTGGAAAACTATGGGACCCACTTTAGGCATTTCAATTAAAAACTTGGGCGGCCCATTTAGTGGCAAACTTTTTGCCGGAGAACCAACTGTGCTCGAACAAAAATATTTCACTTGTCAAAAACAATTGTTTTGTGAATTATAAATTGTGTAATTATTGTTCCAGGCTTGACCTTCCCTTCTTCTGGTCATGGCCAGTACAAATTATGAACAGCGAAACAGAACAGAAATTTGCATTTTTCACGCGCCCTTCGAGTGGCGAAGGGAAACGCTAATTTGACTTTCAGGCGAAATCAGAAAAGTGGGGTGGGAAAGGGGAGGGAAGGTCGACACGAAAACGTGGCCGAGTTAACAACACGATTCTGGCCAAGAGCTCCGGCTCTGTTACAATGGCCACGACCGCAGCGGGGTCCCCAGTTTGGCATTCGACAAAAAGGATTTTCGCCTGTGGGCTCCTCCTGTTCCGGCTACGTGTTTAATTTGTTTAACACGAGCTGTCGGCGAAAGTGTCCTCATTCTAAAGGGATTTCGCTTCTTGTTCTGGTTCAATGGCAACCACTTGACAGTTCTGACCGGGCTTAAACCGACCACGGTCCACGGACCATGGCTTTGTCATTTGCAGCTTGGGTTAACGTGGCACTAACCCAGCTTAAAATCTCTTTGGCTCACAGGGATCGCAGGGATGAAAGGAGTCGCCGAATAAAGGAAGCGCAATATATTCCGATCGCTATTTAAACACAGTTGGAGTAGTTTGTGGATAAAAGCGTTTAAGTGGAATATAACGCCAGAAATTTTGTATACTAAATATACTTTTATATTTTTTTATATTTTTATATTTTTATACCCGTTACTCGTAGAGTAAAAGGGTATATTGTATTCGTGCAAAAGTATGTAACAGGGAGAAGGAAGCGTTTCCGACCCCATAAAGTATATATATTCTTGATCAGGATCACTAGCCGAGTCGATCTAGCCATGTCCGTCTGTCCGTCTGTCTGTCCGTCTGTCTGTCTGTCCGTCTGTCCGTCTGTCCGTCTGTCCGTCTGTCTGTCTGTATGAACGCTGAGATCTCGGAAACTATAAAAGCTAGAAGGTTGAGATTTCACACACATATTCTTGGGCTTCCTACGCAGCGCAAGTTTGTTTCATCGAGGTGCCACGCCCCCCTAACGCCCACAATCGCCATAAACGATTTTCAAATGTGTCTGGAGGCCACATCTTTTAAGATTTTAAAAATATATAAACGCCATTTTATAGTGTTTATTAATACCTATCGAAATGTAGAAGACATTTTTCAAATCGGACCATTCATTAAAAAGTTATACGCAATCAAAATTGTTTATATATCTATCTCCCTCGCACTCCCTTTAGCCCCAATAGATAGTCGGGACACCAACCCGAGTACAGCGTTCGCACTCCCTTTAGCTGAGTGACGGGTATTAGATAGTCGGGACACCAACCCGACTATAGCGTTCTCTCTTGTTATTTTTGAAGCTGTTGCTGTTTTTTTGATAAAAGTTATGAATGTCGCTCCTTTTAGTTGCCATTCCATTTGTAATAAATCTTTATTTTTATAATTTCTGAAAATATTTTTTAAGATAGTCCTTATTTAAATCCCACTCCGATAGGGCCACTTTCATTCATCTGCGAAACAAAAAGCCACTGAAATCTGTTTCCCCGAAAGCAACGCAAACATCACGTAACTGAACTTTCACCTTGGGCTCGCATTGCAATCCAACTATCACTGTCAACACAGAGCGGGTATTGGTTCGCATTGGAATGCAGCCCAGGATAGGATATATGCCCCGATCCCCCAGCTGACGTCACGCATCCAGACAATGAACATGAATCCATGGTGTAATTGTATTTCGCTTGTCGCACACATTTCAATGAACTGCAGATGGGAGGAAAAAAGACCCCAGAACCCCAAAAAAGGCCACGCAAATTTGTGTTGACTGAATACACAAGAACGTCTGTCCCCAGAAAAAAAACCCTCTGAGCCCTCCCAAAAATCCCCCTTTATAGCCCCTAAGCCCAAGGCCATTGCCAAATAGATTTTTGTTTCAGTCGCATATGGGGTATGGAGAAGCAGCGAAAACGGGAAAAGAGGGACAGCAGCTGCACCGAGGGTAAAAGTGAAAGCGTTTTCCGCATTGTGTTGGCAGCTGGGACGTGTCCTTCGCCCCTTCCACCCATTCCGCCCCCGAAGAAATGTGATTTGTGTTCGGCGCCTCCCATCTCCCATCTTGTCTGCTGTTTTTCAGCCAGATATTATTATTTTTCGGTTGTAACATAAAATGTAATTAAGAAGGCATTAAGTAGCGTGCATAAATCATTGAGCCACATGTGTGGATGTGGACCCCACCTGGCTGGGACTGGGACAAATGGGGAGTTGGTTTGAGTTATGTAAGAGTTGGCCAGCCGGGAGGAGAAAGTTGGGGCCAAGTTCCCGTCATAGATCTGGGTCTACAGATTGCATTCGCTTTTTTTTTTCTCCAGGCGACATACTGGCGCACAATTTTTTGGCCATTTATTTATATATTTTTTCCTCGTTTTATTTTGGTGAGCATAGCTGAAAAATGCTTGGCAGAGCACTGGGAAAAATATTTCTATATTTTCTATATAATAGAAAATATTATGAAAAACAAATAAATGTATCTCAGAAAAAAGGCTATGGATTGTCATCCATAGATTTTAAGAAAATCAAAATTGATATTTAGAAAACATATTTTTGCTGTGTATGTTTAAAACAAAAATGCCTAGCTGAATATTTCGTAGCAAAAAAAGAACATGGCCACGAAAGCCAAAATGGAAACCAGGATGAACAGGATGTGCAGTCAAGCGAGTCAGGAGCAGCATAAAAATAAAACTAACATCGCAAAATCTCCCGTCTCCCTCTGGCACACACACACGGCACACAGGGCGGCTGAGCAATGCCAACAAATAAGCAAACAAAACATAAGCCAAAAGGGCGCGCAACTTTAAGCGGCTGCGGCTTTAAAGTCCACTGGACCACGAAATGGTCAGAACAAAATAAATAGGAAATCCTTGAAGGACGCAGCACAAAAACGTTAAGCCGAAATCTTCGCCAGACTAAAACTGGACCAGCAACCGGATTGAAGTCGCTTAGAGTCAGATGCTGAGATTTGAGTGGAATGGAAAGCGTGGCGCAAAAATGACTCATGAGAGCAGTGAGCGGAAAATGGAAAAGCAGATTGGGAGTACGAGGAAGAGAGAGCAGCAGCTTTTTGCCGGTTGTTTGTAAACAAAGCGAAGTGAAAGCTTTCCCGTCAGCTGTTCGAGGGAGAGAAAAGCACAGTGGAACGGGTTTAAAAAGTTAAAATGTAAAATTTATCAATAAAAATTTTATAAATTCCAGCAGACTTTCGATTTTATTTCAATAATTTACATATATATATTTTTTAATGGTTAAACTTTTTTAAAAAGATAATCAAAAGTTCATATTGATAATACAAATCGTATTGGCTTTACCCAAAATTGAATGCATTCAGTAAAAAAATACAATGATATTTATTTAAATCGTGCTTTCTATTGGAGAACAGCTTAAGAACGATTTAACGAAACTGATAAAAATAAATATTTACATAAGAGTTGTTCAAGTACTAATTGAATTACATTTTGTGAAATAATTCGCCAATAAATATAATCGTTATACTATGTTTTGTTAATTAATCTGACTTACTGTAAACGAAAGTGAAAACACATACCTTAGAAACAGAGCGTAGCGTCCAGTAACCCCATTATAAAATGACTCCTCATTAGGTAGTTATCAAATAGCTCCCATTACAGCTTGCCCACGACCACACCCAACACATTAATGCAATTATCTAATAAACCAATGGAATTAGATTTAATTTAATGCAAATGAGCCGCGTCAGCGAACGAAAACGAAACTGAAAACGGAATGTCTATAATTTTCCACGCGACAGTTCGTGCTGAGAGTGAACCAATTTCGGAAACCAATTAAAGTCTGATAAAGCCGCGCACGTAACTGTAGTATTGAAGACCTGATCGGAATATCAAAAATCAGCTGACAGCGATATCGAAATGAAAAGCAGTTAATGTAAGCTTTCTATTAAAGCTGTTCAAAAATGATAATAGGCAACTTCCGAACTTTAAAACAAACGCGTGGTCTTATCGAGGCATTTAAATATTATATATTATAATTAACTTTTTTTTTAAGAAATTCAGATGGGCGAGAAAAAAATTAAAATCATTTTTACTTCTCACTTTTTACACTTCAATTTTACATTCCGATAGAAAAAAAAAAATTATTCAGATTTGAATTGAATGGTTATGAATAATACATATTGTTCAATATGTTCAATTAGTAAAGATCGCAATGCAATTGCCACCTTTTTTAAACATTTAAGATTGAAAATCAAAAAAGTTAAAAAAAATCCCGATTAAAATGTTTAAAAATGATTCTAGACCTCTTAAGACTAATACTAATACCATAATTTTTGTTATAAAATATTTTTTCTGACATTATAATGTAATTTCAAGTTTAAATGACCACTAACCTTTTTTCTGGCTGCCCGGCGTCGCTGGTCCGAAGTTTTCCTCTGCCATTTGCGACGTTCCGCCTCGTTTGCGAACAGATCCTCCACACTGCTGCTGCTGCTGGGCTCCTCTTCCTGGCCTGAACTCTCGCTGGAACTGGATGCATTGGCACCCACCCTTCCGGATTCCGCATCCCTTTGCCTTAGTTTCCGATAGTTCCCAGAGTCCCCAGAGGAGTTGCTCAGGAACCGTTCTCGGAATGATTTAAAGATGCCAGAGCTTATGGTGCCAATGCTGCCACGTCCATGGACTCCGGCCGTGGAGGCACTTCGTCCGGCATAGCTGCTCCTCCGCTTGGCTCTGGGGTTTCGGGTGGACGGGGGCTCCGCCGTAGAGTTGAGGTTCTGTAGAGCTGCATTCATATCTAGCCAGCCGGCGGCACTCATCTTGCTTGGCTACTCCCAATAATGTCTGCTAATCTCTGTGATGCAATGATTGTCGTCACGGATTCAAAGCTCTGGCTCGCATGTCAGGGAATCGCTTTCTGGTCCCCTGGGTTTCTAACCTTTCGCCCCTCTCGTGGTGTCTCAGTTGGCTTCCCTCCAATTAACAATTACGAGTGTCTGCTGCCCGAAAAGAAAGCAATTTAAAAATTGAAATATTAGAAGAGGCGAAATTTGCATGATTTCAATTAATAAGGAACCCCATTGAATTTGCCCATCATATGAAGAGATTACTTTTCTTTTTCTTCGGCACGGATTGTTGAGCTTTGCATAAGAGCGTAATTGTTAGTGAATGATTGTCTAATGTGCATATGGAAATCGAGAAAATTGCACTTGGAATGGATGAAGAACATGGCAGGAAGTTAAAGGGAGTGCCTGGACGGGTTGTTAAACTGGAATTCAAAGAGAATTGCATGGATATTTTAATGGAATTAGCGGCAATTTAAAATAATATAGAAACCAAAAACTGAAATTAATCTGTATTTATTAACTATGTAGGGATTCGTGTATTTTCGTATCAATTATACGCCAGTCAACTATGAAACCAGCATTTATGCATCTTTTCCACCTCACATAGCTGAAAATGCATTATCCATTTTGCCTGTGACATTCATTTTGCCATCTGTCCACTGACATTAATCGATTTAATGACAATTAAACGATTCATATTTCAAAAGGAATGTCGGCGTGCAGTCGATACATTACCGAATCACACAATGAAATAATTTGATGGGCGACATTTTTAATGAATTTCCATTTAACTTAATTGGGTCAACTGCGGTAGTCGAGTTCAGTTGAAACACATTTGAAGTAATTTAAATTAAACTTTAGTCATTGGGCGAGTGCAAAAACTGAAATTACCCGATTTGCTTTTTTTTTTGTAAAATCATGCAGCGGCAAATGAACATGAAAATGCGAAAATAAAGTTGGATTTTCTCTCTCTTTCCCCGGGGCAAGTGAAAAGGCGTCGGAAAAGATGAAAGGGTGCGAGTGATGAAAAACTAAAATGAAATACCACGAGTCGCAGTGTCAGTGTGTGTGTGGGCCCTTAGTTGCATATTATTGCGATCAGAAATATATAATTTAAATCTCTCTTTCGCCCACTTAATTTTTAAAGCTCGTATTTGCCGATCTTAAAGGATGTTTGTGTTGGCCGTGGGGAGTGAACCCTTGTTGCCACTTCCACTTTGTAAGTGCTTGCGAGCCATTAGAAAATATTTGCCAGTATTGCACTGAAAATAATTTCCTGATCCATTACTTATGTTAATAATAACCTAAACATAAGCATCTTGGAAGTTGTTATTGGTTAACTAGTATATTTGTATATGGACTTTAAAGCTAATAAAAGAGACAAATAAACATGAATTTATATGGACCTTTGATGTAACCATTATTACTTTATTAGGGCTTTAAGTGATTAAACCGGTTATTTACTGTAAACGACCAAATCAATTCCCCATTGATTGAAATTTTCACGGTGTATTGACGATGCGAGCATAATAAACAAACGTTAAACAGACGATGTCGGCGACAGCAGGAAGAGGAAGAACCAAGAACTCCCAGCGCACACACTCCAACCAAAAAAAAAGAGAAAAGAAACAAAAACTTAGCCAAAGCAAACTGTCACATTAGCATATTGAGAACCCTGGTTGGCCAACAAAAATGCGTCTGCTCTCTGCGTTCTGTCTTGGCCAACTCTCTACACTGCTAAAAACAAATGCAATCCAACAAAGATCATACAAATTTATTTAAATTTTTAGTTTCTACTCCATAAACATTATATAAATTCTTCGCACTTAAAATTTAAAAACTTAAGTCTTAAGTTCAAAATAAATACACAATAATATATTTTATTCTTTCTAAATAACTATTTTTTTCAGCTCTGATGGGATTTTATTACACCTTTTTTCTAGTAATTTCCAAAGAATTAAAAACAAAGATTTCAAACATATAGTATTAAGATAATATCTTCTTCATCTCTTCATTCTAAGATATATTTTATTTTGTATTACTTTTCTCTATGTGGACTCTACCTCTGGCGGCCCTCTGCGTTCTGCTCTGCCGGCGTCGCTGTCAACGCACGCTGCGCTGCGCATGCGCAACTTTCTTTGCCCCACCGGCGCCAGCTGCGACGTCGACTGCGCTGCTTTGGGGGCCTTGGTAAAATGGCTTAGTCGCTCTTCTGCGCCAGCGCCTCGTATCAGTCGACTTGCAGACTTTCGCGTGCGCGGTGGTGCGAACTAACCAAACAGCATACAGTAATAATAATATAGCGGCCATATAGCAAAGAGCAAACAAACAAATCGAGAAATTCGCTGGGATTAGGGCGCGACTTGTTGACAGTTTGCAGTCATGTGAAATGGTTCAATTAGTGCAACAACAATAAGACAGAAAGAAACCGTGTTTGATTTACATAATTAACAAGTGGTGTGCGAGCGGTGGAGGAGATTTCGAAAAATTCCCCGCCATAGAACAAGCAGAACGAGAATCGAAATATATTCCGATAACGGCACAGCGCAGATCGTCCGGACCGCTACGATACGACGACCAAAAGGCTCATTAAGTTTACATGCATTGAATTGCATAACCAGCGGGCAGCAGAAGAAGAAGATGATGATGCTCCACTTACGTCACTGGCCACTCGTGCTGGCCGTTGCTTCCTGCCTGCTTCTCACAGCAGCACCGTCGACGACAACAGCAGCAACACCAGCAACACCAGCAACGCCAGCGACACCAACAGCAACATCATCTTTATCCTCCATTCCGGGCAAATATCAAGCCTTGGGTGCAGCCCACCATCAGGCAAAGAAGCTGAAAATCGGAGCCGTCAACGCTTCCTCCTCGGATGCCAATGCCAATGTCCATAAACCTGTATTCCGGCAAAATCCGATCAAGAATTGGTTCGGTGCCTTCAATCGCAATAATTCGCCGGCAGCTCAGAACCAAACATCGCCGACATGTTCCTGCAGGTGAGTTGGTCCCCCGAGACACACAGATACAGATACAGATACAAAAGTTTCGAAGATGCAACACGCACGCTGAGATACAAAAGCTGTCATGGCCATGATGACAACTTCCAGTTAGACGGCCGAAGAAGTGATAAACAACTCTGGCCTTGTCATTGTCACGGCACCCAGATGGCACAAACAGTTAGAGTTACAGGTGGATTTTAGTGCCTGCGAGGAGGTCACGCAATCGGAGATATTTGTGTTCTTGACCACGCTCCTTTGAGACCGAAGTCAAGAAAGATCTAGGAAAAGGAAAAGAATAGAAAATGTTATCTTTCCGAAATAAAAACTTCTTTAAAGCTAAAACCAAAGGTCAGAGTGACTTTACAAATAGGAAAGTTGTGCATAACAATCTTTCAGATTTAAGTCAAAAGGGGTTCTTTATATTTAATTTCGTAACGGAACCCATTTGCTCACTATTAACAGAAAGCAGAAGGCTGCATTCCTTTAAATCAGCAGAGGGAACGCCTTAAACATTTTTTTAGCACATACCTCGTATCCCAAAAGATTACTTTGCCCATTTGTTAGCCGTTTCGAAAAGCCAATTCCCGGCATGACCTCAAAGTCAGGTTCTCTCTGAAGAATTGCATTCGGAATGCATTCTTGTGTGGCCATTAAACAAATTGCATTACCAATTGGGAATTCAACTTTGGCTTTTGGCATATGGAAACACCCAAGGGTATTTATAGAGTCGGCAGTAAAATTGAATGGAACAAAAGGAAACTGATTCTGAAGGGAGTTGAGAAGGATCTCGATAGGCTAAAAATAGGATTTGTCTAGAAAAGGGAAACTTAAAGGATATTTGCTGCTTCAAGTTCGTTCTTCATTGAATTCCCCTAAATCTACATTTCTTAGAATCTCTAAAAGCCATAAATCCACTTGGAATCGATAGCCGCAACCGTTCTTCTATTTGTTAATGAAGGCCTAAACCCGTTTTATTTCTATATATAATTTTTACTTTTTGTTTTTTTTGCATTTGAAAGAAGAAAGAAACTGATTTGCATACGATTTGATAACAGTCTGCGTTTGTATTAAAGAACGTGTGTGTTTGTACACCCAGCAGATACAGATGAGTATGGCAGATACTGTATAAGGCGTACGTTGTTCAATGCGTCATGTCATATGGTATTAATGTCTGCGAGGGCGGCAGGGGAATGCCGTTGTCGTTCTCTTCGGCTTTTGGCCGGCTTGGCCTGTCTTGGCCGTCTCCTAAGTGGGTCGACTTCTTTGTTTCGGGACGCCTCTCGACCAGGCCGGCCACCATTTTGGGGCAATGACACGATTAAACACACACAAAATCTGAATCCCAAATACTTGTTGCGGCCGGATCGATTGATTGTGTGGCCAAAATAAATAAAATAAGAGAAAAAACAGAAAAAAAAGAGAGATAACTTGTTACGCTTCCTTTCTGACTTGGTGGAAGATTTTTATTTTGGCTGCATACGGCGTTCTGTTGTTGTCCAGGTAATTAAAAACCTGTTTAATGTAACGCGTTGTGTGTCGTGCCTCTGCAGATGGCAACCATAAAATCTGCAAAAATCGCTCATTTATTTTATGTCCGTCCATAAAGCACTTTGACACTTTCTTTATGGCGGGGTTGCTGAACTCTGAACTTGCCGATCGGGAGAGATCGCGATCGCCGACACCCTTGACCCAATCCATTTTTCTCTTCTCGTGAAAGGCCTAATCGTCGTAGATGTTGTTCAATTTAGCCTTACTAATGAGGTGGCTTAAAGTATTGAACTCTGATTAATTTATCACATTTAATATAACGACATTTTGAAAGTATTGCTTCTAATAAAAAATACTTCTTGATTTGTTAATAAGAAATTTCTAATAAAATAGCAACCAACAAAAAATGTAAAAATAAAAGTGTTCACTTATCAAATCTTCACCATTATTCAAAAAATCTTCAACTGAGTTCTTATTTTCATTTTTTTTAAATGACAAATTGGGATAAAATGTTATACCTAAAATTAACAATTAAAAAGCTTAACGACTTTCCTTTTTAGCGTTCTCAACTGTTACATTAAAATCTACATTTCATAACATAATATTTATTTTACATATATTTAACTGATTATTGATTTTCCTTCCATTTTCCACAGATGCGGAGAGCGCAATGACGAGTCGAGAATTGTAGGCGGAACAACGACAGGCGTCAGCGAATATCCATGGATGGCTCGGCTGAGCTACTTCAACAGGTTCTACTGTGGCGGGACCCTGATCAACGATCGCTACGTGCTGACGGCGGCACACTGCGTCAAGGGTTTCATGTGGTTCATGATCAAGGTGACCTTCGGGGAGCACGACCGTTGCAATGACAAGGAGCGCCCGGAAACCCGCTTTGTGCTCCGCGCCTTTAGCCAGAAGTTCAGCTTCTCCAACTTCGACAATGATATAGCCCTGCTCCGTCTGAATGATCGGGTGCCCATCACCAGTTTCATCCGACCAATCTGCCTTCCCCGCGTTGAGCAGCGTCAGGATTTATTTGTCGGCACGAAGGCCATAGCCACCGGCTGGGGAACCCTCAAGGAGGATGGAAAACCCTCGTGTCTGCTCCAGGAGGTCGAGGTTCCCGTTCTCGACAACGACGAGTGTGTGGCCCAGACGAACTACACCCAGAAAATGATCACCAAGAATATGATGTGCTCGGGTTATCCGGGAGTGGGGGGGCGTGACAGCTGTCAGGGCGACTCCGGCGGACCGCTGGTGCGCCTCCGGCCAGATGACAAGCGCTTCGAACAGATTGGAATCGTATCCTGGGGCAATGGTTGTGCCAGACCCAATTATCCCGGGGTCTACACCCGGGTCACCAAATATCTGGACTGGATTGTGGAGAACTCGCGGGACGGCTGCTTCTGCGACGAGGATTACTAGTAAAGTAGAGAGGGTGCTCGAAGCGATGGACAATTCTTCGCCTTAGTTATAATGATTCCCTTAGTAGTTTAGCTCATATTTTGTACTTTTATACTAAAACAACTGAATAAAGTTAAACAATGCAGTAGGTTAGACATCCCAAAAAACGCGCCATTTTATTTATGGGGATTTCTACGTATTGACAATGTGCATTTATTTTTAATAAATGCGGTAAAATATTTCTTTAGTTAAGAGTAAAAAGTTAATAATTTTGGTTAGATTGAATACCAGCCCTAAGCTGTATTATACATTAAAGTCATGCAACTGTTCGAGCTATTATCATAGATATTTTATTTAACATATACAATTGTTTTAGTGCAATCAGCCAGCATTAAAAAAAGTATTACTACTAAAAAAAACAATTAATTAAAAAAAAAGGAAATCGCACTCGCGAATTTACCACCACATAGCAGAGCAAGGTTTCGATCCTCGGACCTCTGGGTTATGGGCCCAGCACGCTTCCACTGCGCCACTCTGCTTGCTTGGAAACCAAAGGCTCTAGAGCTGGGTAAGTATGAACGAATACTTTTGCACGTTATTATCGACGATATTGTATACGTTCGTTTACACTGCACTGCTTGTCTAACATACACATGTTAAATAAAAACTGACACTTTTTTTAATATTACATATAAGAACAGAAAACTGATTTATAAAGTTTTACAATACAATATAATAAATGATTTATAATTAATTTCTTCTGCAAGCAGACAAACAAAAATATATGCAGTGAATTATTACCATATCTTTAGTTACGAGCGTTTAAATCTTTTCAAATAAATTTAAACCTATAAAATAATAGACCTAGCAACTGTTGCACCCAAAACGCATTTTACGCATTTCTACTCGTTTTTAAATTTTGTATGCGCCATTCTCTAATTCTCGTGGCGTCACGTTGGTCCACAAATAGTTTTGCCAGGAAGGAATTCTTCTTCTTGGACAACTTGCAGGTACCAGTAGACAAATCAGAAATACTAAATTTTGCACGTCTTTTTTTCGGTTTCGGTGGTTCGGTCGGTGGCTGAGGAAACACAGTTTCAGTTTGCCGAGGGTATAACGGCCGTTTATCCGAATTAACTCACAAAATCTGTTATTTTTTCGTATTTCCTTAGCTTATCTGATTACTGAGGGTTGACATTGTCAACTTTTGTCAATTCCAAGTCCTGAGGTTAAAAAATAATCGAAATTACAAGAACTTGAGGAGCTAGTATTGTTTTAGGATCTGTTTGGGGCCACTAGGGAAAATTGTCGGCCAGTTTTGGGCCATACTGCAATGTTGTGTAATCCACTATAATTATCGCTCATTCAAATTATAACTCTTTAGGAATTGTAAACATTTTAGAACTCAGTATTTGTTTCTTATTTAACAGATAAATGTTAGAAAAGCAGTGCACTGTAAACGTGAACACATAGAATATCGTCGGTAATAACGTCCAAAAGTATTCGTTCATAGTTACCCAGCTCTAGAGACAATGGTTTTCAAGCAAGCAGAGTGGCGCAGTGGAAGCGTGCTGGGCCCATAACCCAGAGGTCCGAGGATCGAAACCTTGCTCTGCTATGTGATGGTAAATTCGCGAGTGCAATTTTTTTTTAACTATTAGTTGTTTTTATTTTAGTAGTATTACTTTTTTTTAATGCTAGCTAAATTCACCAAAATGATAACATTTGTTAAATAATATCTGTGATACTAAAATACATAGGTGCTCAATGACATAGAATTAAAAATACCTAAAATTCATTAAAGAAAACATTAGAAATTAAATCTCTCTTTAAAATTTTACACATTAGATTACACATGTGGGATGCCCACATTGGAATACATTTTTAATCATCATGTAATGTCCCTATTTCCTATCTTAAATGGTACAAAAAAGGTGTGTTTGAAAAATGTTACAACAATCCCATGACCTCAAGCTTAAGCTAGAAAATAAACTTTGGCTTTTGTATAATACAGGTCACCAAACAAAAACAGAAAAACATTTCTTAAAAATACAAATCCACGTCTAAAAAACTTGCAATCAGATATGAACGCTATTTGAAGAGGTGTTTTAGCAGGTGCTAAATTGTGTTCCATTCTTTATTTTTTCAATTACTTGTATTTATTTTTAGTCATCTCTAATGGATTATACAGCTGACAACTGTCTGGTAACTGTGCTTGTACGGAGGCAATTTACTGGGCTTCAGCAACCTTCGGCAACAGTTGCATTTAGAAGACTAGGCTTTCAGTGGTTTGATGCGGCCCAAAAAGCAAATATCGTTAGAAACATTAGCTAGCTAGTCGGTGGCAAACTGGTTTCCATCGAACAGCTGTAAGCACAAGGGGGCAAATAAAAGATGAAACAGAGCTTGGGAGAAGACGTTGACTTTAAAAGTCAAACGTTAACTTGGACCGCGGAACGGTGAAACACCGAAAAAGTTTATCTCATTTCGAATGTTTATTTATGAAATTTAAGTGTTTTGGCTAATGAAACTTACGCGGAATTGCGGATGAACGATAGCGAACGGAAAGATAGCTGATATCCTTATCTATATGTCTTTCACTTCATATAATTGGTTACTCAGCACAGTGATCACAGGAAAATTGACGTCAATTTCCACTTTCGCTGCGCCCACTTTTCATTTCACTTCACCGCACTCACGTGTGCCTCGCCTTGCGTAATTATTCAAATTCAAATTTTTAGCAATGGATCAAGATTCGCGCATCTCGTAGATATATTTTCGTGTGCACAGGGGGGCTCCAGGTTTACGTTTCGAAATTTTCTTTGCTGCCGTTTATTTTTCACGTTGCGTTGGCAGCAGTTGTTTACCGTACGCCGCTCGCGCACTCACTGAAAAAAGCCACCCAAGCTCCCCGCGCACCCAAAGATATACAGAGAGCCAGATATTCCGACGGATGGAGCGTCGTCGAGATCTCGAGACCATTTCGTTTTGGCCCGATCTCGGAGTTTCCACGCTCTCCGACTCGCCGGCCCTATGAATGAATGAATATTTTTGGTACATAGAAAAAAATATTGCCAGAATTGGTCATCAAACCTATAGATTTTAAAATAACATTTTCTGAAATATCCGTGGCCTATCTACACACAAATCATAATAAAAGAATTAAATTATTGCTCGTTCCCGGTTTCTATATTATGTACCTCAAACCTCTACAAATTCTGAGAAAAATATTTTAAATTTTTAAAAGAATATTTACATTCATTTAATTTTGCCTGAGACAATTTTGATTATTATACCCGTTACTCGTAGAGTAAAAGGGTATATTGTATTCGTGCAAAAGTATGTAACAGCTAGAAGGAAGCGTTTCCGACCCCATAAAGTATATATATTCTTGATCAGGATCACTAGCCGAGTCGATCTAGCCATGTCCGTCTGTCCGTCTGTCCGTCTGTCTGTCCGTCTGTCTGTCTGTCTGTATGAACGCTGAGATCTCGGAAACTATAAAAGCTAGAAGGTTGAGATTTCACACACATATTCTTGGGCTTCCTACGCAGCGCAAGTTTGTTTCATCGAGGTGCCACGCCCCCCCTAACGCCCACAATCGCCATAAACGATTTTCAAATGTGTCTGGAGGCCACATCTTTTAAGATTTTAAAAATATATAAACGCAATTTTATAGTGTTTATTAATACCTATCGAAATGTAGAAACATTTTTCAAATCGGACCATTCATTAAAAAGTTATACGCAATCAAAATTGTTTATATATCTATCTCCCTCGCACTCCCTTTAGCCCCAATAGATAGTCGGGACACCAACCCGAGTACAGCGTTCGCACTCCCTTTAGCTGAGTGACGGGTATTAGATAGTCGGGACACCAACCCGACTATAGCGTTCTCTCTTGTTATTAATAGATTCTACCAATTGGCACCAGTGTTATTAAGTCTGTTCTGTTTTTACCCTTTACTAGCTTTGTTTGAAATCTTATTGGCTTCACGGCTCTAATACGATTGCTTCAAACCTTTTTCTAAAAATCCATGGAATTACTGTTGTACCCAGATTGAAAATAGTCGTAGTATTTGGTAGCAATTTTCCTACGCATAATAATCCATATCTAGAAGGCCGAGTTAATACCGCTCAGGCCTTTATTTAAATAGAAGTAAATAACTTAATCTGCGAGAATATCCGAACTTCAAACATATTTCAAAAATAGCTCTACAAATTTGTAAAATGTCTTCTTTGAAATCGACGGAGAAGCCAACCACAAGCTCTGCTATGCAGAAGTCAATTCAAAAGGATCATGGATGTCCCTTGAGGGATACCGAGAGTTTGGAAGCAATCGACAATCGCCTTAAGAACCTTCTGACTCGTCTGACAACTATGGAGAGTTCGCTCGCTAAGTTGAGCGTTCCCCTTCAGGCGTACTTCGACGAAGATCATGGAGACACCGATCAGGATTTAAAGGATTTGCAGGATGCTTTGGATGACCAGGATACTGAACTTTCAGACTTAGCCGATGCCGAAGAAGCTGGAGAGAAGGAAGATGTCTATAATGCTGAAGAATTAAATGAAGAAAATTCAGAGAATCCATAAGCGATAGCCTTCAAGACTTAAATGATTTTAATGTTATTATAGTTAAGGGCAGAAAATTGTTGTGAATGGTGTACAAATAATATTAGCAAACCAATTTAAGCTCAATAACTATTAGATTATGTCCAGAAAGACTTGGATTATCTTAATTTACAAATTTCAAAAAACTCATGTTTTCGAAAGAAGAAGTATTTGAATTTTTGAACGGATTTTAGTAGATGCGAATTCTACATGTATTTTACACGCTATTTCTACATTTTCTCCATTGCGACATCTAACGGTGGAGTACTTAGCTCTCTTAACTCTTAAAATCATAATGAAAAAAAGGTGTTTGTATTTTGCATGCACTTGAAATTCTTAAAATAGTGGAACTGCCTCGTAGAAAAAGTATATGTAAACTCTTGTAAAATCGTTAAATATTGTGTAAAGTTGGTGTAAAATCTAAGACATCAAAATAATGTACCTACAAAAGAATGTACCTATCATATTTCAAATTAGATTTTCAAACGATAAATTCTAACACCTATTAAAGAAAAATATGAACAAAATAATCGATCGGTTCAAGTATATTTTACACGGCATTAAATTTTACTTTTCAAAATTGTTGGCAGTACTGTATGTAACGGACTTAAACGTTTACATGTAAACTATAATCACAACCCTCCTAAAAGCACCGAATATAACGTATTAAATCGTTTAAAACTCTGATCAAAACCCCCAAATTCATAAAAAACACCAATCCGATTTCTTTGTTACTTTTTTGTATTTTTTCTTTTTCCATTTGTTTTAATACAATATATAAAAACCGATAAAAAATCAAAAATAAATATAAATATGTAGGTTTACTCAGTTTAGTTTGAAATGCGCTTGATGGCTGGTGGCTGGCAAAGTCAGGGCTGTCTACGAAAGATACAAAATTACAAAAGCCGTGGCTCGGACGCTTTTCTATGGCCATATTAACGTAAATTAGACTTCAGCTTTTAGAGTTATCAGTTAGACTACAGTTACAAATTAGTTATTGCTGTTCATGTTGGGGCTAATTGAATTCGTGTGCTGTGGCAATTTGTTTGTTACATATACGCGTATGCATAAATATAATACAAATTAAATATGTAGGTGTAGGTGTGTTTTCCGCTTAGGTCTCTAGGGGCTAAAGTGTTTATAGTTAATTTTTGCTAAACGATCACATTGAACAGGCACTCCGCTCGCACTCACACTCGATAAAAACACTCACTCCTCGGCACTCGCGCATTCACTCGTTCATTCTTTCGCTCTCTGGCTTACAAATTACAATTTCGCACTTAGACTTAGAGTGTGGGGGAACAGGGGCATTTGGGGCTTACTAAACTAAAATGGGCTCGTTACGTATTCTCTCTCCTCCTCAAATTTCTTCTTTCCTAACGCGTCTCGTTAAAGAAACGCCTTAAATCAGGTATTTTCCGATTCTTACAATAGCCGAGAGTTTACAAACATGAATTTACAGATATAATGAACTCGGCTTCAGCTCATGACTCACAAGCCTGCTGCTAAGGTAATTAAATCTAATTCAAATTCGCAAACTTCTGACGAGAGTAACATTCGGAAAAGGACCGTATATTCTCGATTGCGTTTTGATTGCTTCTATCAAAAGTTTTTATAAAATTTTGGACTCGCATTTCGTATATAAGGGTTGCATGTAGTTCTGCTAATAACATTTTGCTTCACGGATGAATGACTGAGAGGTGTAGGGGATGCAGCCGTGCTCCACTTTGGCTGCCTTTCGCACATTGAGTAATCACAGCAAATCGGCGCAGACGCCGCCAAACCACGCCATATAAAGCGGCAGCAGATAGACAACCAGAGCGCGACGCAGCGTCATCTTCTCTGGGGCATCGGACGATCGATTGTCGTTGGCCCCCGAGCCGCCGTGGCCGCCATCCGCGTCCTCATCCTCCTCCTCCTCCTGCCGATGATCCTCATCCAGATCGTTGTGATCCTGGTCGAAGTGGGTGGTGTGAATGAGTGGATTCTTGTCGTCCCCTCCGCTCGTCGGTCGGGATGTGTGCGTGGGCAGGTGGCCACCGGTGTCCTCGTCATCGTCGTTGTCCGCATCCACCGAAGGACGTTCCACTTCCGGTTTGTTGCTCGGTTCAAAGGGTCCCAGGCCGGAACCCTCGTCGTCGTCCTCGTCATCTTCGGAACCGGATCCAGAACCAGCTCCACTGCCAGCGTACGGCAGTTCTTCTAAAAAGGCCAATTATTTATTAATATGCAAATTAATATGTAATAAGTACTGGATCCTTACCTTGCTCGCTCCACTCCACATCCTGACCGTTGTAGGCATTTCGCAGATGAGCGATGGCGTTTTTCAGGTGGCTGAGTTGCGAGGACATCTGAGCGGTCTGCTTAGTGCTGGCCGGGTTGCCACTGAATTCTGGATTCGAGCCGTGCTCTGTGGTAATCGAGTGCATATACCTGAAAGGCCAATTAGGTTAGATAAGGTCTATTTGAACTATTGACGTTTCTCCACCCACCTGTCGATCGTGTGACCATTCCAGCACATGCCGTCCACATCGGAACTGGAGGCAATATCCTCGTTGCTGCATACGGAGTGCGGCAGATTGGACCAGAACTTCTTGTAGTCCTTCACCCGCTGGCGAATGTCCCTGACAATCCTGTCCAGAATCGGTTCGCGTCCACCTCCACTCTCGTTTTCATCGTCATCGTTGTCGTCCCGATTGTTTTGCTGTTTCCGTCGCTGCTGCTGTTGCTTGCGTCGTTGCTGCTGCCGCCTGTTGTTGCCACCACCGCCACCTCCTCCGCCACCGCTTCCTCCTCCATTCGCACCCTTTCCAGCTCCCTGCTCCTGGGACTGCTGTCCCGAGGACTCCTGCGAACCTGGCTCAGCAGCCCTGCGCTCCCTCAGCACTATCGCCTCATCTAGAGTGTCGTCGATGTCCAGCGTATCCGCCTCTACGGGTCTCTTGGCATTCAGGACTTGGACTCCCTGCAGTTTGGGACTGATGGAACGCTTCATTTTCTTCAACTTGGGCCTGCCACATCCTTGGAACACGCGATTGGTGATGTCCTGGCCAGAATCCTGAAGAGAAAAATTTGAGTATTAAATAATATATTCTTATATGCACTGTAATAACCCAAAATTTGATTTCTTCCAAAAACACACTAGTCTCCTTCCATTAAGAATTAAATAAATTACAGTCTTTATGATTTTATGAACTTTACAAAAAGTGCCAAGACATAAACAACTGATATTTAATATTCTTCATTATTTTAAAATTAGAAAGTTTCGAATCAAATTGACTGTTTGAAACCAGTTGCGCAAGGGAAATCACATATTTTCCCATATTCGACAGCAATTCCATTCACACCCCACTGAGTATAGCCTCTTAATGGCTATTTATAGTTAGTTTTTATTGACCCATTCCATAGATAAGAATTGATTTCAGCCGGCTACTCATTATGAGCCACTCGAGCGATCAGAGACCTCCTCTTCCCAAAGAGTCAACTCTCTACAGAAGCTTGCGCTTCGTCAGTCTTATCAGCACTCCTATATCTTCTGTATAATTTCTTTCAATGGCCTCTTCGCGGCAGTTTACAGTTCATATAATTACGGAGGTTGGGTCAGGTTGGGGTACGGACCTCCAGAGTTCCCTCCGGTTCATCATAACTGTCGACCCGACTGGGCGATGGCAATCATCAAAAGCGGTTCGTCGGTTCAACTAACCAACCGCCAGGTTGGGCAAACGCCTGAGACCCGACCAAGAAACTAATCAGAATTAAAATTGAATACTATTTCGCATTTTGCATTTTTGGCCTTTTATGGGGCCGTCGACCAACAACAAACATGGGCAAATGTAAACACATTAAAAGCCAAATGCCGAAACACAAGCAAAAAGCAAAAACACAAGCAATAGCAATAGATACAAACAAAGACAAAGAGTAAGGAGAACCAGAGGTTGAAAAAAGAAATGTATAAATTTTAAATGGAAATATAAATTAAATTCATATGCGGGCCAAATGTTGTGCAAATAAATCGTAAAAATGGCAAACAAAACAACGAACGCGGCGCTGAAGATAGTTCAAAACAGACAGCGGGTCTAGAGAGGGTTAAAATATTGCAGTAATCAAAATTCAATAAGTTATGGCCATCCAAGTGTAAATTATTCTTTTGTTTTCTGTGTAAATGTCGGGCATAATATTTGTGTTATCTCTTACATTTTGCCTTGGGAAGTATCAGATTTAATGGGTGTAACATTTTGGCATTTATTTAGGTATTAAATTGGAATTGGAAGAGTTATTTTGTCGATGCTTTTCAATTCTTATTTGCAAACTTTAGAAATAGAATTCTCGTAGGCTCCATAAATTTCTTCTAACGCTTAACCTCACATATCAATCGCCACGATCTCCTACGGATTTCCCCCAGAATTACTTTGGGACTCGTTCGAAATGTATGCGAATTAACTAACCACGCGTAAACCACTCTGACGCACTGACAGTTTTATGCGAGCATAACTTAGAGTCCCACTGCGAACGGGCCAAAGATAAAAATTAACCAGCAGCTGCTTGGCCCAAACGAGTTACAAATTGCGATTGGTTTATGCAAATGCTAATGATAATGACCCCAGCATATCCAATTATCCCGCTGTAGATCTCACCTGGAAGTTCATGATGGCCTCGGAGATCTTGATGTTGAGTGGTTCCACCACCATCACAATGTTGAAGGATCCCAGCAGACGCTCGGCCACCTTGTCCATGGCCATCGCGAAGTTCTCCCACTCGCTGTCGAACTCGTGCTGGTAGTGCAGACATCCCTTGATGACGTTCACACAGTAGTTGGTGCAGGGCTTCTCCGTGTAGCCCTTGCAGGCCCCGCAGTGCTGCATCTTGGTGAGGGCCCCAGTACAGTCGGCATTTAGTCGCACCTAACGTTACGAGGATAAACCATTCGTTAGATATTGTGACTTTTTAATAAGTAGTGTGATTTTTATAAAACAATTTTACTTAAAAACTTATTTTTTAAGTGTCAAGTACAGCATAGCATAGCATAAGAATTATTTTTTATTTACTTTTAATGATTTAGAATTATTAAGTAGTATTACTATACTGACAGTTAAGAATATAGAATTTTCATATAATATTAAAATATGTTTTATAAACCTATTAGATTTTTACTTACATTCAGAACCTTCTTGGCCACCTCGGAGGCCGTGGTGAGAGCCTGTCCGTAGGTGCGCGTGGCCACAAAGGATCGCTTGATTTGCACCGACAACTTGTCCGGAACATCCCCGAATGGCTTCAGCTCCTTCATGTGCTCGCTGACGCATCGCATGTAGCTGGAAAATGAGAATTGGTTGGAAAATGAGAGCGGAATGTTGGGGAAAATATTTTCATTGGGTGTGCTGGCGGCGGAAATCTGCGCTTGTAAATGGCACGGCTCAACGCCATCGCCATAGCCTCCGCCCTCGACTTCATCATCATCATTCGGCATTCTTCTCCGCAGCCGCACAACTAAAATTTTTATGCGGAAAAATCATAAAAATAGTTTCTCGCCATGTGCTGGCGTTGTTGATGTTTTTCTTCTTGTTTTCCCTGCAGCACCTCCATAAGTATGTGCCTAGTCCTACAGTTTGGCCATCAAGCATGACAGTCATTGCACTTGTACGGCTGCCTTTGGCCCCTCACTGTCACTGCATTCGCCATTATGGTCAAGAAGGCGGCGGACCCCTGCTGCCATGGCCCCTCTACTTGGGCTAAACAATTTAGGAATTACTGCAAGTCGCATTCGCAGAGGTGACAGATCAGTCAAGCGGCAGCACCATCAGCTGGAGCTCCCTGATGGGAGGGGAGTTAGAGGAGTTTGGATTCTTAAGGTGGTCAATAAAGTTAGTGACTTAAGTTCCCAAAAAAAATTGTATCTTTAAGCCAAACAAGTATTTTAAAGAAAATTGTATTAGATTTAATTAAATTAATTAAATTTTTAGATTGATTCTTTACGAATAATATACCTAGAAAATAAGTCTATTCAACTCTATAATCATGAGATACACAGGACTGTTCCTTGCTTTTATGTATATTGTCATACGACTCTTCATGTTTAGGGCACATCGCATATCAGTGTTGTATCCAAACACCCGTTGACTTCCCAGAGTTTTCCCCTCCTTTTTATGCGAACACCCAATGTTTGCCAGACAAACTAACTGCTTGAGCTACCCCCTCATTAAATGGACAGGAGAGCCTTAGCTCCAGGTCCAGTTGGAACTCTATGTTCTGCCGTGGCATCTGATCCATTCTGAGGGCAAAACCATCGCAGTTCAAGCGACCGACCAACCGCACAGAGCAAACAATAGTCACAAACAAATAACAGGGGGGCATACACAGTAAAATGAGGTTTAGGAAACTAAATCTTAAAAAATAATGAACAAATAAAACTTAAAACCATTTGGGCCTTTTCTGCTTCTGGAAACTTTAAACTCTTTAAGATGGTAAATTCATAATTACAAATATGTTTTCTTGTTTCTTTTTTTGAGAGTAATATTTTTTGGGCAGTGCAGACGGGGCAGACGGGGCAGGCGGCAGGCAAGTGCCGGCAATTACGCGACATCGTTGTTGTCCCTCCTTCTGTCCAATGGCAATAAACGGACGACGTGCCAAAGCACGTACGACAAACTAAAACGATGACAATAAAAGCGAATCGCTTGAGCTCAGGCCAAAAGTCGGAGTCGGAGTTAAAGTCAGCGGCATCAATTGGAAAGCGCGTGGGTAACACGAGCCCTTCCACCGGGGGAGTGGCCGGGCAGGGACCCAAAACTCATTTGGCCAAGTCGCCGGTTACCGGAGACCAGAAGCGACCGTTCCAGGGCAATGAGCCAAGTGGGCGCAATTTTCGCCGTTTCCCTCCGTTCACCATTTTGGCGGAAATGCGAGCAGCTGACACAGGAACTGGCATAAAGTGCGGTTTTTGGCTTTGGCTGGGTTATGGGATTGGGATTGGAGATGGAATGGGCCGAGTAAATGGGATGAATGAACCGCAGTGGGTAGAATGGCAGTGGGACGTGAAGTAATATCACCCATGTGGGAGACAATCTGTCTCAATAGAGAGGCTGAAACTATGAACAAAATGGCTTTAAGTACTTTTATGTAAATCTACATTTTTAATATCTAAATAAAATATGTCTCGATCATTTTTATATTTTTTAGTTTAAGTTAATGGCATTTTTTATTACAAATTAATGGAACTTTTTTGATCAAAAAACTTCTATTTTTTCGAAAATGTTTTATATAGAGTACTCCTATTACCATAAATATCATAGTTGTGATTTCTTTATAAATGTATCTAATTTCTATGTTCCTAGAGCATCTCCTATTCACCAATGGATAACTTCTCCACAACTTCCTCATTTTCTCTTTGCTGTAAGCGTTTCAACCGCAATCGAAAAATCTGGCGAAAACAAGACCAACTTCAACCTCGGCGAAGGGGGAAAAGAAAACGTTCGTAGGATACTCATATCGGGAATCGCTAACTGAAATCGCACACCGGCCGTGTCACAGTTTCGACGGGCCGTCAAGTCAGTTAGTTGTCGTCAGTCGTCAGGCGGGAGACCGAGACACTTTGCGGTTTCACACGTTTTGTTTTGGCCAACTGCAGGCGTAGGCCTCTAAAAATCGGTCTCGCTTTGGAGCCCGGGGTTTCGATTTCGCGGACTACTCACTTTTCATCAAAGGTATACTGGGTGTTCAGCACGGTGAACATCTTCTGGTACAGCGTGTTGAAGAACTTGTCCATGACCTCCAGCAGATCCACGCGACCGTTGGCGAAGTAGGTCTCCAGCTCCTTGAAGAGGTCCGAGAAGACGTACGAGTTCCTTTCGTAGATGACGCCGTAGGTCCGAATGAACATGCTGTTGAACTGGGTTCGCGACTCTTTCAGCAGGGCGGTGAAGATATCTGCAAGCGGAAGAGCCGATTAGTGAAAAATGTAACGAGATTTAATTGTGCGGTGGCGTTTGAAGGGGAGCAAGTCACACAGCACATCCGCTCGAACCGACTAAATGTTTAGAGTTCGATTTTATTTCTGGCCTGCATCCGCTGGCAAATAGAACACGCAGCCACATCCGCATTGTCGCCTGCCACTCGACAGTGTCGGTAACTCGAGGCCCGCATCATTGCCTGTGCCATGGATCATGTATCTATATAGATCAGGGTTCTGGGTTCTGTGTGAGGGCATAACCACTTGACACTCGAAAAATCACTAATCGGTGGCTGCTTCTGTGGCACTTTCAAGTGGCTTGCTGACGCAATGAGTTCTAACGTTCGGTGACCTACCTTTGAACTTGGTGGCCTTGCTGCCCAGGATTCCAGACATGCGGGAGATCTGGTCCTTGGTGTGTCCTTCGAGTTGCTGGCGCGACTGCATCGCCATTCGGGTCTCCATGTTGTAGGTGCAGCAGGTGCCCACCGACGGCGATTCGCAGTACCGAAGGACTCGTTCTGAAAGGAACAAAATTTTGTATAATTGGTAAATGTTTTTCATAAATAGTTAAAATATTTTACTAAAATGTATCTCAGCTTATTTAACCCATTAGTTTTGTTTCCACAACATTTCACACTAATTTGAAACTATTCTCACATCGCCGCTTCTGTTACCTCAAATCTAGTTAAACGATTTCCACGGCACACAATTCCACTGGCTGCCATTTGTTTGCCCCAACATTAGACCGACTTCCAGATGCATAATGCTGCAGCGGAATGAAGGTTTATCAACATTCCAGGAACTCGCACTGGAGTCGAGTGCAACTTGCCACTTGACATGGTAACCAAATACCAAATACCAAATACCGAAAACCAAAGCCTGAACAGCTAACAGCGATTCGTTGGAAAAAACAAACGAAGCGTAGCTACTGGTGAATGCAAGTAACGCTAAGCAGAACCTGAAACCAAACTCAGCCTAAGACCGAAAGAAAAGAAGAAAAAAGTCGAAAATACGGGCGTGGTAGCCTAGAGAATCTCCAGTCTCTGGCTGTTTTATTTACGCAAACATTTAACACATTTTTTGAGAGAAAATTAGAGGAAAATATGCATTAGTTCACTGCAACGATGAGTTCATTTCGGGAGACTACCTATTTTCCCCCAACTTTATGCGATCTTTTTTTATAGCCGCTGCTGCTCCATGTTTATTTAGACAATTCTCGGGCAGAAAGAGAAAAAGAGATGGCATATCGACGATCCAAAAGTTCAACACTAATTGAAAGCAAACAAGTTGGAAGTTGTGTTTTTTTTTTGTAATTCTCAATCTAAATCCAAATCGGAATTTGTATTTATATTCCATTTCGTTTTTTTGGGCGCTCATAAATTCCCGCTGCCCAGTTAAATGCATCATGTGCTGTGCACACATACCGTACAGTATTATATGGAGTGCTGCACAGTTTGTTTATTTCTTTTATAAATTTAGATACTTTAGTGCACATTTTTCGACAGCCGAATGTAAACAGAGTTTACTTCCATTCGCCCGGCTCCATTGCCCCATAATTTCCCCAACTTCCCCAACTTTTATTGTCTGTGCTCGACTGCTCCGTTTTATGGTCTTTACTAATTGTTATGTTGCACAAGATATGAATTGAGTGTGGCAACATCTAGAGACTCGGATACATACATAAATACGTATATACTATACCGACCCTTTCAAGTCCTTCGGTCTGCTGGGGTTCCCTATATCCTGGGGCTTATCTAAATTGGCTCACAGTCTGTGGTTTCCCCTTTTAATTGTCTGTCGCGGGGGTCGTTTCGGTCCTATGTGACTGGCATGGCCAATGTTCGGCTGGGATTTCTCGGTTAAAGACCATTTGAGTTAATTGAAATTGTGGCAGATAAAAGTGCTCAAGATTTGATGGGCAAAATATAGTCACACTGCGGAGATAAGTGAAACTGACAATAAATAAAGTTCATTGGAATTGATGGTTCCAGTTTTTAGATTTTTTACTTCCAGATTTTATATTAAATTTTGTTATTAAATTTTAACCGGTAAATTAAAAAATAAAGGTAGTATTACAATGAATTACAGTTCATTGCCCCTTTCAATCAGGCATTCATCAGTCCATTAACTTTATCCGAATTCTTCCCTAGAGATGCTTTAACAATATTTACTGCACCTTCCCTGATTTTCCTATACCCTTTTTGAAATCCATTAAAATGCCACCCATAAACCAAACCACACACACCCATGAGTTTGGTCACCCCCTATAAGGTCCCTTGATCTAATCGATAAACCGTAGCTAAAATCTATGTTAGAATAACATATCGGCATTAAAGTAACGCCAATGATTCTTCTTCGAGCCATTTTTATGAATTGCTGCATAATTTTGCCGGCAGACAACAATGGGAAATGGAAAATGGGAAAAGAGGCAGCGGGGGATCCCAGATAACAAATGTTGCCAGGCGGCAGCTTCGAGGGGGGGAATCACCAAAAAAGGAAGCCGGAACGGCGAAGGATGGAAGGTGTCATGAGCATAATAAATGACCTCAACTTACCGATATGGCATTTTCCCTTTTTATTCTAGCTGACGCTGTGGAAATCACCCCGTTGTCTAATAGAAAACGTTGGCTTTGCTTGGCAAAAAGGAGGAAGACGACAACCAAACCAAAAAAAAAAACAAGTTACCGAAAAACCACCCAGAAAAGTGGGTGGCAGAGCAACAAACACCACTCCCACCCCCTGGGAGAGTTGGTCACATGTTTTCCATTTCCACGCGCAATCCACTTAGTTACCAGGAGGGTGGCAACGGCCCAGGGAAAACTCCGCATGGACACTGCGGGAAAAGTTCTATTGAAATCACGTAGTAGGATTTAACTGAGTAAGTTGGAACCTATGGAATTCCTGGAATATTAAATTAAACTTTTTTTAAAAATAATTTTTAAAAATACTAGAATACGAAAAAAATTAGCTAGTAATTTTTTTCTGTGCAGAGGACCCACCAAGTGGAAGTTAAATTTCATTTCAAATGATTTACTGTAACGATCAACAAACCCAGGAATTGCCCCAGACCCAGACAGACTAGTCAACCCCCGAGGGCGGCGCTTAAAAGGGTGCGAAAGTTTAGCGAGCGTATCGCAGTCAATATCCAGAATATCCAGCAGCGATAAGTTCGGGGTGAGTGGAGAATGGGAGCCCAGGAACTCCCAGTTGGCAGACACCTCGCCAAGGTTAACTTTAAGCTCATCTCTTTGGCGAATCGAGGAGGGCTCTTTAAGAGTGCGAAAAGTTGTCCCTAGCCGGGAAGCTCAACAGGATGCTTGACACCGAAGCGAAACTGCACCCTCGTTGGATGAAAACAAAGAAACCGAAACTGTCGGTTACCATGGGTGCGAAGGGGAGATTTTGCGGCTAGATTTCAGAAACAAGTTCCAAAACTTTAATGGGAAGGGAAACCACAAGTTTTTCACTTGAATAACATTTTTCATTTTATTTTTTCATTACTTTGGTTTCCCAATTTTTTTAATTTAATACACAAATAATAAATAAAATAAAATCTGAAAGGAAAAATTAATATTTAAGAATAGTTAACAAATGCAGCTTTATTTTAATTTGTACACCAATATTTATGCACATCTTTAGTGTAATTTTTCCATTTCTTTATAACCTTAATTAAAAAGTGTACTATATATTTATCTCATCAATATATTTTTACTGCATATGCATTTTCCGCTGCACAATTCCTGCCGGAAATGTGCCACATCCATTTCCCAAGCTTGCACGGCGGTGCATTCAAAGTTTTCCCTCGCCACCCACATCCTGTGCATCCTTCTCGCTCTTTCGTCTCTGCCTCTCTCTTTCCAACCACTCTTTGTGCTCCACTTGGAGATGAAAAGCGCAAAACAAAAACACATTTGAAACAGTTGGGCGAGTGAAAAGCCGAAACCGGCAGAATGGAAAAGCCAAGAACAACAACAGACAAAAGCAGACGCCAAAAACTAAACCCCAACCCCTTCTCAACCTCCCAATGCCGCCCCATTCTCAGCCCCTTTTTATCTGGGGGCAAGGCAGTCCAACAACATTATCAATGGCTGGAAAATGCAGGGAAAACTTAACTTTTGAGTCGAGTTTCAATGGGCACTACAAAGCGGAGAGCGCAAAAGCGGCAGGAGCGGCAGGATTCTCACTCATCGCTTCGTCCTTTTTGCGAGGCACACAAATGCGAGCCGGCAACTCGACCAGGCGCCCAGAATTTCCCAGCAGCACGATTTCGAAACTGTTGCACACGTGGACGCAAAAGTTTTCAGCAGCAAACAGGAAAAAAAATGGAAATGTGGAAAAAGGGAGAATGAATACCCAGACAGAGAGAGAGAAAGAGAGCTGAAGAGAGAGGAGAGCCTTCGAAAGGGTCGTTGCACGCATGTAGCTTTCACTTTCCCCTATGCTGCGGGGTTGAAAGAGTGCGACGGGGGATATAGTTCACAAAAGTCACCCCAAAAACACAAAAAAAAATATAAATATAAAAAAGGAAATAAAGCAAGCCGAAAAAATTGTCGTCGTCTGGCAAGGAAATTGCATTAGGCGAAGAAAAGGTTAAACAACCTGTGAGCTGCTGTCCAGTTGGCTTTTCTTCTTCTCGCTTTTCTCCCTCTAGTTATTCGACTTAAATTTCCTGTCTGCAATTTATTTCGTCAGCACAAAAAAAGATTATGTGGATTTGTGGACTTACTATTGTAAAATTGATTTTTGAATATATTTTTTAGTTTGTGTACATGTTAAATTTAATTTTTTTTAAACTATTAATAAATGTTTTTATTTTTGAGTTACCTTCCTGAATATAATGGTCAATTAAACATGATCAAATTTGGTAATATGTACCTATTTATTTATATTATTGAATTTCCCAATCCTTTTAAAGCTGGTTCTAAATAGCTTCGCTTAGGAATCATATCTAGCCATTTTTTCGTTGAGTGCCTCCCGTTGCTTCAGCTTGCAATGCTTTGTTATGCTTCCCTTTTTTTATAAACAGTTTTGATGATGGAAATTTGCTTGCTCAAGTTTTATGCTTATGGTAATGAGTTTTAATTAGGCGCACAGCAAGCGAAAGGAGGCAAAAAGGAAAAAGGAATCGCAGCCACCACCATCATTTCACCACTTTTACCGCCCAACAGCCAGCGCACCACTCACCACCCACTGGGTACTGCTGTCCATGGTCTTTAACCGGCAGCAAAGTTTCTGTTTTTAATTCGCACGTAAATTGAAAATGATTTTTTCCCTCCTAGGATATTATTCAAATTCCAGCAGCAACATCTGGCAGGGACTCATTTAATGAGGGAGTGGGGGAAGGTGTAATTTATTGGGTCAACACAGCAAGGTTTCTCCAACACTTTGGAACGCCGCATTTCCCTCTGGACGCACAAAAGTAGTACAAACTTTGCGTTTATTTAATTTTTCAGGTCAGCAAATGCAATTAAATCTCAATTGTTTTTAAAGAACGCTGGATTTTTTCGGCTTCGAATTTTTAATAGCTCTTTCCCTACACTCCATAAGCCCCGAAAATAGAAACAAGCCAATGCCGAAAACAAGCAATGCACTTCACTCCGGAATCGGACAACACTCGGACTCCATGTGGACCGCAGTTTCAACACATATAACTCACTCGCCGCCACCCGTCGCGAACCCGAAATCAAAATAGAGACGTAGTACCAAAAAAATAGAAATAATAAAACAAAAACCCTGAGCGAAGCAGAAATTTGTACAAATATTGGGCCACTGGGAGGGATATTGGGTTCACTTCCTCTGGAACACTTCGCCTCCCATTGCCTCGCACTTAATTAATTTAACCGAGTTGCATTTGGTTTGGGAATGGGAATTGGGTTTTGGGATTTGAAAATATGTGTGGAGCTATGAACACCCAGGGGGAGTTTTATCAGAAAAAGTTATTCTCAAGAACATAATTAGGTTTACACTTAAGATAAACTAATTTTCAATGCCTTATTAGGAAAGAACGAACAGCGAAAGAATTTGTAAAAACCATTTATTAAATTATTCAAAAAAATATTTAAAAATCTGTAAAATATTTCCAGATAATAATTTTAGCAACCCGTAACTTTGACATTTTTTTTAGTTACAAAATCAAATATCTTTTACTGTTTAATGTTTAAACTTATTAGTCACTAGCAAATATTCAACAGGTTTAACGGCATTGTTGTCTTTTTGTTACTCATAGTGTTCAGTTTTTAGAGACCGTAAACTGTAGACTAGGTTTGAAAAGCAAGCTCAAGCTATAAACTAAGTTCTAAAGATTGTAGCTTGTCCGGCCATAATTATCTATATTTATAATGGTCCTACTCCCATTTATAATCTTCGCCTAGACAAATGTGTCTCTCCTTGGATAATTTGCCGCAGAAAAGTTGTATGAAAACCGTTCGTTTTGCAACATATTCAGGTGAATAATGAGCCGGGCGAAGGCGTCGACTGTTAATTCTGTATCCGCCGGGTGCATTTGTATATATATGCAACATTTAGCCTGCTTTGCCTTTTCACGCGGCAGGGAAAAACTCCCAAACCTCCCACCTCCCGGCGACTGTGTGTAATTACACAAAACGTGGGCTAAAATTTTGCATGGGAGATTCTTTCTTTCTTGGCTCTGGCTTTTCGCTCTTTCTTCGCTTTCTTCACCGTACGTGGCGGCTCTTTTAGGCGTAATTAAAATTACTCGAAGGGGCAGGGATAGGTGTGCGGAATGTTTATGTTGCAAACACGTTTCATCTAAACAGAGAGAGAGTCTTCCTGGTCGAGTCGAAGGGGTTGGAGGTCGCCTGGCTCTTTGCTTTTTGCTTTTTGCCTGATGAAGTGACGACGTCAGCCAGAGTTCTCAAAGTTTTGCACATGTTTTGCCCATTTGTTCGGCTGCCAAGATGTCTGCGGCCAAGCTGCATCTTTCAGCAATTCAACACACCTCTCCCCATCCATCCGAATGACAATTTTGAAATGCGCAAAATGTGCGAAGATTTTTCATCACCGGCGAGAGCAGGCATACAGAAATAGCCCCGGCAACAAAACAAACATATTTCCCTTGGCGTAATTAACCATCTGAAACATCTGTTAATTGGGGAAACCAAAAGGGCAGAAAAAGCAGAAAAGCTGAGAATTGAGACTAGAAGCCGGGCAGAAAACTTCTTGGGAACAGAAAATCTAACAGCTTGTACAACATGTGGCAGAAAGAATTCAGATTTATGTATTTAAAACCCCAAAGCTAAAACTTTCAATGCGGATATAATTAATTTCCTTTTATGTTTTCTGCCACATACGCTCTTGTTTTATTTTTTTGTAAGTTCTCAACTGAACTTTATCCACAAGTTTCCACTAAATTTGCGCTGCTCTAATTGCTGGCGACATTTTTTGGCTCTGTGCACATTGCTCATACGCCTCATTGTACAATTTTTGGGGGCAACAGCAAGAGCAAAATGTGTAAACAGCAAACAGGTTAAACAGAGGCTATCGAGAGACCAAAACACACACGCTCCCAACAATGCCATTAATCAAATTTTATTGTTTAATTAATTTCGCTTGAATGAACCGAACTCCACGGCGTTCGGCGGGGTGATGAGGCGATTGGTAGTGGGCCAGCGGCCAAAACAAACAAATCAGCCAGATATACAGAAATAGCTGAGAAATGGCATTCAATTCGTTCGATTTCAAAGGAAACCAACCGCTCAACTTGGCCCACAGTTCGAAATTCTGACTTTGTTTACCTCGCCGTTTGACAATTATTGAATTTTTCTCTAGCTTTCCTCCTTCTCCTATTCCTATTTATTTGCAATTTATTCATCGCTGTTTCTGTTTGTCAGTTGATGATTTGTCATGGTTGCCGGTGAGGTAAGGAAATTGTCGGCTTTTTTCTGGCTTTATTAATCGAATTATGGATTGGGATCAGACATTTGATTGGATCACATTAGGTGGGATTTTGCTTCAATGGCGGTGATTATAGGAGGTTTTTGGGTTTCAGCTGACAATAGTTTATGAATTAAGAGTCGAATGAGTAGCTAAGTTTATAATTAAAGGAGCTGTCTGTTAACAAAAGTTAAAATTTATTAGTCAATAAAAACGTTAAATTTTTTTAAATTATAAAAGTAACTATTTTGTAATATAGCTAAATAAAGTTAAACAATACTTCATGTTATAAGTTTATTATAATTAGTTTATTATTAAAGGAACTGTCTGTCTTCGTGTAATTAAATAAATACCAAAAGTTACTTAATAAAAAATATGACTTATAAAAATAACAATTTTTTTTATTTAGCTAAATAAACTTAATATTCTATTTATTTGAATATAAAAGTCACAATCTTTTTCAATTTGCTCACAATTCCCGTTTTATTTTCATTGTCCCATTTGCATAACACTTCAATAGCGATTCGATTCAATTTTATTCAATTCACATTTTCGCACCATAAGGCGGGTTTTATTGGAGGGAAAGGAGAAGAACCAGAAGGAGATAGCCGAGATAGCCCGGGGAGAATATCAGCTTAGGCCATGGTCAAAAGTGCCGCTGAGCCGAATTCAGACATGTTATGGCCTGGTTGATGTTTTGACTGGATTTAAATTCGATTTTGGACACGAGATAAAAAGCAAGCGAGAAACTGAGAAAAGACCGAGATTTACCGAATGCAGCCAGCGTCCAAGTCCAGTCCACTTTGTGTGTTTATTCAAAGCACGTTCCTGTGGCTCAGTTTTTATTTTTGCAATGCCGAAGACATTGACTACGTGTCGCTGTCAAACTGTGAGTGATTTGTTCCTTTTCTCAGCTTTGCGGCCAACACGAGCAGCATATTTTGTGTGCCAATTAAAAACGTTAACAATGACGAGTCACCGAATCAATTGGCAGGCTGCGCTTAGGCCATAAAAGATCATTTAACATTTAAGCCCCGGCTCTCACCCATTTCGCAAACCTTTCGCAAAACCGCAAGCGCCTAACCGCAAAAGCCATAAAAGCTGAGATTTCTTCTATAACTACAGCGGGGCAAAAAGAAGAACGAAGGTAAAAAATAAAATAATAACCAAATCTACCCCGGTCAAAATTGCTGTTGACCACAAAACAATTTAGGGCCCTAAAGAAGTGGGGAAGCGAAATAAATTGCCTAAATTTTAAAGCTCATAAATGATTTAATTTTGTGGCATTTTCAAAGATCGCTTCGATCTTTTACAGTCTTTCCATCCTCATTCTTTGGTAATGAATCTGGCCAAGAGTTGCAATCAATATCGAGTCGAAAGCTAAGCAATGACAAGAGCCCATTGTCTTGTGGTTGGGAAATAGATATTGTATCTTTGGCATACAAATACACGTAGATCAACCACTTTAAGGGAAATTGATACAACAAATGAGTCATGCAACTAGAACTAGAGAATATTAATAATTTTCCTACACGCCGAGCAGGTGAACCTCACATCTTTTGAATTGTGAAACAACCCCACACAATTGATATGCTCTTGAAAATCCATTTGTGTCAGCCTTGGAGGGGTTCACACCGTACAATATAAAGCCATTTTCAATAAAAGAAAATCTTAAATGGAATTTATTAATATTTATTAGAGCAACAACTGCAGGCGACACACACAGAGCGTTAATAATTAATTAAATCAATAATCGATGGCAGTTCCATGGAGAAGAGCATTTAGGCGACTGCGATAGGGAGAGGTTAGAGTCCAGAAATAAATTCTACAAAATCCATGTGGACATAATCGAGCATAAATTCCCCAAAACAAAAAGGGAAAATGAGGAAACCATCCCAAAAAGTCAAGCTGTGAATGGCAACAAAGCGGAGAAAAGGTCAGAAAAAAAGAGAAAAATCGGTTGGAGACGACAACAAATTAGGCAATGTTTGGGCAGGTAGACGAAAAGGATGGGTTGCTACGAGAACATATACCACCAAACCATACACACAGGATGGACGACACCCTGAAAATGCTAATGTTGCATGCCACATAATCCTGTTAGAGACGCGTGAATGAGACTGCCAAAAACTTGGACTCCTCCGCCGTTTGCATGTGACAACATAATTTGTGGGTTCGGCCCTACTTTGTCTTAAGGTCCGCTGCTGATGAGCCCGCTGATGATTATTAATCACACACATTTCTGTTTGTCTTTTGGCCGGCATACTTAATGAGCTTCGAACAACTAATAACTGGGCTTTATTTGACAGTTTATGGCCATTTAATGTTGAGGAGAAATTTCGGGTTTTTCGTGGCCGGGGTATAAATTAACATAAGCAAATTGGAGACTTCTTGGCCCAAGCAAAAGTCAAATGTCGCCGAGGCGACCAGTTTTTATAGCACTTAAAAGCCCATCAAATAAAGATATCACTTGAGGCTCGTTGGGAGTTGCAACAGAGCCAGCGGAAAAACGTCACTGCCTCGTTCTCCCCCTTGAAAAAACCCCAATTATATTTAGACAACGCTTTGGGTTGCTGCAACGCCCACGCTTCTTTTGGAGCACCCTCATCCGATCTCGGGCTGAAATATGATTATATAGACGCTGCTTCGCCTGTTCGCCACCACTTATAAATTATCTTTAATGACAAGTGCACTAAACTAAATAAATTGTTGCCGACTTAATAACGTAATTCTCCTTTGGCCCACAAGTGGGCGTTGTCTGTCTTTCCCCCTCTTTCTTCTCTCTTTCTCTCTCTCAGTAAATTCTCGGGAAAATAGTTTAAACGATTTATGGATCTGAAAGCCGGGGGATCATATGTGGGGAACTTTTACACGAGGATCTGGGATTACAAGTGATAGATCGCGACACTTGGCGACAGGCGAGCAAATTTGTTACAAATTTATTTTTGTGCGGGGGATATTTGATTGCAAGAGCTAAAGAAAACTTTAAGTTTTCAAGAACCTTTATTTTTTAAGAAAAATGAACTTGCAATTTTTGTGTTTAATGAACGCTTAATATTTTATCATATTTACTACACAAGAATTAAGAAGGAATAATTGTCTTACTTCTTCTTGGGTGCTTTGTTTTGCAATTTAATCTTCTTTCTTATTTAACAAGCTCCTTAAACTCACTAAAGCTCCTCGAATTTGAACAAAAACTGCTGCTGACAACACGTAAATGAAGAAAAATGGCATTATCTGCATCATCATTGTGGTTCCTGTTGTTGGGACGCCTCTTCATAAAGCTAATGCTCGACTGCAGTCCAAAGACATTTATTTAAATTGAAATGCAACAAAAGAGATACTGGAGTAACTACATCATTGTTTGCTTCACGAGTTAGATGAATTTGCCTGCACGACACATAAAGGAAAGCCAAAGGCGGACAGAAGACAGTGAAGCCCCTGTGTGTGCGCATGAAGGCAAATTTATTGCTGATAAATTGTTGGCTTATTTAGGAGCATTTAACAGTTGCCCCAGGCGGGGGAGGGTGGCGAACAATCTGCCCTGGGGGGCATTATTATTATGAAAAGCCCAGTGCTGCTGGGGCGCGAAATGCAGCTGTTTAATTAGCAGCCAACAGCAGAATCAAGCAGCGATCGAATCGTTCAATGGGGCAGCAGCTGCAACATCTACTTTGTGCTGTTGATATCAATCAATGGCAATTGATCGGAATTGAATGGTGTTGCACTCCATTACGGCGAGTGGAGCGGAGAGATTCGAGGTTGATGCACTGCGGGGAAGCCATTACTCAGAAAAGTTCTCAAAAATATGGGAAACAAAACCTATTTATAGCTGCAAGTATTCTGCAGAATTTACACTAGACGTTTGGATTTTTGGTAAAATTAAATGCACAATGTTTGGCCGAATTGAAACGTGTCTGATCGATTTAACATTGCTAATTTTTAAGTATTTATGAATTATTTTCTGTATAATTTGATTTTTTCAGTTTAATACCTTTGTTCCTGATTTTCTTAGATTCATTTATTCCATATCCAGCACAAAGTTCGATGAGTAAAATGCGTCATAAACAAATTTTTGAAGCATACATGAACCAATATCGATTTCGCATGACGCAAGCGAAACAAATCTGAGCAATCCCCGCTCACAGACCGCAGAGATAATATATGAATTGTGTCAAATTAATTTGCATAAGTGGAGGGATCGCGGGAGGGCGGCGATGAAAAATTATTAAAAATTCATTAGGAAGCAAATCAAGACAATTAAGAGACATCGAAGATCGAATAATCAAATCGATTCGAATCGAATAATCAATGGGGCGTTCTGCATGAGCGTGTTGGCCACCATTTATCATTTCGATCGGAGGAAATCGAAGGAATGCGAAAAGCCGTGTTTTTGTTGTGGATCTTAAACAGAAGGCCCGTCAAGACGGTTCTTCCTCCCATACTCGATGATGGGGAGATAAACCAAATAAACACTGGCCGAGAGAACAAAGCAAACTGGATGATGATCGACCCAAGAGGCCCCTCAACTAATTGAGTGGGCAAATAAATGATGAAAAGCCTTAGCTTCGAGTGGCCACCACTCCTCCTGACCCCAAGCACTTTGATTAAATTTGCCCGAATGACAATTCCTCCCATTGCGGATTTCAGCTCTTAGCTGCTCGGTTATCCAGAACTTGTCCACAGGAAGTTGCCACTGCCAGTTGCGATTCGACTACGAGTACTGGTACAAGATGCAACAGTCGCCACGGGGAGCCGCATTCATCGAAAACTTGTTCTAGACCAAAAATAACCGGGGAAAGGGAGAGAGCCGAACTCCAGCCGGAGCACATTCCACAGTCAGTTCACCACACAGACCAAGAACAGGGAAAATTGCACTTAAAAAATTTGATCTAAAGAATGTAAGCCTTCTTTAAAAAATGTTAGCCAAAAGGTGAGAAAATTGAGAGATTTTCTTTTTTTAAATATTTTTTTTTCTAAATTTAATTTTCTGTAACAGACCCAAGGATAACCTTTTAAGGGCGCATTTAAAGTAGATAATATGATTTGTTAATAACACATTTTGTTAAAGAGATTTATAGAGGTTTTAAAAATATTAACTAAAAGTTCAGAAAAGTTATAAATCGTATAACCTTGTTTTATTTTAATTACCACATTTAGACCCTACTATTTTTTCAAAGTGTTCAAGTTTATGAATCGTTCGTCGGTTTGAGAATGAATCTCTTTTTCTTGGGTGTCTGGGCCATGGCCCACGATACAGGCCGGCGTTTCGGGGCGTTTACAACGCTTTTGGTATCTTGTATTTATTTAATTGACGTTCGTACGTGTTGGTATTATAAAATGATCAGGAGGCGATCCCTGCTGGCTCTCTCTTCGGAGGTTCTAGGCCCACAGGTCCAGTGGCCTCTCTGGGGGCAATTATGACAGCATTTGGGGCGTTGCTGGACATGCATGTGGGGGCAATAGATCGGCGTCGCCTTGCAGTTTCTGCACCGTGTGGCTCTGTGTGTGTTTGGTTTGCTCTACGTGCTGGCAGGATAATTAGCTTAGTCGCCATCCAACTGCAAACCGAACTGTCTGCCTTTTGATCTGTCTGGGTGTTAGTTTATTAAGACTAAAGTGGGATTTTAATGGCCTGAAATATGCCGGGCGAACTGAAATTGCCAGGCGAACGGTTTGATCGTGGCAGAGTTGAGGGCAGTGGGTAGATATACAGGTTGAAAGGCATTTAAGGCAATGATCCTAGACATGATGGAGTGAAAACCCCCTTAAATTGCAGACCATAAAACTATTTACATCACTACGGACTGTAATGAGGTCCAGAAAACTTGTAAACACGAATGATAAATTGTATTCTACTAATTTACTAAAACATACCAACTCATGCCCTCAACTTTCTCACGCTATAAAGATGTCAAACACCCGAAATCCAGCCAATAAATAAACAGCCATAATAATAATAATTTAATGCCTCAATCGAAAAGCCATTAAGAACAAGTTTATTTTGCAGGTTACTCGAAAAGAGTCTCCCCGAAAAGGGGGTAATGAATTTGGACAAAGAAAAAAGTGGAGGAAATACCGGACGTGATAGGATGATATACAACTATTTCGATCTTTCAGCCGTTCAACAATCACAATCAATGAGGCTATTCAGAAAAGATGCTCCCACAGACCAAACAGAAATTGAGTTGTAGTGGAGACCGATCCTAAAAGCAGACCAGACTCTGGAGCAATGATAAGATCATCGCCTTCCCAACTAATAACAGGCAATGATGGCTGGCCGACGCTTTAGGATATGACTTGGCAAATTGAGCGCATTATTAAGACTCGGCGACCGAGTCGAGACGAGTTCTCTCTCAGTCTCTCGTTGAGATCTTTCGGATCCGATTATAACCATTAACACATTTTGTTGCCTCGCTCAGACGATTTTATGTCGACAATTAAAAAATCAAATAATATTTGTGGCCCTGTCCCAGAGATGATGCGCAGAA
Source organism: Drosophila lutescens (assembly GCA_037075285.1). Lineage (NCBI taxonomy): Eukaryota > Metazoa > Arthropoda > Insecta > Diptera > Drosophilidae > Drosophila > Drosophila lutescens. The sequence goes on along the minus strand of JBAMCF010000013.1, from coordinate 311,424 downwards.
ATCGGAGATCTTTAGAAATGTAAACAAATACGGAATGTTTTGCTCTCAACTCAAATCGAGTGGAACAAGGTTTTTGGGGTAAGAAATACATTTCCTCCGGACAGGTAATTAATCCATTAGCACATTTTATATATTTCATCGGTAGTTCCAGTCGCGGGAAATCTTGGCGATAAACCAAACAAAAAGGGAATCATTTATCGGGCTTCGTTTGGCTGCAGCTGTTTGTATCTAATGGCGATTGTGCTGATCTAAGCTAATTCAAATAAACTGGCCCCAACAAGTAATCTTCGCACTCTACCGCCGATTTCAGCATTCGTGTTAGCGGTTATAGAAAATGTTTAGCTGTCATCGCAGGGCAGTCATGATTGGTTATTTTTTTGGCGCATACTTGTGATATTTACAAACGTATCTAGGCGTATATATAGGCAATCGAAGGTAGATTCAATGGAACTTGGGGTGTGAACAGGAAATTGCAATGATCATTGATCAATGCCACAAATTTGTAAATGATCTTGAGCTACTTTGTATCCAACAACCAAATGAGTTTTCATTCCCAGCTCTTATGTATATACTTTTTTGCTACGAGGTTTATCGGTAACCCGATTTGCCCCCTCCCACTTCACCTTACCCATATCATTGACAAGAAATCTTTAACCCAAATCAAATTTAAAAGAAAAAGACAGAGCTTGCTGGAAACTCTGGTGATTTATGTGTACAACTAATTGAGGATTTTCTAAGTAAACCCAACCCGCTCCCCTTTTTTCGTTGGGTGTGTGCCACTTTCATTTCTGTGATCGATTTGTACAAACAAAATGCCAAAAGATAACAATAAAATATATAATAATTGATTAAAATTGAAACGCCACATTATCGCACAGAAAGAAAACCACTCGTAATTCAATGGAATTTCGTTTTTTTGTGCCCATTGAGAAAAAGGGAGGGAGAGGACCGCACACCCAGATTAGATTACTGCAAATTGACACATTTTTCTGTGAGCTGTCAGTGGCAGTTGGAAAAGTTGGAAGGAAAGAAAAAAAAGTGGGAAAAGTGTCACTCGAGCGGATTCGTTGCGCTGCATTCAGTCGCATTTTCTCTTCAGATTCCCTCACGAAATGAGTGCGGGGGCTGCTGCCACTGATGATGTTCCCATAATGAGAGCATTAAACGCTCAGTTCCCCTTCTTTCTTTGTTCTACGCAGCGTTACGCATTATCCCTTTGAGTTCCATTGTTATGGATTCAGCAACGCCTCTTCCTGGTAACCAAACTCCCGCTTTTTGTTACAGATTCGTAGCGCTCACACACCTCGGGACCCTCCCATCACCTGGCGGCAGGAACATTGCATGATTAGCTCTAATAATCCCGACTTGAGCATTGGGTACGCGCCTATTAATGGGCCAAAGGATATCTCGAATATTCGGCGGGGGATATGGCAAGGGGAATACCAACGTTTATCCACCGGAAATGAAGGCAGAAATTTATATTTTCCATTTCAGGAATGCTTTTAGTGGCGCTTTATTCGGTCAGGATAAAATATAATTAATGAGTTGGCTGAGGATTTATGTTTGCACACCAAGGAAAGGCGAAGGAAAATAAATAATATTTTTATTTTGAATATGATTAATTGAAGTGAAATTTGTAATTGCTGATCAACTAAAATATTGGGAAACCAATAATAATTAATAACATTACCATGCTAAAATATTATATTTATTTTTAGCTTTAGTTTAAGCCAAAATATATCATATATCAAACTTTAGCCTTCAGCGCAGTATTAATGTGACTCAACACCCAAACTAATCACCTCTAATCAGTATCTGAAAAGCGTCTATCACTCGGCTGCCAAAAGATACAAATGTATCTCTCGGCATGTAGGCCTACAGCATCTTTGATTAATAGAAAAATACCCACTCGCAGGCAAAGTTTGTGCTGCTTTTTATCATCAACCCACCTAGATGGATGCAACTTGAAACTGCAGGGGCAAAAAAGAAAAACTTATGAATTCTGTTGGCTGGTCTGAGGTATCCGAGTATCTGTCTCCGAGGCGAGCGAGTAAAGTGCTTAAAAAGACATAAATTAAACACTCGGCTACCTGTCATCATCATCCACACATCGTGTCGGCATCACAAAGCTTTGATTTCAACAGGGTTTCCCCTGTCCCTGTCCCTCCTGCCCCCTCCTGCACCACCAGTACCCTTCAGTCTCATCCTCATTGTTGTCGAGTGTTGTTGTGTCGTGTATCCTACACACAACCTAACAATTAAGCCTCTCCTCTTGTACACTCGCGGACACATAAAAAATGCATGTAACATAAAAGTTGCAACAAAATGGAACCGGAGTCTATAAAAATTGCGGCAATAAAGTGCCAAGTATAAGGGGGAAATTTAATACCAGGTTTAGATTTTCCAGAGACCCTCAAAATAAATACATCAAAATATATTGAAGGAATCTGTTATTTCAAAATTCCTAGCTTGCAGTGTAGTCTACCTTGCTTATTGTCAAAGTTCCTGGTTCTCTGTTTTTTTATTCCGCCGCTGCTGTTGCCACACATAAAATAAAATGCGTTTTTAATTTGCAGATGCGCGTAAAAACGAAGGGAGAGTAGGAAAAAACTTTGCATCTGTTCGCTCTGTCTCGTTTTTGTTTTTATTGTCGCCGCCTCATGGATGGTATGGAAATTATTCGCAAGTGGCAAAAGTTATGCCAGCCGTCAAGCCATCAGACGGGGCGTGGCAATATGAGGCATAGTGATGGAGATGGAGAAGCCCCAAGATGAGCAAGAACGACCACCTGTCTCTGCGACAGGTGCAAAGCCTGGATGAGCCAAGTCGAATGAATGAGAAGTGCCGAGAGAGGCCGCAATTTGCGGATATCAATAAAGCTGAAGAATGAGGAACATTAAAAGGAGGAATTTAGAGAAATAAAGTTTAAATAACACACAAAGACTATTAGTTTGGAAGCTTAAAGAGTAGAGGGCCAATTTGCGGATATCAATAAAGTTAAAGAATGAGTAATAAAAAAGATCGTGGCATGAGTTAATGTTTAAGTAGACCCAAAGGATAGTTAAAATAGGAATATAAAGAAGCGAAGAACAAGTTGTCTTGGGAAAATAAATGGTTTATTTTAATTAATGCTTCGAATAACTTTTAAAAAAAGTGTAAAAGGTATTTAAAAGAACAAAACAATTTGTGGATCTCTAAACAACATATGGCAAAAATCGATAGCAATTTGAGTAGGTACATGGAAATTTCCGATCGTTTATGGTAGATTCAGTTTACCTTGCGATTATCTTTTCATGCTTTTTTCCGCCTAACAAACCATAAATTTTCTATCTATTCGCCGCATTCCCTAACTCCACGAATCGTGGGCCCTGCGACATTGACAATCCCCAATTGCAACTTCCCACTGCAACAAAGGAGGAAACCCCTGCTTTTTCTTTCAGCCTGCTTACATGTGCGTAAGCGTTGTAACTTCATAGCCGAGTTGCACATAACAGAGACATTCAACGGGGGATAGGATGGGATATGGATATATGAATAGGGGGAAATGCCTCAAATGCCGGCACAATGCGAATAAAAAAGCGGAGGCAGCTTGTACGACGACAGCCACATTTCGCTCCCCTCGATCCTAGGCGTTTTACTCCGGGCCGAGGATTTGCCCGTGGGTAATGAAATATTGCCATGTGCCAGCGCCTGCGCCTCCTGACTGACTACCAATGCAGCCAGCCAGCCCCCTTGTGGCCCCGCCCCCTGCCGACTGGCCCACCTGTCCCGCCTCTACCGCCCTTCCCGCCCCCCCCTTTGAATTGCAAATGTTTGCCGGCAACAGCTGCTGTTCTGCTGATTTCGCTGCTGGCGGGGATGTGTTGTTGGTGTAGGTTGACAAACAAACATGCCAGCGCATAAAACAAAAACATCCTGCAGAAGCAACCAAAGAACAGAGAGAAAAAAGGTATTTTAACTCAATACCTTTGTAATATCTTTATTATTGATTTATCATGATGTAATTTAAGTTCAAGTAAAGAGCTGATAAATTAATTTGAAACTCATGTTAATTAAAATATTTTGAGTAAGGAAAATCTCTAAAATTAATGTTAAATATAAATATTGTAAAAATATTCACAGAAAATTACTTCCATTCTTATTTTTCATTAATATTTCCCTTAGATCTTATTTAAGATCTGTATTTTTCCCTCAGTGAATCAGAAGCGGCGGCAGCAGCACCAAAAGGAGTCAAAGTCAGGAAGAGAAGCACTTGAATAGCCGCCTCCTCGACTGCCTTTCTCGCCTGCATTTGGTCTCCGGGTTGCACTTGAAAAAAAGCGACTGCCGCATGCCTCACCTGCCCGATATCCTCAGCTCACCTCTCCATCCAGCTGGCTTCCTTCTATTTACCTCTTGAACATGAGTCGAGACTTACGAAATTCGCATTCACGTTTTGGCTTTTTACCTTTGCGCCTATTTATCATCAAATGCACCAACGAAAGATGGAGCACAGAAGTTGCCCGGGGGGAGTAGGGAAAGGGGGGAAAGAAGGATGAGGCCAGCTGCTTAAAAGGAAAAGAAAATCAGAAAATCAAAAGAATAGAAGCAGCTGGAATACCCTTGAGTTCTAAAATCATATACGCACATATAGTCATTAAAACTTTTGACATTAATGGGTAATTTTCTAACTACCATTTTAATGAGTAATTATCTCTTTTAATTTTATGGAATTTCCAAATTAATAGTCCAGAGGTTTAAATTTACTAAAAAATAAAACTGATTATTCACTGAACAGAAAGGCATTGACTCATTTCTCTACGATGATCATTGATCAATAATGATCAGGGCACTAGAAAAACTCACAGTACCCCTGCCCTTATAAAAAATAGAGTATCAATGGCATAGCTGCCATGCAAATGCACTTGAGAAGAAAAACCATCGACGTCGACATGTGATACCATTTAAACCTGGGGACTGGGACTTTGACTCCGACTTCTCGACATCTCGACTGGGCCTGGAACGTGGTCTTCGTTCTTCGGTCTTCCATGGCAACGGACCATGTGGCGGACCAAGTCCGAATGCAATCAGGCAAAATTGTTGCCAACTGTGCTCCGCATTCCAGAGAGCCTGCTCGACTTCTACGTCCGAAAATAGCGTGAGAAAGCAAAATATTGATTCAGGGATTCGGGGAGGCAGGGAGCCCAGAGCCCAGAGCCCAGCAAGGAGCACCTCCTCATCCGGCGATATGCAAAGCGCGATTAAATTCCATAGCCTCGGCCCGAAAAACCGGCTCACCAGCTCCTGCTCCTGATCCCTCTCAACCGAAAGGTGCTAAATGAAGTTCTTAATTAAGTGCGAGTGGCAGCGAGAAAAATGAAAAGGGAAAAGGGTCCCCGGAATGGGGAGAGAACGAGTTTTATTGGCACATCGTTAGCTTCGGGATCCTGCATTTATTGCATAATTTGTTAATGAGGAGGGAGTGGTGGGGCGTGAGGAGTTTACAGACACGCTTCGTGGCAAATGACAAATTAGCATTGGAATTGGTCGAAAATCGAGCACGTGAGAATGGAATGTGGTTGGAAGTTGTTGAATCAACGCCAAGGGAAATAACGATATAAAATAAACCATATGGTATAAGCACAGATGATGCACTCGATGACTGAAACTCTACTTGAACTGACCGCTTATCTTATCGCACTTGTTTGCTGGTTGGTAACCCAATATCAGATGATTTATAGAGGGAGTATAACGCAAATACCATCTGATTCATTTGAGATAATGAACTGAGAAACTACTTTCAAGTTTTGCGAAGATATACCATTTTAGTTTTATTCAAACAGGATTTATGGGAAAAATATTTGGAAATGAAACGGAAGGAAACATCAAGAAGGTCGAGAGATTTGTTAGTAGTACTTTTCTTTCTTCCAACCTGTCATTAGCAATTCCCCGTTCCTCCTCTAGCTCGACTTTCAGACCTTCATAAATTACAATTTAATTAACATTTTCCACATTCCACAATAGCAATATCAAGGAACACATAAATAATATAAAACAAAAGAGGGAAGAAAAACAACTGAAAAAGTGATTATGATTAGAGTGAGTGAGGGAGATAAAGTTCGGAGACCGGGCGATCCTCATAATTAAGCGACATTTGCCGGCATGACATGCAACAAGCTCGAGATTAACATAAATTTCCAGATACCCAAAGAGGGAACTCGAAAATTTTATGGACCGCAACAAGGTAAAGGGCGCAAAAAGAAGGAGAAAAAACCGAAAAAGTGCGCAACCCGCGCACCTGTCAAAGTCAAGATAAAAATACAAATTATGATTATTATGCACTTGACATCAGACAAAACAAGAAGGGATATGGCGAGGGTAAGCGTTGGCGTGTGGTAATTGGTGGCGATGAAAATATTTCCGAGCCGTCTTCTAATTATTAGCGCTAATTCTTTGTATATAAAAAAATCTCATCCCCTCGCTTCAAGTGTCGAGTGTCTCGCAGTTGATTGAAAGATGTGCCTAATTGATAGTCGAGCACGAGGCCCCCTTTAAAAAAAGCGGAGACTAAGAGGGGCGAGTCGGAAGACGACAAGATGAGACATCATCAAGTGCGTGTCATTGTGTAATTTGGGCTTGATTATTATTAATTTGCAGACGCCGCCAGCGTTGAGGTTTCAAAACTGAACCTGATGAAGAGGGAAATCGGGGAAGGCCTCAGTTTGATGAGAAGGTCTCTCAACCGCAGGCCAAAAAAGAATTTTTTATTTGAGTTGCTAATGAACGGGCCGGAGGGGTATCAGGCTGATAGATCACAGGAAATGGTAGACTTACTTAAACTGTTTCGAGATCGAAGGAAAAAGCTGAGTGATCGCTGGGAACTTACCTGTAAAGAGAGCAAAGAAAATTGTTTTAGATTAGATGTTGAAATTGTACGAGATTATTTTTAACTACGGAAAATCATGCAAAGGTCTTTAACAGACTGTAATGATGCGGTGGAAAATAGTTAAAATCAGACAAAAAGCTTTTTGTGGTTGATAAGTTTTTTATAATGATTTGAAATAGCATCTTTCGCAATAAGATATATCACATTCTATACTGTTAGTCATTAAATTAAACCACAGTGTGATTTTAAGAAACTAACTTAGGATTTATGTATGCTTAGCTTTTCCTTGAATCCGCCTGAGTTTTGCATAAACTTCTATCCCATAGTTCAAAGACTATTTTGACACCTAACAGAGATGTTCGCTAACCATCTATTCCAGACAATTGACTGCTCTTCAAGTCGCTTGGATACCAATCTTTGGGTGAAGAACCCCTAAGAAACTTCAAAAGTCTAGCCGGGTCTGGGGCGGCATCTCCAGGTGATGTGTTTCTTTCCTCTTTTCGCCCAAGAAGGGCTTCGACATCAAGAGTCAAAAACCCAAGTTCAGAGAAAAAGAAATATGCACAGACGAGTCCCACAGAGAGTTGCGTTTTACAGCAATCCCATGTAAGTGCCATGTGGCCATAATGCACTCCTGTGCGCCTGTGTGCGTGTGTGCGTGCGTATCTGTGTGTGCACAACACCTTTTACCAAGAAACAACAGCAACAACAATTACAGCAGTCATCACCTTTGGTGGTTTCCAGTCGTCGTCGGCGCCTTGTGAACCTGCTGAAAGTCTCGGCTCAGCAGAAAACTACCTAAGCAGCCCGAAAAATAACCGAGATATATTATGTAGGAGATGGAGGGGGGAAACGAGATCTATGGAGAACCCTTTTGCGGCGCAGAGGGACACGGGGGGCCGGTCGACAGGTGGGGGAGTGGTTGCGGTAAGCAAGAGACTCGTTGTTTATTGTCTTACGTCTTGGAAGTTATAAAACAAAGCGTCAATTGACTGCTGCCGTCTGACTCTCAACTCATCGCTACTCCTGCGATCGGGGGTCTTTGGTTTTTGGCCCTGTGAAATTAACATGAATGTTTGCCCCAAAAAAACAAAAAGGGAAAACTACTCCTTACTCGTCTCTGTAGAAGCCGACAAACTCCGGGGAATAGGCAAAGGGCAAGAGGAACTGCTAATAGAGGAAGTCAAGAAGACCGCAAATCGAATAACAAATTGTGTGGGAATTTCAAAGGCCAGTAAGATATTTAAAATTGGTTAAAAAAATGTACATCCCCGAGTGTCAGAAATGTTAAGATGCTATAAAATAAGCAATATCTAAATACAGAAAATATTCATAAATTAATTTCCTTTCTTCACTTAACATCTGTTATCATAACTACCTTCCCTTTTCTACCCAAGAAATCTGTTTTCCTCCTCTTTATTTACGACATTATCCTCAGAAGCCGCAAAATAAGAAAAGTAAAAACAATCTCAGATAATTGAAACCCCAAAGTGAAACTGGGCCATTGGCAGCATTTAAGCAATGTCCAGAGCTCAAAGGAAATCTGAGAGATACCGACAAGAGGAGCCACATCATTACATTGTAATGTCTCTTCTGACCATTTCACCTCCTCACTCTGCGATCCTTAATGGCTGCAAAACACGCGTCTTATAACGGTTTTAATGAAACACATAAATTCAGGTTGAGTTCCTTTCGAACGCCTCAGAAAAGTCAGCCAACTTGGGTGAGCCCCCCACTGCAATTCCAGCGATCTCAATACCTCTCTTCTCGTGTCGTCTCTTTCGACCCGATCGCCTCGTGAGCGTGAGCAGTTTACTTAAAAATATCTTTCCGAATTGTTTTCATTCAACGCTTTTCCCCAACTCAGTTATTAACTGCAATTTTGCTGCTGGAATTACCAAACAATCAAAGCAATGTTGGGAGAGATTTGAGCTGATTTTAGGGATACAGTAGAGGCCAAAAAATGGAAAATGCTATTGACATGATGGAAGATATTAATGCAGCTTAAGATTATTTCAGATTTGCATTTATTTATATTTCCAATTCACAAAAATACAATAAATTTGTATTTATAAAATGTAAGCGCTCAAGTAATTAAATAATTTTCCGATAAGATAAACCATCAGAAAGCCAATGCACTCAAATATTTTCATTTAAATACAATCACTCAAACACTTTAATATCCGTAAGCCAAATGTGTTTTAAAGCGATATATTGTAAAGCGTATCCTTTTGTGAGTGGGCATCCTTTTTGCGCAATTTACGAGGTAAAAATGAATGGAAATGAGTTACAACGATGGATGATGCCGACAAAAGATATGGCTCTCTGACTGAATCTCTGGGCCCTGGCCATAAAGAATCCAACACTATGGAAGGCCACTCAACTGTGAAACAGGTAACCTGAAGGAGGGCGAACGGACGGACGGACGGTCGGACGGACACCGGACAGGATACGGACACACGAGCAGACGTCGGTAAAACTACAAAAAAGAATCGAGTCGAGTCGCGTTCAGTTTGCTTTGAGGTGAAAGAAGAGATTTTCCCCATTCCCTCCGACTTTTTTCTGATTCCGTTTCTGGTCTTTCATTTGATTTCAATGAACTGTCTTTCCTGGGCCGCAGAATGTTGCAAGTGCGGACCGGGAACAGCCAAAACAAATAGCTGATAAAAAATGCAATTTGTATCCATGGGATACAGCTGCGAGTGCGGAAGAGAGCGGATGGTTACAGGACAACTGATACTTTAGTTTGCCTAATACCAAAATCAATAGGAGAAAAGGACAAATTCTTCTTGTGGTGATTTCGTTGTTTGCCTTGTAATTGTAAACCATTTGTCAGCAACTTTTCCAAATAGTTAATTTCCCTTCTCTTTTACTCTTTAGTTCGCCATCTCCTTTCTCCCAAAGATGCCGGAAATGTCTTTATTTGCCTTTGAATTCAATAGTACGGGCCTGTAGTCGTTTGCGTAATTTATGTGTCATTCTGCTTATGGGATTTAGTTTCGACTTTGTTATTTTCTTCGGTTATCCAAGAAACTCAATTGAAAGGGAAATATGTACTGTGGAACGTCTGACTAAAAGATACTGTTTATATATGGAATCGTATACTTTTAAAGTAATTTTAACTCATAGCTACTCTGAATTTTTCCCACATCTCATTAACTAAGGTGTTTATCTTCCACTCTTTTCGCCAGCTGGTATCCACCTACTAAAAGTTAACTTAACCCAGGACAAGTTTCGCTTGGTAGCAACTATCTGAAAGCCATTTAAAATATTTGCTTTTATAACTTGATTATTATTTGACAGCTTCCTTATGCAAAAACTCCTCCACTAATCTCCGCATTTATTTGGAAGATGCGTGGGTAGGAGCCAAAAACCCGTTTGAGTTCCCCCCGACAACTCAGACCCAAACTATAATGCCAAGCGCCACAGTTGAGTTCGAGCCTTCTTCGTCGAGCTCATCTTCATGTGGGTTGTTGTCTCTTAAATTTATCGCTCATCGTTTTCGACTTCTACGCATTTATGTTTTGATTTTTATTTGAGGCTTTGCTTTTTATAATTTTACCTGGCCTTTGTCAAAATTAGTTTCCATTTTATTATCAGCACCTTTGAGAGGGGGATGCATAGAGGAGGCGCTGACGGGTTTCCGGTAGCTTTTGGTCAATAAAACCCACAAATTTATGACCTCTGAACAAAGTCGTTTCAACCCGTCGTGGTAAAATATTTTATATACAAAAATTAATTTTCGAATTTTTTGTGGGTATTTTTTTACGGCCGTTTAATGTGTTTTATGCCCGGAGGTCTGAGGAATAATGAAATTGTCAACAAATTTAATGGCATGTCGCAGGGAGAGCAGGGGCAGATTACACAGCCTGCACATTCTTGCTCCTTACAAAGGCAGTCTTCTTGAGTTGATCCAGGGTAATCTGCCCTCCATACACAAAGCACATTCATCTCTGCACTTGAGCTCGAGGAGAATAAACAGAAACTGGACCAAAACTAATTGAATACCATTATTTGCCAGATTAGGACAACGCATAACAAATGGGCAAGGTTAGGCGGAGATTTGCATGGCGAACCCTTAACGAACTGTAGGAAATGGAAGCCGGGCCATTGAAGCAGGCAATTGCATTTTATTGTAATGGCCAAACACTAAAAGGAGATCAGAGCTGGAAAACGACCTTTGATGAGGTCCAAGCCTGGGCCTGCGGATAAGAGCCCTCCGTCGGACCTCATCGGCTCAGCCCAGCTCTTTAATGAACTTTTAGGCACGCACGTAGAGGACCGGCATTAATTACAGACTCACTGCGAGTCGGAGAGCCGAAGTTTGGGCTCGCATCTTGATTTTCCAAAGGGGCCAGACATTCTCCGGCGTAGCCTCCATTCGCCGGGGCCGTGTTATCTGCAAACGCGCCATCAAAGTAGGTGGCGCAAATTAACAAATCTTTCATGTGACCCAATTAAATCAACTCGAACCCAGCGGCCGCCGGCTGGTTTGGGTTCTCCTGAGCTGTTGGCCCCGGCAATTTGGCATTCGTCATGCTAGCCAGGCAATGAAAATAACCGAAGGCACTTGCCGATGTCTGGATACTGAATGCACAGAAAGAAATATGATCACTTCGGGACTGAAGTGATGAAGTTACTTCCTCAAGTAACTTTTTAAACAGGAATATTTTGTAAGCATCTACATTTTTTCCCTGTGTTGTGGTCCATGGGAAGCATGGAATCTGTTTCTGAGGGAGACAAAGGACCGTCTGTGACCAACTGGAGGTTGATGAGGGAGTCGGTGCATCGAAATGAAGTAATGAGGATCTCCATGGAAGAGGCTAGTGATTTGCCACAGAGAACTAATTCCAGGGTTACTTTTCTAGATCAATTGCAAGGGGAATCAGACTCAGTATACCTAATGCGAATTATAAAGGCATTTTACCAAACCAAAACAATACATTTGCAAATACCGTTTAACCTTAAAATTGACAACATCATTATATATTCAAAATGTTATCTAACAATGTACAACATTTTAAAAACTAGCTAACATTGTGTTGCTCATATAATTATTTAAATAATTTATTAGAGCTTGAATTTTATTTATTTGCCTTTTTGAAGCGTCATAAAGATTCATATCACAACGCTTTGTAAACATTTTTAATGGAGGTAGAAATAATCTAATTACAGAACACGCTAAGATTCCTTTAAGATGAATAAGTTTTATATATCAACCAACTGAAAAAAATCTTTGCCATACTTGCGGAAAAGATAACTTAAGGGTCTGTTCTAGCTATTTGCTTCTTAAAATAAGTATGCTTTTTCCCAAGATATTATTTTTAAAAATTTTCCCAAGAAAAGTGTTTCTACTCGTTTAATTACCGTCTGCTTTTTGTTTTTCTTGTTCTTAGTTAAGATATCTTAGCAAAGTTTTGAAGAACCGCCCACTGCCCTAACCCCACTCTACTTTCCCCCCTTTTCCACACTTCACTCTACTTAAATCTTTTGCAAACTTTGCTTTCTTGGCATTTCTAGACTGAAGAGCCGGTAGGGAAAAGTCTTAGCCCACAACATGCTCATTATGTAAATGCTGGCTGCCTCCTCCCAACTGCCACTCCCCCTTTTTCTGCCGTTTCTTCTCCTGCACTTTGTCTACTATTATTATCTAGAGTCGGCATTTATAACTTTGTTGTAGTTGTAAGTTTGTTTCGCTTGTTTGTTTGCACGATTTAATGCTTCATTTGCTTGAGACTCAAAAGTGGGTGAAGCTAAAAAGGTTGGAGATTTGCGGGATGGTCTTTGGGGGCTAGGAGTTTCCCAGCGAAGTACCAAACAAGGTAGTGGAGACTCGGCCACAGCTTCATCTGTGGCTCTTAGCTGGTTAACTGCTTAATTATCTTTTTGGTCAAATGAAGCCGCCAAATGGTTGAGACCCCTCTATGCCCCTCCATGCCACTCCTTCCATCACCTGGCTTATTAATAAACATGTTAAATGTAATTGTTATTCGGAGCTACCATTTTAGGGGCGTGGCTAATTGTTGGGCCTTAAAGTTACGTAATTACTCAACCATCTACTGCGTAATCTTTGCTCCAAAAAAAGAAAATCAGAGCGTGAGAATGCGTAAGAAAATTTTGTTATTAACAATTACAAAACCAATTGAACATTCTTTCTTCCTATTATAATAATTTTGATCATGTTAATTTTAAAATTTAAATGGCTACTTTTTATATATGGTATTACATCGTAATCTTAGCACCAAAAAAGAGAATCAGACCGTGAGAATGTGTAACCACATTTCCGAAATATCTTTGGCCCAAGGAATATCCTTGAAAGGCATTTTCTCGATCTTTACACAGAGGTGTTGGGGTAAAGTTGGTCCAGAGAAACCACAAAAATAAATTAACAACAAAATGCCAGCTATACCCATCTCTGTTCGGCCCTGTTAAGGCCTCTCTTTCTTTCTTTGGCTGCACTCCCGAAAAAGGTATTTCAACGTTGGCCATATATGAAAGTCATTGCTTCAACTGTTCCGATGGAATGAAGGCACGAAATGGACTCGGAATGCACCGAGAACTTGTTTAAGGAGCTAAAACAGAGACAGCGAAAGACAGAAAGAGAGAGAGTGAAGAAAGAGACGGCAACTGAGGTGAGACCACACAGGCAAAATGTTATCTCGCTCCATAAAGTGGCCACGTTTGACCTGCTCGAGATGACTGGGAATGACTGGGAATGTTGGAAGTCTGGCCGAGAATCTGGGATTCTCTTCTCTACCTATTTTTGGTATCCTCCACCGACACTTGCCGGCAATTAAGTCGTTGAATCGGCCACGATCGCTCGCTCCGCCCCGGTTTCGTTTTCATTTTATCCCTTACTCGAATCCAACTTGAATCATCCGCGATCCGCAGGATTCATTCTTAGAAAATTTGCTGACGATTCGGCTTTTGTTGTCACAACGGCTGCCTGGGAGATCCCATTTCTGTCAGCATCGTCAGCTAATTACGCGAAATTGCCCAGATCTCCGATCTTAAGTGCGAGAAATCTTGGCAAGTGTTGACTTTGTAGGCGAAATGTCTGGGTTTTTGAGATCGCCAAGCGATGATCTCTCGATGGGTAAAAGCAGCCCCAAGAAACTGAGTAATTGTTATGGCGTATTAAAGGCGAGATCGCGTGAAAGAGTTTGCTATCGATCATGATTGCGGTTTTTAAGTGGGGCCTCTGGGGAATCTTTCGGTTAACCCATGTGTTAGATGATCTAGTTTAGTGGGTTATCGGTGGTGCTTAACCTTTTGATCGTTTGAGCTCTAATTTAAGACACAAAGTGACTTATTTGAACATAAATATGACAATAATTTTAAGATTTTACATTTTGTAGTGCTTTTGTACAGGAAATATTCAAAAGGTGCGATCTATTCTATCTCTCTTCTTATCTCGATATACCAACCATTTATCTCCTTTACGACCTTATAAACAAACCCCAGACAGAAAACTCCTACTCGTTTATATGCCTGTCCCATCTAATCTGCATTTCAATCGAAACCCAAACCCAATCCTCCATACAATGGTCAACAATTGCAGAAGTATATATCACATGATCACACGCCGACGACGCCGATGAAGATGATGATGATATAGTGCCACATAAACCGCTCGCTTCGTTTCTTCTTTTTACACGGCCAAGGAATGCGACAATGCAAAAAAAGGGCCAAAAGAGGAAAAGAGACGGGGAGCAGCCGGAGAGAGCGAGATGGGGCCATTTACTTTTGGTTGCTGGAAAATGATTAATAGTCATGCGGTGGTTGCCTTGGAGGGGGTGGGATGAGGGGCGGGGTTGGGGTAGCCGGCGGATGCAGTGCCGCCAGTGGAGACGCCAACCAAAGTGGAGCAACCATGCACGGAAATAAAATTAATGACTATTAGTTTGTTTTTTTTTTCTTCTATATTTTAAAAATCTCCCACTAACTTTTTATTCTTTAATAATTAACCAACGACAAATCAAAATGTAATACATTAAACTTTACATTCTTCGAACCTAAATACTTTTTTTTTCCAGTTTTTTTTTCAGTGGTAGGAAACAGCAGCCGAACCAAAATCAGCTCCGCTGCGAATTTCTTTTGGCAAAAGGCAGACAAGGATGAGTAGCGCAAGGGAAAGAGATGCAAAATAAGAGGAAGCAAGATGATCATTTCTGTGTGAGAACTTGTTGTTGCCTCGAAAGAGATTTAAATACCTTAACCAAGAGGTATACTAGTTATACCCGTTACTCGTAGAGTAAAAGGGTATATTGTATTCGTGCAAAAGTATGTTACAGCTAGAAGGAAGCATTTCCGACCCTATAAAGTATATATATTCTTGATCAGGGTCACTAGCCGAGTCGATATAGCCATGTCTGTCTGTCCGTCTGTCTGTATGAACGCTGAGATCTCGGAAACTATAAAAGCTAGAGGATTGGTATTTGGCATGAAGATTCTTGGAGTTCCTACGCAGCGCAAGTTTGTTTCAAAAGGGTGCCACGCCCCCTCTAACGCCCACAATCGCTTATTTACAATTTTAAAAATTTAAATATTTCAGAAAAGTAAAAATGCAGTTTTATTGTGTTTATCAATACCTATCGAAATGTAGAAGAAATTTTTCAAATCGGACCATTCGTTAAAAAGTTATGCGTGATCAAAGTTTCTATCTCCATCTCCCTCGCTCTCCCTTTACATGAGAAACGGGTATCTGATAGTCGGGGCACCCGACTATAGCGTTCTCTCTTGTTTTTAACTGTTGTGATCTTTTGTAATCGAAATTAAATTGAACTAAGCTTAAATGCCGATGAATTTCCTACACTCCAAAATAAAATATTTTGAAAATATTTTTAGGTTCGCTTGCCGCAATCGATCTGTAAGGGTATTTCAAGCTGCGATCAACGAAGCCAATCTTCCCTTTTCATTCAGTCTCTCTTACCCGCTTTTTTCATATTATTTTCAACGATTTAATGTTTTGTGAACTGTTTAAATTGTGCAAACAATTTCAGCTAAGTGCCTGCCTACCAATGGTGATGATGGTGAGCCGAGGACGATGGTCAAGGGGGTTAAAAGTGGGTTCGCACAGCTTTTTGATGTGGCACAGGAAGTGCAACTTTAATGAAGCGTTTAAGTGGCAGCTGTTGTTTTGTAGTTGTAGTTTCTGCTGTAAGTGCAGCACGGAAGGTGTCATGCAGTTGTTGCTGTCCAATGTTTGTTGCTTTTCATGGTTCATCGAAAGGAATGCGCCTAAAGTGTGAAGATGAGTGTGCTGGGAAATTGGTCAAAACACCTAAACGTGACTGATCGAAATTTCACTTTGAAATGCAAGAAATTTCCGCTTGGCAAATATGGTAATAGCTATTAATCTTTAAAATATATGACTTTCCACAAGGTTTTCAGATTTTATGCTTAAATTGTAAAATGCCTAAATAAAAGACTATTTCTTTGTTTTAATAAATAAATTACATTGGTGCCAATTTTAATATATAAATATTAAATATTAAATATTAAGTCATAATCTAACTTACACTCCAATTCCCAGAACTTCCCTAAGACAATGTGATGGCCCCAAAAAGTCTACCTCCCAATAAACTCCTTCCCTCTGTGTCAAAGTTTTTTGATATCACTTATCGGTAATTGGAAGTTTGGCTTTATCAGCGCAGCCTCACCTGTTAGCTAGCCTAAATAACCACGGAACCCCGGCAAGAAAACCCTATAAACACCGATCGCAAAACTAGTTCCCAGTTAAGCAATTCGAGAAGGCCTGGGAAAAGAGCAGGTCGGAAACTTTATCTAAATGCTGGCGCTTATCAGGCGGACAAGGTCCAAGGGGCGGGGGTCAGGTGTGTGGAAAGGGAATGGAAATGAGAAGAAGCGAACGAAAAGAGAGGGCGAACATGAGAATTTATGACTCACACGGCGAAAGATGGAGAGAGAAGCTGGGCACAGGGAAAAATTAAATAGAATAAAATATGCATAAATATTCGAAAATGATGGAACTAATAATAATAACTAATAATTTAAATAATGGAATTAATAATAATAACTAATAATCTTAGAAATCTTAGAATTGTTAATAATTCTAATTTTTTTTCATTTTTTAACTATTTTACTGATTTTTTATTCTGAAAAATGAAAATTTTAAAATTTAAAAACGATTAAAAAATATATAAAAATACGCATTAAATAATATTAAAATTTAAAAAGGCGTCTTTTATTTATACAATTAAAATTGTAAAAGTTTCACATTTTTCAAATTTAATTAAATATTAACATAGTAATACCCTACGTATTTAAAGTCTAATTCAAAGATTATAATTATTATTTTAAGTGCATATTTACTGGGTGTCTCGGGGAAGGGTACGAGTTGATCGGGAAGTAAAAGGTTCACATAAAAATGCCGACAGAGAATAAAAATCCTGAACTGCATAATTTAAACGATTTCAATGACACCTTGATTAATATCAAAGACAACACAAAAGGGAACTCGAGAACTGACCACTCTACCTGTTGGCCACCCCGCCCCCTTATCGCCCCCTCCCCCACCAGTATTTCCATGAAATTATGAACGAAACGCAACGCGCAATGCATTTGACCAAAAGATAAAGAATAAGGAAAACATATATAGGAGGAAAAAAACCAATCAGGCAACGTTGAAAACCAAAAATAAACAAAGGCAGGGCGCAGGTAAAGGGCCAAAGGAAGGGCAGGGGGGCAAAAGGGCAGAGGCTGCAACAGTTTACCTGGCAACAAATCAAACAAAGAGAGAGAAGAGAATGAAGAGGGAACGAGCAGACTGCGCAACTTATTGCAATTAAGCGTGATTAATTCAGGATTTATACAAATTAACTAAAACCCACAGGCGATCGGGGTCGAGACTAGGTCCTCCCATAGCCCTCCCCGTCCACCCATCGAACATCGCGTAAAAGCGGTGTGACGACATTTTTGCTCTTGCACTAGCCAAAGAGCCTTTCAATGGGTCCCACAGTCCAAAAACCCTATAAAGAGATTTCTAAAGTTAAAACCAAATTAACTTATCTAACTTACAATTATCAAACACTATTACAATTTCCTTGGCAATGTGAAAATTATTTTCTTAACTATTAATTATAACACAACTAAATCAATATGTACATTTTCAAGCAGTATTTTGTATAATTTGGATGCTAAATCACTTAATAAACCAGTTCATGCCAACGAAGCTATACTGTATGACTGCTCTCTTCTGCTTTTATTTTCTTTTTTTGTACATCAAAAAGGAATTTCTTGAGATTTTTCGTTGCGGCTGCTTCTGCCTTTTGGACTGGTCTTGGAAACTGGAACCCTTTTCCTCTGCAGGGGCAGAGGTGTGCGGATTCTAAAGGGGCAGGGATGAGGGCCCGCGATGAGCAGGCGACGCATGCGCCAAGATCTCTGGGATGGACACGCTCTCCGCGATGGACTCTCTCTTATTTAGAGCCTACCTTGTGCTGCTGCTTATTCGCATTTCGAGTTGATTTGCCTGGAATTTTATTTCCTTCAAGGGGAAGGCGGAGCTGGAGGGTTCTGGGGGAGAATTTAAGACGCGTTGAAGGAGCAGAATGAATCACGGAATCGCCCAATTTGAAAGCGAGTTCTCTTTGTTCCTTTGTGATTCAGACTTGTTTCTTATCTCTGGCGATTTACCAATATTATGAAATATTCCAAAGAGTTTAAGGATTATACTCGCTCATAAAACTTAATTTCTTAAGATCTAACGAACGTTCATTTAATATCCAAAACTTTAATGGGTATGATATTATCTTTATACCTTTGGAGAGGGTAAATTATAATTTTAAGAGTTTTAATTTAAGTTTAAGGCCCTACGTTCATTCTGATTTGATTGCCACCTTTTCACCGTAAGTGATACCACTTCAAAATATTTTTGCACTTTGATCAATGCAAAGACCTCGTTTCTTATCGCATCAAATTAAAATTTGTACCATTTTATTGACAACCATAAGAGCCGGCAATAAGAGATAATTAGCCAACTAAAAACTGCAACTTCTTCACGTCAACGTTTTTCTTACAGAAGCAAGGAAATTTATTTACCTTGAGAGCTAGTTTTTAATGAATAAATATCGTTTTCTTATTACTGTAGTAATCGCAAAATGTAATTATTTCTCATCTGTAAATTTATTTACCACTCAATTTCAACAATATCATACATTTAGGCCACAAAAAACCTTTCTTATTTATTACAATATATATTACAAATGATATTTCACTCACCGTTACTGGGTTTCTGGGGAATCTCGATGGCATCGATGCCTCTCGCCTGGAAAATATGCGACACGGCACTGCAGTTCGGACTGAATTGATCGATGATCGAGGATCCTGCCACGCCCCCCGCTGGGTTGGGGGCGGCTAGGGCTGCCACTTGGGGGGCTGGGCCGTTGTCCGCCCGAACGGTGGGTGGAAAGTGGGTGGTGAGCAGTAAGAGAAGAAGACTGCTGAATATCACAAGGCGGGCAGTTGTTGTTGTTGCATTTGTTGCTTTTCTTCTGCAATGCAGAAGTGGTTGTTGTTGATGCTGTTGCATTTTGATATCTCTTTTAATAACTCTCTTTTTTGGGGTAGAGAGCGAGAGAGAGAGCTAATTCCGCCGGCTTTTGTTGTTGTTTGGCTTCGATTAGAATTCGATTTGCTTCGATTGTGTTTGTTCTTTTTGCGGTAAATATTTTCGGCAAACGCAGACACCCACACAAAACCCGCACACTAGCACACCGCTTTGTTTGCCGGCATTATTATTATTATTATTTTGGTCGATTGCGTTTATCAGTGTGCATTTTGCGCTCAGGAGCAATTAAAGTGCAACATGGTTGGGTTTTTAAATCGGGATTATTAACAATTAACAAATAGCGGCACACGCACTGCACACACGCACTCGCACCAACACAAACGCACCGCGACGAAAGGCGAATTGAAAGCAAGCGCGAAACGCGGGAGAAAGCAGCACAGCGCGTGCTAGCGAGTCGGCGGAAAAATTTTGACTGAGTGGCTGAGTTTGAAAATGCACCCCGCGACCCACCTTCCGATTTTCCTGTGTGACCATGTCGTATGCGCAACTTTTTCCCAGTCGCAAATAACGTAAGCGTAACCAAAACGAAATAGGAACTTATACCCTGTCTACACTAGCTGCTGGCGCTTATCGATGGCTTAAACATCGACAAGAATAAATAGAATTATTGACCGCGCTCTGAAGAACAACGTATTCACTGATGGGTTAGTAAGGGCCATGTATCATGTATCACGAAAAGGTAGCGTACTATTTTTACTCTACCTGATCACTGATTCAAATTTCTTGCATCATGATCAGTGATCATGTGGGTTCAGCAGAACTATCGTAAGAAATCCATCAGTGATCAGTGATCATGTTGTTCTGCTGAACGCGGCCAATGTTCCTAAACCTTTTTGGTTGGTTTCCAACTAACCGTCTTCAAAACCCCTGATACAGGGGTGTCACAGAACAACCAAATTTAAATAAAAAATGTTCCTAAAATCAGGGACAATTCAATTCAAAACTCTTAAAAAACTCTATTAATTCTGGGACACAGACGGTATTGGTTGGTTGCATTTCAAACCAACCCACCCCCAAAACGGGTCAACGGGTTTTGTGAATCCCCGGATAATGTTATTTGTGTTGACTCAGTACATCCACCGTTGAGTACCAGTTATTTTAATAATATCACTGAATTGCAAAAAAAAGAAATTTCAAATAAATAAATACATTATATTTTACGGACTTTTTTATAAATAGCCTTCATAACCGAGAGTGCTGATTGATTTGGTGGATCTTTAATCAAGGCAAATTTTTTATTAATAGTGCAATTTTCTATTTGGCAGTGTGAAATGACTAAGAAACAGTGTGAGCACTCTATTTTATCGCACAGGCTGGCTATCGATTACCCACGCCGCCGATTTCATTGCCCATCGCTAAAGCAGCTGTTTTGGCGGCAACGAGTTTTGGCCGCAAGAAGAGTAATGTTTATTTAAATAAAACGCAGTTTGAAGAACGGCCCAAGAATGACGCAGGAAAGCGCGGTGCACGAGGCGCTGAAGAGGCACTTTGGCCACTCGAAATTCAAATCGGAGCTGCAGGAAAAGGCCGTTAAGTGCGCCGTCAAAAGTGAATATGGGCCAAATGCTTACCCAATCCCGTTGATAATACGTCTCGTAATTCCCTTACAGAAAAGCAGGATGTGTATGTGTCGATGCCCACGGGCTCGGGTAAATCCCTGTGCTTCCAGCTGCCCGGCTTGATATCCGAGAATCAAATAACCATCGTTTTCTCACCCCTTTTGGCCTTGATCAAGGATCAAATAGACCATTTGACCAAGCTCAAAGTGCCTGCTGATTCGCTGAACTCGAAGATGAGCACCAAGGAACGGGATCGCGTTATAATGGATTTGCGGGCGGTGAAAACGAATCTGAGATTTCTGTACATCACCCCGGAACAGGCGGCCACCAAGTTTTTCCAGGAACTGCTGCAAACCCTTCATAAACACAAAAAACTGGCATATTTTGCGGTGGACGAGGCCCACTGTGTTAGCCAGTGGGGTCATGACTTTAGGCCGGACTACCTCAAGCTGGGGGAGCTGCGTTCCAAGTATCCGGACATCACCTGGTTGGCCCTGACTGCCACAGCCTCGCGGGAAGTCAAGGAGGATATATACAAGCAGTTACGTCTCCACCAGCCTGTGGCCCAATTCAGCACTCCCAGCTTCAGGAAAAACCTCTTCTACGACATTGTGTACAAGAACTCCATTGAGGATGACTTTCAGCACCTGGCAGACTTTGCCAGACATTGTTTGGGCGATCCCAAGGAGTTCAAGGAGCAACCCAAGCCCCAAAGAGGCTGTGGAATCGTATATTGCCGAACTCGCGATCAGGTGGAACGCATGGCCATCGGAGTCAGCAAGCAGGGAATCGGAGCAGTGGCCTATCATGCTGGTCTGAAGACAGGGGAACGCACCGAGGTCCAGGAAGCCTGGATGCGGGGCGATCAGCCCATTATATGCGCCACCAACAGCTTTGGCATGGGCGTGGACAAGCCGAGTGTGCGATTCGTAATCCACTGGGATGTACCGCAAAATGTGGCCGCCTATTACCAGGAATCTGGTCGCGCTGGACGCGATGGCTTGCAGTCATATTGTAGATTATACTATGCTCGTGAAGATGTCCGGAGCATACGTTTCCTGCTCCAAAACGATGCCAACAGAGCGAGGGGTCGTGGTGATAAGGAGCTGCTCACAGAGAGGGCCATAAAACAGTTTGAAAAGATCACCGAGTTTTGCGAACGGACCACCTGCAGGCACAAGCTGTTTTCGGATTTCTTTGGGGATCCAGCGCCGGATTGTAATAATCAATGTGATGTCTGCAAGCGTCCTAAGAAAGTGGAGAAGGCCCTCGAGATGTTCCATCGATTGACTATGGATGATACTTTTAAGTCACACATTTCGATGCAGGATTGCGCAGATCTATATGAAGGTGAGCACTGAAGTCCCTCCAGTCTAAAAGCCATATCATATCCTTTATTCGTTAACTTAATCTTCCAGGTGGTCGTCCTGGAATCAAACGTGCTGCCCAGGAGTACGCAGCTGGTGAATCCGGTTCAGATGATGATTCCGGCCAGAGTCACTCCTCCATGGCGAAAAAAGCCAAGAGGGAATCGGAAGATTTTATAAAGCAACAGTTCAAGCTAAGAAAACAAATCAGCGCAGCTCGGCAGCTGGAACAAGAAACTGCCGCCCAAATCTCTCGCATCCGACAGGCGGAAGCCACAGAAAAGAAGATCGCTGGACTTCAGTCCACCCATCGGGAGAAATATCTCACAGCCATCATCGATGCACTAAAAGCCAATGTAGAGAAGTGCAAAGAGGACCCAGAGCAGCAGCCAAAAAGTGTACTAAAATATAATGACTACGAAGCGATAGCAGTGGATATGGAATATAACGTGTTTCGCCAGAATAAAGTGGCAAATATGTACCGACATGCCTTAGTAAAAGAGGTTTGAAATTCAATTTGGCGGGAGATAAAGATTCAATTAAAAATGCTTTTTTACTTTATAGATTTCCATCATTAAGCAAGTAACAGCGAAGACGCAATTGCTGCCCCTATTGATTGATTATATTCCAAAGCCGGAAACGAGTTCCAAAGGAATATGGACAGGAGGTAGTGTGGCGTATTTTGAGCGGAAGCTAAAGGAACTGGAAGAACAGAGACCCCAAAGTCTCAAGGTGCCAAAAGCCTTGAAAGAAAGAAAGGGATTTAAACAGGAAAATAGCAAGCAGACGTCGATTTCCTCCTTTTTCAAAAAAGAGATAAAAGATGAACCATCGGAATCGTCGAATGAAGAAGACGGTATCACTATTAAAGAAGAACCTGCAGAAATGCAAGAGGAAGTTGAAGAAAAAGAAACTAAAGAAGAAGCTTCTCCCAAGCAAGTTAAAGACGAGCCAATGGATCAAGAAAGTACTGATCCTGAGCTTGAATTTCAGCCCGAAAGCATAATTGGCGAAAGAAAATTTAAACTGATGTCCAACGGCGATGGCAGTTACGACACCCATCGCAGAAAAAGAGTTTCGCACCAAAACCAACCCAAAGAGAAAGAATCAAAAAAGACAACGTCCAGCATGCAGCATCTTTTTGGTTCTTTTAAAAGCGAATCTGAAGAGGAGTTGGAGCAACCATCGATTGGTTTCAAAACTGCACGACAAATGCTCGAGGAAAGGGAAGAAAAATTAGGCAGCATAACTGAAGAAGCAGGTCTTAAGGAAGATGAGAAGCAGGAGTCGGAAAATCAGTCCGAACCTATTGGCTTTATTTCAGCCAGAGAAATGATGGAGAGAAATAAACTTAAGAAAGAGGAGAGGAGGGAACAATCAAATAAAAAACCTGAATCGCTGGGTTTTATTTCAGCCAGAGAAATATTGGAAAAGAACAAACTTAAAGAAAAGAGTTTGGAGAAAAGAGAAGTTAAGGAAAATAAGTTAGAAAGTAAGGAACCAAAGGGAACACAAGATGATGACAGAATGGAATCTGAGAAAAAAGAAGACCGTGACAGGAAACCTCAAAAAGAGAAACCAAAAGATGTACAATCGGACATAGATAAAATAAGGGACCTAAAATCTAGTAGACGAGACCCCAAAGAATCAGAGAAGCATCTAAAAGACATAGCGTCCCGTAGAAAAGACTCAAAGGAATCATCGTCAGAGGTGAAAAAAGAAAAGGAGGCAGGCGACTCTAAGAAAAGTTCACACAAGGACGCAAAGCCAGAAAAGGTCCAGCAAAAGAACGATGTCAGCAAAAACGTGGTGCAGTGGCTCAATCCCTACTATAAACGAAAAATAGCCACCAAAGAGCTTTTCAAAGCACTGGCGAAATTGCTCACTCAGCGCATTTGTGATGGAAGTTTGGGTACGGTATAGCGATGCTCTGTAAATACCCCTAAAGTTAACCATTCAATTCTAGGTGACGGCGATGCTGGAAAGTGCTACATCAAGGAGACCTTCCATGGTCTGCAGATGATCAACAACGATCAGGACATTGAGAAATACTTCATCAAGTCCAAGTGACTTCCAATAGCTCCATTCACCAGCCGCATGACTTCATCACAACGAATTGTTTCGCCTTGTTAACAGTTGAAGAATCTTTTTTTTCGTTAATGTTTCGACTTGTATATAATAAGTAAATTATCAATAATACATTAAAAATACGATATTTTTTTAACCGTTTCAATATAAAATAGAAAGTTACATTTTTGATTTGGGAAAATATTCGCTCGTAAAAAATTTATTCGTGTTGGATCTTACATATTAATTGGATTAGATAAAACGTTCGTGATGCTCGATGTATTAAGCTTATAAAAAAAACAAAACAGGGCAGCCGATGCGATAAGAACTTTAAACCTCCTCGGACGTCGTTTTTGTACATTTTCGATTCGATGATGGCAATTCAGATGTTTTCTCGTGGGATTACAATTAGCTGGGAGACGGGGATGTGAACGGGCTCTTACATCTAAGTTGGAGCTATAAATATTACAGTCCACTCTGGGCGAGAATCGAGTGGATACCTCTGTTCCGCCAAACCTCACGGGATCGACCATGTCATTCCAGATCGCCGTGGACGCCGAAACGGATGGTGATGAGAATGTCCAACAGGAAGACCAGCGAGGTGACCAATGCGATCGAGGCTGAAGCCATCACGAGATCCAAGCGATGCATATTCGGGTGCCAGTAGTTACGATCCTTGGTGGTCGACCAATCCCGGAAGAGCAGAGCGGTCACGGCCACAAACAGGACGAAGGCTGTCAGGTTCCACAAAGTAGCCGTTCGCCAGGGAGTCCTGTTGGTAAGGTATGAATATTATAAGAAACAATTTGATCAAATTTCGCATTCAACTCACAAATCACCAAAAAGTGCCATTATCAGATAGATCGCAGTGTAAATAGTCAGGGCACCAAAAGTCACATAGCAGAGGGCAGCTACTCGGGGTGTAATGAACACCCGCAGATGAGAATTGGTGGCCGGCTCATCGATCAGACCTAGGCAGCATATTAGCAGGCACTGTTGGAAATTAAAATAAATACTTTAGTACTTGCAAAATTTTAAACAATATTATGCCGTCATTCGGTGCGAGAGACTAATAAACTTTTAAAATTTCAGGACTAATTAAAATGTTCTAAAAAGTTAAAAAAAAAACATACTGTATTCGGATTCCTAGAGATCAGTTTCTGTTCTGACAACTAATTACTTAAGTTCTATGCTTTGTATGTAATGGAACTTAACAAATATTTAATATAACAACTTAGTAAAAATAACTTACCAGTTCCACAATTTTGATGCATATCAACGTGTAGGTGGCCTTTTTGTTGCCCTGGGTTGTTGCAAAGGAATTATCATCAGCCGGCGACATTTCGACGCGTGAGATTTCTGCACCAAGCAATTAAACAATTAATTAATTAAATAACACTTATATTTCAATTGGTATTTTGGGCACTTTGGCATTTGCTCGGGGCAAAGATACAATGACGAAAAGGTTCTTTATTTATATATATACCTATCGATCGCAAGTAACTCATGTTGCTGAGTCTTTTGGATGCGTTCTCGACCTACAGAGGAAACGAAATCTTCAATTTTGGCTTTTTAGTGCTTAGTTAAAGTCGGGTTTAATGGCCATATTTGGCCTCCGTCTCTGGGTTATCGGATATTTGTTATTGGATGCTCGGTGGAGCGTGCAAACAAGTAAAACTGAACAGTCTACGTTCTGTTGTGGATTTGTGTCAATTGATGGCCGAAGGTCTCCCACATGAAATACATCCAGTTGCAGACCAAATTGATTAAGGGCACATTTTGCGATGATCTAATCTAATTGGGTGTGTGGGACTTTTGGGTGGGGTTTATAACTACGTACACATGGAGGTAAATTCGCCCGCGAGGTGCCGAGATGCATACCAAATTCGACCTGGGAATGCGAGCAGCCTACGTGAGCTTGGATCAAAAATTCTTATGAATAATAAAACTCAACTATAAACGCTGCCATGTGACACTTCATCTATAATTCCATTATTTTCAATCTTTAATTACAAGCAGGCCAAAAAACCTACTGTCGCTCAATTGTCACCTTTGTCGGATCACAGGTGTTCACCTTTTTGCGGTGTACAGGGTATTTATTCTAGACCTGCACTGAAAGAAACCCTACGGGTTGAAAAGATTTTATCTGAGAAACACCAACACTGCGTTTAGATCATAATTTTTGAAACCAAGCAAAGAGAATTCTGACGTTCTCTATTGAGTTTAAAATTTTTATAAAAATAGAACGACATGTATGAGTTTAAAATGTTCTCAATGTGCTCAATTTATTCTCAAATAATAGTTTTGGCAAAAGTGTTAACAAAATGAGATTTTACTCAAAAAATGTGCTTTTTATTTTTACATATGTATCTACATATATTCTAAAAGCAAAAAAAATAAACGAGTGGAACTTTTTTCATTCAGGGACATTCTTCCGACATTGCTTCCAATTTACCTTTTAACTATAGTGGTAAAATAAAATACTAAGGAGGTAATCTTTTTAAACATTTCAAATTGCTTAGAGAGTTCTGTGATTTCCGGTGTTTTTCTCTGTGTATATTGCGTGGAATTGGATCTCCTCTTAATAAGCAACAATGGAATCGCTCCGTGTTTTTTTGTTGGTTCCCCTCATTGATTGAAGCTAATTGCATCACACAAAGAACAAACCAAAAGCCCAATATTAGCCAAAGGCACGTACAGTAAAAGAGAGGGGCGGGAGTGGGGAGGGAAATGTGCTAGTTAACCCCGCGATGTGTAACCCCATAAACAATAATTAAAATACAAGTGGAAAACCAGAAAAAATAAGTCAAACTCGAAATGAAACTGGAAACTCAGCTCAAAGCCTAAAAAAGGGTCACGCATAACTTTCACTGCGAAAGAGGAGGGGGAAAAGGTAAAGGGAAGGGAAAAGAAAAAAGAGCTATATAGAAATATTGGAGAAATAAAGATAGCATGGGCCCAAGGCACTCCCTCATTACAAAACGAGGGCTTGGAGTTAATAAACATTTTAGTGTCTAGGTTCTGGTTGCAAAGGTAAACAGCCAATAGATAAAGGAAGCTACCTCAACTTCTAATACAGTGGAACGAAAGCCACCTTATGTATTATTCCATTTTAAATCTTTTATTATTAATCTTTGTAGCACTAGGAACATTTATATTAAACATAAAAATTTGTATATGACTGAAGAATAATCTGTGAATAACAGAAAGCAAAGAAATAACTGAAAACATCTTTTGAAAAATAAATAAGACAAATACTGAATTGTTTCTTATTTATAAAAATAATGGGTAAACAATTTTTTTTGTGCAATTCTGAATTCTTTTTAACGTAGTATTTACAATTTTTACGATGTACTGTTGGTAAAAACTATTTTGACTATTTTATAACATTTTTAAATGTTGCTAAAGATTTTAGTCTTATAATACACCAATTTTCCTCTCCATAAAATCGCCTCACCAATTTTCGGACTTGCAGCTCTTAAAGATTGGAATTTCAGTGGTTAACTGTTTGCGTGTTGTTGCTAACGAGTGCTTCACGTTTTGGCCCACACTCGAACACCCCTTCGCCACCCCTTTGAACCAAAAAAAAACAAGTTTTCTTCGGCGGCGCTTAGAAGAAGAAAGCCTAAAAAGCAGAAACCAAACAAAACACACGCAACAAGCCACGAAGCACAAAAAAAGGTAAACAAAGCGTATTGGCTAAGAAAACTTGTTTTAGAAAAAAGAGAACTTGGCTTAAAGAGCGGTACAGTGTGGCTAAGAGAGAGCGTGACTACCTGCCACACCTGCGTATTTTAGAGAGGAATTTTTCTCTCATAAGGTGGGCTAACTTTGTGGCCAACACTGTGAATTAACCTCGTTTCGCTTTCAGGCTCAAAAGGGACTTTTTTCTTACCAAGCAGCCCTATAACTGGTCTGCGTTTTGGGTCAATGACTTATTGTTGTTCTCGATTATCCGTTTTTGTTTTGGTTCTTGGATTCCATCTTAAGAATTGGCTCAACCAATCCCCACTTGGCTAGCTTAATTAAGATCATTTGCAATTTCCTGTAAACCCGAGATCCAAAGAGCTGTATCATCTGTATCTCTCATCTTTCAATCGCAGTCTTGGGCAATTGAAAAATGCAACAAAACTCGTTTCAAGCCTCTGCCGCCCCCTTTTTCGCCCCCTCGGGCGGTCTGCCTCCCCCTCACACTTGCATTGATATGCACAACTGCAAACTGGTTGCAGACGAGAGCGACAGGGACGGCCAATGAGGGAGTGAGAGGGCAGGGCCCACCTCAAACACAAATAAAAATACATATATGTATAAGGCGCCTACTGTACTTGGTCATCGCCTTAGTTTTCTCTCCCGGCGAAGGGCAGTTCGCGATTTCCCAGCTGCATTTTCCAAACACGGGTAAATACGCAAGTTAAAGGTTATTTTTAACAAACAAAAACATTTTATGCATTTCTGTTTTTGAAAGACTATTTCCGATTTCAGATATACCGAATCTTTCCATCGGAAATATAACTTTTACGTTAAATTTTTTTTCTTTAGTTTGTAGACAGCTAAAAAAATGTTTAATGGAGGATAGTGTTTAGAAAAAATAAAACCACAAATTGCTTTATTTTTCAAAAGAGAAGTCTAGTATTTTACACAAAATCTCTATTATTTTATCTTTTAAAACAAAGACATAAAAAATTCATAAAACATATCTGTAATGGGTATCTTGAAGGCTCATAACTCAACTGCATGAATGCAATTTTTCGCAATTATTTTCCATATTCTTGGCAATAGTTGCTAGTGCTTTTGCCTTTGACCCCGTTCAGACCCACACCGTTTCCAGCTACCAACTTAGCTTTTGTTTTAGCCCTAAACATGCAACTTTTTGCGGCAAGGGCGGGATGGGTAGGGATTTACAAAGGGTAGTTACTGTTGGGGGAGTTTTCCAGGCGGCTCTATTGGGGGTTGTTGGCAAATTCAATGCCAAAGCAATTGGCCAAGGCTCGTCGGGATTTCCCCTTACGTATACACTGGGTTTACTGTCACTGTGTTCCTTCGGTGATTGTTTCGTGTCGAGTCTGTCATTGAAGGTCAGTATCCATAAGGGATATTGGTATTGGATTGAAAGGGCTCGGTTCCCAAAGGGTAAACTCATGCGCGCGAAAACTGTAATTGAGTGTTAAAATAAACAATCTGGGTTCAGAGCTTTTACGATTTGGGTTTCCATTTTTGTAGATTTTGGGTGCACAAATTCGGAATTTAAAAATAAATATTTTTGTAATATCATGTAAATAATCCTATGGTTTGGTAGGCACTAAAGGAATGATTTTTGCGTACTAATGTAATTATAATTGCTCTTTTAAAATTCTACCTAATTGTTTTTTAAAGCGCATTTAAGATGTATATTTTGTCGTTGCATAAACCCCAGTATTTGTCACCTAATTAAAGCTGCATCAAAGGGGAGGGGCCGCGTTGACGGTGAGAAAATTGTCAGTGAGTCACATTAAACAAACTAATTTGTGTTAGCCAGTGTTGTTGTTGTTGTGTGTGTAGATTGTGCAAAATTAGCATGTCTAACAATAACAACAAAGTACTGCGATCGTCTTGCTGATGTAGTTGTTGTTGTTTCTGTGCTTGTTTATTGTACAATTAGCTCTGGGTGGGGCCCTCCGATCTCACAGACTCCATTTATATGGAGAGATCTTTGAGGGAGAATCGAAACTGAGGCGGAAGCTGAACAAACTTCACTTTTATTTTCTGTATGTTGAGTGCATTTTCAACTCTTCTAAAAATTAGTTACTGCCGAGCAAACGACAAACTGGTTTTAGATTTGTATTTTAAATTTAGTTTTTGGGTTAATGTATTACATTTTTTAGCTTTTTGTTGAGATTGCAGAGAGGTGCGGAACACAAGTGCAGCCAAGTGTTTTGGGTTAGCTTGTTTGTCAGTTATATCTCACACTAAGTACACAAATAAATGAATAAATTTTTTCACGCGCGCTAGATAGTTTTTGATATTTCAGTTCCAACTGCGACTTAGAGCGGAAATTAGTTTTCGAAACGCTCTGAAACCGACGACACGCCAACGACAACTGTTGTAACCTGAGCCCAAATCCGAAACCAAACCGTTCCAAAGCCCGCCAAACGAGCTAAATAGCCACAGCCCAAAGAAGAAGAGAGTAGTTCGGAGAAAGAGAAAGCCAGTGGAGCTAAGAGAGCCCCGAAGTGAGCGCTTAAACGTGTTCGAGTCGACTGTTTTTCAAATGCTGACCAAATATTGAATAATAATTAATAATTAACACATGCATGTCATGCAAACAAAGTCAACAAATTCCGAGTTTTGTTTAAGCTTGAAATGGTCTATTAAATTGTGGCTTAGCACTGAGAATTTTCAAAAGGGAATTTTTTAAAACATACTCGGCTTAGTGGGAAGCGACTGTTGAACAATTCTATGAAATTTCCCTCAATAGTCAAGACACAAACCAAAAAGAAAGCTTTACTTAGAAGGGAATTCAAATAAATTTTGTTTATGGTAGAAAGGTTATGCAGAAATCGCGATGTACGATGTCAATAAAAAGTCTACAAAATACCAATAAAATTAAACACATTCCTAAATTTTCAACTTTTGATTTTGTTTAATTTCAATTCATTTGAATATTATTCTTCTTTTAACAAAAATATTCACAGATATAGAGATGAAATAAAAAGTAGGCAGTAGAAACATTTGAATAAATACAAATAATAATAAACTGTGCACAAGTTGAGTGGCAAATTTTTATAACTATATACAGAAAATATTTTAAAACTGTTAAAATCATGAAAAACAAAACTTAAACACAGTCTTTCCGTTTACACAACTCTCAAAAACAATTGCTGCTACTTATTTGCTAGAACTAACAATAACTATAAAATGATCCGTTAACTAGGTTATTACAACAAAACTTGACACATTGTATATACATCTAAATCAGCGGTCGGCAGCGCCCTATTAAGTGAGCATAGGGTTTTGTTCTGCCCAGCCGCTGCTCGCTCACGTATACTGTAGAACAGCGGTCTGCACACACACTCTGATGATCTGTCCAGTGCAATTTACTCATACAAATATTAAACAAAACGTTATTGTATGTGTGTGCCGACCGCTGATCTAAATCTACATAATATCCATTCAGCATAAAATTACTTTGATTGGATTTGCTCTTCTATTGATTGCTTCACAGGACTAGGCTGCTGATTGTGGCTCATCGGGTATACAGGATATGTGTAGAGTCCTAAGCATATTTTACATTAATTTCACTTAATGGTTCAGTTCTTAGCTATATTAACGCCTGGAAGTAGGCAGTGTTCGGGGCTCAGTTTTCTCAGCACCCAAGATCAGAAAACGCGATCGCTGAGTCTCAGACTGAGCGGAGTTTTGGGAGCCAACAGGAACTCGAATTCCGTTTCCAGGGGCTTCACAAAGCTCACATCGAAGGCCAGGACCATCTAATAAATAAAAAAAAAAGGTTTGTTAGTTCGGTAATCCTATCTAAAGATATAGATTATAGATTATACTCACCTTAGCTAGCAGCAGCACCACCTCCATTTCCACAAAACGCTTCCCCGGACACGATCTTCGACCCACTCCGAAGGGCACCACAATACTGGCACTATCCACATTCACCGTGAAGTTCTCCGTGGCAGGATCAATCCAACGCTCCGGGGAGAACTGCTTGGCCTCCTGGAAGTTGCTGTCCTTGTGGCACGCGATCATGTTCTGACAGAGCACCACGGTCTGGGGATCAGAAAAATAATGAGAATCATTGGATAGGATATATTTTCTTAAACAAATTAGCTATTGGTGCAGCCCTAAAATATTTAAACAAAATTAATAATTTTTAAATAATTGTATTTCCTTTTTAAAGAAAAATTATTAGGAAATACTACTTCTTAAATTTTAAAAAAATTTTAAAGACATTTATAATTTCTAATTGATCTTCGCTTATGTATGGATTTAAATCTACAATTTCTCTGCATTTAAAACAGCTAAATTCTAATCTTCTAATTTAAGCCACTGAATCAACCAGCAACTTACCCCCGCATTCAGAGAATAGCCCGAAAGCTCCATATCCTCCTCCAGAATCCTGGCCAGACAAAAGGCGGTGGGCCTTAGTCTATAGGACTCCTGTATGCAAGCCTTCGTGTATGTGGCATTCGTCAAAGCATCCTGCAGGATATTAGTGTCCCGATACTCGCAGAATTCACTCAGGATGCGAGGCATGGCTCCCGGATCTCCAGTAACGGAGCTCAGCACGAACAACAAGGTGTTGGCTAACTAAAAAATCAAAAGTATAAGAAGAGAAATCCATTTGACATGCACGAAGAAATACCCACCGTTTCTATGCCCGCGGCTATAAAGTCTATAATAGCCGACTTCTTGTCTCTAATATCAAGATCCTTCAGCTCCAGAATATTGAGAAAGATACTCCGCAGGCCAGCAGCTTCGTCGTCCTCGCAGGCAGCCGACTTTTTAAGCTCCTCCAGTTCGTGGTCGATGATCTCAGAGATCACACTGGAGACAGACCGATTTGAGTTAAATGGAAATATAATGGGAGACCAGGATAGGTGTATACCTACTCATAGATCAAGTCCTCGGCCCGGGCGAACTCCCTGTACGTTTTGGTGGGAAAGTATTTCCACAGACCCAGACCGTAGTACGAGTCCCTTTGCGAGATGAAAAGCTGTTTGACAGCGGCTGCCAGTTGACTGATCTTCTGCGGCTGTTTCGTATCGACAGCCAGGAAACCCATCCTCCGGCCCAACATCAAAGTGCAGACGGCCTCCAGACCCATCAGATTGGCCAGCTCCTCAAAATTAGGGACCACCAGGCTCTCGGGATCCCGCCTAGACCGCAGTAGTTCGATGAAGTCATCGCAAACCAAATTCAAGGCGGGCAGGAAGTTCTGCAGAACCCTCGGAGAAGTAATGCTGGAGGTCAGGGAGGATCGCAGACGCTGCCACATTGGTCCTTGCTCGTTCACGATTCCCACGCTCGCATAGCGATCCGGTCGGGATTGGCGGTACATCACGATGATCTCGGTGGGCGGCCGGAACGGATATTTGCTGGGGTACTTCAGCACCTTCTCCAGATCCTCGCGGTTGTACAAGTGCACAATGGGCACATTGGAGGGCATCACCTCCAACACTATGTCACCATATTGCCTGTTGAGATCTAAAACATAACATTTTAATAATTCATGTTATAGGTATATTATTTTAGTGCTTTGTAGATCTAATTAGATCTAATTAAGTAGTAAAGTATGTTAAAGGGTTAGTAACGAAAAATTTCCAGAACATTTTGCTCTTTGATCTATCTATAATATCCCTTCAATATTCAATGCAAATTTTATATTTCTTGTTTGCACTTTGTAGACCAATCACTACTTATAAATTCTTTACTTTTTATCTAGATTATGTCTTACCCGCATATACCTCGTGCAGCTTGGTCATCTTGTAGCGGCGGAAGAAGAGCAGGAATATCCACTTGGTGCCCAGAAAGGGAATCCGTTGCGGCCCGGGGATGTCCCAAATGCCACGCTTCCGCCTCCTTGGCGCCTCCGGCTCGATCGGCGCGGCATGGTAGCAGTCCTCCAGCGGCGTGTTCTTCAGGAGCGGCCGGAGGTAGATCTCAGCCAATTTGTGCCGATGGAGAGCGCAGTAGCAGCCGAGTACAAGTGCCAGGGCCAGCAACAGTATCACGGCCATTACCATGGGGCGCTGCAATTAGAATTCTGGGTCTTACTGACTTAATCCACTTTGGCGGCACTTATGCTAATTCTCCCCAGCGATTCTAGGCCTTTAATTGAAGTCGTATTTGGTCTTTATATAGCTTTCTTGGCCACCCCAGTTGATCATCGATTTTGCATTATTATTGCCAACAGGCGATAACACTTTGTTCTCGGTTCTCTGGGTTTTTGGCTATTTTGCAAGGTATATAAATGTCTGGCAGAAAAAGAACACGCTTAATGGGTTTTAACGCCAGATAAGATAATACAACCAGGCGTGATAAAGTTCAAGGTTAATAGCCGAAAAATATGTGTAACGATTGTGTTGCGAATTTCGCCAGATTGCAAAATGTCTGCAGAATGCGATGTTTATTGGGGAACAACTGATAAAAAATTCATAAATTCCACGAAAAAATTTGTTCTTTTAATATTCATCTTTATTTAATTATTTATTTATCGAATTTAGCATTGAAAATCTATATTAGCACCAATTAAAATCAGTAAAATCAGGGATAGGAAACAACGCCGAAGTCTTAAGAATAATACTCAGAAATCCGGATTTAGTTAAAGGAAAGATATTGTTAGAAAACAAAACAAGATCTTGGCCTACCCTAACCAACTGAAATAACCGCCTTAAATCTTTTTATGTACCTTCCGAGAAAATCAAACCAATACTTTCTTATTGGTTTTACCCTTGTCAGCAAAGGAGATAGAAATTTAAGTGGAATTTCTCCCGTTCCTATTGGATCATTTCCAATCAAGACCTTTTTCTATTTTCCTATTGCCAACCGGATATAAAAACTATAGAAATAAGCTGAAAATCGATTTAAACCTCACGGGGGTTACCTGCTCGGAGTGATTAATGAATGGCCCGGTCAAATACAAAAAACAGAATCAAGAAACCACTGATAGATGATCGATTCTAATATTTGCCCTAACCACACAACAGCACAGCCACACGATCGCTTGGCAAATAAATACGGAATACGAATAGAAAACCTCACCGTGACTTTGGGCTACCGAAAAATGGTATTTGCAAAAGAATCGGAGGGCCAGATAAGAAGTCTGCGAGCACAGGTAAGTAATGTCTTTATCTACGTGACGCCACTCGCATGGCAATGTGCGTGAGATTCGGCGGGAGAGGTGTGGCAAATCTATCCATTAATGCAAATTCGCGGACCGATAGG
Source organism: Drosophila lutescens (assembly GCA_037075285.1). Classification (NCBI taxonomy): domain Eukaryota; kingdom Metazoa; phylum Arthropoda; class Insecta; order Diptera; family Drosophilidae; genus Drosophila; species Drosophila lutescens. Next base: position 276,042 of record JBAMCF010000013.1, on the reverse strand, counting down.
CCTGTGCAAAAATAGAGAACAGAAAGAAGAAAATAAACTGGAAATACAAATCACAGACATCTGAGGCGAGCACTTCCTTCTTGGGGGCTTAATCACTTCCTCATCTCATCACGAGATCGCTTCTCAGCGCGACGCGTGCGATGTTCTATGCGCTTCTCACTTTTCCAACGTGCTTAGAACAACAAAAACACAAACTCGCTTTTTAATAAGAATTCTTGCGAATTCGCCTCTGCTCCGGCCCCATTCTCCGGCTCACTCTCTGATTAATATGCAGATGGGATTGGGATCCACTCGCGACTCACAACTCCACGCCGTTCTCATCGTTAGAGTTGCGTTAGAAGCAGGCAAAAGGTATAGCAGCTGGCCAAAACCGGCTTGGAAACCAGCTCCCAGCTCCAGGCCAAAAGAAGGAGAAGAAAGCACCCAGCGGTGGGTAGAAAGCATATTATGTAACCGATTATTATGTAAAACGAGAAACGATGGGAAAGTTCTTTCTCGTATTTTTGTTTTCTTCCCCGCTCTGTTTTGATCTTGGAATTTCACAATTTCTGGCCCTCATTTCTTCAGCTCGGCTAAATGGGTTAAGACGCAAATAAAAATTTCGATTTTTTCGTTTCTTTCTTATTGACTATTTTTTGTTCTGGAGCCATTAACGCTTTTTGTTTACCGCAACAAAAATGACATAAAAGAAATCGAAATTTCGTGGTCCGAAAATGACGCCACTTAATGTTTATTTGAAATTTGAAAGGATTTTAGAGGAGATTTTGCAACAAAAGATTTTTTTCGTAATTCAAATATAGTAAAAGCCTGAGTTTCCTAAAATTTAGTTTATTTAACCGAGGGTATGAACTAAATGTACCATTTCCATTTGAGACGTCTTTCACTTTTCTTTAGCCAAGCCAACTTCTAATGCCTTTCTAACATAGGACTGTTTTCAGCGGGTTCTGGGACGGAAAGCAAGTTTGGTTCGTGGCTTAGGCCAGGCTTTCTGCAAAGTGGCAATACGGCAAAAATCTAATGAGAAAATTTCTCTATTTCTATTTGCGCGGCTTACTTTGTCGCTCGGCGTTGGCACGTCGTTGGCCGTACATTGAACTTGGCTAAAGCCAAAGTGAAGATAATGGATACACAGAAAATAATGCAGATTTAAAGATCATTTCAATGTTTTTCCGTAGTACATTTTGTAATTAATAATAATTATTAATTATTTACCAAAAAAAGATTTAACCCAAATTGAATTTAATTAGGTATTAATATTGTTGTTTTGTTGGAAATATATATATTTGAATAAATAATGCTCAACATAATATGGATAATATACAAATATTATTTTAATATGATTTCATTTATTACAGAAAAATTAATATTTATTATTATATATCTGTTATGTAAAAACTTATTTTGTTTAATATTATCATGTCACATGGGAATCTTATATTTTTTGCCGTGTAAGTCCGTCTCTGTTAACTCTTTTCGTAACTCTTTTTTGGCAAGAGAAGGAGGTAGGAAACAGCTGACCGAGGAAAGAAATTGTTAAGCCAAGTTTCCCGTTTGTCGATGACCGTGACCATGAAGCCCCGGCCGATGTCTTGTCGTGTGCACTATATGTATATAGCTTTATGGCCATACGAACGCGAGTGGCACAAGTGACATAATCTGCTGATGTCTGGCTCTGCGGATCGCCAGCCGTTTGAGCTGAGCTCGGGCCTCTGTAACTGCGCAGCGGACCAAGTTTTTGGGCACTTTTTCGGCGGGTTCTTGATTCGATGCGATTTGCATAAATGTGAAAAATGTGCCAATAAAAATAGCCACGACTAAATAACGAATTCAGAATCAATCGGCATATATAGAAGTATGTAAATTCTGACGAAAACATAAACTTGTTTATTTTGCAAAAAATCTGCAGACAAAAAAATTGTACATTATTTCACTTTTTTATTTTTTGTCACATTTTGTGGCCTGTCGTCGGTTTTTGGCAACGTGTGCAGGCCCAGTCGCACTTACGTTTAATTATTATGGTAACTTTGATTTCTTCTTCTATCCTGGCTTATGAGTGATAGTGGACGGTTTGACGCCAAAAGCAGAAATTAATTTGGCCCAACACCAGACATTCATTCCTGATGCCTCAGCAAACTTCGCAAAAAATCGATCGAAATCGAATCGAAAAAGGAAGGTGAAATGTGATCGAAGAACATGTCGCGGAATGCCATCAAATTTGCGTAAACACGCGTTTATTTATATAAAGAAAGAAAGAAAGAAAGACGTGAGACCAGTTACAGTGAATACGGATCATTAAAAATTAGAGGTTAAAAATAAATTTGAGGAAAATCTAAAAGATTTTCGTTAAAATAATTGTTTGAGCTAAATACAACATTTATTTTATGCATTTTGAAATTTTTTATTAGCCTCTTTTTAAATATACACATTTAATATAAAAACAAAAAACGTTCAACCACAGCTCGCAAAAACCCATCTCACAAAGAAATGTATCATCATCGACAACGACCCGAAAAATTTATAATCTGTCGGTCAATGAACGTTACATTTTTGCCAAACACAAAAATTCAAGTTAAGCAAAAGAAAGTAAAAAATACAATAAAGTCAATGGAACATTTTTCAAATGTAAACGTAATCGATTTGCATTCACTTCGGCAGGTATTCATTAAATTTACAATTCGATCCGAACCAGATGAAATAACAACAAACGAGAAGCTGATGACGCTTTTTTTATGATGATAATGAACTTGAAGCTCTCTCACATAATTGATAACAAAAGAAAATCATCAAAAATTATTATTGTTATTTTTTCTTATTGCGTTACACTTGAAAACGCTCGTGCTCGCTGATAAATATGAAATAATAATGGGGAAAAAATTAATAAATAAATAAAAAATGACTTCAACGCGCCGTGAGAAGAGAAGTGGAGAGCTGGGAGGCTAATTGCAATTTAATGCGTTTGTTTGCCGAAGTATAACACAATTTTTTCCAAGATACATGCACGCACACTCAAACATATTTTGATATATACCTACATATATTTTTTGAAGTTCGATTCAGTTTCATTTTTATCATATTGCATTTTATGATTAACTTGGCTGCTGCCGTCGTTGTGGTTGTGTAAATATTTAATAAAATCATTTAACATTCGGCAGAACTGTATACGTATGTAAGAAGAAATGTAATCGATTTGAAAAGTTCTATGGTGTCTGGCACACATCTGAGAATTTAAAAAGAAATTCAGCGGATATAATTTTCAAAAATGATGTACTTTTCCTGGAGAAACTTGGCTATCATAATTAACTATTAAAAGAAATACTTAGTTTAATACAAGTTAAGTTCACTTTACATATCTATTTTGGGAATAATAATAATAAGTGTTCTATGAAAATCCAAAGCTAACTTAGGCTTCGAAATTAAATCATTTTACCTAAACCCTTAAAAAACTTACCGCTTAAATGTGATTTGTTTTAAATCCAATAAGTTTAGGTCGACTGCAGATTAGATCCGACTTGTATGCATTTTTGTCAGCATTGCATAAATAATGCTTAAGTTATCACTTTGCAAATATTTTAGAAATATTTAGATGTTGCATCACTTTAATTTGTTACATTGCACATTTATTGTTGTTATTATTTGAAGCTTTCGCTAATCGTAGTTTCTGGTTCGGGGAAAACAATAGAAACTTCTAATCACAGACAGAAATTGCACTCTTGGACTTTGACGTTTTTTGTTGGTCGCCTATGATTCGATTAATGTTCTAGTAAAGTATTTATGGTAAACAGAGTGATAGACTTAAACCGTGGCCAGGGACACACTATTCCGTATTGACCGAGCCCGCAACCGAATCCCAGATCTCCGAACTACGATCTCTGATCTCCTCCGCGATCCCTGATGGCGTCTCTTGGTTGCGACAACTGCGACGCTTAGTCAAAGACTGAGTCGCTCCGTTTTTCTGAATGGGGGAAATGCTGAGCCGAGCCCAACGCACACACACACACCAGCACACGACCACTCGGCACTCACGCAGACAGTCTCACGTATATGACGATCGGCGCTCACGATGGGAGGCGATATTATGAAGAACCACCAACCACGCAACAAGTGCTTCCACCGATCCGATCGGATCCGATCGATCCAACGCTCGATCGATCGATCTATGCCCGATCTCGACCAGCTGTTCGAATCCGTTTTCAGTGAGTAAGGTTCTTCGGGCCTGCTGCTCCCGCTCTTCGGGTTCCCCGAGGTTCTCCCTGTGAGAGGTGCACAGTCGAACATCCATAACTCGAACCACCATCTGTCACCTATAAAATTCGAGCTACAGAGGCTAGTTGAACCGAGAAATGATGCAGTATTTTTAAAAATATATATTTTAAAAGAAAATGTCTTAATTATTAATTTATTTATTTATACTTCTACTTTTACCAACATTTAAAAGTAGCCCTCTGGTATTTTTATTTACCAATATTTCCTATCAATCCAAAAAAATTCTGATGGCAGGATAATGGTCATTAGGTCGCCTATAACTATGCAATGATTATTTTAACGCAATAAACCATTTAAATTGAAATAAAACATATGTATATATTTACAAAAAATATCTTCGACTCAAAGATTTAAGAACTTAAAGCATCTTAAATGTTCTAGTTATAGAATTTGGACTGTATTGATAGCGCCAATCACTCTCGCTCTCTGTGCGCCCACTCTCCTGCTGCTGCTGCTTCTTCTACATCTCCGATTCCCCATGCTGCTGATAAGAACCCATGTGTGTTTGTATTCTTTTTTTCGCGTATAGAAACTCAATGAAAGTTTGCCAAGAAACAACGCCTCAAGGCTTATTGAAATGTTTACTTGTGGCAAATTTATGCAACACATTACAGCGACAGCAGCAACAACACGAGCAGCTGGGCGCAATGCGTGAGTAGAAGGCAGGCAGCCCGAGTGTGCGTGAGAGAGGGAGTGTTCGTGTGGGTACGAGTACGATCCGTGAGGTAGGTTGCACTCCATATATAAGTATATTCCATATTCCATAACACAGTCCAATATAACAGGTTCGACTCAGACGGCGAGCGGGTCTCGAGAACTCGGCAAATCAGCTGTGCGACCGGCTGTCTGGATGTCCGAACCGCGACTACAATGTTGCCACTGGCTGTGATTTTTTAATAGACCCCGTATGGTAGGAAAAAGAGGGGCATATCAGCTAATTTAATATCTTGATATTTATATTTGCATTTGCGATCTTTCATTAGTATTTTCAGTCAAAAAAAACTTTCTTCTTATCAGTATCTGCTTTTGAATTTGATAGCCATGATAAAGAAATAAATAGTAAAAGTATTATTATAAATTTAACTAGAGAAAATAGAAGCGCCATTCGGACACATTGGTTTTCATATTCCAAGAATAATTTAGAACATCTTAATATCTCAATAATTTAAAATATGATTCCTGCAAGCAAATATTTGGAATAATAACGTAAGTTAAAGAAGGTGTTGGGTCTACCATATATTTTTAGGAAAAATTTACCTAAAGTTTATTTTAAATGTGTCAGGGAAATTTAGACCTTAGTTAAGTTCTAAGGACATGTTTCCCTAAAATATATATTTAAGGAAAAATTACCTAAAATGTATTCCAAATGATGACCTTTAAAAACTTTTTTTTTTAAAATATATATGGTAAGCTCACTTCTTGTCAATATTACTAAAGGTGATTGTTAAAAAGATAAAATGAAATTGATAGTAAGAGGTTAGTTATCTTTAGTGCTATACCTAATACATATAACCACGATATCCCGCAGTCCCAACGCCTCCGATATCAATCCTTTACATGCGAGTGCAACACATGGGCAGAATAGATCGAGGAGGGGCAGGAACCAGGAGGGGCGGAAACCGAAGCGATCGTGAGTGTTGCTCCAGTGTGCGCGCTAATTGCCTTGATTGAGTTTTAAATTAATGCGAATTAGAGTTGTGGTTGTTTTAAAGCCAAACAACGCGCATGTGTGCATGCTTGTGAGCATTTAGGGATATAGATACAAGACACAGGAAGATCTCAGGGAAGCAGGGAAACAGGATTGTCTCATTCACAATGGTATGGTACAAGGGAAAAATATATGAAACGATCTTTAGTTCAAAGATGTATTAATATTGATATATTTATATTTTATTATCATAAATTTGAAAATTTGGAATTTCAAGGTTTGATTTAATTTCAAACAAACAGTTGTTTTATCACATAAATACATAAAATGTTTCAAAGTTAAATTGGAATTGTTTTTCTTTTTCAAAACCTATTAATATTCCCTTAGTAGATTTTATTACCTCTAAACGCTCTGTCAAATCAATTCACTATCCCCAATTCTGAGCCCTTTCGTATCCTCCCATATAAAGCAAGTACTTCTGACTCGTATTATCTTGTAGATGCGTATCTGGTTCCCCTCAGCTGTCACATTAGATAGGATTCCCATGCCCATTCCCTCCATCTGGTCGGGGGATTCACACGCTCTCCTCGCAGATGGATAAATTCTTATCCTGTCGATCAGTGGAAATACAAATTGAATTTCTAAGCAATTGCCGGGCTGGCTGGCTGGCCGACTGAATGGCTGAATGACTGCCTGAATGAGTGACTGAGTAGGCATTGGCTTTGCATTACTAATTAACTGTGCAGTTGCTGCTGCTCGTGATGTTCTGCCGCTGGTTGATCCCACAATTATGCCATACCAGACATCCCGCCTCGCCGCCCTTCTTTCTTTCCCCATAGCCGCGTTACAACTCCTTCGTGTTGGTCGGTCAGTCAATCAAAGGTATAAAAACAAAAGGCAGAGCGTTGTTAATACTTCTTTTCAATTAGCTTCACACAGCCACACGGGCAACAACAAGAACCACACGAGAGCCTTTTCCCAAGCGAACAGGTTTTTCACGCGACGACAACAATGTTGATGATCACGATAATGAGCAACTGATCACGATCATGAAGTATTACACTAAGAAATATCTTATCAAGCTGATTAAATTAAATAGATACCAGACAAAAGTAAAAAATACAAGTCCGTTTTAGGAATTTAATTATTATCTTACTCTTGAATCCTCTCTTAAAAATGTTGAGATCACATCAAAACAACATTTATAAGCCATTATAAAGTTAAGGTTACTAAATAAAGTAGAACGATTTTATAATAATAGTTTCATGAGGTATGATTTTTTAGATATATGACATGTCCTTAAGGATAATTTTTCTCTGTGTAAAAGAGGAAGCAACCGAAGATTTTCATGATGTTCTTTTCAATTTTCAATTTACGATTAAGTTTTCCTTCTCATGTTTTGGGACTTCGTGTTTGTTTTGTTTGGTTTGGTTTTATTGCTTGAACTTTATTCACTGTCATCGATCGTTTTGGGGTCTTTTTGATTTTATTGTGCCGACGCAAAGTTGTTTCCTTTCAACGCGCCCGCCGCGACTTTCTGGCTCGCTTCATTTTATGGAACTAAAGCCCAAGCCCACAGCTTCGGGGATCGGACTCTGCCACAATTTGAGGCAGGGCTCGGGCCCGAGACAATTGCTTTTGCCGTCGATCTGGGAGCTAAACTCAGCTCTCGAGCTCAGAGCCAGCTCACAGCTCCCTTAACATTTAATGAGCATTAACAAGCTGCACTTAAATGCAATAACAACAACACGGCGAGCGGGCGAGGAAAGGGGGTGGCCGAGGGGGGGCGGCCACAACAACAATTGATAACAAGTAAGAATACTCCAAAGTGGGGGTTACGGCAGAAAAGAGACTCAAGTCGGCTGAGGTTATGGAAAACGAGTATCTTCAAATGCTCTGCAAGAATTGATGAATATCTAAATCTTAATCATAAAAACCAAACTCCCATTCTATTAGTGTAAAATAAGCCACTACACTAATTATTGAGTTAAGTATATTTTGTACATTATTTATATTATTTACAACAGTCTCAGCATTAAAAGGATCAGCATTAGAAAGATTTTTAACTGATTTAAGAAAATAAATTTAGAAAATCATTCATATACAAACTAAAAGATTTGTTCTTTACAATAGCTTAAGTTCTTCCTGGTAAATTTTTAAGCAGAGTATTATTTCTATTACAAATTATGTACCTTTAAGAGTGTTCTAGGCAAATAAGAATTATTCGATGATATTGGGATGCAGATGTGAGATGTAAAAGATGGTTCTAATAAAAAGATAGAACTTAGTTAAAACAGTCACTTACAAAATTAAAATTAGCTTGCTGATAATAAATACAACTAAAAATGCATAGATGTTTAAAACATTCCTTTATTTAGCTTATTTCCTTAAACACTATGGATATTTGAATTGAATAGATATTTTAAAACGCTCTGTTTTTATTATGGTAATAACTGTCATATTGCCAGTTCCTTTGGAAGGGTAACAGGAGCACCGGACAAAAACAAAACCATTCACAATGGAAGCTCCACGCTGTCTGAGTGAGCGAACAAGTGGCATCGTGGCAGGTTGCAAACTTGCACACTTGTGTGTGCGAGGCCTCACTTGATTACCCACGAGCTGCAAATTCATTTCTGCCTCCTTTCTTCACAAGTGACCAGAGAATCGGGAAATCGGGGATCGGGAAGTGGGGATCCACAGAAAGAAGACAGCCTTCAGGGGCTCTTATGGTCAGTATTCTTTTTTTTCGCAATGTTTTCACTGTGTTCCACTTGCAAGCGGTAAAGTGACGCTGAGGGACGCATCCGCACACATAGTGACCCAATGATCTACAAAGGGCGCGGTCTGCCCAAAGATTGCAAGAGGGAGAAAGAACAGGAAAGAGGTGGTCAGAATAAAAGTGAAATCAATCGGATCAGAGCATAATCAATCCATATAAAACCTTTTACTCTCTTTGATCTCTTTAGCTAAAATAATTTTAATTTCAAATTAAAAAGGAATAATGTATATTATCATTGATATTTCGAAAAGTGGAAATCGCAAGGCGTCTATTTTTAAATTCACGACCAATTTCACGTAATATTTTTTTCTGTGCACACTGCTCCCATTACCCCATACCCTCATTTCAGCTTCCTCCTCTCCATTCATTTCCACTTATTATTGTTGATAGCTTGTCCTTGAACTTGACCCAGCAGCTGTGGCAGCGAAGACGATCTGCCCTTTATGATTATAATTTTTTCTTTATGCTCTTTCTTTATCATGCCGTATAGTACTACACAAGTGCTCACTATAATTAATCAGTTGCCGCTGTGTGCGACTCTATGGGATCTTCTGAGGGGCTACTTATCGGTTGGGGGTCCCAACTGTGGGCCCCCCGTCATCCGATCTCCGGTGTCCCCACTGTTGTAATATGTACATTGTTTAATCTCGATTCATTCACAGCTTTTTTGCGCATTAAACATTTTTCATTTTGACACCTTGCCAGCAGATCTGTTTGCACTTATTGGCCTGATAACACCTAAATACGTCTTAAAAATTCATGAATTTTAATTGGACTTCGAGCTTATCGTTTAACGAGTAACGGAAATGACCAAGAGATCTGCGGAGGCTGGGATGAAATTACTTCGATGATAAGGCTAAAATAAGAAATTCAGAGTAATTTAAGATTTTGTTTACATGACCTCTGAGTACACTCAAAAAATTATTTTTCTTAAATATAGAAAAAAGAAAAATTTACTGTGCTTTAGAAATATATTCTATAAAGAGGAAACATTTTCTAAACTTCAGAAAAAATTCTCTATTAAACGAATTTTTTAGAATTTTTTTTCTGAAATGCAGAAAACTCCTTTATTTTCTAAATTATAAGGTGATTTTTTCTAATCTTCCTTTTTTTATTTGAGGGTTAAACTCGCCATTGATTTTAGAAAAAAAAGACTAAACTTTTCTAAAAACAAAAAAAAATCGCCGTCAAAATTATAAATATTTATACAAAATAGAAATATTGGTTTTCTAGAAAACAGAAAAAATGATTAATTATTTTTCTAACATTCAGAAAAAATGTGTCTGTTTTTTGAAATATTTTTCTAAAAAATAAAAAATGTAACCTTATTTGATCAGTTTCCCTTCTTATACACTTTTAAGAAATTTTTTTTTAAGTCTTAGAAAAAATTGTCTTAATTGAAAAAAATTTCCTTTATTGGTAGCCTAGGGGTCTAACGCGTGCGTGCATGAATATGTTATTCAAGCTTATAGCCGCAAGTGTGAGTTCGATCCCACGTCGAGGCGAAAAACTCATGGTGTTTTTTTTTTATCTCTGATATTTACATAATAATAAAAAAAAATGTATTGCATTTTTTTTTACTCATGAATAGTTATATTTTGTTAAAAATGATTTTTAAGTTCTTCAAATTTGAAACATTCAATTTCTGTTACTATTAAACCATAATAAAATATATATTTGCATATAAATATTAGTATTAATCATAAAATATTTACGAGCAAAATTAAATGAATACTAGGGGGAATAACTAGAAGAGAGTCAGATCAATTTGACTAAAAAGAGGAGAGCAAAATGTGAATAGACTTTGTACAGCGCCTCACGTGATGCTTCCGTGGCGCAGCTAGTAGAGTGCTTGACTGCAAACCGAGAGGCAAGCGGTTCGATTCCCGCGTGGGGCGACCCAAGATGTTTTTCTCAAAATAGTAAGTTATTGGGTTTTTATATTTATAATTTGTAATTGGTATACTCATTTCAGTTATTATTACAGTTCCAATTTGAAACTACAAGTGCATTTACATAAATGTATACATCATCCACCCATGGGCTCAATTAAAGGAAATTCGAATAATATGACAAACAAGATCGAAAAACAACAACACAAGGGCAGGGGACGTGGCGTCACAGAAACAACCGGGCATTATTCCGATTCCCGAAGCCCGAAAAAAGATTTTTGTATTTTCTGGATTTGAGGATTTTTTTTTGTTTTTTAGAAAATATTTGTCTATATTAAAAAAAAGACGTATTTCTATTTTTTAGAAAACCTTTATTTCTAAATTCTAAGAAATAATTTTTCTACTTTCTAGCAAGAAATTTCTAAATTGCAGTATTTTTTCTTTTGATTTAAAAAAAAAATGCCTTTGATTTAAGAAACCTACTTTCTTTAATATAGACAAAATCGCCAGTAAAGCAAATTCATAGGCGATTTTCTAAAACCAAGGGCGATTTTAGTCGATTTTTTTTTTGAGTGTAGGTAATACTATTTTGTCTTTTATTATTTATTTGGTAATTATGTCATAATATACAGAATATGTTGAGGTAGGAGATGTATATTTTTGTATTATCTTTAACGCTCATATAAATAGGCCCAGTTAAGTCGCAACCAATTAAGCATACGCATAGTTGGCCCGCAAAAGTTATCACTCATAAGACACGTGTGCGGGCCTTCTGATGAAATTTCCATAAAAAAGCGGCAATTGCAAAAACAAACGGCAACCAAAACCACACAAATAACCCAAAAACAAACCGAATAATGGCAATAAAAAACGCAGTAACAATTAAAATAGCGCCATCCACTGAAATTGTAGACAAGCCGACTGAAGAGAGCGGGTTGGCAAAAAGCGCCGGTAATGCGAGTAGCTATCGAAATTTCCACCTAGACATTCACCAAATGTTTTGCAACCATTTCTGATGACCTATGAGAAAGTCTGGGAAAGTTGAGCGATAATCGAGAAATATGTCACTGCGGAGTGGGTAAAAAATATGAGTTGCAATGCAATCCCATGCCGCTCCATTTAGTGCAATTGCAGTCGTAATCAAAGCCAAAGTCAAAGCCTAGGCCTCGTCTAGTCCACAATATGGGGGAGATAGAGAGCTCCGGAAATGCATTATGCATCAAATAAAAATTGTGCAATCGCAGGCCCTAGAAAAATAAAGGGGTTAATTTATAAGTATTAATAGAATGGCTGCTAATATGCAGACAAAATGTTGCAAGCGGAAAGAGGATGGGTAATCAAGTTTATCTTTACTAAGTTAATTTTTGTCGTAAGGTTATGCCCTAAGGGACTCCCTTCTCTTGTATCTAAGGGATTTAATAAAATTGTATGTAAAATGTATCAATTTTTAAGAATTAGGAAATATTTGTTAAGTTTCGTAGCCAAGAGTAATTATTTTCTTAAATTTCTCTAATAATGCAATTTAGAAGCAAAGCGCCGTTTCAGAGCCTAACGTTTGCTTTGCGAACTAAGCAGCATTTTTCAGAGCAGCCAAAAGGTATGCCTTTAATATTTTTGAACGATCAAAGCGATCAGCGGTATCCAAGAGACAGGATTTCATATTTTATTAAAAAATTGGTTATTGAGTACCTAGTTATATTTCGTTTAATCATTTTAAATTTTCTAAAAATGAAGCTGGCACTTAATTTTTATTAATCTCCTCAACGATAAGGTTCAGAATAAAATTATAACGAAATGTAATTAAACAATACCAACCGAAACCAAAAGCAACAACCATTATAGCGAACAACCGCGACACAAACAGCTGCGACAGTTTTCGACTTTTCTGCATTGCCGAAAACATTCAGAGGGATATAAAGGAATTGGGGGAGTGGGTGGCGGAAATACCCCTTTTACACAATCCGCATTACACTCCCCCATTCACCCGAACCAAAGCCAAAGAACCACAAAATGCGTGTTTATTAATTAAGCGCATTTGTTTTCATTAAACAAACGTTTTAATTGAGCATGAAAGTTGGCGCCGCCAAAATAAACGCGACAAGGCAATAGACGTGGCCATAAAAACTGAACAGAGCCGAACCCTTTAACCCATGCCACCCACCTGACGCACACAAACAGCCAGAAACCGACATAATAATTAATTTCGTTGTATTTTAATGGATTTGCGTTGGTAGACATACGGAAAAGCTGTGGAAATCCCAACGTGAACGCTGGGTGATTGATGAAAGTGTTTTCCAGAATGATTATATTTTGTGAAGAGACGAGCAAAAAGTCTTGCACTCCTAGCCATATTTTTGGTTTACATGAAACTGAGCTGTAATAAGTAACTGAAATTAGAAAAGAAAATCGACCTATACTTCTTGAAAAATGTAACCATAAATTCCCTAGCCTAAAGTTTCTTATTCATTTAATATAATTTTGTTTATACCTTTTGTTTCCCTATTCTTTGGCTTCCAACGCATTCTAAGCATAATACTACTTAATAAAGAGGGCGACTAACCCATTTTTTTACCCGCTTCATAGCTTACTTTGTTCTGCCATTCATCTTCGAGTTTCCGACCCGTCCTCTTTTCAACGAGTCCATTGGGTGCAATTAAAATTCGGCCTCGAAATTATTATTATTGCTCATGAAAAACACTTTGCCACCAACGATCTCCCCGCCCTTCGGAAGCCGGGAAGCTGGGCCAAAACTTTTTGGCCAAGACTTGAGCTCGTTGGGATGTTTTTAAAAGCACTTTATACGCCAACCACACGCTGCATGATATAGATATAGATCAACCCCCTCCTGGCCATTGTCTCTTTGATTATTTTTCATAAACTTGGCAAATGCTTTGGGAAATCCATTTAGCGGACAAAAGCAGCCGCATTACTTTATCTCTATCTGAGGCCATCAGGATTATGATTTGTGTCTGAATGTGGATACTTGAACTGGGCAAACCGACTGAGTTATGGATTAAGGCAGAGGCATCTACTATATATGGCTCTAAATTATGCCAAGTCAAGGAACTTGGAATGGTTGGCAAAGTTTCTTAGACCACAAGCGCCAAAGTGGCAATGAAAGCCATTTGATAATGATATATGTGGGTTAATAGATAAGGAATGAATAGTGAGGTCGTACGAAGATTATAATTTATTTAATTACCTGCTGGGAAATGAATTATCTGCTTAATAATAAATATGGCTTATGGAATACATTTACCAATCTAGTTGTTTTATTATATTTAGGGAAAACAATTAAGATTTCTTTTTAACTGGTCTAAAATAACCAACAAATTCCTATTAAATCCTATAAATCTTTTAATAGCTTATAATTGGCATATCCAATTATAAATCATGCATTAAATATAATTTGTATTTCGTTTAAATTTTACAGTTCCGCTTCTGCAGCTCTTATAAACTTATTTCCAAATGCATTTGTAATTATTTAAAATGGGAAACTTCAGGTAAGCAATATAAAATATATAAGTTATTATTATTGCATGATGACTTGCAGCACCTTGCTTTTCGGGATCTTGGCCACGGTGATCATTTTAGAAACATTTGCCTCTCAACCGGGACCATGTCGAAAGTTGGTCCAGCAATTTCCATCAGTTAGTTCAGAAAATCTCCTCCCTTTTACACTTTATATAATTATTTTTTATTCTCGTATAGTCTAAAATTAAGGGCAGAATGATACATCGATCGCTTTACCTGGATACTTTTGGAAATAGAAAGGAGAAAGCGAAGCCCCTTAATTTATGCCTTCACACGAATTTTCCAAACGCTCTACTGCAGAACTCTACGGTTATAGGCACCGACAATAAGGAATTTTTGGTTCTCTACCAGTGTCACTACTTCCCCGTTTCAAAAACTAATGCGGGTAAATTAGTATATTCCATTCGTTATTTTACATTAACGGCAGCTAAAACCATGTATTACTTTCGTTTTAGAGTTAGTTAACACTTATACAAGGTTGAAAACCCCCAGCGCAGCAACCTTAGCTAGAATTTCCGAAGCATACAAAAAAAATGGCCTGCACGAAAGACAAGTATTGAAATTGTGTCAGTAAAACCTAAAATAAAACCATCTATATTTTGTGCAGCCAAAGTAAGGATTTTTTATGGATTTTATTTAATACATACTTTTGGGATTTCTTAGAAACGGAAAGTTTTATGATACAATTTACAAACTTTTGAAATATTGTGAACTATCCCGATAAAAATGTCTGTGCCACATAAAGGTTACTATTCGTTTATTGAAAGCAAATGCTAGCAATAAAAACAATTTTGTAATTTTTGTGAAAATATAGCCTCAAGGTTTAAATATCTTAAAGTAAAGAGGCTTATCGAATGCGTTAAATATCACTTTTGATTTCGTTGAAATTGTAATGTTCCGCTTACCTATTTGATTAAAAACCACTTCCAACAGAATTGTTTCATTATTTAAAATGGGAAGGTACATGTGAGTACTCTATATAAAATATTAATATTACAATTATACAATGTCTTACAGCTTGCTGATTTTGGGGATCTTGGCCGCGATAGTCCTTCCAGAAGTTATTGCCTATGAAAAAGACATATGTCGAAAGTTGGTCCAGACCTTTCCCTTTCCAGTTTGTTAACCAAAACCTCTTCCTATGCATACTTTAGTTATTGTTTTGTTATAGGGGAGAGGTCTGTAGGTTGGTACCCTTTTTGCTAAAAAGCTAAAAAATAATTTGTTTTGAAAAGTACCAAAAAACGACCGTTTGAAAAAGAGGTCTATAAGTTGGGACACTTTTAAAAGTCAAAAAAACTCACACTAAATGTACTTCAAACTTTTAGAAACTATTTATTTATGATAATTTAATCAATTTTAGTTCGATTTAATTTATTTCCCGTCCATTTTTAATAAACTTAGACCAAATAGCAATTAAAACTAAAAGGCTCTTTGAACGATCCCATTTCCCCTAATATCAAAGAAATGTACTATGCAGAAATCGACCTCTGTCGGGCTGAGGCCAAACGGGTTTCTCAATTTACATGCTCAAAGTGTCCCAACTTACACAAAATGGGTTGTTTCGGAAAAAAATTAATAACTTTTTTCTGACTGTCAAATTAATTAATAATATTTTTAATATTTGATAAGCATTTAATTACCCATGTTTTAAGCATTTTACCAAAAAAAGTGGTCAAAAACTTTTTGGTGAAAAATGGCACACGAGTGTCACAGCTTTAATCTGGCTTAAGCCTGGATTCTAATGTTATACCCAAAACATTTGTTACTAAAAACGACACTAAAAAAAAAAAATTGTTTTAGTGGAAAAGTTTTGAGAAAATGGGGTGTCTCAACTTACAAACCGTCCCAACCTACAGACCTCTCCCCTACTCCTACTCCTACTCCTACCACATTAGGGGGCAAAATGATACAAAGATCGTTTTTAATGGATCCGAAATATGCTGTACATTATAATCAGACAAGAGATACGAAATTAAACATATGCATTCCCGTGCGTTTATCACACTTTTTGCTGAAGGAGTATTCGTGTTTATTTAGGTACGGACAACAAGGACTTTCTAGTTCTACATAAGTGTTACTACGATATCGAAGCTATTGCTTACAAGGGTAAGTTGTAATTAGGCTCAGATGAAACTATCTAATATTTTCTTTATACTTTAGAGCGCATTAACACTTACACAAGCAGAAATTCCCAAGCGCGGAAACTCTAGCTGCAATTCGCGAGGTCTACAAAAGGAATGGCATGGATGAAAGCCGAATGCGCGTATTGTGTCAACGGTGAAATCAACACCCAGAAACTACTTCTGTTTCGTAATGCCCAAGTAAAGGTCTAAAATATGCGCACGACGAATTCTTTAACGCTTTTTATTCGAGTTGTTTTTTATTTGTTTGCTGTTCTACAAATTCAATTTGCGCCAATGTGCGGGGAAATTTTTCTCTCACCTCACTTTCGCCCCCCCAATTTCACCCTCTGCTTGTCATAAAAATATGCGACATTTCGTTTTTATCGCTTTTGAAAAACTTTATTCTTGGCTCTTTGGTGTTCAATTCCTCCTTGTTCCCTCCATTTGCGCGTTCTTTTGATTTCGCCCCTGCTCGTTTTTGTCTTATTTTTTATTTTATTTACAATGGCAATTTCCTTTGTTTTAAACAAGCAGCGCATTGCTTTTTATTTGTGACGGGCTATTGGCGATTGGAAAGCGCCCGATTGGCTGCGATTTTTTTACATTTCGATTGGGAAAGTACTGTGGAATGTTTTAGCTAATTATTAATTTTATACCAAATCATGGAAGTTATTATGATTAATAACAACGATTTGAAATATAACAAGAGAGAACGCTATAGTCGGGTGCCCCGACAATCAGATAACCGTTACTCAGGTAAAGGGAGTGCGAGGGAGATGGAGATGGAAACTTTGAACACGCATAACTTTTTAACGAATGGTCCGATTTGAAAAATCGATAGGTATTGATAAACACAATAAAACTGCATTTTTACTTTTCCGAAATATTGAAATTTTTAAAATCGTATATAAGCGATTGTGGGCGTTAGAGGGGGCGTGGCACACTTTTGAAACAAACTTGCGCTGCGTAGGAACTCCAAGAATCTTCATGCCAAATACCAATCTTCTAGCTTTTATAGTTTCCGAGATCTCAGCGTTCATACGGACAGACATACAGACAGACAGACAGACAGACAGACAGACAGACAGACAGACAGACAGACAGACAGACAGACAGACAGACAGACAGACAGACAGACAGACAGACAGACAGACAGACAGACAGACAGACGGACATGGCTAGATCGACTCGGCTAGTGATCCTGATCAAGAATATATATACTTTATGGGGTCGGAAACGCTTCCTTCTCCCTGTTACATACTTTTGCACGAATACAATATACCCTTTTACTCTACGAGTAACGGGTATAATAATTTGGAAAAAATGTTACAAATTCCGTCCGTCTGTCTGTCCGTCCGTATGAACGCTGAGATCTCGGAAACTACAAAAGGTAGAAAGTTGGGATTACTCACACATATTCTTGGGCTTCCTACGCAGCGCAAGTTTATTTCAGCCGAGCGCCACGCCCCCTCTAACGCCAACAATCGCCCACATTTTTAAAGATTTTGGAAAAGTATATATGCAATTTTTTGTGTTTATTTATACCTATCAAACTGTAGAAGAAATTTTTCAAATCGGACCGTTCGTTAAAACGTTATGCCCGATCAACTTTTATATCTCAATCTCCCTCGCACTCCCTTTAGCTGAGTAACGGGTATCTGATAGTCGGGGCACCCGATTTTGTTTATATATTCAACTTTAATGTACACACAAAAAAATTCGATTTGTAAAATTTACCTATACGGACAGTTACTTAACTATAAAAAATAGTAACGTGTATTTTATTTTTGCTTTGGGTGTGTGTCTGTGCTAATTACGTATTTGTTGTTGTACGTATTTGTTGTTGTGAAAGTATATATTTAATTGGTAAAACTGACAATTTTTGTGGTTGGGGACTGTTTGACAATAATATTGGTTAATTTTTCCAAGTTTTTTTTTGTGTGTACACAAGCATTTTTTTTTTTTAATTTTTTGGTGATATTAAAGAAAGCGCTACAAAAATCTGATTTTAAAACATGTTTTTAATTCTCTAAAAATTATGTTCTTAAAAAAAATTTGATTGGCCCACTGTACTTCTGCCCCACCCAACCAACACCAAGTTAACATCATCAACAACATGGCTGACCCTCACCTCCCCCACTCCATCCCAAAACAGCTTTTCCGCGTCGCCATAAAATGCAAGTGGTCAAGTGGAGGAGCTCAAAGCCAAAGTCAAAGAGGAAATCAGAAAATGAAAAACGAAGAAAAACAATTAAATGGCTAGAAGCAGCGGCAGCAGTCGACAGTAGCAAAACAAGCGAATAAACTTGGGGAAATTCTTGAGTGTTGGGGGAAAAGCGAAAACTGAAAGCTGCATTTGCGACACGTCGAAAAGCGTCAGCGCCAATGGCAACTCAGTTTAATTGAAATCAAGTGGATCGGAGGGCGAAAAAAGGGGGAGGGGTAGGTGAAAATGGGGATAGGGCATCGGGTATCGAGTGGAAGGTTGATTGCCAGGGTGGATTGCAAATCGAATTGAAACGCCGAAACGTATTCGAAAATCGACAGCAAACGTAATTGAAATTGCATGAGCAACAATGTGCGGTGGGTAAAAAGTGGGGATATCAACGGGGTGGTTGGAAAGTGGGGGTGCTGGTGGGTGGGGGTGTGCTGCCAAATGGAGGAGAGCCAAGCGAGTGGACAGACCCCCAATCAGCCGTCTCTTGCTTACTTTACACATAAATTGGCAACACTGCGGCTGAAGTGGGACACAATTTAAGAAAGAAAGATGAACTAAATAATACTCTATGCTGAACACAAAATGATAAATTAATATATTGGAATAAATTATTAAAAAAGGGAATGTAAAATTTCAGCGCTAGAAATGGATTAAAATTCAAATAAATTGGTATTTTCAAAAATATATAATTCATTTTTTATGAAAAACATTTTTTAAACATCATTAAATATTTTCCCCAGTTTTATAACATCATTTACAAATTAAATCTAAAAGTGAACATGCTCCAACACAATATTTACAATTTTTCCCAATTTCATTTCACTGACTTCTGTGACTTTTTATGGATTTCAATACGTTTTCCTGTTACCCCAGCCACAGAGGAAAATTTATGGGCCATGTTTAAGAAATTAAATTCCCAGCAGCTGCCAGTTTCTTAAACTGATTAACAGTTGGCAAAATTTTTGTTTAATTACTGCGGCAGAAAAATAAATCCATTTCTGCAGTCAGATAAATTTCCATTTAGTGATTCATGCAAAGATCTCGACTTGGCATAAGGCAGATTTTTCAAGCAATTTGCAAATTGTTTTCTAAGCGCACACACAGATACAATCACAAGCAATAGCAATGGAGAACACATCTTTTTTGGGGGCGAGCGAGGGGTTGGAAAAGTGTCAGCAGAATAAATGCTGACAATAAATAAAAATGGAAAATGATTGAAACATGTGTCGGGTATTTTCGATTTTTTGATATGCCATGCACGTTCTATGTGCCCCATCCCCCGCCCCCGGTATCCTTGTCTTCCTGACACTGTTTCTATACTTTGGCGTATGTCAATAGCCTGGAAATGTAAACAAATAAGAAAGCAATCAGAGGCGACATTTTCTAACCTAACGTGAGTATGCTATAAAAAATATGATGAGTCTGACGAAGCGGCGAAAAAGGAAAAAGGCTTTGGCACAATATGATATGAAATAATTCTATTGCACATAAAAGTTGTTGCTAAAAAGGTGTTCACATTGTAGTAAAATGAGGTTGGGGGAGGAGGACAAATATTCCCTATCATATTATTCTATGTACACGAAATAAATGATCTTATACTTATGAACTTGGTTTGTTATAATTATTAAAATACTCTGAAGTATTTTATTGTAAACCCTTAAATATATATGAAGAGAGAAGTTGATGTTAAATTTATTCATTTGGGTATGTCGTTAATTTTATGTGACTATTTTTTAGGTATAGCCCTACCTTAACAAAAATTAATTAAAAGATATATTAGGTTGTCAAAAAAGTCTTGCGGTATTTTCGCTAGTTAGCGCTAAAAGCGCGTAGTTCTTGTTTTATTCGTCGCATCCGTCGCACGCGCTAACACGTGTTTGATTGATTGTCTTTTCTTTTAAGTCGTTCGTGAGTTATAGCGTCGCAATCATGGAGCAAAATAAATAGAAATTACGGCATATTTTACAGTACTACTACGATAAAGGCAAAAATGCATCTCAAGCCGCAAATAAAATTTCTGCAGTTTATGGACACGATACAGTTTCCATTTCCACCGCACAACGATGGTTTCAACGTTTTCGTTCTGGTGCAGAGGTGGTCAAAGAAGGAAGGCCTGTCGTAGAAAATTGCGATAAAACCGGCATAGTAGTAGCCGTAGCATCTGTCAAGAGCTTGGCTTAAGTCATCAAGCCGTTATAAACCATTTGAAGAAGCTTTGAGTCACTTAAAAGCTCGATGGAAAAAAAAAATATATAATAAAAATACCGCAGGACTTTTTTGACAACCCAATATAAAGATCTATAAACACTTTTTATTATACCCTTGCAGAGGGTATTATGATTTCAGTCAGAAGTTTGCAACGCAGTGAAGGAGACGTTTCCGACCCCATAAAGTATATATATTCTTGATCAGCATCACTAGACGAGTCGATCTAGCCATGTCCGTCTGTCCGTCTGTCCGTCGGTCCGTCGGTCCGTCGGTCCGTCTGTCCGTCTGTCCGTCTGTCCGTCTGTTTCTACGCAAACTAGTCTCTCAGTTTTTAAGCTATCGGGATGAAACTTTCCCAAAAGTCTTCTTACTATTGCAGGTAGTATATAAGTCGGAACCGACCGGATCGGACAACTATATCCTATAGCTCCCATAGGAAGGATCGAAAAAAAAACGGTAAAAAAATTCTATCTTCGGTGTTTTTTGAAGTATTACCTTCTAATCTTGGGAATATTAGTTTTTAATTATTTCTGAATTTCGAATAAAATTTTATCAAAATCAGACGACTATATCATATAGCTGCCATAGGAACGATCGGAAAATTAATGGGAATATAATAGGAAATAAATTATTGCTTCGTTGGTTTTTATTGTATTCTCTTCTACTCTGGGATATGTCTCTTTTTAAATATTTCCGAATTTCGATTTTAATTTTATCAAAATCGAACTACTATATCATATAGCTGCCATAGGAACGATCGGAAATAAGAGAAATAATAGGAAATTTAACATTTTTGCGATTTGTAAATTAATAGGAATGATCTGCAAGGGTATATAAGCTTCGGCTGGCCGAAGCTAGCTTCCTTTCTTGTTTTTATTGCCTTGCATTTTCTTCAAAAATATTAAGAATAGTAAATAAATAACCTTTATATAATGATTTTCGCATTAGGCATAATAGCACTGAAATGATCATGTTTTACTAACTAAACGTTACTATACTGTCAGTTGTGTTGATTTTCTAAGTGTCAATTTATTGATACTTAAAACCAAAAATATTTTCAATTTTATATAGAATATTTTAAGCCACTAAACGTTTTTTTTATATTTCCAATTCCATCCCCCTTTGTTTCCTATCAATATCAATAAGCCATATCGGTGTCATTGAATGACAGGCCCAACTAATACCGTATTGATTGCCCGACCAATATAACTCCACCCACGAGGGCATTTGCACCACATAACTCGGCATCAGGCGGCACATCCTGTTGAAGTATAAAAGGGTTTATGGCGTGTTTGCAAAAAAACGTAAATAAATAAAAATAATAATAGCGCAGGGAAAGGAGAAACAAAATCCCGAACAAACATTAATTTGTAACGCACGTTTGGCCAATTTCGGTTTTACAATTTTGACCAAAAAATGTACCCCAAGTGACCGCATAACGAGCGCAAATCAATTTGCCACGTTGATAAGCAACCCTCCGCCGATGATAACCCTTTTTTATCCCTTCGCCCAATGGGCCTCGGCTGTCATAGCCGGGGATTTATAGATATTAAATTAGACAGGATTTTAACACGCGCACGTAACTTTGACATACATCAACCGGACTTAACTTTGAACCATACCAAAGGGAAAAAAGTGGGAGAGACAAAAAACAATCTCGAATAATGCAAATTGTATGCCAAATGTTGAGATTTGTTTTGCTGACCGAACGGGGGCATAAAAACTTACATATATATTTTGCGATTCGAACCCACATGAGTCCCAGCTGCGTCAGTCTCCGCATCCTGCGGTTGCCCCAATTTCATTTCCGAAACGCATTATAATCATAATAATAATAATAACAGTAAGCAAAGATGACAGCAAATTTCAACTAGGTGTGAAATGAAAATTCTGTTGTGTATAGATTGGTCAGCAGTTGGTTTTGGGTATCGGCTTAAGGGGGATAAAAGGGGTACAAAGTCGCAGATGTTATGTGGCCAATGGGAAATTCAAATTTGGAAAAGGATTATTGACCAAATATTGGCTGGGTTTCGGGGGATGGCTCAGCCTTAAGTTTAGATTGGCCGAGTTTTGAGGATGAGAAATCTGAAAGTGTTTAAAAATGATAGGTTTAAAATAACTAAATTTATTCATTCCCGTCTCCATTTTAGTTTTCATTTCTTAGAAAACATGAAAATGCTACCTTCAAGCGTGGAACAATCAAGTCATAAAATACCAAAGTCTTACCTCCATTCGGAGTTTAATGAACTGTGAGTGCGGGGTAATCCCCTGCCGATTTCCCCATCTTCTTCTCCATAAGCACCAATCCAAGACATTAGCTATGGCTATTTACCTTTCAGTTCTACTCAGTTGAGCTCAGATTTTAGGGCCAACATGTGAAAGAAAATAAAAATCTCACAAATTATTTATTAATTACCCAGCGCAACCTCGCTTGATTCGAGTTGCTTAAAAGATGTGGACCGAGTTTGTGACCAACGCTAGGCCTTTAATAGTGTTTTCAATTCTCTGCTTATCGGTGTTGTAAATTTTAATTTCTCTCTCCAGCTTCCTTCTCAGTTTTTTCCTTTTCTCTTTTTTTTGGCACAATAAAACAATAAATCAATCACAGTTAGGGCTTGTGTTGTTTGGTTATCTTTAACAAACTTTTTAGAGTCTTGTTAGATTTTTTTGTGAGTCCCAAATTTTTAGAGGTTTTGATTACACTGGAAAGAATTCACATATATATTTTTGTTTGTATTACATGTACGAAATTAAGCAAACCCTAATTTAAAAATGTGGTACAATTTTTGTTATTATAATAAAGTATGGATTTATTTTTTACCACAAATACAAATTTTCAATATTACTAAAAAAAACTTAGAAAATGTTACCAATTGGGAATATTAATAAAAAATTTTAAAGTGTACATTTTTCAAAGTTTTTTGCTTGAGATCTGTTAACATCGATAGGAGAAAATTCTATGACATGTTTTCTGCCATGCTTAAATTTATATAGAATGATTTAAGATCAAAGCCGAAGATGCGGGCTGCTTACGAAAAATATGAAATGTTAGGAATGAGTAAGGTTTTTAGGAGTATTTAAAGCTTGAGCAGTCAACATTTTTATGGTGCCGACAAAGTCAATTAAATAAGGAACTCAGTCGAAAATCAACAAGCTGTGGTGGAAAATTACCCAACAAAAGATAGAGATACTCCACTCACTCGAGGGTTGAGTGGTTTTCTCTCTATCTCTCCTTCTCCCACTCACATTCACTCATTCAACAATGGCGGTCGAAGTTCTCTCTCCCTCTCTGGCCTTAGTGGGCGTGGCCTTGCCCACGATTCCATTTCCCATTTCATTCCTATGAGATCTCACCGTTTTGTCTGAGTAAATTAAAATTTTGTGTAGTTTATTATTAAATGAAGCGCATTTTTGTGTTTGTGTGTGAACCGCCTGTCTGTCTGCCAATGTGTGTGTGTGTGTTCGTGTAGGAACAGAGGCATTTTTATATAGATAAACATAAATATAAATCGTTGGCCGTCGGTGGGTTAACAATCCCTGACCCACCGACAGCACATAATAATATTAAAATGTTAATTAGCGTATTAATTCAGTTCGCTGTTGAAAGAATGGGTAGGGGAAATCAGGAGATAAACGTTTGAAAGTAGGGACAGTCTATAAAATATAATACATTTCAAAGATTTTATACAAATACACTAAGCACATAATTTCACTATTATTAGATTTAGGAATTTTCCTATTTCTCTATCATAAAATGAAAACACTTCTTTTTAATTTATTTTGTTAAATCTTTTCCCTTACCCTTTTAAATATTTAATAATACATTTATCTTACCTTTCCCCCCAGCTTCATTCCTGAACCGTTAGTTTTCCGCTTACATTTATTGCTCTCATTTATCGTCAGCCCAATTTTTAATTATTTAAATGAATAAGGCCAACGGAAAAAGCTGCCAGCCCCGCGTCTCAATATTTATAGCTTTTTAAACAAATAAACGGATTTCGCAGTCGACAAAAAGGCCACCCACAATCCAGGGAGCCAGGGAAAAAGCCATGAAAATGCACTCAGCCACACACCAGTACAGTGGGCCAGAAAGGGACAAAAGGAGGTGCGAGCGAGAGGGCAGACACCGCCAGTACCAGGATAAGTTCCCGTTTCAGTCCCAGGCTCCAATCCGAATCCGAAATAGTTGATTTTAATGATGTACATAATAAAATTCCCATTCGTTTTGTGCCAATGCCACTGCGTTCCAGTCTGCATTTCATGTTTACACTGATTGTGGAACGCTCTTGTGGGCGAGAGAGAGACACAGCGATGTGTGCGAAGGGGTCGACCACATACACTCCTCTCACTCGCACCAGCAAGCGGTGCGATGCTGCGAGTGGAATCCGGAATACGGAGGGTTGAAAGCCGTACCCCCAGCCCAAAAACCAAAGACCGAAACTGAAACTGAAACTGAGATTGTGCGACTGAGGGCCAGTCGAGTCAATTTCAAAATCATTCGCTAGTCGTAGGCCTAAACAAGCGGACACGCGCGGGTCTTCATTCACTCCGAACTCCGATACTTCCCGGCCACGGAGTTACCAAAATCGGTAACCTGATCTCGCTTAAAACCGGTGGACACCAAGTGTTGTTTGATAAAAACATAGAACGATCTGATCGCAACGGTTTTAAAACCAAAATTGGTTTCGTGTTTGTGAATAAAAGGATTTAAGATCTATTGGTCATCGATATACAATAAACCCTATTCGATTATTGTGTGATCGAAAAGTTTAAACCCAATAAGAATTCCAGAAAAAACTTGTAGATTATTATGAGAAAGTGAAAGATTGCGTAAATCAAAAAGTTAAGTGCTTATAAATTCGACTTAAAAACGCCTTGCTTAAAAAAATCTGAAAAATCTGGAGAGACAAAGAACCGCAAAGAAACCAATTAATTATACGATCCTAAGGCGTTATAAAAAAGGATATCTCACAAATATAATTTAAATAAGGAACAAATCAGAAAAACCGTTAGAGTCCAAGTCTTTATTCCTTCAAGAATATATTTTTGACCACATCGGCAAGCGCAGATCTGAAAGATTCCATCTTCTCCGAGTGAAAACCTATCCGCAGACCGATCCCAAGCTGGGTAGTCCATTCCTGAGCATCACGCCGGCGGGTGGCAGCAGCAATCCCTCGCCCACGCCCCCACCGCCCGACGCCAAGGTGGCGGCGAAGCAGCTGGCCCAGAGCTTCCAGCTGTCCGCCAATTCGGCTTTCAACTTGGCCCTGCCGCCCAGTTTCTACAGGCAGCCGCAGCCCTCTGAGTGCCTGGACTACGGCCACGAGTCGCCCGAGATGGATCTGATAAATCCGTATATGCGACACCACAGCTTCGCGGCCGCCGCCCAGGGAAGTCCCCCGTCGGCGGCGCAGCGTCATCATTTGGCGGCGGCCATGAGCAACGGATTCGCCGACGTCCACGCCCATGCGATGGCGGCGGCGGACTACCAACAACAGTTGGCCGATTACCACAGTGCAGCGGCTGCAGCGGCCGTTTATGCCAACAACAATAATAATAATAACAATAACAATAATAGCAGTAACAATAACAACAGTAGTCCGCTGATGTTGCTGAAGGCGGCTGCCCATGGCGGTGGACTAAAGGATTCGGACTCGCCCTCGACGACACCGCCACCTGCCTCCTCCCGACTCCACTCCGATTCCTCGCCTTCGCCGCGATACGAGCACAACTCCAGTCCCGGTGTGGACAGCGCCAAGTCGTATGCCCTGAGCCAGCGGAGCAGTGGGGCGGAGGATCCCTGCCAGACCAGCGAGTCGGCCAGTCCACCGCCGCAGGCGCAGAACGACTACAGTCCCGAGAACCTCACCAGCCAGCGGGCGAAGTTTCAGCACCACCACGGGGTCAATCCGCTGGCACTGCACAATGCCAATCACGGCGGAAATCCCGGTGGCCACAACAATAACAACCACATGGATCACAAGCTGCCGCTGAGTTTTCTGGGGCCTCCGCTCGCCGCTCTTCACTCGATGACCACGGAAATGAAGACGGGTCAGGGGGTCGGCGGATCGTCGGCCGCGGGCAATGGATTGTCCTACGGACACAGCCCGAACTCCCATCTGATCAGCGATCGCGGATCCGGCGGCAGTTCCTCGTCGTCCTCCACCACGACCACGAACACCAATAGCCAGGGAGCCCCCAATCCGCACGGCATCGATACCATCCTCTCCAAACCGCCGCCGGTCACATCGGCGGGTCTAAGTGCTTTAACTGGAGGTGAGTAAGGGAATGGGGGCTTTATAGTATGTGCAGTCGAATTTCGAACTTAAATCTCCAAAATTTTCAGGGTCTATAAAATTTAAAGAGTTTTTCTGACAATAAAAATAAATTAAATATAATAATTTAGTAGTTCACATGTAATTAACAAGTTATTTGAAAATCATGTCTTCCATAATAATTTTATTTGAATTAAATTAGAATATTTTTATTAAGAAACTGTTAAGAATCGATCCTATGGCAGATCCTTTTTAGCAGACCTAAATTTTCAATTTTTATTATTTACAAAGTTTTGACATGAAAGTACAATTTATTAGCTTTGCTATATTTTTGAAATTTGGTTTTAATTAATTTTAAACAATATTTAGATTAACAAAATGGTTATTTTTTTATATCGCTCATAGCTCTTTAGGTACTGTAAGTAAGGCAAGTGCTTCTCCATTTATAAAAGCTTGGAGGGATTTTTTAAAAACCTGTTGGAAACCTCGTAACCCCCTTGCACCCATAATCGGCTCACCCAAGTGCGCCATTCAATTCACCAAATCATTATGCAACACTAAAATATATATCAACCACGAATCAATAGATATTATGTATGCACCAAACACATACACAGGCCAAAAAACGCGAAATATTTTAAATGCTTCAAAAACTCGTTTCGCAAACCAAACAGAAAAATAAAAGAGCTACCCCACCGAACATAAACGACCGAAAATGGTTGTTTTGTTTACGAATCCGGTTTGGCATGATTCCATATGATTCAATAAAAGCCATTCCCCAGCCCACAGCCCCTCCCCTCTGTCATTACGCCCCCGATCCCTTTACCTAATCAGGGCAATTTCAGATATTGAGCACAGCGTTTTCTACGAAACCCCAAATGGTTATAATATCCAATTGCAAAATTACCACAAAACGTAATGAGATACGCGTTTTAACGTTAAATGTTGCAGCAATTAGTTGTCAAATTGTTTGTAATTAAATCAAAATGACACACGAAAAACGTGGGCAATATGGGGATTGGATGGCAGGGGCTGTGACGTTGTCGTTTCACTAAAACGATTTTGTTTTTCAGCCTCTCTGTCTCTGATTTTTCGACTTTTTCACTTAGATGTGGTCCAATTGTGTGACATGACAGTGGATTGAAAGGGGCGCGGCCGACAGGGTGCTGACAATTTGCCATAACATTTTTAATTATTTTTAACGAGGGCGTTTATGTGATTTGATTCGTTCACTTTTTCATTCGATTTTTTTCTCTTAATGTCTCGGTCACCAAAAATGTTTCTTATTCTTTTTATGACAAATTATTTAATGGCCTTAAATTAATTCGAACAAATTCCGCATTGTGTGTGTGAGTTCAGCATGAGTGGGCAGAAAAATTGGCCAGCTGAGAACAAATTGGGCGAAAATCTCATGAAGGGAAATAAACTTTTGAGAGGATTAGTTAATGGGGTGGGTATTTTGATAGTTATTATACAATTGATCATGAAGTATTCTGTACTTATATTGCCATCGTGATTGATAGGATCGCTTTTGTGTTCCTTATAAAATTGTTTTTTTTTTACTTTCCGGTTTTGGAAAACGATTTTTGTTACATCAATTTGTTAAATCATTTAAACAATTATTTAAACTTAATTACAATTTATACATTGGGGATTTCTTCTATATTAGATTTATGAAGAACCATGCGCGGATCCACGGGAGGTGATATGGGTGATATATCACCCCCCACTCGGTTGAAAAATGAAAGGAATTTTGGTATTCAAAAAGTATGCAACAAAAAAATTGTTCTGATATCACCCCCCACAACAAAATCCTAGATCCGCCACTGTGAAGAACTATTTTCAAGATAGTCGAGGTCCGAATGAAATAATAACACTAGTTTACAAAATAATATTTTTGATGTGCTTCCCAGCAATTGATGGCAAATTCTGTTAGGAGCCCTAGATCAAGAAAATACCTCTAACTTTTTTTTCGATGGCACAGTTTTTTTTTAAAGATTTTTTAAAGTTTAAAATGTTGGGTGGTATTCAAAAGATGTTAGTTACAAATTGTTATTATATTTCTTTTAAATTAAAAAACGTTATGCTAACAATTATAGTAAACCCCAATGCAGTTGAAAAAAAAACTGAAACATGTGTTTTTGATTATTTATTCATTTGCATATAATAAATTGATTAAAATCAATCAATTTAAATGACTTAAATGGAGTGCTCTTAAAAATATGGAACGCACATACTTTTTAATAGTTCGGACCCAAAAGAGATTTTCAAAGATAATGCCACTTAACTCATTACAAATTATTGATTCTCCTTCTCTTTATTATCCCCCAGCTGGCATCCCCCGCTTCTCGATCGCCGCCGCCGCAGCGGGAATGGCCCAATATCTATCCCAAAGTCAGGGGGCGCCTCTGAAGACCCACGCCGGACACATAGTGGACCGCACGCACCTGTACTGGCCAGGATTACAGGGACTGGTGGCCAATCCCATAGCGTGGCGCGAACGCCTCTCCAATACGAGTAAGTAAATTTGGAATGGTCAGCAAACAAGCATTAATTTGCGATTGATCGATTGACTCGATGGGATCACTGAATCGGGCGCGTAATTTGGTTACGATTGTAAGCGGGCACACCTCGTTGCGATTTCAACTTCCTGTTCAGGAGGCGGGGATCGAATCGGATCGGATTGGGGGATCTGGGGAAATGGGGAACCGTTAACAAAGCGCAGCGAATGCCCAACTAATGATCACGGTGATCAGGCGATGGGCTTCTCAAGTGATTACCAATGCGACTTACAACGGGGGCAAGTTCCATTGTCCGACTCATTAATAAGTGTTGAGGAACCACTTTAACACGATCAGCGGGTTCGGAGAGCTCTCTTTCGGCATGACTCCACACAAAAGTCGATAATGATGGCGATGATGATGCCGGGATGGGACATGCGATGCGATATGATGGGATTGCACCCCGCACATATGAAAAATTAATTTACTGGGCAACCGATTTCTGATTTCTGATCTGGTTACTTCATTATTACATCTATTTATAGGCATCGCTAAGCTCATTAAGTAATGTGCCACCAGCTCGAAACTCGTTTTCCATTCTTCCATTTCCAACAATTGTTTATTTGTTTAAAGGCCCCCTCTTCCTCGTCATTATCGCCTTCGTCTTCGGGTTCGCATTGGCAATTGATTTGATTTAGTGCTGTGGGCTACTGCTGCTGCTGTTTGCCTTTTAATTGCGGCCATGACTTGGCACTAAAGTCTCTTGGCCCAAAACTCGGAAATCGTTCACAATTTTCTTGCATTCAGCGATCATGGAGAGTGGAGAGTGGATTCGTGGCACAAACTCGGTGTTTATGTTTGTCTTGTGTTCGATTTGATTTCTGAAGTGTGTCGTTAGGTGCCGAGGAATTTTCACGCTTTTGGTAGCTCCGTGGGCAACATTAAGCAAATATTGATTTAATTGATTTGCTAAACAGAGCAGCGAATTGCTGGATGGAAAGGGCGACTGGATAAAGTCAGCACAAAATTAGGGATTATGATAGGATGAAAAGATACTGGTCCCCAAAATAGCTCCTTGTATAAAGAGATTTTCAAAATATTTAACTTTTGCTAAAGATTATAAAACAGTTTTGTTTAAAAAGTCATAGCTCAATATTGTAAATAGTATTATTATTTCCAGTTTCATAAAAGCTAAAAATAAGTAATAATCTTAACATTATTATATCATTTATAATCCTACAAGTCTAAAAGTCTGTAGATCTATTTCTCCTATGTGCTTACCCACTTCTTCATTGCATAAAAATCAATACTTTTATATTTGGGAATCTCAGCCAACGCCAACAAGCCATAAAATAGAATTGAATTTGAAAAACATGTTTCAATTGTCAGTTGCTCCGGCTCATTGTTTCCACATCATTTTTGTTTTGGTTAACTTTGGCCACGTAAGACATTCTCATTTTTCCCCTATTTACATAAACATACAACCAATCCTTATATCCATTTTTTATTTATTTGTGTATATATACGTATTTATGGCTGCCAGGATGCGACAGCTGGCGGGTCCAGACGGAAAAAACTTTCGTTAGCCGAAAACAAAATGTTAAAGCAGACTGGCTGTGTATATAATGTATACAGGAAGATAAAGGCAGACACAGACGCTGCGAGAATATGTTGCCACATTATTATCTAGCTGAAATACAGGGGGGTGTTTTGTTTTACTTTATTCCGTTTTTCTTCCTTTTTATCCCGAAATGGAGCAGCTAACATACATATACATAGACGTATGTGTTTGTGTTTATGTGCTTGTAGGCTGTCATGTTAACAAGGGAGAAAGCTTTCCCTGCTGCCTGTGTGTGCGTGTGCGCATAGCACGCAAACACACGGGCAAACTCATTTGAATTCCGTTTCCTGCCCTCGAAAGTATGCTATGATTTTTTGTTCTCCTATTTTCAGCACATTTTATTTGTTATTAATAATGGAATTGCATTTGATTAGCTTTCGGGTGGCATTATTTACTCTTTGATTGAGCCCTGAAATTATTGATTTCATTTGGTAGCAGGGCTTATCTTTTTTTTTATTTACCTCCATGCATTTTCACCTGTTTATTGTTATTATTGTGATTATTTTCATTGTTTATTATCAATATTTGCCCTGCAATTCATTAATTGCAATTTATTGGCATTCAATTTATGCAAGTTCATTGCGGAATTTTATTTATTATGATTGAAAGGGATTAAGTTGGTTTACATAATGGCTGATAGTGGGGCATGGAAATTCTTTGGATAAGTTGGCTTATCAGTGGGTGGCAAAATATGGGGTAGGTTAGTTATTGCTGTGAATTAAATGGTTAATCAAATGGGTCAGCCAAAACAATTTATTGGGAAATCAGCTTGGAAATTTATAAAAGCATGTTAACTGCTAAAAAAAATTTGTATTATGAAATATATTAAAACGCCAAATAACTAAAATTTGTTTTCGTGTCCCAAATTACCATTTTCTGGCCACAACTTCTTAACAAACAAAACTCCTTAGCCCTCCATTGCTGACTTTTATTCATTAAAAGCCAAATTAAAATAAAGCATGTAACCGCATTGTGCTAATGAAATAATTAACTTTGGCATAAAAAGTAAATACAGAACAAGAGGAAAGAATCGTAAATTCAGAGCGGGACGGCAACTGAAACCGC
Organism: Drosophila lutescens; assembly: GCA_037075285.1. NCBI lineage: Eukaryota > Metazoa > Arthropoda > Insecta > Diptera > Drosophilidae > Drosophila > Drosophila lutescens. The sequence goes on along the minus strand of JBAMCF010000013.1, from coordinate 243,912 downwards.
ATTCGGCGTTTGACACAATTCATTAAGCTTAATGAAGACAGCAGAAAGAGAGGGCACTAGCCTGTCTAGCTGTTGCGTTTAATTAAAATTCAAGTGGCATTTTCTGTGTCATCCCCTCCGTCATTTTCCCCAGTCCCTTGGCTCCCTGTAAAACTTGTGCTTTAAGCATATAATCGGGCATAAAACAGGCCATAAAACACCGCACAAGACACGAGGGAAGGACAGGGATGGCAGCAGTGCCACTTAATGAGCCAAGCGACCATCCCACCTATACATATATATGTATGTATGTATGTATGTATATCCCATACACTACCTGGGGTAAATAAAAAGGTGCGGATTATCCGCCCCAACTGGTGTGCAAGGATTTTACTGCTCAACAACCAGATTGGCATAAACATTTTACAAGATTGTTATTTCAACGTGAGAAGCGCTTGGAAATGATTTAGGTTTTGCGTGGATTGGGGATAAAGAAGAAGCTCCAACTGACAATGATTTATAATTGGACAATCATTTTGATTGTTTGGTAGTTCAGGCAAACGGTCTTTTCAGAAATAGAAATGTGGTTTAGTGAAAATTTCCTATTAAAAAATTTAAAATATTAATTTTAATGTCAACAAAAATTGAAATGTTTTTGAATTGTGAAAAACAATTGCCTCCGGCTACTACTTCTAATTATATAAATTTCGAACTCCAAATTAATGATCTTTTTATGACAATTTTAACTATTATTTTAACGCCAAGGCTTATGATTTCATAAGATGATCCCGTGTCTATCAACATTTGGTGCTAACGTTTTTCTCGCTGAACTCATCCCCCATCCTCTCACATTTTCCCGCCTTTCCTGCTTCTTTTTTCCATCACGCCCGATAATAAATGACGTTTTAATATTTTCAATAAGGGAAACGTTTACACAAAACAGCACACGCCCACCTTGACTTTGCTTACCACCCTGCCATAAGAATGACCGAAAAAAATATTAATGCCGTAAAAAATATTGGCAGTGAAGGGAAAAAAGGAAGAGCAAAAGAATTCGAGTGCTGGGAGGAAAAAGTGCAAATGCAGCGATGCCAACAGGGTGACTTATGCGATTATAGACAACTGCCACTGCCTCAATCGAAGGACACAGGGGCGTGCGGAGGGGGCATGAAAAGGGGGCAGGGGCGGACCATTTCCATTTCATTGCATTGCGTTTGAGGGCCGTGACATGAGCAAATAAACGCTTCATATTTGTCGGATATTTATGAGGGTCCTTGCAGGACGCAGCTGCCAACGGCCAAGGAACCCAGGCAGAGCGAAAGAGACACAAGCAGGGGGGAAGCGAGATAGCTATACCGAAAGAGAATAAAAAAATTATCACTGCTACAATTTTTCTTGCAAGGGATTACGCTTGTTACATTGCGGAACCCCATCCAAAGCGAAAGTCCGCGGGAGAGACCCTCCCCCATCCTATCCCCCTTTATTGACAAGTCTTGTTAAGCTCCAGAATTGTCTGCGAAAAACGAAAAAAAATAAAAACGGATAAATTTAATGCCACACACATTTTTATTTGGCAAGGCATTTTGTTTTCATAATTCGAACATGGCAAGCAAAATGGGACAGAGTAGCAGCTGACATGAAAATGGAATGGAAAATATAAATACTTTTTGAAGGCTGCTAAATGAAGGGATACTTTGACTAACTCGGAATATCATTATCATTTAAAAGTGCCACTAAACATTTTATTTTATTATTTAAGTTTATTTTACAAATACCTTTACCTTTATATTGCTAGATTTTATCCTTTGATAATTTTAACGCATCCCATTTAATTACAATCCTTTCTTCCACCGAAACGCACATCCTGCCATCCCATATAATGTAGCACAGTGCAGGGCTTAACCTAAATAATAAATAACCTTATCTATATGAAAGCTGTTAGAAATAACCATTTAAATTAATAATTCTGCGCAAATGGCACCAAAGTATCATAAAGGGACACAAAGTTTCAGCCCAATGTAGATCGAAAAAAAGAAAGGACCACCCCCTTTGAGGGCAACGGCTGTCTGTGGCTTTACCTTTTACCGAATCCCCATTTGCCTTTCCATCCGATGTCCCCTTTTGGGTTCTGCCTCGTGCATATTTAGTTAAATCATTTCACATAATTAGGGATCATTTAATAATGGGGTGACATTAATTGAAAGCACACACACAACCCACCACCCACCACCGCCCACTCCCTTTTTGCCGTTCCCACAGCTACCGTTTAATTTTATGACCACCCTCCATGTCCACTTGACTGACTTTACGAGCGAACAGGGCACGTAGCCCCTTGGCAAATGCCCCCTGCCCACGCCCATGGCAGTCCCCCTTTGGTGAGGGGGCGTGGCCGTCGGATGGGCGTTCTGTTTTTGGACCACTTGGCTCGCTTTTATTGGCCTCTCGCTGTCGTCGTCGTCGCTTTTGCTAATTGATTTTAATGAAGGCTCCGACGACCCTCGACGGCAGAAGTTTTCGTCCTCGGGCTTCTTGTACCATAAATTGCTGTGGTCAATTTCGGTTTGTTAATTGGGCAGACGTGAGTATAGGGATTTTTTCATTCGAATATTTTGTACATTCATTTTGCTGGCACATTGTAATTAGGGCGCAATTATTTTTCAACTGGGAAAATAATATTAGTCTTGATGAAATTTATTTGGCCTAACAAATTAATTTTGTTGATGTGTTTTAATTTAACATTTTTAACATTTTTCCATTGCAGAATACATAGATACTATTTTTAAACATTTTGTTAATATATTTCTTTAAGCATTTCATGGGGTTCTAAAATCATTTCATTTTAGTTCACAACCCCTAAACACCTTTTACCCTGCCATTGTCCCAAAAGTTTCTTCTCAAATTAGCAGCTGTCGCCTCGTAAACAATTAATAAATGTCATAAAACTTTTCTGCCGCAAAAAGGCAACCGTTTTCCAACCACCCCAGGATGCGCTAAACAACTTTGTCCACATCTTTACGGCGACATTATTTAGCAATTCATAATATACACTTTTGGGGAGACGTAAAGTATACATTTTGAGAAGCGCTTGTAAACAAGGTACTCAAAGTGTTTCAATTTCAGAAATTCGAAAAGTTTTTGGGTCGTGATAAAGAAATAAAATGCAGAGGTGAGAAAGTTAAGGGGCTAATTATATGGTTTCCAATTTGATAAATTGGAAAATAATATATATTTATACATTTTAATGGCTAAAAATTGAACGAAAGTATTCTAAAGTTAAGAGCACACTTAATAATATTGTAATGTTGTTTCTTTTTAGTGTCCGCCAATCTATCTCAGTCGCATCAGCATCACCCATCGAACGACAAGGATGGCAAGAAGAAACACACCCGCCCAACATTCAGTGGTCAGCAGATCTTCGCCCTGGAGAAGACGTTCGAGCAAACCAAATATCTGGCCGGACCCGAGCGTGCCAAGCTCGCTTATGCCTTAGGAATGTCCGAATCGCAGGTTAAGGTAAGCAGATATGAACTCCAAATACGAATCCCAGCAAGAACTGGAACTCAGCCTTTTGGCAAATGCAAATTAAAAACTCATAAAAATGGCGGATGAGGCAATCAACCCAAAGCCCAAACAAAATAATAAAACGGGAAGTGACTCCGAAAAAGGTAGACAGAAGTAAGCAGAACTCCGCTGCTTTTGCCCCTGACTTTTCTGACAAATTTGCATTTTTATTGAAAGGCAAATCCCGTGGATTTTTCGGCCTTACAACGAGATACAAAATGGCGCCAATGGGTCTCAATGGGTCCCATTCTCCCGAGGGCCGCGTCCTAAAGGCTTAGTGCAATGTGTTATCCTCCACCATTTTAAAGTTCCCTTTTTTCCACCCGTATAAGTAAAAAAAAAGAGAAGGAAATGTTATCAACAAATAAATCCTTTGTGTCGTCAAATTTGTTGTCATCAACTTTTGTTGTAATCCGACCCGGGGAAACGCACGTGTCGTGGTCGATGGTCCGTGGTTTCGACGCGTGTGTCGTCCAGGACTTTGAATCTGTCGCCGCGTATCTGAATCTGAGCTGCGGTTCCTTGTAACTCTTGAATTAGTCGTAAGCCGGGCAAGTTAATTGGTTTGCGGTGGGTTTAGAAAACACCAGAAAACGGCGGGTTGCAAAAAATTCTAAAGGAGTTTTCGGGAACAACTATAAAAATACTGATGATTGTACAAACAAAAGTTTAAGAACATTTTCTATTACTACCATATTGGTTACTTACCAAAATAATTAGTTTAAAAAAATATATATATTTTTAGAACAAGTCAGTTTTTAAAATCGAATTATAATTATTTAACTGAATATCACTTAGATAATATTTCAAAATAGAGGCATTTAATTTATTCGTAAAAAATTGAATTATAAAAAAAATTGTGCTGCTCAAAGAGTTCCAAATATTTCCAAATCAGATATCCAGATTAGAAGGACATGATTGCCTCATTTGTGTGACACCACCCCCTCCAAAATACCTTCCCCAAGCCCCATCTCCACCCAAATGGAAAACCTTTTCTCGCCACACAACTGAGCGCAATCAGGAGTGGAAAAGAAATCACGTTTATGATGAGGAAAATGATTAATTGCTAAAGAATGAGGCAAAGGGCAGACAGAGACGGCAACAGAAGCCGAAACAGAGAAAGCGAAGCAACAGAGATAGAGATAGATAGATGAACATTCAGGATTGATGGCTTGAGCTGCAGCTAAATATGCGTCATTTTGTGCTAAGGACTAAACAGGACGAAAGGGAGCGGAGGCGGGCAGAGAATGCGCTGATGACGAGTACAAATGGACAGCGAGATGGATGGAAACTGCAGGATTTCGGGCTGAATGCGACCCCCGAATTTTACCCACTTTCACCCGCTTTTCCCCGTTTCCTCCGCGCTGTCTCAACTCGTCTCCCTGATAGACATGCCAAATGACTGCATGACTTTTGGGTGAGTGTAAATTAAATTCTGGACCCGGGATGGCACAAAATGCAGAAGGGACAACGACAACGATGGGCATCCGGCCAGCATGCCAGCTTCATACATATTCAATTAGTGTGCGTGCATGTGTGCCAGTGTGTGTTAGCCAGAGCCAGAGCCAGATGAAAAACAGCCATGACGATGATAGTATGCAAATTGACAAACAAAAAGGCAGAAACTGGACAACAGCCGCCCCCAAAACCAAGCCAAATTATGACAGACAGACAAAATGCAAAGTGGCCAGTACACAGCAAAAAATCAAGATGTTGAGAATAATATTTAATTTTTTTAATTTTTTAATGGTCACCAAATGCAAATAGCTCCAATTTATATGGAAACTCTCGAACTCTAACTTAAAAGTGCCAAGATCTTTATGAAATTTGTATTCTAGATTTTTAATTATAAAATTTGTTTTGTTAATTTTTTTGTGCATTTTTTTTTAATGACAAATTATAAAGTTCCAAAAAATTTTAATTAAATAATTCCTTGTTAACTTCTTATTTAAATTTCCATTTCAGTCAAAGACATTTCTTAAGATACGAATTCAATTCCTCTTTCTCTCAGTGCATCTGAATGAAAGTGGGTGGTTGGTCAAATGATCTTGACAAGAATAATTGCGCTGTTATCATAATTAAAACCGTTTTTGGACACAGACGGCAAAAGAGCAGGAGCGCAACTCCTTTCGTCCTTCGTTTTAGCAATCATTTAATGCAAATGGTCGCCATTTTGTACGCTCTCATGAGCGGGAGACATCCAATGCCACTCCCCCACCGCCCACCTCCCGCCGGGGTGAATTATAGCGTCTGTGGCCATTATTAATGACAGCCCATGTGTTTGGGGCCATAGTTAGGAGGTCCACTCCGGGCAATAAAATTATTGCATGTTTTGTTGTTATAGCTTTTTCGTGATTTTTGCCCGCTCCACTCTGTTGTTTTGCATAAATGTAATGGCATTTTGGGTCCTGATTGTTCAGTCAATGTATGTAAACACTTTGGTCGGGATTGTTTTGCAAATAGTAGGTGGATAGAAATAATGGCAGAGAGCACGATAAACGGGAAAAAGGAGGAGCTGGCATTTTGTGTAATTGGCTTAAAGCAAAAGATAATTTGGGGAATTAATTAAATATGATGTGAAGCAATCATGGGGTATTTTAATGTTGTGAAATATTCAACTCAGTTACTAAGGGATACATCTAATATTGGAAGGTGTAGAGGAGAAATATCCTATTATTTATTTATTTTAACAAAAACTCTTTTAGAAATTAGCTAAAACTGTCAATAAACACTTTTAATTTTATGGACAGCTTTTAGCGCAGCTATTCCTTACCAAAAAGTCAATTTCTAGGAAATAAACAATATTTAGCTGCCATAAAAGAACATTTTTAGGAATGTGGCTAAGTGCCATTGGCCACAGATGAACACAATATTTTATTATGGCCAAAAATGGCTTTTTATGATCTGTTACTTTTGATGAGGCAAAGATCGGGCCGCATAATTAGCACCGGCATAATGAAAGCTTATGGACCAAATCCAATTCGAGGCGACTGTCAGAAGTGACAGTTTGGCAACGACAATGGGCAGCTGACGAAAACTGACAGGCCAACAAGCTGACAATGGGCCGGTTCATAAAAACTTATGACAGAAATGGGGAATAATGTCTAATTGATTTTTTCGGTGATGAGGAAGAATTCTATTGTGACCGACTAATGGATTTGATTGTGTGTTAATGAATGGGTTCGACCAGGAATTTACATAAGCGCTGAAGACGATTTCTAGGGCTGCCTAACAATTAGTAAAATATAAAAAAAAGGAAAAAACAGAAACCCAAAAACCAAATGCATTTTTATGACTCAAACCCTGAGCTGGCTTCAAGTTTATGGCTACGAAATACAAAATCAAATAAATCACAAACTCACATAAATACGGAAAGCGATCCCCATATAAAGACCGAGGGCGAGCCGGCTATTCGGATTCGGAAATTTACGAGCCAGAACTACAAAACACACACATACTCTCGCTGGCTAAAATAAATAAATAAAATATTCTGTGGACCAATAGGAGAAAAAAGGTGAACGAGGTAGGAGCCAACTTGTCAGATGTCGATGTTACCAAAAAGGCAACCCTATACGTATACGTATTGGCCATCGGTGTGCGCAGCCATGTTGTAAATTTTCATGACTTTTAAGTATCCCCCGCACAGGACGCGTAAACAAATAAATTTCCAATTTGCCCAAAGAGTCATATATTTCGCTTTGAGGGCTCACCACACTCTGAAGGTTTGGTTTTGACATCCCGTCCGTTCCTACGAAATTTACATAACACTTTTTATCCTTATCTGAGGGCCCACCTGACGGATGGCCCAGGAAACAGGGACTCCCGCTGTGGTGCCAAAATGGAATATGTTTTATAACGTTTTCCCTTTGTTTGGGAGCCGGGTTTTTCGTTCCCTTTTTTGTCGAGGTGCTGCTCCTGCCGCAATAAATAAATCCCAATTCGAAATCGAAGCGTAACGTGACCAAGTCAAATTGATTGCCACAATATTTGATTGACTTTGACATGTTGGCTGTCATAAATTCTGCCCGGCTCCCTTGACCATCTTCTGTATCAGCCATTTGGCTAGCTGTTTGTACCTGCCAAGGCGGCTTCTAAGTTCTTGGCTAATGCTTGATATTTTAGCCATAAAAGTGTTGCAAGCAGTTGTGAAATTCCAGTTAAGGATATTAGAAGGTGGGTGTCCGAGAAAAGAAAATAAAAGGATATGAGGTTCCGAATAAGCGATACCTTTAAATGAAGCTTAAATAACTACAAATAGAAGGAAGAATTATCTCGATAAAGTTAAAGAAAATAAAAATAAAAATTCGGATTAGTTAGTTCTATAGTCTATCCAACAGTTTTTAAAAAGTACGTTCCCAAATTAAATAATTCAGACAGTTTAAAAAAAATGCAACATTGACAAAGTATATATTTTTTTACAATTAAATATTTTATTTCAAAAATACGCACCCTTTAAATTCAATTTTACATTTATAACCAACCATAACTTAGTTTAAACGAAACATAAAATTGTGTTCTAAAAATATTTAAAATACTTGTTCAAATTGCACAGATCTTGAAAAACCAAAACTTGAATATTTCTTCAACAGACGGCAATCTGTTGTCATTGCAACATCAACTATGCTTTAGTGGGTGCTAGATGACGCATACACCATCGTTATGATGACGACAAAATGGGAAAAGGAGACGTGGAAAATCGAGTGGCGAAGGGATGAGGGAAAAGAGGAAAATGCCAGGAAGCCAGCCACTTGCCCCAAGCTCAATTTTCCTTTTTGCCCATGGCTCAGTGGCAAATCCCGTAACAACATGGACACAGATGTTACCAAAAAATAATGACCATGAAAAGCAGCCTTAATGATGCCAACTAATGTTGTTGTTGCCGCCGTTGGCTGTCTGTTGTTTTTCCGAGGGCCAAGACACTGGGAAACTCTGTCTCTGCGCTCTCCTCTGCGGCTTGTAACACACGGAAAATATTAATTGTATTTTTATTTCGCATAATGTTGCAAATAATAATTACACAAATGTGCAAATGAAGTTGTAAATTATGCTGTATCTGGTTTAATTGCACCTTTGGGCTGTTGGGTTCGGCGTTGATTTCGCCATGGGTGTGGGGCAAATGTTAAGCAAAAATGGTTATGACAGTCTGGGCAAGGTAATTAAGTGGATCACTTGATAGGACGCAATGGAAGTTAACGAAACAGTACCTTGAAGTGTCATAGAATATTGGGGATTTTAAAATATTCAGAATAATATTTTATTTCTATTATATTTCGTATTTCCATTAAATCTTTAAATTTTCTCCCTTTGAAATACTTTTTCAAAATTCTTTGGAGAGCAGTACTCTTACATTAAGTGCCCATTTATACGCTTTGTTAATGATTCTAACTGCAAACAGCTACCAAAAATCTGCTCCATCATCAGGCAAATGTAGAAATTATGCCGATTTTGAGTCAGCCCATGCCTTTTGAAGAGAAGAGCGGAAAGCTGGAAAACGTGCCTGGGACTTGGGTGGGTGAATGTGAATCCCCTTTTAAAACAGCCATGGGCGGTGGAGTGGGGCAGGGGCCGAGGAGGATTTTGGCCAACATATGTTGCCACAGAGCGAGGCAAACGAGGCGAGGCCGGCAAAATGAAGCGCAGCCAAAGACGTTAGTCATGGTTTTGTGCATAGTTTTTGCCGCTGAAACAGTTGCTGTTGCTGCCGTGCTGTTGCTATTGCTGTTGCTGCCGGGCAACATTTCGCCATTTGTCTGTCCAGGGCTTAATATTGTCTTAATTGAGGGTTAACCGGCGTTGATGATGCGACTTATGGGCTGTTGCCTGGGCCTTTAGCCCCTTTCCTCCGGTCGACTTAATGACTTTGACAATGTGACTCTCCTAATTACACATGCAGAGGACTTTCGATTTAAAACTTAAGAGCCCCAAAAAGACAGAAAAACAGCTAGATTTCATATATTTATGGATAAAATATATTCAAAAGATGGATATTTGAACGACATATTTTTAACTCACATTGAAAACTCTTAGAAATCGAACATTAAATAATAAATTAAATAATAAACTAAATAAATAGTATCCGTTCAAATGGGAGCAGATTTTTGTATACCCTTGCTGACGCAACAGTTTATTCTTAAACTTTAGATTTAATATTTTAAAATCAATATCAAACTTTCCAAAATGCTTACCAATTTAATTTTATTTTGCCTGTACTAAACAGTAAATCCTTTTTGGTTTTCTTGCAGGTCTGGTTCCAGAATCGTCGCACCAAGTGGCGCAAACGGCATGCGGCGGAAATGGCCACGGCCAAAAGGAAACAGGACGACATGGGTGGCGATAACGATGGCGATTGCAGCGAGACCATGGATAGCGACAACGAGAGCCTCGATATGGGCGAGTCCCCTGCCCAGAACAAGAGATGTCGCAGCAACAGCTCCGGTTCCTCGCAGCAGCAGCAGGATAATTATCGTCATTAAAACGAATTTACAAACTATGCAAGGACATGGACTCGCAATGAAATGAAATGGAATGCACTTAGGATAAATTTCAATGCGCCAGCTAATTAGCTAGAAAGCAGAAAGCAGAAAGCCCAGCATAAGCAGCCACAAAAGCAGCAGCAGCTAGAAAGCTAGAAACGATTTCAGCTAACTTATTTGGGTTCAAGTTTTAAGGTTTTGCCACTTTACCGTCTTCTGAAGACTTCATTTTGCCCCTTTAACTCTTCTTCTTCATTTCCCACTTTGTTTATTAGGTGTGTAAATATTTATGTTAATTTTCTAAAGAATACATTTAACATGAAGCTTAATTAACGTCGCTAATTTGTAAGCAAATCGAAAGGAGTTGAGGCACTGGCACAAAAATTAAACTGAATTTATTACATATTGTATGTTTAGTTTCTAATCCATAACTTTAATGTAATTTCGTGCATTAGAACCGACCTTAGTTCATACAACTAAAATATATATATATATAAAACCATTAACGATTAACTATGCTAACTGAGATTGCGCAACAATATTCACAATATTGACGATGATACAGACGCAAATAATGATGATTAACTATTGCGGTAAATTATATGTAAAATGTATTTAAATTAAATTGTAATTTTAATTATTTCAAATTGATAAAAAATAAAACGCAAGGAAAAGTATAAAAAATAACGATTGAAAATTAGGTTTTTAATGGGAACAGAGAGCTTTAAAAATGAATGTTTTTTTAAATATATTAGGGTGCAAGTCAGTTAGTATTCTTTCTGTTTATTCCCTTACTGAAATATATATTGACAGATTCATTTGATATTATTCAGAGTACTAAGAAATGTGTCCGGAATTTCGGGAAAAGACAATGGCTGGTATAAGCTAAAAACTATCCGTCTGTCCAAAAAAGGCGAAGACTTCTGTCAGGATCGTACGAAAAAATCCGATCAGCCAACACCTACAAGGGAATTAAGAAGCGATTCCCATGGCTTAAAACTCATAACAATTACAGACCGGAAATCTGCTTTAGACACTCCTCGCATGCAGTCAATCCGGTCAGAGAAGTCAGTCAAACGACAATCCGTCAAGCGGACAAAGTCAAAAGGATTAACTCGAAAGTATTTCTGGCCAACAAGGTGCAGACAAATGAATGTGCGAGCGAAAGGAGAGGGCGAAACCGTCACCCAAGAATAAGGGAATGTGTGAAAAGAATCAAACTAAAACCGAAAGATTGATTAACTGTCAATCAAGCGAGCATATGAGTAGAAAACATTGTACAGGCCATGAATGGATTCGAGCAGGTTGAAGAGGAAATCGGGGGAGTTGGCCAATAACAATAAATATCATTAAATTATGAATGCCCTCCAAGGTGGTATGAATGAATGGGGCAAAAGTCTGAATGCAACAAGTAGATATCGAAATAATGGAAACTGGAGATGGAAGCGTGAGTAACGAGATAATAATGCTGGTGAAAAAATATAAGTATGATAATAGGTTTAAGGGGAGCCACGAAAAAATTAATTGATTTTCTAGCAACGTGGAAATTCTTTGCCTCTTCAACATAATTTGGAAAATACATTTAGTTTAATAATGTTTTAAACTTTTAACAACTGAAAAATATTTTCTTGAGCATCCTATTAATTAAAACCTTCCTTAAAGCGATCATAATAAAATTTAAAAATTCTTATTTAAGGTCTATCTTTTTCTCTCTAAAATAGGAATCAAGGCAATCACGAGTTGAAAAACGACTCAAGACCGTGAATACCCGAATACCTCAACATCCAACGAGTAAAGAACTCCATTACAATGAAGCATTACTTCCCAGACACTAAGCTACTGAGCGAAGAAGACGGTTCACTCCCCCACCGAGGAGTCTCACGAATCGAAAACTAACCTTACTACACATTATCCGCGGACTCACTGAATCGAGACTGGCTAATGACTCCGGGCACTGACTGTTGCAACTACCGAACTGCCATTGTTGACTCGCATCTAATGGGGCACCCACATTAATCATGCTTTAGCAGCGAGTGCAATGGCAAACAATCGGTATCGGTAACTCTTTTTTGGGGAGGCGGGTCCGTTCAAAACGCCATTAGCATACCGGCGATAATTACCTAGACGAGCCATTAGCGGCTGCTCAGCAAACAGCCGCCGTATTACGTGATTTTCATAGAGGAGTCTTGGGATCGTAGATCAAATGAGACAAGAAGAAGAATGGTCGGCACATATACCATACATATACACTCTGCGAATTCTTGCAACTCATGGGAGCTATTGAACCTGGCACGTTTTCCCTTAAATGAAAGGCAATCTTATGAACTTCCGCACAGTTCCGGATAGGTTTTCCCCAGTATTTTCACCTTTGTCTTAGTACGCGCCCAAAGTCAACTTCCAGCAATTGACGGACGAGTGTGAATTGCCTTTGAATTTGCCATTTCGAATGAGGTTTACTTCTTTTTCGCCAGCTGCGCAGGCGTCCACACAGAAAGTCGAACGTGCTCGTTTTGGGTTCCCTCTCAGTTTCCAGATCGGATCGGATCGGTTTCAGGTAAATCCCGTCTAAGCCGCTTATTGACGCTGAGGTTAATAGAATTTCGGCAAAAAAAGCAAACAATAAACTGTTCCTGTGTGCGAACGTGTCCCTGGTGGACAATTTGTCTTAGGACCTCAGGCCTGTTAATCTGCTCGCTGAAATATTGCAAACTGACTTCGAAACGGGGCTAGCCAATTCGGTTTGTTTGTGTGCCCGGCATGTCAAATATAATTTGATTAATTGCTTTATTGTTTTTGCCCGCCAGGAGAATGCTCAACATATTTGGCATTGCATAAGACTAAAGATTTCTAGATTCGTACACTTAAATGGTTTAGGTGCTGATCTGGATCGGAATTAGAGAGGGATTTAAATAGCCCAACTTCTGGATTTATGTTTGTTTTCTTTGCTATCCCTTCTTAAGTAAGAAGAATAGTTTAATCTTTTAATAATTTTAAGTTTTACATCGATGTTAAATGAACAATGTTGTTGAGAATGTATTATTTCTTCGTTCCTTAATAATATTAAAATATTACAAAATTGAAATCTAAAATAAAACAAATCAATAAATCAAAAGAAATTATATTGATTTTTCATATTTACTAACTTAAGTCAAAAGAATAAGAATATCCTGTTGAAGTTATTTTCTTACACAAAATCAAAGGCAATCTCAGTTTTGTAAACCGAATCTTTAAGGAAAGAGAACAACCGACGTCTCCTTGAAGTTCCCCACAGCCTTCAACAAAGTTGAACGGCACCCTTTAAGGAGCCCTCCTAGAAAATCGATAGAATAAGGAGTCAGAGCCCCGCCCACCCGAAAAGAGAGTGCCGGGAGAATTACGAGGACGGGCTGGCAGTCGAATATGTGTGCTGGCCATAAATAGCACGACAACAAGGGCTCCTCGTCAGGATTGCTGGCCAAAAATGTACTCCCCAGCAGTCGGCAGCAGTTTAGCCCGACAATGACAGGCCGGAGTTTTGGAGTCGGCCATCAAACCGACAGACCACCTACCCTCCACCCGATCACCCAGTTCACCCCTTTTGAATTTCGGGACGACACCTCATGAATGTCCGTGGAGTGGAGAGAATGGCCAACAAAACATAGACGCTTTGGGACATGGAACGGGACATGGGGCCCACTAAATTGTCCCTCGACACAAATTCGAAATCGATAAATGATAAAAATCAACAGAAACTTCATGGGCGCTCCGTCTCTGTCTAACCCTCTGGCCCTCTCGCTTGCGCACACCCCACTCAAATGATGGCGTCGGCAATGTCGCTTCATGAAGCTTTTATTGTCTGTCTATTTCTAAGCTTTGTACATGGACTCCACCGAAAACCAGAGCCATATAGCCATAGAACTGGTGGCAGTGGGAGCGAGAGGCAGACTATTGGTCCTGCGCGCCGGATTAGAAGTGCTCTCGCTCTCTCGCTCGCACTCGCCAAATTTTCGAAAACTTACCAAATTGTTTTCGTTGCTGGGGTTTTGCCGGGTGGATTCCAATGCTGATATACGAGCGCTTTTCCTTTTGCTCCCCCATATCCTGTCTATTTTCCGGGGGATGTCTCTCTATCTCCGAGTGGGTAATGTACGATGTGGCCGTATTTGTATCCGTAGCCATGAGTGGGTGCTGCTGTACGGCAGTCCTTGTAGGCAGACATCGACATTGATTATGCCGTGTTTTTCGCTTTGTTTTTGCCCTTATCCCTGTGTCATCCTTGTTGGTGCTGCCGCCGAAGCGAATTGAATTATTGTTTATGTTTATAGCAAAACAATGTCAGGGTATGCGTTTTTAATGATCATTGTAGGGGCCATCTATTTATATAAATCGGGTTGATACAACCAGGGAATTGGGGATGGAAGGCGTATTAAGAGATGAATTAGTTTGGTATGGTTTTTGTAGGTGGATTTAGGTATATTTACTTAAGTCTAAGAAAACGAGTTTAAAGAGTAATATTCAAAATAAAACAAATAAAAATATACTAATGAAAACAACAAAAAAAACTTTTATGATAAAAGTCTATTAAAGTCATTTTCCTGTTTCTTGTATTGTTAATTTAATTCTAAAAATTATTTATTACTTTAAGGTTTAGCTAACTGAAGGTAAATTTAAAATGATAAGTGTATCAACTAAAAATAATATAGGATAGGATTGGTAATTTGTTGGTCGTGCTGTTTAGTTTAATATTAAATAGTGATACTTTAGTTTACAAAACTTGACTTAAAATTGTTGTGTAAAATCCTCTACACAAATAACATTAATTGCCACCTTTTTTTAGAACCTCACATTTTAGGTTCATCCTCAAGCTAATCCCTACTGCTAGGACTCCCCTTCCAAAACAATGTCCAAACCAAAAAAGAAACCCCCAACATTTTTTAATTAAAAACCCAAAGCGATATCAAGGGAGACTGTTAATAAGCTGGCACCGAGGGTCGCACGGTACAGTAGCCTATCAAATATGCAACAAACACGTCGCAACATTGAAGAAAACAAACAAACAAAGCAAAGAAATAAAAATACAAAAAAACAGAGAAACAAAGCGGGACGAGAAGGTCAAAATGTAATCAAGTTGGGGCAGTCAGTATGGAGTTAAACCGGGCTCAAAGAATCGGAGAAGCTCATTATCTTCACCACAGAGCGACTGGAAGTGAGTGTGAGTGAAAAGCGGTGAGTCTTTGAGTGGAATGCTGGAGAAAGGCACGCCACGCCCCTAAAAACGATGCAGCATCACGACATGCGCAAGATGGCCAGTGTTCCGTTTCCATTCCGTTTCCTCAGAGGTGCGAAAGAGACGGGGTGAGCGCGAGGGAAAGGGACAGCGAAGGGGAAGTTGGGGAGCCCCATGTTTTTAACGCGCTCGACATGAAAATGAGCATGAAACGTGCGACAAGCGATGGAGTCCATTTTGAGTTTATTGTTTGATGATTTGAACATTTTATATGTGTGTGTGCCCGGCTCTGCGAGTGTGTGTGTGCGTGTTAGTCGCTCTCACTGCCTGTGTGTGTGTAGTAGTTGTATCTATTTTTTTAGTAATTGCCCTGATGCTCGCTAGTTACTTGGCTTAAGCTCTTGGCTATCTACCCCAACCCACGAAAGTAAGTTATTTTAGCCACACACAGAAAGAAATTAACTTTAATATCCTTTTTTATTTGGTTTTTAAGTTATAATCTTGAATTAATAAGAAACTATACATAAATAGTATGAATCAAAAAATTGGAATTACCATACACATATTTGTATTAAAATGTTGTAAATACACTTATTTAAAAGTGTATATTAACTATTTTAGTCATGATTTATAGAAACATATAATTGAAACCAAAATTGTTCATGCCAAAAGCAATTATTATATTTTTAGTTTTACTCATTGACCAGTGGATATTATGAAAGGTAATTATTTTTTGTTTGCACACTTTTAGACTTTTTATAAAAAAATAATATTTTTCCTTGTTTGCCTTGGACTTCCTCCTCTTTCTCCTTGTGCTGGTGAATTTATTGCTCTTTGATTGACACTTTGGGCAGCGTCAAATTGCAATTAATTTGCCATATAATGCATGCGTCACGCTATCTCATCAATTTCTATTGTTTAAACGTTTGTCACCTCCACGGCCGCCAGTTTATTAATTGTCCATTTTTATACAGGCCAAATCAGTAGATAATTGGCATTCAATATTCGGGGACCTTTTTCTTTCTTAATATAAAAGTGTAACTAATCGGGTTTCCTGTTATGAATTGGGTTCGAAACGAAAAGTTGTCAGTTAAATTAATGGGGAGGGTTGTCAGATTTCAATGGGAACTAAATGTGAATGCAGAATATATTAACAATTATTCTTTTAATTGTAGCGTGATGCAATAAAATAAAACGAAAATTGGTAAATATATTTGAATTTATTAAAAAACATTTTTTTTGGCTGTAGAATTTTAAGTGAAAATCTTTTTGAAAAAATCATCACAAAATTCATATTATAGGATATTTCATTATTTTATAAACTTTCCGATTTTAATCCATTCCTGGTAAACCCCTTTCCATTCCTCACTTCATATTCATTGCTACAACCATAAAATAGTTATCCAACTCAATGAACTGCAGGAGAGAGGACAAAAGGCAGACAATCGATAGATGCAATTGACACTGCTCTGGAAAATCTTCGACTGACATTAAAGCCATCCCGTAATTTATGGCCTTTTAATTTAATGGGCTGGGCTGCGCCGGCGAGATGAAAGGGAATCGTCTGCTCTTTGCTATTTGCGACTGTTGCAATTTCAGAGTTCATAATCTTTCACACATGAGGGTTGCAAATCCATTGGAAATCGAACCGGATAAAGCAAAAAATAAAAGCAGAGCAGCAGCAAAAAAGAAAGGAATAATGGCATAAATTTACCCAGCAAATGTTCTCTTTTTTCTGGGTGCTTATGTGGAAAATTTTTAATCTATAAATATCTATAAAAATCAATTTTGTGTTCACGCGACAGTTTCGACCTTAAATGCCATTTTGGGTTCGGATTTGGGTGGGATTAATTGCAGATGTTATGATTTTTTTTGGGTAGATTGGCGAACAATTTTTTGGAAACATTTTTTCCAGACGATTTGATGAGCTTGTGTTAGATGGATGATATATGAATCGTGTAGGGGATACTTGAAATTAAAAATAAAATACAAAATGGTGTACTTACTCATGCGATTAACATTATATTTAAAATTCACAAGTCACATAAAGAAATAATATCTTTTAATCATTGTGATATTAAAATAATAAATAACATTATACATAATACCAATGTCATTTACTTACGTTTTAAAATGTAATAAACTAGTTCGAGTTGAAAAGGGATTTACATAAAGACATATGTACAACTTATATATTATTTTTTATGAACACACAGTATTAACGGCACCTAATCAACAGTGCCATCCAAAAATATAATTATCCTGACAAATTAGAAAGACAGAAGTGGCCCAAAAGGTTTCCACAGAAAAATATTCTCAGATCTGCCTAAGTCAACATATCATAGATCACACAGAAAATCCAATTAAAAAACAACAAACAGGACGCTGACTAATTATGCTCAAAAGACATATAGTAAAGGATATCGGGGGACAATCAACCCGATTCCGGGTCCTTTCAAAAACCCATTTATCACACTTTAAGCGGTTCACTGCTTGTAATTCGCTGGCCAAGCTGCGCAATTAAAGATCACCCGGAAAAAGAGGAGGCACATAGAAAGTGCCACGTAGCATTTTTCAAAGACTCATTGAGCTGCGAAATTAGCAAGGATAATGGCAGCGGTGACAACACACGATGAACAGGACAATCTCGTCCAGGGGTCGTGCCAAAACTCAAACTGGAATTCAGCTGCGCAGGATTGCTTCCGTTTTCACGAGGGGATGATTTCCACAAAAGGACAATCTGGTTCAGGTATCGGTATCGCCAGCACAATGCCACAACCGGAAATCGGATCGCTCAGTGGCTGTTGCTGCGAGAATGCCCCGAAAGTATCGGAGTGTCTTTTATCCGTGTCTCGCTTTATGTTCTTTGATTGATCACCATCACCCAATTAGTGTAAATGCGATTATGTATATGAGCTTGTGAGGGTAGGCTATTTGGAATATGTCATATACGCAGAAATCGGGAACTATCGGTACACTTGAAGAAATTGAAATCAATCTTTTATGTTGAGTGCTAAATGATTTGATTACCAACATTCAAAAATATCATAATCTTTGTTTGGCTTAAGATATAAAATATTGGTTTGTAATTTTATTAATTTTTTTTCTAATAATCTTAAAATATTATAATTCATAAAAATCATAAAATATTAAAAAGTTTACTAAGTAAAGTATAATTAAGAGTATAGTAAAGTTTAATTCAAAATGAAAAAAAAAACAAATATTAATTTGATTTTGTGAGCAAATAATGTTCTGCACATTTCTCCCTGTGTACTTCCCTCCCTTTGAATGGCTACATTATTAGTGCACAAATTACTTTTCAGTGCCACTGTCAGTCCCTCATCAAATCGTGGCAAAACACTCGGCTTGACTGTGAAACACAATGGGATTTTTGCCAAATTAATTTTTCCCAATTGACTTTCGGCCGGACAAAAAGTCAACTAGGGGGTTGATCCCGAACAGCCCTACCCTCGATTTCCCCCTATCATTAACCGATCATATTTAGGGTAAGCTAAGCACATAATTAGGGGTTGTTTCTGATCTGAAGTTCTTGTTGTCATTTGAGTAATTGAAACGAGGCGACTTTTCGATTTTGTGTGAAATTGCAGATCTCCAAAACAGATCCTCGAAAGGGGGAAATATCATTAACGCGGCCACACTTAAATCGGTTTAATGAAACTACGACAAGATGGCGCCCCTTTGCCATTTGCATTTAAATTGCAATTAATATTGGCTGCAAGATGAGCAAGCGGAAGTGCTCCACTCCACATGGAAATGAAAATAAAGACTCGACGCTAATGTGTAAGCTCTAATTAAATCCCCAACCCCATTCGGAATATCTACAATGTACATATGTGTGGGGTGAAAGTAATTAGCGAAATCCCCTCACTTTTCTCGTAATCTGCAAAGCGAAATCATAAAAATATGCTCAGCCAAGAGACAGAGCGAGTTATTATTATTACCGTAGCCAAGGCGAAGCACCTAAAAACATTTAACCAAATTAGCTGGAAATGCAAATGTAAAAATGACGACAACGAATCTACCAGTAAAATTTTACAACCCTCTTGGAACTAAGCGTGTGTGTGTGGCTATAATCCACATGTACGCACACAGAGACAAAGCCATCTTGAGAAATAATTAAGATGTATGTAAATGGAGAAAATGCTGAAATTGTTAAAAGCATAATATTTCTTTGGAGGCGCTAACTCAACTCCCAAAACCGAAACCCAAAACCCCCAACTCCAACCCCAACCCCTAAATGACATCGCACATGTGTTGAAATTTTTTGCTCCACCCAAGTTATAGCTTTGTTTGTCAGTGTCTGTGTCCGTGTGTGCGACGCCATATTCTAATTCAATTATCACTTGGCCAGCTCAGCGGGGTGTACGGTAAATACACTATTGAACGGAAATGAAATATATGAGCATTAAGCTCTTACATTTTTCGCTAGTTTCGTTACAAATTCCAAATGTTATGTGCACGTATAATTAACAATTTAAATGTATTTAAATTTATAACACCATGATAAAATATAAATTTTTTTGCTTTTTGCAGCCTCATAAGGAAATACTTTTAGTTGAAAGTCATTAAAATAATTACAAATATTTATAGGAAAAATGTACAGACGACAGTTTTCAATACAGTTGATCCGTTCGATCTGTATATTACAAAAAATTGTGCCATCGATTAAAAAAGTAATCAATAATTTTCCCATCTCAAAAAACAATTAAATATATTTTCATATGCGATAGAAAAAACAAATACATTTACTTTAACAATACATGCTTTTATATGTGTTATTTTAAGACAGTCTTCACTGTATGCCGGTGGCGGGTTTAGAAAAGGAAAAGATTTCTCCCAGCTGACACTAAAAGCTTTGTCAACTCGCCGGCTTGGCCACGGCAACTTTGTGGTAATGCACGGGGTACGTCACTTTGAAACCCGGTCCTGATATATGGTCCTACTTAGATCTGTGTGCCAAAGCGGCGTAATTTAGTAGTGGAGTGTGACAAACACGAAAGTTGTTATAAATCAAGTGTATCGGGTTGAAAAGTATTCGAAAAGATGGTGATCAATCGCAGTGGGAGTTTAGCATTAAAGTTTATTCTTAGTGAGAGCTAATCAAAAGATGTGACAATACATTACGTTTATTAATGAAAATCTGTACATTTTTCAACCGTTGTTTATATAAGTTCCGTAATAAAAAATATTTTCCTTACCATACTCTTGTATTAATTTAGATAGGAAAGTATCTTTTTCCCTAAAAATCTCCATATTTATTACTATAAGCTTTTCATGTCCTTTTCTGCACTTCCAACCAGATCATTAGCTAATTACGTTATCCATGTCCCTAATCGCCATCTACATTAGTAATAAATCTCAAATTATTTTTACGCTTGCCAAGTGAGAAATCTTTTGCAAAAATCCAACAAAACCTGACCGCAAATGTCTGAAGTTTTCGTTAGCCAAAAAATATGCCAAAATAAGCCACATCCATAAATTTTAACTTGGCCAACATGCTTCTTTTCCTCGCTTCTTTGTCCCTCTGTTGGGTAAGAGAAAGCGTTACCGCAATGTAAACAAATTAACTAAATCAGATTCTAATTGCAATTAGTTCTTTGTCCAAAGAGTTCATGAGGGATCGGGAAGGTCCGAAAAGAGTTTGAGTTGTTTGTATTCTTGCGGCGGGGCACAAGAAAACTTTTCGGGTATTTAGGGCTGTGAAGGTAAATACATAAATAACTGAGAAAAGTGAGGTTTGGGAAAATTATAACGTAAGAAAAATATAGACATATTCACGGAATTTTTAAATGTAATTTACCAAAAGTCTTTTAATGAAATTTCCACCTCCTATTTTCACAATTAATTTTTGGTGCTCCCATAAGCCATTTTAATAGCCCGCCCATAAGGCGGAAATATGGCCAGTCAAAGTCAAAGTCAAATACGGCTCAATATTAACCATTAGGCTGGATGGCAATGTTTAATTTTCTGATTACACACATGTGTTGGCGGTGGCCAAAAAGGGGACAAAGCAGGAAATTGCAGCGCACACACAAAATTTCTAATTCTAATTACGAACAATAAACGAAGACTGGCTGAAAAGCCTTATAAATGGTTTCACTTCATAATCCATTCGAGCCTACCACCTCCGCAGGGCATTTAGGAAAAGAATTAATATTCAGATTTATGTATTAATAACATTGCCAACGGTCTCGACTTTGGGGTCAACTTGTGTTTATCGTTTAATTAGGAACCACGACCATATCAAGATTGCCAGCCACATGTGACCACTCTGCCATTTCCAGTCAAAAGTCGCATAATTAATCTGCTTATGAAGCGGTCCTCGGCTTTTGGGGCGAGTGTGACTAAGTAATAGCCTCGTAATACTGCTCCATATTAATAAAACAATTTAGTTTTATGTGAGGCCCAGTTCCAGCAGCAGTTGCTGGTTGTAAATCATGACTGGCAAATGGTTACAATTGGAATTGTTTTGTTAAATACAGGGTTGGTGCTAATAACAATTTTGGTTTGTATTTGGGAATGAGTCTGATTTCAGGATAACTTAGTTAACAATAAATTAAAAAGTATTTTACAAGTAGTATTTAAGTAGGGACAATTTGTAAAACTATAGCTGGCTTATTCCACGTGAAACGTGACAGGCCCGTTTGGGTCAAATCTCAGAATCAATCGAAACTTTTTTTTTCGATAGAGGAATGAAATATAAGGATGGGTTTTTGTTTTTTTTTTTTTAACTCTTACCGTTTATTTTTAAAAAATTTTTTTTTTAATTAGCTCCGATTTTTCAGTTGTGCATCACTTGAGACTCGTTTGAGTTATTTTAATATTTGGTATGCAACTTTGTGGGATATCTTAATATCTTTCAGATAAATATTTTTAAAAATTTTTAAATTTAAAATTAAGTATTTTTTAAGGGAATTTTAAATTTAAAAAATTCTGTACGCCGGAATACACGCGATTTCCGAAAAAAATAATTATCCTTATTTTGCTTCAACAATTCTTCACGAAGTGGTAAAATAAAATTTTTGTAATTGCAAGGGATACTAGTAAAGACAACGATTTTAGTTTAGCAACTTTGCATCAAGCAACAACAGCGCAGCGTGTAAGAAGAGAACAGCAATACGAGCACGGGAGAGCAGGAATGAAGCTCTTCATTCATAGCTTAATTAATAATTAAAAAATACATTTTAGAAGACACTTATACAAAATCCAAATTAATATAAATTAAGCATAAATTAAACCTTTAAAATAAAAACTGTTTTTAATCCTTGTTCCATCTTTTCCCATTAAATTCTGTATTTAATTTCTTCCCAATTTTATGACACACTCAGCGATCTCAATTTTCCTTTGGCAATCAGCGCATATGTCATAAATCAATTTGCCGGGGAAAAAAGTGCACTCACATGGGGGGAAGACCGAAGTTCTCATAAGTTATATAGGAATTTGGCAAGCAGAGCGGCGTCAATAAATAAACAAAAGGAGGCGTATAAGGTATGGCCCAGCGGTCTCCAAGGACAAAACTATCCGCTAGAAATCCCACCAATCCACTTGCCTCAAACATTTATTTATGGGCTAGCCGGCCGGGCGAAATTTACATTTTCCAAGCCATCGGGCCGGGCCGCATTCTGGGCAAATGACCCACGATGGTTACCTCTCCGGCCCCGGGAAATGGAAATAGAAATGGGAAAAGTGGTGCCGAGTTGAGTGGTTCAGGGAACGCAATCAAACGCCGTCTATCGGGATTCCTTTTTTGTGCCTCGGCTTTTGGCAATTTTCATACACATGCGAGTGGCGCTCTAGCGCGCGTTTCGCCATTTTGGGCCAACATATATCATTGTCTGGCCAGCCAGAAAGAAAACCCCCCGAAAAAATAGCAAAAAGAAAACCAAAATTCGGGAATACCAAAAACTGACTCGAGGCGAGTCGAATTCAACCTGCCGCCATTTTCTGATTTATGATGCTATTTAGATTTCACGTGATTCGTTTTCAATGCGCGCTCTCGTCCACTGGCAAAGATAGAAAAAAAAATCGCGACCAATAAATCGCAAGTGGGGGGATCCAGAAAAAAATGAAACTAGAAATGAATCTGAATGCTAAAAATTACAACACACAGCTGCGTGTGCATAAATCTCCTAGCCAACGGTTAACAAAAGGTAAAAAACACGAGGGGTGGGGAAATAACTTTGAACCCATTTCTGAATTCAATTCGTTAGAAATTCAATTTCTTTACTTGGGCTAGCAAATATTTAAAGAAAATTAAAATAAAATGGATGAAAGCAGCTGCTTACGTATATTAAATCACAAAAATTTCTCCATCGATTTCTTAGATTTTCATTTGAATTTGTATTTTGTACAGTTCATTTGTAAAATATCAAATGTAGTAGTTATAAATTTTCAGAATTGTTTTTATATACGTAGATAATATATATTTTGAAAACACAATTACTAACGAGTTACTAAAGTTCGATCCACCACCCACCCAAAAAAATATTTTAATAAAGGAAATAGATATCTTTGAACCCATTCAAAATTCAATTCGCTTCAAAATCCATTTCTTTGTGTAGGCTTATCAACTATTAAAAGCAAATGGCAACATGTTTAGCATGAAATTGGCAGAACTCAGGCCGCCAATTCCCTTTGCCACCCCCTCCAATTATGAGTTTGGCAATTCGATTTGCATACAATCGTCGGGCATGAATAATTGGGGAAATCCCCTCCCGATTCACTCGTTTGCTCATCAAGTTCATGAGCCTGCCCGATTGACTTTGAATATTAGCTGAATGTTGCTGGATGGAGGGAAATCGGGGGAGGCAGTGCGGCGCCAGCTGTAATTGACATGCAAACGCATTTCCTGGGCTCTGATTTGATTTCCATGTTCTGGCCTACGCATATGATTATTGCTCCGTGAGGGGCTGCCTCATGTAATTCATTTGATTAATTATAGTCCGACATCAGTTATTGCCCCCCATGTGCTCGTGGGTGGGTGGCTGCGTAAATGTTAATACAAATTAATTAATCTTCGCAATGTTGCAGCGAGACTGAGATTGATTGCAGTCGCGAGATGGCAACTTTATGGCTAAGTTCCTTCTGCAAGGGGGGGATACCTTATGAAACATGAGAATGAAATATGGCGAACCAAGGTCTAGAATGGGTTTAAAAAAAAACAAGGAAATAAAAAAGTGTCTAAAAACTGTTCACAACAAATGCATTGACAATTTCACTTAATCTATAAATAAATTTCCCATTTTCTGTCAATAATCCCAGACTCTGATGACTTTAAAATAAAGCCTAAAAACCTATGATACCGGCAAATAATAAAAAAAATCACAACACGTGTTTAGTTAATACCTTTTCGAAGGAAAACATATCCCATCCACCAAAGCCATAGCCAACCCTCTTTCCCTAAAAAGTTGCCTAATGGCCTTCGCCTGCCGGCAGTCACAACAAAATCCCACGCGATTGTAAATTCTTTAAAATTGTTATCTCTTCGCTTAGGTTTTGTAATTTTTTGGCGCATAATTTACATGAGCATTAAAAAGGACGCAGCCTTATCCACCATTATACCAATGAATGATGAGGCGACGGCACGCGGCAGACCGCAAAAACAACGCCCATCGGCCCCGCCCTCCGCCCTTTCAGGCCAAACCACCCATCCCACCCCCAACTTGCCAACAGGGCAACTATTAAACGCTTAATGGCAATTTCATTGGGCATCATATCAGATATCGGTCGGATATCCGATGTCGGCGGACAGTCCCAAGGCCACATGTTTGCCGTGATTACATGAGAGTTGACACGCCGCCTGGTTGGTGTGGACACGTGATCCGGTCACGTGTCGCCAATTCGCCCACAGGCAGCGGCCAACAAATTCTTTGCCAAGTCAAAGCTAGCTAGATGAACCGATATACCCTTTCTTTTAAGAGTCTATAATTATTTACTCAAGGACCTACTTTTTATAAATAAAAAATACGTTAAAAATTTAAGTAAGTAAGACCTGTGACTAACCCAAATAATTAATTAATAATTCTGTGTAATCTTATTATATAAACAATATGTTGGTATAATCAGTGTGCTAAAATGTAACTTAAAATACATTCTTTCGGTAATCAATCAAAGATACATTTTGTGAGTCTCGAGAACACACTTTTTACATTTTTCTATGTGCGTAAAAAGAGTTGTTGTTCAACAAAAAATATGCCTATATTTCAGAGTATTCCACCTTCGATGGGCGAAACATTCCCTATTCACTTTGTTTTCATTTCGTAATGTAATCAAATTATGAAAATTATACGAGACCTTCAGTAAGTCAAGTTGGCAACAATTTTGACTGATTGTTTTTGCACGACCCCTCCTGAGGACGCCCAGGAACGCACCCTGCATCCCCCTGGGTGCCCCCGCTGAGATTCACTCGAGACACCAACCCCTTTTGGTGGGCGAGAGGTGTAGGTGTTCTCCGGCCATGGTGGGCAAACAAATTATATTTAAAATCCCAGTCCCAGTGGGTCGCTCTCAGCCCAGTGGGTGTTGCCGCTTCCGTTTCAACGCTCAACCACTCAACCTGCCACGGATCCGGTTCCAATTGGATATCCGTTTGGTGCTCGGGCCGGGCCCTTGAGTCATCATCATCATCTCCGATGGGCTTGGATTCTGGGATTCACGACTCTGGGTTCTGTGTTCTGGTCTCTGGACCACCCACGGGGCTTTGCTTATTACTTTCGAGTGGGCCTTAAACTGCGTCGCTGTCTTTTGGGGTTAAGCTGGTCTTTTCCCCCTCTTCAAATGACACATCACGAACTTTTTTAATTTGTTTATGATAATTTACGTTTTATGTAATAGGCAAAGACATGACTGCCTATCATTTATTATGAAATGTTTCTAAAAAGGATAACAAATGGTATAAATAGATAATGATAATGGCGATTCTTTTTTGAAGAATTTTTAATGGATTGGTTTCCATTTATTAAATTTATAGAGTACTTCCTCATGAGATATACGATTAAATAATAACAAAACTTGTTTAATTTAATTCGGTATCAGTTTTTATTAAAATAAAAAGGTATGAAAGTTTATAAAAAAAACGCTAGCATTTAATTCATCGCAGCTTTAGTTTTGTAAAAAATAAGAAAATGCTTTCCATGATATATTTTAATGATATATCTACACACAAAAAAAAAACTTTGTAAAATCAACTGTTAAAATTGTCAAACAGTCCCCAACCACAAAAATTGTCAATTCTACTAATTAAATAGTTACTTTCACAACAACAAAAACACACAATTAGCAAAGACACACACCTATTTAATTGGTAGAACTGCCCAATTTTTGTGGTTGGGGACTGTTGGACAATTTTATAGCAAGTTTTTTTTGTGTGTAAACAAAATTTAGATTAATATTCCCTGCACAATCTCTTAAATGAAACATTCCATTCCCACCTCCAAACCTTTAAAATTGAATCAACCTTTAGAGCCCTTTGGGAGACTTCCAACGACATTATTTGCCAATAAGATGAAGGGCAGCCATCCTAAAAGGTAAGGAAAATCCCAACTTAAATCAATCGTAAAATAGTAATAAATATTTATACCTAGGCTATTGATGGTGTAACACATGTAAGGATTATAAAAATGAATTTTTATTGTTGACCAAAGAACGTCAGCGGGCATACGGTTTGCCACCCTCTCCCCGCGTTTTTTCCATTCTGGCGAATTTTTAAAATCAAAAATTGACGATTATGCAAAAATACGAAACATCTTTATAGCCGGGGAAGAAAGAGGCTGAGGTAGCATACATGATTCTGATTCGGATTCGGTCCCTGAGTATGACATTTGTTTTATGCCCCGCTCAGGTTGCGGCAGCATAAAAACCGCAAAAGAAATCCGCAACAGAAGGCAACCTCAAAGGCCAACCTGAATTGGGCCTAAAACACATGAGCGAAGTGTAACGGCCACGCGATAAAAGTTAAATATGCAAAGATGAAAATCTATAATTTTTTATTAGCCCTGATCCCCGGCAAGTGCGTCTTTATGCGGTTTTTTTTATGCCGCACTGGCTAATTCGCCCTTTTGGCCCAATTTGTTGCGGTTCATTCCGCGACGCCGAGGAAATTTTTGCGCAATTTTTACGATTTGCGATTTGCACGAATTATACCGTTCTTTTTTATAATTTTACAATATGGCGACCCAGTTGCGGTATCAAAATTGTATTTTCTCGTATTTCGTATTCAATTAGGGGTATATTTGCGAGACTAAGGTGAACTGCTTGGGGGGATTATTAGATTGGTGAGAGGGAAAGTTATTTGATACCGTTTTGAAATTGAAAAGTAACAGTAAAAGTAAATATCGAAAACAAGGTATTTGAATAATGTTAATATTGTAGAATAATATACCAACAATACAAATATACCAACAATGTAAATAATAAGGATGATATAGGAAATGAATTAAAATAATATATTATATTTAAATATAAATATAATTTAATAAATAGGTAATAATTACATTTCTGTTGTACATTTTTCCAATCTGATACATATTGAAATAACTCTTTGTGATATAATAGATGTTGGTAAATGTAACCTTGATCTTTGAGATAATTATCTCTTATTCTGGTAGATGATACTTTGACAAAAAAAAACAAGCTAATGATCATTAGAATCCACCAGCAAATTAATTTTATATGAATATTTGAAGTTTGGGACAATGGTTAACGGCTTACAGCTGTTAACTGAGTCAACAGGCCCTTAACAGGGCTTTAACAGGGCTGTAATACCCTTTTTCCCAACTTGAAAAATCTATATAAAATGGAACCCTTGGTTGATTTTTGAGCTGAAGGTCTTATTAGTTTGCTTAAAGTTATATCTTTAAGTAGAAGTTATAAAACTAATTATGGTTTTCAGGCGTGTATTTTTAACGAAGCCATTTATGCCAAGGCTTTGGTTTTTTTTTTCTACTTTTTTAACTTTGGCGAGGTGTAGCTTCTAAACTAATGACTGGAATGCTGTGTATAAGAAAGTTAAAGAACATTCAATGACCAGTATAATGAGTATAAGATGACCCAAATCAGGTTATCAGAACTCAAGATAAAAAATAAAAAGATGCCAAAACAGTTGTTTACACTTAAAAAAATTTACACCATACAAAAAATTAAAAGTGCCTATTTCTTAATCAGGGAGATGTACTTTACCGGAAAATTAAGGTTGCCTTCGATTAGGATGAGGTCGATTTTATTTTGTAAACTGGTGTAATTTACGGAAAATATAAATACAATTTAAATTGAAATTGTAAACAATTGACTTTATTTCTTTGTATACTCCACTAATTCCCCAGAGCCACAAAAATGCACCAGTATTCAAATCTCAGCAGCACTTCGGTCGACAGCAGGGCATACAAGCACAGCAGCAGGATCTGCAGATATTGGGGGCCAGCCAGGAGAACCAGGCAGGATCCAGACAGGACTCACACCACGGGCCACAGCATGTTTCGGGGAATATCCCACAGCAGGAGGTACAGCAGGTAGCACAGCCACTCGAGCACTGGCCACAGGGGCCACATGGTCCGCAGCAGGATCTGGAATTGCAGCCTGATCCGGGCTTTCGACAAGAGCCGCCTTCGCAGCGAGAACCGGTCTTACAACAGGAACTGGGAACTGGAACTCCGCATCCAAACCGTTGAACTTGCATGCACATGGTCCACAGGAGTTTCGACGAGTCGTACATATGTGGGATCGTTGCAATAGTGGAGCACTTACAAAGAGTTTGAAACAAAGAGATGTTGGAACGCCCCGAATAAACTATATATTTTCCTTTTATAGGACCAGCGCTGATTGTTCACGCCTAAATAGATTTGGAACTTGCTAGTCGGGACATTTTTGGGCAGGATGGCGAGCTTATAACTTACATTAGACGTACGAACGAAAATAGATAGCTTCTTCGGGTTTTTTGAACGCTGGACAATTTTGACAATGAAAAGTTGATGGGGAGTTTTTAAAGATCTGCAAAAGGTGACATTTTTATAGTCCTTTCTTTAGTATTTTTTTTTTTTATTTTACAAGTCTTAAGCTTATTTATTAATGCGCTAGTCACAAATAGTTGTTTAATATTTGCCCATTAAAAAATTAAATCTTAAAGGAAATATTTAAAATTACAAAATAGTTAAACAAAATCAGCATATTAACTATCATTCCAAACAATGTTATTACCAATTCTTAAATATTGCCATATTGTTTAAATTTTTATTCGACTTCCAAAAGGGTTATTTTATATTTTTTCCTCCCTAACAACCCCATCCTTTGGGAGACCACTTTAGTTAATGGTAAAGCGCATAAATGAAATCATAAATAAAAGTCGGCACTTTGATTTACTTGCGTTGACAATAGCACAACATTAAATTAAGTGCAGTAAACCGACCAAAAAAAGTAAGGAGGATGAAGTCGAAGCTGGGGAGGGGCAGTGGATAACCCCGTAGTATCCTTCTCCTTCCCTGGGGTCTAACGAAGCGTGAATTAATTGGGGATGGGTAATGGGTAAGTGGGAATTGCGCATTAGCCTCGCCTGCCAGTGGATGCAACCAAAGCGAAAGCACACAGATACTCAGGATACGCGCCATTCCAAAGACGACAGGGAACAGGACAAACAAGGAATCGAAACTGGCAATTGTAGCTAGAAATCGAAGCTCTCGCTGAAACTAGGAGGAAGTCAAATAGAACAACAGAACCAACTAATGAATCCACATGGCAATTAGAACATCAGTTTGCGATATTTCAGGAACAGGGGCCAACGATTGTTGGTCCTGAAGAGATCTAACGTGTAATACAGTACCTGAAAATGTAGGATCTTAAATAAATATACGATAACTTAGTTTCATATATCATATTTACATTTTGCTCAAAAATCTATCAATTTAACCAAGAACTTGAACAAGTTGGGGCATTAAAATGGCATTCGGCGCGACCCATAAACGCTGGCAATTAAAATCTTATTTTCGCTTATTACATTTTCACAGGTGTGTGCCACGCCCCCTCCCCCACTGCAGCCCGCCAATAAACACGTCTAAAAATTTTAGCCCAAGAATTTGTCGCCTGGTCGGGCCACCTGTTCCCCAAAGAAAAAAAATGTTTTTCTTTGCTCTTTTTCCGTTTTTGGGTAATTGAATCATTTTAGCGCCATTTATTTTGTTCAGCATTGCAGAGGTTTTTGGGGAATGGAAGGTGCCGGGGTGGGTTTCAGTACGCGTGACATTTGTAAAACAATTTCTATTTCGAAAATGAAACAGGCGCGCGGTGCTCGCAAGTGGGAGGAACATAAATAATAATGCGTTGAATTTATGCGTTGATTAATGTGGAGCAGTCAATCTCCACCAGCTTTTGGGCAAAAGAGCGGCGGATTTCACCACCCACTTGGCCATGTTCTCAGGTGTGACCAGTTGGGAGGTGTGGAAAGAGAAGTCTTCAGTTCATAAGAATACTCGATTGGGTGCGTAAAATGTATTTAAATTAAAAAAACTTTAACTTTTCCTTGAAATCATTTGTGGTAACCCCGCCAGAAGTCTCGACTTGATTCATTTCTCCACACAATGAGCTCTTAAACCAAAATCCCATCGAATTAATTGAATGAGATCCACTCCCACCACCCGACGAGCAACCCGCTTTCCCTCAGTGCAAAATACGTAGGCATTTAGCGAAACGCTTATTTCATTATTACGCCTAGGGTAACCGGTCGAGGAAGACCCAAAACACAGAGAGTCAAATTGAAAAAGTCAAAAAGTTATATTCCCCCTTCTGCCTCGATAAACGAAGGACATTTAAGAGGGTGGCGAACCACCACCCCAAAAATCATAGCAGGGGTGCGACGTCGCATCATCGACGAACTAAAAACCGGAACGGAAGCAGCAACCGAGCAACAAGAAGGATTTCCGGCCTCCACCACCAAAACCGTAGACAAAAGGCCAACACTTGTGTCCTCCGCCCAAACAAAATCACCCCTCAAATCACATGCATAAGGTTTTTAAGTTTTGTGCTTTGTCATACAAGTGCGTGGGGGACGATCTGTAGATACAGTTGTAAAGATATGGTAACAGGCGCGTAATGCGACAGCCTTTTGCAGGATGCTTAGGATGTTTAGGACGGTTGCGGAGGTGGGTATGTGGGTTCCGTTCCGGATCGGTGGGTGGGTTCTGCTGACATAACGCTACACATGTTTGGGCGTTGCCAGACGGAATCAGTTGTGGGTTGCGGTATCCCAGGTTGGCAGGGCATGCCAACGAGGGTCGGTCCTAACTTACATTGAATTGGATTTTATAAACATTATTTAAGTTTACAAAGCGGGTCATAAAACATTTAATAGTTTCCTGTGTCCGGAAAAGGAATGTTTTGGTAATTGATAATTTTTGTATTTTCTCACCGCAACTCATTAAAATACCTCTTGTAATTTTAAAGGGGCTATTAAAAAGTTTTTTAAATTTTTTCTATGTTTCTTCTAACTGTGTTAAACCTGATGGCTTTCATAAAATATTTGGTTTTTTAAATTCTTTGCTAAATATGAGAATAGTAAGACTTTGAATTTACAAATACGGATATTTACAAAATTTAAAGTGTGAATCGGAAAAGTAATTTATAAACTGAATATTTCGTATTAATTAAAAAGGTAAAATGTATTTTGTATACTTCAAGAAGTTCTGAACCCACCCTTTCTAGGCATCTCCCCACTCTTTTTGACAGACAAGTTCCTGCCGACCGGTCCTCCCCCAATTACCTCACCTCCTTACCATATTATGTGAACCATTTCTGTTGACATTGCCGCCTTGTTTACACGAATTTTGCGCCCAACACCCATACCGTCGAATGTTTAGATATCATTTTGCGCGAACGAAGGTCGGAAATGAGAACGAGGCACCGCCAACTAAATGCTGAGTAAATAGTTGCCGGGGTAATTGGAACAGAGCTACGTGGAACATTTATTTACCTTCGGGTATGATATTTGCACCCTGCTGGGGAGAGGGCCAGAAATCAATGCAGCAGTTCATTGAGACCTTGAGGAGAAATTTAATTAAAGAACAGGTGACAATGCCAAGGGGGCGGTGCTGAGTTTCCTTCCTTGGGCATCATAAATCAAAGTTCCAAGTGGAATAAAAATTTCGAGAGCGATGGGAAGTAGGATCCCAGCGACTGCTGCAAGTGTCAGCAACATGTGGCCAAAAGCAGAAAAAATTCAGAAAATAAAATGAAAAAATGGGGAGAATAACACACAAAAAAGCAAAACGCAGCAATCAAAAATGTCGCGGACTTCTCTCCGTCTTTTTTCACTTTTGACATGGTCAAGTTTAATTGAAAAAATAATACAACAAAATTCGCTATAAAAAAGAAGGCAACTTTTAACCTCCGCAGCTGCTGCAGCCAAAGCTCATAATTAGAAAATCCACCAAAGAAAGAAAGAGCCAGCGAGTGAAATTAATTTATTCCTATTTTTTGTATACTTTTAATTGAAATTTTCTACGTTTTTTCCACCTCCCTTTGGCCACTGCAGATAATTTTAATAACCGGAAGCGGAGAGATGGCCAAAGGATGCGACGGTAATTGCCGTGGCCAAAGCGGATGATAAGCAAATGTGGAAAACAGGAGCAAGGTGAACCCCGATTCCACGAAAAGGGTTACTTTTTCCGGGCCTTTTATTAACAAATTTCCCTTTATTTACGCCGCACGTTATGCTATAATTAATAATCAGGCTGCATGGACACTAAAAATGCTGCAGGCCAGTTTATTAAATTTGACACAGTTCATGGAGAATTTCCAACGATGTGAGTGTTCTCCTCTGGGTTAAAAATGGACCGAAAAGGGTTTAATCTGTGGTTGCCTTTTCATGACATTTATGGCTGAGATTTCTCAATTAGGCCCAGCATTCAAGCTACACAAAAAGTCGCCCAAAACACTTTTTTCATATGAAGTTTTTTGTTTTAATGACTTTTTGTTAGGTTAAATATTGGCTTGACATAAAAACAAGAGAGAACGCTGTATTCGGGTCTCCCGACTATCTAGCAGATCTTTCATATTAACTTACAAAAATATTAAAATTAGATTTACTTGTGTATATGTTACAATAATCAAAATTTTAGCTGCGTTCGCATTATGTTGGCATTAATTTTTTGATCCTTCCTATGTCAGCTATCACTATGGACGGCAGTCCATGTAGTGACGAAGCGCACCAGGAGAGTGTGCGAAGACGACTACTATATATAGCCGCAAAATTGAAAATTTTCTGTGATAGTCCGCTCGTAATGAGTAATACACCAAATGAAAGGTATTGCTAAAACTTAAAGGATTGCATACCAAGACCTCAAGAAAATCAATTGGTTTGGGAGAGAGAACGGTGAAAGTGTAAAAATGAAAATTTAGAAGTTTTGATCTGTTCGGTCCGGTGGGGATAATTGGCTCTTCGCACTTAGTTAGTTTTATTTCTACTGAAAATGCGCTTAATTTGAGGGGTCATATCAGAAAATCGGACGCTCCGTTCAAATGTTTGGTTTAAAATAATGTTTTCCATTTCATAAAGCAACGTATGGGTGTCACAGCAATCTCTTATGGCTTCGCGCCATAATTTTGAATTTTAGTGTTGATCAACGTAAAAGGGCGTAGAAGTGGATCTTATGCGGATCTTATGTGGATCTTATGTGGATCTTATGTGGATTTTATGTGGATGACGTTTAAGATCCACAAAAGATCCACATAAGATCCACATAAGATCCGCATATGATCCGCATAAGCTCCACATGTTTTCTACATGGATGGACTTTTTTAACATTAAGTTAACATTGAAGAGTCCTCGCTAACTTAGCCGCGACAGTCACTATCCTCCACCGATAGATGGCGTTATACCCGGTTCGCTACAACTCAGCTTTTTTCCCGTCAAATCAGTCACCTTTTGAAGCCAACAGCGGGAAGGTCCCTTTTGGTTTATTTACATTTTTCTGTTTGTGTAAATAGGGGAAATTTTAGGGCCCTTACCAAAAAAATGGTCTAAAAGGTAATTAAAAAATCGCATGTTATTAATGCACATTTAGGAATCTGGTTTATTCTCATATTTCTGCATTACATCGCGTGCCAATTTCAGCTCCGCCAGCAGAGCTTTCATTTGGGCGCGATCGATGTTGAGAACATGAGTGGTGTCCTTTGGCAGTCCATCGACCAATTCTTGCGAGATTTTTAGTTCCAAGGTGGCATAATTCGGAGGCATTCGTCCAGGCGTTGTTATATTGCGTACGCTTTGCAGTTCGTTAACTAAAAATTAATAAAGTTAATAAATAATGATAAAAATAAAACTTAATATCCATGCTCTGAATCTTGAACTTAAAAGTTTTTTGTTGACTCCAAAATTAAAATTCGAAAAAGCATGGCTATTTGTATGAATATATTACTTAGACCCACTTTTGAATGCTTTGTCTATTAGCGTTTGGCGGATGGCAGCGGAATGCTTTTGTAGGACTCGGCACATGGCTGCAGCATGATCCTTAGGAAGTCCCAATTGCTGAATCTCTTCTCCAAAAATACTTTCAGTGCAGCTATAGCGAGCTGCGTTGGTTAGCATAAAATGTATGCAGGCCACAGCGGTTTTACCCTCATTTGTAAGTGTGGATGTCAGCGCTTTTATTTTAGATTCCTGCAAAAATAACATTTAATTAATATTTCCACATATTCACCAATATTTACAAACCTCAAATGTCTGTCCACAAATTCTTAGGGCCACCAGATCGCTGAGTTGTTCCAAGTTTTCAATGGTCAAGTTGGAGAGTGTGGATATGATCTCAGCTAAAACCCAGTCGGGACAATCGCCTTCGCCACAGAAACGGAATTTCTATAAAGGTCAAGTAAAATTTAGGTAATAATTTGGCTAAAGGGGAAAATAATTTAAGTCCTTCCTACTTTCGGTTCTAGGACATACGCCCACAACCTCACATGGTTTCCATCACGTTTCCAAGAAAATTAAAGACCAGAACGCTTCAACAAGTGGGCTTGAACCAAATGAAGAGCTCTTAAAGAAAGCATAAAGGAAGGGTCGTGGGAGTTGCGAATACCCTTGAAAATATCATTTACTAGACTGGGTTTGACGGATATAATAAATAATTCGTTTTCCCTGATTTGATTTTCGTTTTATTTTACGAAGAACGCTGAAATACTTTGGATTTATAAATATTTAAATAATTTCATTTTAAAAATATATATGGAAAGCTATCTAAGTTTAAAATTGTGAAAGAAAAAAGATTTTTTTATATTTATTAATTATTCTAAGTATAATTTAGTTACAAGTGAACGTTTTGATTTCAAAATTGAAAGAAAAGCTAATTTTGAAATGCTTCAATTCTTAAATAGTTATAAATAAAAAATCTTTTTAAATGTAATATTTTAATATACAACTATTTTTGAAAACCGACAGCAATATAACCCGCATTTCCTACAAAAGGACGACCAGACAGCTGTTTAGCCAAAATTGGGTCAACAATGCGAGACTCACGCGAGCGGCGAACTTGCCTGCGAACTAATGATACCCTTTAGGGATAACACTAGATCCCAAGAACTCCCACGACAACAACAACGTCGCGTCAAGGAAAAGAAAAGTCGACGATATTTGCATATGATTAATTTCATGCGCTTGCCTGCTAATCAGCGAGCAATTTGTACAAGTGGCGAGCACAAAAAAGGGGTGAGCAAAGTGGGTGGGTGGTAGGAACAGGGGCATTTTCCGGGGACGAGTCTGCCATATAAGGAAAGCCCGTTTGGGGAGCTCGTCTCAGTTTCAAGTGCACGTCACGTTTATCTCTGGGCAGGATTAATAAACTCAAGTTCGGGTGGGGAAAAGCGAGCTAAGCGAGTGAAAATTTATGACACTTGTTGCCATTGTCTGGGGGGAAAGCGTGGAAAATTGTGGAAAACGTAGGGACGCTTATTAATACGCACTCGTATTTATTTAGCGACGTGTGTAACGGCTTAGAAAATGCGAACGACAAACGTTTTATAATTATTTTATGGACTTCAAAGTTTGTGGGTGGCGGTGGTGGTGGGTTCACGGATCGGCTTCCGAGTGGCTATATAAGCAGCGTTCCGGGACGCCAAACAACGCAGTTGGCCGAGAGGAATAAGACGGCTTAAACCGCTGGTGAAGATGGCAAAGATAGTCCTGTGGATGTTGTTCCTGGCCCTGGGCCGTGAGATCTACGGCGCTAGCCTGCCCTCGCCCATTTCTGGACCGGATTCGGAGTTGGGAACCTGCGAGCTGCAGCTCTCCAAGTACCGCAGGTTCATCCTGCAGGCGATCCTGAGCTTCGAGGATGTGTGCGATGCCTACAACGCGCGGCCCGGCGGACAGGATGCGGACTCGGAGGGATGGCTCTTCCGGCACTACGCCCCACCACCCACCTCCCAGCGGGGCGAGATCTGGGCCTTCTTCCGCCTCCTGATGGCCCAGTTCGGCGACGCGGAGTTCTCGTCCATCATCCGGGATGCCGTCATCGAGAGATGCCGCATCAAGTCCCAGTTGCAGCGCGACGAGAAGCGCAACTCCGTGGTTCTGGGCAAGAAGCAGCGGTTCCACTCGTGGGGCGGCAAAAGGTCGCCGGAACCACCGATCCTGCCGGATTACTAAAACTCTCACGTCTCGTTTTCCCCTCAAAATGTGTGAACAGCCAAAGTTGAAGTCCTCTACTTAATATCAGTGTCTAAATAAACCCGAAGATTGCAAACCGAGCAGCGGCTAAATTGGTGTTTTTCTGGGATTATTCGTTGAAGCACTTGCCATGTTGCTGCTGTCCTTATTTTTGGGGATTTTCTAAGCTAAATAATTAATTTTTTGCTTGTTTTTTTTTACTAGAGGTGGAGAAACATCGATGGCAACATCGGTAACATCGATATTTTGCAAGGTCACTCTGTAGAAATTGCCGTGATTTTATATGTAGAACGTAAAGTAAAATGTGATGTAAGAAACATTTTGAAATAGTGGGCGCCAATTAAATACACATTTGAATAGAATTTGTCAATTGTCGAAAAAATAAAATTGGATTTTTATATTTATATATTAATTTAAAATAATGCACAAAATTAAATGGCTTCCTATACGTTGGTTAACAACATATCTTCAATTATTATATTTGTGTTATCTACTTTCAAAAGTACTTTTTTTTACGAAAAGTGGCATAATGGTGTTTGATTTATTACAACTATCAAATAATGTACACATCCTGAAAATAGCTAATATTCCTTAGTATCCCATTGTCTAGTTTGGAAATGTTAGACATTATTTTACACAATTTTATTATAGATCTTACGTCCTTCCCATATTTCAAAAAGAATGCGATAATAGAAAGCTCAAGAGTTGCTGCATAATTTGTTTGTGCCAGCATTCTGTCTGTCATCGTCCGTTATCTAAACACTTTTGTTGCTCTTATCGGACAATCGGGACCTGGGACCTAAACGCCCACCAAAACACACCCCACTTGGGATCCACCTGCACCGCCCTATCGCCTCGATTGAAATAAAGCCGATCTCGGCAGTTTTAGGAGCAACATTCGAGGCCTTCGAGCAGGCAGAGTCCGGCGGGGACTATAATCCCAGATTGGAGGTGGGCACAACAGACCCATAAACCTTGTCTATAAATATAAATACAAACTAGGCGCAAAAGGAGGGTGTGTGTTTGTGCAGGCGGCAATAATTATCTCATCTGTCTCGGGCTCTGGGCCTTTTTGCCATAGCTGGACACGCTGAAAACAAATGTTAACTAATCGCCCCCAGCCTGCCCAGAAATCTAAATTCGAAATCGCTAAATTGACTGATAGTGGTCATACTATATGCCCGAGCAACGTGAGCGACTTTTCCAGCCTGTTTGACAGCGGCGCCAACGACAGACTTGAATCCCGATTAGGGCCTGGAAACCCGGGCTCTGCGAATCTTGGGGATTTTGCTGTGCTAATGCGATTATCGGCCCTGATTAGGTGGGCGTGATCGGCTGCCGTTCAATAACAGAATCCGGAAGGCAAAGTTCCATCTAAAAATACACCTCAGGATTCTGTTAGCCCTTGGGAATCTATTTAAAGCCTTTGGTCGATGATCTACCCCCAAGCGGAACTAGGCCTGATCATTTAATCGATCAGTCAATCAGCAGGTGCAACAGGTATATGTCCAATTCAGGTCCACTTTTTATTTTTCAACTTGACTGTAATCTCACACAAGACTTCGTTTTTATGGCGTATTTAATGAATACTTAAAATTCGGCAGTCTTAGACCACCAACACAGCTTGACAGAGTGTATCAGCGATGGCAATTTAACGAAATGTGCGGAAAAAAATAAAAAGAATATAAAATTAAATTCAAATAAAAAATATTGAACTCTATTATCTTCTGAATGAAATAAATAAAAAAATCGATCTATACAAATTTTAAATTGCGGCTTTAAATTTATTATATATATTTTTTTAGCAATTTAAAGTAAACTACAATAATTCCCAAACAATAAAAAAAATACTCTAGCCGGACT
Organism: Drosophila lutescens; assembly: GCA_037075285.1. Lineage (NCBI taxonomy): Eukaryota > Metazoa > Arthropoda > Insecta > Diptera > Drosophilidae > Drosophila > Drosophila lutescens. The sequence continues at coordinate 205,169 of JBAMCF010000013.1, read as the reverse complement.
TTCCCCGCTTATGTGGCTGAGTTTCATATGCATTATTCATGATTATTAAATTTATTAATTGACCTTCCCCCTGGGCTCACACCTCTGCACCTCCCATTTGCACCATCTTCCACAAAAACGATGAAGAAACTAGGCCATCATAGCATATAGAGCTGATAACGGAGAATCGGGCTGATTAAACCTTGTCCGGTGATTCTCGAGGAGAACCAACGAAAAGTAAAGTAAAAAGAATACAAATTTTAAATTTAGTCATTGAACTTAACATTGAAGAGAAGTAGAGGAAGGGAGACGGCAGGATTTTTATTTGCTATTTTAGTTGGTCGCACGACCGGCTGGCAACAACAAATTAATCTCCCTCCGCAGCGCCACAAAACAAATTTGTTCTTAATCAACGCACGATTATAAGAGCTAATGGGTGTTGGAAAATATAAAAGAGAAAAATTGCGGACCAAAGAAAAATCTGAGCAACCGTAAAATTAAGTTGCAAGCTCGCTGAGTTTAATTTACTCCTACACACAGAAATAATATTACCAACCGTGGTAAAATATGTTATAGTATGTTAGGTCTATATTTAATTTAAAATTTAAATAAATACACATTTTTAAATAACATATAATTTTTATTTATTATGTGTTTATTTATGTGTCAAAAAATAAAATATTGTTTGGATATTTCTTAATTCAATTCTTAATAAATGTTTATCATTTCAAAAAAATTCTAGAATAACAATAGTTTAATAAATATTTAGTGTAACTACAATGTGCTTAAGTTTTTTCCATCTGTAGCCAAGTGTCGTTTCCCGAAAACCTGTGTAGGCGTTGAATAATATTCGCAACAAACAGCAAAAGTAAAGGAAAATCAACTTAGCGGAAAGTTTATTTTTGGTTTGTTTTTGATTAATTTACAATCCGCTTGATTAGTGGGCGTTAACTGATCAGATAAGGTTCGCAACCATTATCGCCGGAAATATTTGCTCCACTTTTGTTGTACTTTTTGCAATTCCATAAAACCTTTTCAGGCGACCAGGTGTGAAGGTTTATATCCTAGCTAGTCAATAAATTACAGCTGACCAAGTATTTTCTGTTTCAAGTCAGTTAGGCACGTGTCTCCTTTAATAAGAAAAAAAAACTTTAACTGACGTAAAATACTACAAAATACTATTACAATGTTCAGCTAAAATTGTAAAAGGGCAGCCGATAAACCCATTGAACTTCTCTGATCTTTATTTTGCGCATATAAAACGCAGGTTGGGGTGGAAAATTTTCAGAGGCATTTTCCTGTTGATTATTTTTGATGTGAGTTTTTGTGTTCCTATTTTACAATCGTGTTCTCAGTAAGTCTGTTGTAATTTATATTTAAACATGAGTCTATATAATTATACAAATATATGTAAGGTTTATTAATGATAATCTGTGCTAAATACCCTAGTAAAAAGCGCGTCTTTTCATTTATAACGATTTAAATGTAAAGAAGTTGTTTAAACCATGAATTAATTTATAGCAAAACTTTTGTAAACAAATTTTGAATATTTTTTTTAATCAAAAATTAAACTTCTGTTAACAAATTTTTGGATTCTACTTTAACAAAATGTTATTACAAAGAAGGATATCATAATTTTATGTATTAATTTTAATACGTTCCCATTAATTCCTTAAATTCGGAATTCATTTCGATCTCAGTTCTTTTGTTAAGGTATTTGAACAATCGCTATTGTCCAGTTAACCTTGCATTCCTACTTATTTCATTATTACTTTTTATATGTACAGGCATTGATAAGCCAAAAGGTGACCCAGTTGAGACCTACGCGAATCGTTAAATATAACAAGTTAACAAATATTTCACTTATTAGTCTACAAGCGAGTTAAAAAATACATATCTTAACATTCGCGGAGCTTCGGAAAATAAACAAATATCAGATTGATATCCGTTTGCATGAGAAAGAAGCTGACACCAAACCAACAAAGAAGTAAAAATAAACATTTTTTTACGGCTCTGCAAATACTTTTTCCAAGGAGTTCCAGATTGAGTTCATTGACCACCTAAATAACTACTCTCAAGGAAAATATACTAATTTAATTTTGAATTAATAATGGAAAACAATCAGTTGTTAGTCAAGACTGCAGAACAACCTTACCGTAAATGGAAGGTTAATTTAATCAAAATTTGTGCCAAAAATCTAAGTGCGCATTTGTTGGTTTCGCGAAAATTTCTCTAGATACAGAAAACTCAAACAGATTTTGTCTGAGAAATTTCGTAGCCCACTGACTCATGCGCCGGCCATGTAAATTTCAAACTAGTCTACGCATTTATAGTTCTATCTACAGCCAGCACTGCATCTCCATCTGTGTCTGTGCCTGTATACATGCCCATCTACAGATACATTTGTATCTGGGCAGTGCAATGCACGCATTTAACATTGAATGCAATGTTTGAGCATATTTTTCTGCTTGACTTTTTCCTCTCTCACTTTTATTTTAATGTCGCATAAACCGGAACCATTAATGAACATTTTAGGGGAATTGGGAGGGAGACGGGGAAATAATGTTCATCGGTTTATGCCGTTATCGCTGGTCGCGAAGAAAGGCGGAATTGCTTTACAGATGATGTCGTGTTTTTATGTTGGCATTGCCAATGTTTTTCCGTCTCTAATCGGGTTACGTGGGAAATGTTAATTAAAATATCATTAGAAAGAAGTTATAACCTATTAAGCGATAAAAGTTAAGTGAGTTCATATTTTTATAACAATTGAAATTAGGTGTTTCTATATTTATTTCAGAAGGGTACTTCGAAAAAGCAGCATTTGATGTTTATATTTGTATTTTAAGTAAACTAAAAATAAATTTCAATCACGCCACATTCGTTAAAATCGTACGTTAATTTTAATGTTTCTTTAATTGCTTATCAGGTAGCCACACAAAAAAGTCGACTCAGAAATTATGCAAACATATTTTATCAGCTGACAGATACAATATTGCAATTTGGAACCTGTCAATTAGCTGTTTTTTTTGGTTTATTTTGCACAAATTTTGATTGTATTAGGCAGGTGTTGTTATTTGGTTAATATCAAGATTTTATTTAATTTGGAAGGTTAAAATAGAGGGCTTAAAGAAATTAAAAACACTTACAAATAAATATTTAGTTAGGAGCGTGGTAATTTGGCATCCAAATAAATATGTTTATTAATTTTCCCTTACCTATAGAAACTTTCTTCCCTCTTTTAGAAATTACCTCTCAGTAAAATCCATAAAAACATTCTCTTCCCTCAGTCAAGGCGACGCCTGCTAATTACTTCATCAAATGCAAGGTATTACAAAACACAATTGACTTGGAGGCGCACCGCGACTTGAAGTCCAAACACATTAGGCACAGTAAACACTCGACTGGCCAAACTCTCGACTCTGTTTCGATGGTTCGACAAACAGGTGTTGGTAAGTATAGGTGGCACCTTTCTGTTTGTCCGGCGATTAACATGGGAATAATGAAGAGGTTTCGTCTGCCTATTTTTAGGGTGTTTGTGTTTGGGGAGTTCTTTAGCGACTATCAGCGGACATGCGATATCAGACGGTGTGGCGTTAGCGCCTCCCGTCTGGCCAGATAAGTGTACTATATAGATACCGCAGTATAAAGAGCCGGGCCCGTCTGGCGATGTCAATGGAACTATCGCCCTCCGATTACGAGTATCTCAGGCAGCCGGCGAAAACGTGATCAGTTGTGGTCGGATTCCGATTCAGATGCGATGCGGCTGCTGTTTGCCTGAAAGCTTTAACTTTCTATATGTGCGCGCGTGTATATATTTGCATAATAAATCGCATAATTAAGTTTGTTTTAATGCTGATCGTCGAGTGTCGATCGATCGCAATAGTTGCAATGGAAAATTACGCGATCGCATTGCAAGCAAAAGACGCAACGAAAGGCAGATTGCCTGTGACCCCGTATCGAAATGGCAAAATATCCCTTGCCTTACTTACAGTGCCAGACATTTTGCGTCTTTTCCGTTTCCGCTGCGGAAGATCCCCTTTTGGCACCAAAGGGGTTTGCCAAAAAATACATTTTTGTAGTCCCCTGTCATTGAAACCTACAGGTATATTGCTTTTTTAAATCAACCAATTTTCGGTAAAAAAATAAATATTTTGGAAGAATCAACTCTATTCCAATAAATATTTAATCTAAAGCTAGTCTTGTCTAACAATTTTTTAATAAATTACATTCCTGATTTTAAACATTAAATTGCGAACAGTGTTTTAATTCCAGGAAATATTAAAACTTCAGCTAGAGCTCTATCTCTAGGACTTTAGTCATTGGCAATTCCTATTTTTTCCTAAATCACACATATAGTTTTGGGAATTTTGTATTTCCATTTAATTTTGATTTATATGATCACAAAATAAACAAATCAGAGTAGTGGGCATCTCATCGCCAAACATATACCGCAGCCTCTGGCTTCTTTCTTTATTTTGCGATCACGCTTTGATCAGGTGCTCTAGGTCAGTTACGGCATGCTGATCACTCTGCGGCGGTCTGCCTTCTGTCGCCTCCCAAAAATAAACCAGTTCTATATTTAAGATTTAAGTTTATGCTGCGCAGTTTCTTTTGGGTGGTGATCGCCCTGAGGAGGGGCTCTTCGTCTTGGACTCCACTGATAAGGCGCAAGAATCGGTCAGGTCGCGCGCCTCGATTCTAAATTTAAATCACCGCAAGAGGGCCTTCTGAAACTAGTCTATATACTAAGTTAAACATTCAATCAGGTCTACGAAAAACTGATAACCAGGCGACTATGGCTAGTAATGTGGCTCGACTGATATGGACTGCCGGCCAGTTTCATCAGCCGTTTTTCACGTTTTTTTTGCGGTGGGTCCCACGACGCGTGTCTCTATGCTTATTTATTAATTATGCTTGGAATCAGCTGGTGTGGCCTGGCTTGAGTTCTTTTTTTTTTGTTGGCGAATCGTCTAGACATTTGGTACCTTTCCACTTTTGGCGTGCGAAACTGGCGAGGGAATTGGATGTTTTCTTTTGGCTCACGCAGCCGGTGAATGATGTTTGATGATGAACGAAAACCATAACCAAAATACCATTAAAAAATTCATTGAATATAATCGAAAATCGAATATATATAACAATTTTTAAAGTACGAAAATTGAGAATTTTTTAAAAAGTTAATGTATAAAATGTTCTTATTTTTTCTAACCATTTTTCTGTTTTAAAACTTATAATAAATATTTATAATAAATTATTACAATAAATCAAATATAATTGAATTAAATAATATATATACATGTTTTAACTCAGCGTCACCCAACCACATGGCGACCACACCTTAAATCAGAGAAAAGTGGAAAGTCGCCCGCAAAAATTGACTAAATTAAATGGTCCCCAACGACATCACATCCGTTGGAACCCAAGAAACTATAATTACAGCAGCATCCCAGAGACGCATGCATGAGAAAATATGAAAATCTGCACCAAAATAGACAAGATATATTTATGTGGAAAGTGTGTGCCACTAAATTTGCCAGCGGGTGCAAACGGAGGCTGGGGTAAATGCAATTTCAAGTGCAACCAAAGAGAGAAAACTTGTAGAATGATACAGGATAAGAGCAAAAAAAAGAGAGTAGTGTAATTACGGAAGAGAAGAGGAAATAGTAGGAAGCCTGAAAACACCCTAAGAAAAAAAGGAAGGAAGGCATACCTCACTTAAAAGACGTGGAAAAACTGAGACCAGTAACGAGTGCAAGTTATAAAAAATGTAAGAAAATTCAAAAATAAAATTTTCACAAAATCTGTCCACTTTCCAAAGTATCTTGGTATCTTTAATCTGAATTTTACATTTTGTCATTAAAAATTATATCTCATAAAATACTATAAAGTTAATTTGAACACATTTATATATCATTTCCTTTTTTTTAAAGCATACACTAATCCTAGAACTTAGGATGTATAAATCAAATTGCAAATTTTTAATTTTTGTAACTTGTTTGCATTTTATCTACGCCCCTGTGCCATTTCATCTGGTCTACGCCGGTAAAATGACCGGCAAACTGCAACGAGCCACTCAAGTAACCACTTCTTTATGCACGCAGGGATCTCTCGAAACCGGCTTTCAACTAGGCAAGCAAAAGCAACTTAGCCGGCCGGCTCTTCCACCCCTTACCCCTTTCGAAACCCCTTTGTCCACCCAAACCCCCTTTTCGAGAGAGGTTCAATGGGATGCTGCGTTGGCAGTCGAAGAAGAAATGAAGAAAGTGCGCATTCAAAGTACGTTTTTGTTTAACAGTCATTGAGACTCTCGAGAGACAAAAAGCGTGAACCCTTCACAGAGTTGCATTATCATGGGTTTCGAGATGAAATCACGCATTACGAAAGCAGTTCTCCGATTAAATAAAAAGAAAAAAATTATATATCCATGCACCTAAACCGCCATGAGTGAATGTTACCCGAACACGCACACCAAAAATAGAGCATAGATAAAACTCACACAGATAGAGTGTCTCTATAGAGAAGGCCCAACAATCCAGCTAAATTTTCGAGTCGAGACTGAGACTGCATTTCTGTGTAGAGTTGGTTGCATTCAGCGGTTTCCGCTTGTCTGGGACACTTTTGATGTGGGTACGACAGATATCATGTGGGTCGAAAGTGGCCTGAGAGCTAGATGGAAAGAAAAGGCGACGAGGAAAATCAATTTAAATGGTTCATTAGTTTGGTCTTTGAAATTTTGAGCCTCTTATACAGGTATTAAGTGGGGGGTTTAAATTTTAATAATGTTTTTATTCCTCAGGATAATTGATTAGGAATTTTAAATTATAATGGATAATGGGTATAGGTCTTTTTTAAATTCACTGATAAATAAATCGGTTAATATCTATACATAGTATAGAAAAAAAGTATTACTGTTTTATCTTTATGGAAAATATTAATATCAAAGATAATAAGAGTCTCTTACGCAAGACCGTATTGCAAGGGCTAATTGATTTACAGATGTCAAGGGAGCAACCTTACATAAAAGAAATGCGTGGGCAGAGCTCACAAACCGAAACCCACTCGAAAACGAGTCGAGTGACGAATGATGCCCTATTTTCGGAGAGACCCCTCAAATATAAGAGTGAGAAATCACTGTTTTAATATTTTTTGTAATTACCTGGATTTTTAATTTTGTGAAAATTATTTAGTTCCTATCATTCAGCGAACCGTCTACTTAAACATATTTTTTCAAAAATATAATGTTAATCTGAATCGTAGGACTTATATTTAATGGCGGCAAGTGTTAACTGGGCAGATCAGCGACTATAGTGCACCGACTACGATAAGATAAATGTTTAAACAGCTGACACGGAAAAAGTGTTTGCCAAATCCCTTGAAATTCACTCGACCGCCACGAGGCACAACGGGAAATTTCGACTGCAGATGCTCCCCGTGCTACTGATCATGTCTCGAGGGGCTGACACCCGTTTTGACTTTTGTCACCGCCAGCGGCGCCTAAACTAATCAAAGCAACTAAGACTAAAGCTAAACTACTACAATTACAATCACGGAGGAATATCAAAATGCAATCAAAATATGCAAGCCACGTAGATCAGGGAAAAAGGAGAGGTGAGGGCAAGAAAAATACACAGAGAGAGCGGGGCTATTCTAGAAAGAGAAGCGAGAAGGAAGCTGAAATAAGTACACCGAAGTTTATATACCCTTACAAGGGTGCTACCCACAGTGAAAAAAACGTGGGCTGGGAATAGCACGACCGAGCTCCCATCATTATAAAGAAAAATGTGGTGTTTGATTTTTATTTAATAAAATACATTAAAAAAATTACAACATAATTTTAAAAAATTTAAATAATTTACAACTTCAAGTGTATAGAAAAGTATCATTCCCACTTGCTATATTATTTATCGTCTTACCATAAATAAATGATAAGGTCAAATTATAAAATTTGAAACCGAAATCATTTTCTACTTTTTTTGAATTCGTTTCGTTCAACACTCTAAAATAATTCGTTCAACAGTCTAATATAATTTGTATAATCGGGGATAGGGGTCTGTGACGACGAAAAGAGCAGTCGCCTAACTAATAATACCCTTCGAAAGGGTATGAAAACGCCCACTCTCTCGCTCTCTTTTGCCGATCGCCGGGAAGTCTTAACGGCAAGTCGAGGCAACAAACATTTTCATTCGTTTTCGCAGCGTCGAAGCGTACGGTTCGGGGAACGCGACGGAAACTAGGTGTTGCTGTTTTTTGTCCGTGTTAAAAAAAAAATTAAAACAAAAATTAAGTAACACTTAAGCAAAGTCCGCGTGAAAATCCATTAAAAATCGTTCGTCGTTTTGTGCGTGTGACCACTAAAAGTGCCCCGATCGGAGGATTTTAATAAATTCAATTAAGGTCCCGTCCCGAAGATCGCTTTCATTGTCTGACGCACTCGCGTGATGCACAAGTGAAAGAGTAAAAATATAAAAAAAGAAAGATCACTGCAAAAAGAAAAGTGATCGACTGCACAAGAAAAAGAAAAGTTCCTTACCTTCTAGCCAGAAGTCAAAAGTGAAGCGGAAAGCAGAGAGGAGATAACAACTAACGGTTAGTTGCAAGCTTCCAACTGAGAAATAAACAAAGTTAAAGCTAAAAATATCATCAAAATTGATAAAATATGAGAAGGTTTTTTTTACCATTTCACTGTTAGTAATAATATCATGCCAAATCTTCATCACCTTGGTTTGATTCCGCCCGACTTTGATTTGAATTTGGACCAAACTAATATATGCAAATCTCATTATGGAAATGGTATTGCTCTACTAAACCCCGCGTATACATACATCATTAAAACCGATTCCACCTGAGATTAGGAATCAATGCGAAATTACATAAATATATTTCTCGCGATCGTGCATTCTATTTACATATTACTTTCCAATTAATGTGCATTTATTGCCGCTTTGCTGCGCTTCAATTAAAAACAAAAACAAATCGTTTAATATTCTATATTTTTACAGGGGCTTCCACAGAAAAAGTTCCTTGTTTGTAGAGATCATTGTAATCAGCGCGGATCGAAGCCATATATAAAATGATTTCACACAGTCCGCCCATATTCAGTCACAGTCCACCCGTTAGTTTTCTGGCGGACTTCATGAGCGGACATCAGCGTCAGTCGTTAAAGTAAGTTTACAAAAAGTATAGACATCGTAAATAAATAGTCCCAGCAATTGGGCTAATTTAATACTAAATTGATCAAAGTGAACACACGAGTTTCGGCTGCCAATCAAATGAAATTAAATAATCAAAAAGCAAACTTTTAGTGTTTAACTTTACGTATCATGTGTTAAAACGAACTTTATTTTCCTTTTTTATCGGTTGATAAGACACCGCAAATATTTTCTGATACATCTTTTAAGAATTTCAACAGCTGTTTACGTGCTAATGAAAGAAACGAAAAAATGTCGATAAAAATGTCGGATTACCTGGCTTTAAAAGAACATTGTGTTTAAACACTTCCGTTGTTTATATTGAACAAGTGATATCGAGTGAATTAAAATAAAACATTTAATAAAATGAACAGAAATAAACATACAATTTATATGAAAACAATACAACCATTTGTTGTATTAATGTAGTGTCCAATTTGTAAATATTTAAAAAACACATCTGAAAATTGGAAAAGCCATATAAATTTCAAAATACCCAAACATAACCCACATTAGCTATATAAACAGAGCAGGAAAGCACAATTTCATTTAACGAATGTAGGAACTCAAATGTTTACAAGGTGTGAGAATGAAAAATCGATCTGTATTGAGGGCTGCCAATATTGGTTTAGTCGAAACACCTGTTTTAAGTGTCGCTTAGAGACATTTCAGCACCTGATCAAAGGAGGGAAAAACCTTTACTCACTAAAAATTATTTATAAACCTGAGACATTTTCAAGAACACAATAAATGCAGGGTACTAAAAATATTCGCGCGACTAAGGCTTGCATTTTGGTTGACAACAGGTTGGCGAAATATGAAATGAAAGCATTCAAGATCAAGGCAAGACAGACTGCTGAACCAAAACAAACATTTCGCCGATGCTGAGGTGATCTTTTGTTGGTAGAGCCGAGGGAGATTTGGAGAATCGTTCACGAGTCGGGGAGATGACGGCAAAAAATTGCTCGCTTGGCGACAATTTTGCGCGTGGCGCTTCGACATCACTTTTTTTCGTCTCAGGGGCACACGAGCAACCCGAAAAATATGACAAATCGTTAAAGGAAAGAAGGGTAAATGTCTTACAGAGCTAGGGGCGAAAGCAATTGATTCAATAAAACCAATTTACCGCGCTTCATTTGCTGCACGCGCTGCATTTTCCTCGTATTTGTGGTTAGATTTTTATTTTCGGGAACGATAAATATACAATAACAAAAATTTAATTTATGGCTATATATCTGTCAGTTTGAGCTAAATATAAATATATAAGTAGAGTATGGCCAAGCAAAACAAATAGGCAAAGAAACGAGGAATACACAACGAATACTCAGTTAAGATTTAAGAAGCCCAAAAGACGAAACCTTTTAGAGTTAGGGGTCTATAAACCCGCTTTATAAAAGAAAGCCCAGCTGGGAGTCCGAAAACTATAAACATTTCTTATCAGGGCACGTGAGCGGCATGCCTTCAAACAAACCCTAACACTCAAGCCAACTCAAGTAACTCAGTTGTTAATGCGTCAAATCACTTGAAATTTCTCATCGTGATTTTACAACAGCCCTACCCTAACAATACCTAAAATCACCCACGTAACTCAGCTGGTGTTCAGGGAAAGCACTTGAAATTGTTAAGTTGCCAACTCAAGCACTAAATATGCTGATCTAGTGTCCAGACAGCAGCAATTAGCCAGAAAAGGTGGTGATAACAGCAGCGCAGACGGAAAAGTTCCCATAGCCAGGCCCACGCCAAAAAAGCCGTATCAGCATGCCACCAACATATGTTCAGCATGCGAAAGTCCACGCGAACCCCATCGATCGTTATCAACCATTGACTTTTAGTTTTATGAATGTCTAGCCGAAAAATTATGATAACTATAAACGGGATGCGAACTGTGCCGAATGAGTAAGACCGGAGAGTGTCTGCCGAAAATACATTTTCACTGATGACTCACCGAAGAACCCAAACAAATATGCTTCAATTCAATATTATACGTTACCCCACGACAAACCTAAATCCAGTGGGGAGGTCGTGCGCAACTCCTCTTATCAGCGATGTTTCTTTATAGACAATACACTCGTATCAGTTGGAGCACAAGTACAAATACGAGTAGTACATAGGCCTCCGAACAATGAAGACAAACATTAAGGCAGTTAAAATTTAAGACACCACTCTTATCAGGCCTGATACAAGGCAGCTTGATGCGTAGATGTCCGAAATAAAAGACTGATCCAAGGATCTTCTTTTCTTTTTTTCACAGTAGCTAAAAAGATAACAAAAATTGGTCAAAACAATTGAAAGATTGCGGCCATCTGGTGATGATTTAAATATAGAAATTATATTTTCAATACGTGGCGTGAGATAAATATTTTAGAAATAAATTTGAAGTCAAATTTATATCTCTAGAGTTTTTAAATAAATAGTATTTAAATATGATCAATGAAATATTTTATTAATTTATTTCTTCTCTGCCTTTCCAGCTACAATGACGAGCCCAACAGAGCGTCGCGCTACTGCCGGCCCCAAGTGATAACTCTGGCCTCCAAAGCCATGGTCAACAACGCCTCGGCGGCGGTCCAGGGCCAGGGTCCCAGTCAGCAGAAGGCGGGTGCCACGCCCCTGGGCGTGGGCAGTCGATCCGGACGCAGTTACCTGGAGCGTATGGCCTCGGCTCCGCTGCTCACCAATCAGCCCAAGTCCTGTCTCAGCCGCAAATCCTGCCTGCACAAATCCCATAACAGTACGGGCAGTTCGGCAGATCTCTCGCCGACGGACACTGATGTCACGGACAGTGCCAGCCATAGCTGTATTTGCAGCAAGGACAGCGACAGCAACTGCGAACTGAGGTAAGTGGGCGCGGACGATAAGATTACATAATGGAGGTAACTCGATATAGCGACGGCGAACCGATCAAGAAGGCTGTAAAAATGCCGGTGGGTTCAGTCACTTTGACGTCAGGCCCTCGAAGATAATGGCGCCGCACTTACTAAACCACCAACTGAACTAGATGGGACTTTTGTGGGGCGAGAGTCTAGGTAATTGTGGTCAGAACAACCCATGGGTGATTCATCCAGTAGTAAGATATCAATCAAAGGGAAAACCTTGAGGAAAACCAGAGAAAGCGGAGTAACACAAGGAGCTAGAGATGGTTTTCACTTGGTATTGTAACTTTGTAACTTGTTAGCCTGTGGCTAGAAAGTAATTGAAAGATCATTTTCAAGGGTTTAAATATCATCAAATTTAAAGATCAGTATAAATATAATTAAAATTTCAAACTAATTTAAAGTTTATTAAAAGTGGGTAAAATATTCAAATATTATGCAGTCTATAAAAAGTTTGTTAACTCATTGGTATTCCAATTAAAGCCGTCAAAATGTAATTTCCGCTTGGAAAATATATAAACGATGATTAAATTTTTATGAGGCATCTGCGATAGTTGAACTAAAAGGAACAAGAAAATCTGTTGGCAGTTGAACAACTTTCCCACAGACGTCATAGCCGAGCACATGTCATTTGTTAAATAAGCAGAGAAAGCAAATTGCATACGGCCGCCAGGCTAAAAACAAGCAAAAAGATCATAAAATATACTCGAGTTTACACTTGAGCTTTATATTTAAGAACATGCAATTTCACAAAAACAAAATATAAATTATCTAAATGACTTTAGAAATCTGCCAAAATGAAAACACGCCACTGCATCGCGAGTCGGGAGCTCTATCTAGTATATCTCAGATAAAAAACCGCACATATTAAGACTCAAATCGGAATAGACTGGTATTTAGTATAGATCGCAACAGAGAGGCGCCAATATATTCGCTTTTCCTCTCCTTTTATCCGTTATACAAATACATTGAATACATTATCGATTCATAAATAGGCCATGCAAATATTTTGGTTATTGATGTCTCACAGATAATCTGTAAAAGTATATTTCGCTTCAGCAAGCCCTAGAAAAGTTTTCCTTCTTTGCACTTGAATCTGACATTTTGAGAAATGCCTAAAAATACACGCGCCATGAGATAGAGAAAATAATTTATACGTACATTTGCGTCAAAGGCGAGCACTATTTCTATTTGGGCAATGTCTAGGAGATCGGGCTTAAAGCTTCACAGCTTCTCAGTCGAATGCAATTACCCGTAATATTATCAATGTAAACCAGACGTGTACTTGTTGTAGATTTTGTGTACACTTTGCGGTTGCGTATTTTGTATGCCTTGTTTTATCAGTTACGACATCCACAGAAAGAAATTATTTAATACTTTAGTTTAAAATTATTGGTATAACATCTATTTACAAAGAAAATTAATGATCGAATCTCAAGTCGAAAAAAGTCAAAAATAAACAAAAGTGCATCTTTTTAAGAGTACCAATTAAATGCATGAAAATATCATCCATCACCTTCCAAAACTTTCCGCATCGAACTGTCACTTTTGTGGACCTTCTGCCCCTCTTCCTTCAATCACACTTGACAGCCTATGAAAAAGCTTTCTTCTGTCTTAATTAGCCTCCACAAAAATCATCAAGATCAACCACAAAACGACGCAGACGGGTCACGTCAAGGCCGAAGAATTATTAGCCTAGCAGCGTGATCGCTTTCAAACGAAAGGCGTCATTTTATTAAATACACAATTTTTTCGGGTGTAACGTAACTAAAAATATTTCAACATTACAAGCCTCGGAATACGAATGCACACAAACGTAAGGTTATATATAGAGATGGGGAGATATGTCTGATGTTCATGCAAAGATCACGTGAATCGATCAGAAATGTGAGGCTGGGGCAGATGTGTCTGCTGTAAAAATGTTGGCGCACCATCAGTCGAAAAATGTGAAAGAATTGCGTAAATTTACGAAAACCTATTTTCCCTTTTATTTTTAATAGGTAAGTTTTATTGGTCGACATAGAAAGTCATTAAGGAAAACGAAATCCGTGACAAAAATATTCCCAGTAAAAACTATTTTCAGTCTCTTACTATTTGGACTTTGGATGTGCGTAGGGGAAATTTTCGGAAATCTAAAATTCTGCTGGTGGAAATGAAATAAAAAAACCTGAAAAATTGGCGACATAAAAGACGGAAATACCTTGAATCATTTACAAAAAAGTAGCACTGATGCTAAGGTCGACTAGAATGACCATCAAATCAGGCGGTTGTAAAATTTGAACAGGTCTTGGCAGAATACTTTTTCAGACAGGTTATTGACTTAAGAAAATGGGGGGACTCGAGCAAGGTCTGCCGATTGAAAACTAAGGAAATTAACAAGTATTTTTAGACATAATTTTTAATTTTTACATGAATTGTTTCTGATTTTAAAAAGCCCTTTTACCGATCACTCGAAACTCGTTTCTCCAGCCCCCATCAACGATCTTAATGCGGCTTGCATATTGAGGAGTTTTTAAATTTATCGACCTGTTGTAAACCGGACCCTCGAAAATAAATGCGATCCGTAATGCATACGGAATTGTGGTTGCCTTTGGTTGTTAAGCAAATGCAGTTGATAGCCGAAACTCGTTTCCCTTGGAGAAAATGTAAGCCAAATGGGGGAAAATGAATGGAAATGTAAATGAATATTTTTTATTTTTTCGGCTGATCTCTTTCATAGTTGACACGTTTCAGGAAAGCGGTCGAGAAAATACAAGAAAAAACCGAGACCCGTCTGCGGTCTCCGATTTCTGGTTGGTCTGCTGGGCGTTGAGGCCCACACACCAGATAAGCGATCGAAAAGAAACCTGTTGAAGAAAATGCAGCAACAGCAGGCGCACACCGATCATGCCCTCGATGCGTGATCGTCGATAGTCGCTCCGATCCGATTCGATTCGAACTGAGTCGGGTGGTGCGATCTCCGGCCATTCAGCCATACAGCCATACAGCCGGCGTTCAATAAACAGAGAGCCAGCCTGGCAATAGCCATTTCAATTGCTGGCTATTTGTACTTCCCATATATATTTAGCACTCGATGCGTTCCCGCGGACTCTCCTTCAATTTGCAGACCAAATAAATTCTGCTCTGTGTGGGGGCATTAGTCGCTTTTAGTCTAACTGACGGAAACTTTTTGGTTTCTCAGCATTAGTTGATTTATTTTGGTTTGGCAACAACGAAAAACCATACAAAATTCGAGCCCCTAACGAAGCTGATTTGCCAAAATTAGTCGCAATATCTTATCGATTTTATGATCAACTTTCTAAATAGAACGTTTTTTAGATTGGAGCGAAGTATGATAACACAAAAGAAAAAAGGAAAAAAATATTATTTGGGAAAGTATAAAAGATCCCCGGAAAATACATTCGAAGGACCAAAATAATCACTTTAAACATATCCTTCTAAAGCAGCGGTCGGCAGCGCCCTATTAAGTGAGCATAGGGTTTTGTTCTGCCCAGCCGCTGCTCGCTCACGTATACTGTAGAACAGCGGTCTGCACACTCACTCTGATGATCTGCCCAGTGCATTTTACTCATACAAATATTAAACAAAACGTTATTGTATGTGTGTGCCGACCGCTGTTCTAAAGCATGTAAAATACATATTTTACAATTTTTTGTGGTCCAAAATAACAAAATTCTTCCAAAATGTCTTCAAATAATTCTTTTGCACTTCATCATCATTATCTTTCTCATATTTGGGTTAGGAAACATATGTGACTTAATTATATATCCAAATACATGTATATTTACCATACAGACATTTTTATTATATATATTTAAAAATTCCAAGGGATTTTAGTCTTTTGTCAGACTCCAAGAAATTTGAATTTCCACGACAGAACACGACGTTCTGTTCCAAAATTTCCGTTGACTATTTCCTATATTTTGAATCACGAGTTATCCTACATATCTTAGTGGGGTGTGTTTTTATTTACATTTAAGCCAAAGACTCGTGGGAAGAGTCGCCCAATAAAAAAGAAAATGGAAAGCAAAGCGAAAAGTAGGCGTGTTTTACATATAGATTAAGGCAAATCTTTGGCGAAGTCGTACGTGACTACTAAAAATAAATTCAAAAAAATATACAATACACATTACTCTTTTAATGACGCAGGGCATTTTTCGGGAACGGCATTTATTAAAGGAATGGAAATGCTTTAGGAGAAAAGAAATAACAAACAACGGGAAAAGTTATTTTTTAATTGGTTGCGGATGTTAGAAAATTGGGAAGATCTTCCAATCTAACAGGATCCTTAAAAAATGCATTTGGCAACGACGCAGTTGGCTAAACTAAAAATCAAAACAAACCAATAAAATGAAACTGTTGAGCATAAAAATAGAAATCTGGTCGGAGAAAGATGCCGAGTCAATGACCATAAAGTAATAAAATATATATTTCCAAATGGGGGGTCAAGTCAAACTGATAAAGCCCGGGTCAAATCTACATTTAATAATATATATTAATAAAGAATAATTTAATTATAATATATTGTGATGTACTCATTGGATGGTATTTATTTTTTTTTTGCAGCCGTGGCCCCAAAAAGCATGTGATCTTCGCCGATGATGAGGGTCTATCGCTAACCGAGGTTCGGGTGATGTCCGAACCCTCGAATGTGCCACCCTATTGGAGCATGAAGTTCTTGGAGCAGATAACACAGGGCCTGGTCAGCCCCCATCCTCCAGATCAGTGGACAGTGGACTTCAAGCAGCCAGCCTCAGACTATCTATCATTTAGGTGAGTTTCAAGTAACTTAAGTAATATTCACTATACCATTTTTAAACGATTTCTTATATTTTCTTCTATTGCAGACAAAAGATAGATCGGGACTTCGTTTCCCTGGAGAATGTGATTGTTAAGGATGAGGAGTCGATTGTGGTGGGCACCATCAAGGTGAAGAACATTCATTTCCAGAAGGAGATCATCGTCCGCGTGACCTGGGATGACTGGAAGAGCCAACAGGATATCTTCTGTACATTCGCCAGGGCCTATGGACCAGCTACTTGTGCCCACGTAGTCTTCGATACATTCTCCTTCAAGATCACCTTGCCGCCATCCTCCAATCGCCTGGAATTCTGCATCTGCTACCGCACCAACGAAACCGAATATTGGGATAATAATGATGTGAGTTGGATTTTCAACTAACAAAGAAATATTTTATAAAAATTGTTTTCACTTACAGGGTAAAAACTACACCATCAGCAAGCGATCGCCCTTTTATTACAACGCCTTGTCGCCCTATGATAAGGGTCAGAATCGCAACTCGAGCCAGCAAATAAGGTCCACCCTGACCGATGCCTTGGCCAAGGTGCAGAACCAAAATGGCTGGCACCAGGAGCCACATACGCCATATTGGTGAAATCGCCTGGGAACGGGAATGGATTTTCCTCACCCCAGCGATTGAATAAAGTTTCTCATTTAGGCCACATGAACAGAAAGAAACAGAATTGGAACAGATTATAAAATTTATAAACAATTTTAGAGACAGAGAGAGAGAGTCTAAAAGATTTTATCACTAACGAAATCTTTGACTTAAGCTTATAACTGGTACAAATATCCCAATTTTACAGTGCCATTTACTTGAGGATAAACTCAATGAAAAATCAGATAGAGGGGCTTATATCTACTTCTACTAAGCAAAGGCCCGAATTTGTATGTTTTGTCTTTAATCAACTCGATGGAATTTCTTTGTATAACTTTCTAAATGTTTTATGTTCGATTGTAAAGAATTTTTGAAAAAGCTAGATTTATATGTATACCTGTATGTCTGTGTGATCGTCTACGTCTATATATACTGATATTAGATTTAGAAGAAGAACCCATAAAAAAGAGATGAATTTTGAGGCGTGAAGCATCCAAGCAAACCATTGTTTCGAAATTTTCTGCAATTGCAAAATAAAGAAAACAAAACAAAAAATATACACATACACAATTAAAAACAACAAAATTGTAGACCTAAGTTTATTCTATTAATTACTTTTCATTTTTTATTCTTTTTATTTCGTTATACAATTTTTTCCTTTTGGTTATTTGAAACGCTAAGACTGAAATGGCTTGTTATGGAGAAGAAAACACGTCCTGCAATACATTATATAATATAATAAAATAAAAACACAACAATTCGCATCATCACATCAGAGACAACAAATTTCTTTGTCCTCATCGTTCTGTGTGATCCAGATCCCCGACTATATACGATATATACACCTAACTAGATTTAAGTGATTTGTACATACAGAAGCAAATGCTAACAATATACCAGAAAATTGCCTGTTAAATACATTTATATACATATGAATTTAGTTATGTAACGATGTCTAGCTTGTAGTCCTTAGAGGTTATTTAGTTAGTAAGGAGCCCAACTGACGTAACGTGAATAAATCAACTATATATGTGCCCATATATAAAGCGTACTCTATAATTATTTAGTTTTTACTGAACTTATGACACAACGAGCCATTATATTGTCTTATTCAGCTCAATGCTCATAAACAAAATAAATATTTTTGAAAAACATGTTGATTTTTTAATTCTACGGAAGCTACTTGAGATTGAATATGGGTTGAATATGGACGGCAGTCCACGTAGTGACGAAGCGGCACGCTGCAATAGAAAATGCCTGTGAAGGGAATAAGGCTAGAACAGTTTGCTGGGGGACCGAATGCGAAATTTTAAAAAGTGTATTTAATGAAGAGTGTAATAATTTTTGGTCACAATTGTTGATATCAGAACCTCGTTAAGAGGTGTTTTTATTTGATTATTGTATAGTCTTTGGATCAATGTTAATCCATTTGTCACACTAAGGCGCCGAATTTGAAAAATATAAGTCAAGGTAGAACAAATTATTTTTACTCACAAGTTATATTGGGTACCATTTTAAGAATTTCATGAAGTTAGCCAAACGCGCCTCAACAGTAGAGTGGCTATTTTGTCCTGACATTTTTAAGACAGGGAAAGTTTTTAAATTTAAACGCCATAAACTTTTCCGAAAGCTATATTGTCAAACTGATAGTCAATTTTTGAAAATGTACATATTGTTATAACTTATAAGCATATGTTTACCCATAAAAATGAATCGGTTTTAATAGGCTTACCTCCCTAATTAATAAAAGCCTCTTAAAACCACATATTCAATGTCAGGAAAATCATTTATTGGCCATAAGGTTATCTCCACGAGACTTTTGACGTAATCGCTCGCACAAGCAAGCCGTAACCAGTTCCCAATAGATAGAACAGATTAGAAAATGCATCAAGGTAGTGTTTTATTTTATAATTTAATTTATTCAGAGTGCCTTCTTGGATAGCGGGTCAGACAATTGAAACAGCATTAATATCATATTCGCATGTGTGGCCTTGAGGGGCGTGGGGCAGCGGGTAGGGGAGAACAAGGGGGCTGGACATCAAGGGTACAACATACAAACATACTTTCTAGCGGAAACTAGACACACATAGGATTAAATATAGCACATAGTATTAGATATATATGGAATTAAATACTTTGAACTTGAGTGTAGCTTAGTTGCGTAAGACAGAATGTTTAGCGTTTAGACTTTAAAGTTAGAAAGATTGGTCTATATCGAAGTGAGGATAAATTGCTGTGTCAGAGAAATGCGCAAGTATTGCTTCTGGAATGTACACGTGCAATGGCACACACGCAACATTGATGTATTGTTGTGAAGAAATAAGCAAAAGGCTTTTGGCTGTACAGATATCGAAAATTCGTTAGAAAGTAAAAGTATGTTGCTCCTGGGTCTGCCCACAATCGCGCCAACTAATCAACTCTGGCCTAAAGGTAACCGATATTGGACTAGCCCACTTATTGCTGCTTGGCCTTAAGGCTGGCGGGCATCTCTGGGGGTGGGGGACGGGGAATGCCCAGGGCAACCTTCACACCGTCGTAGATGAACCATTGCAGGGCGGTCAGAGTACCGATCATGATAATACGGGGCGTCAATCCATTCCACATTCCGCTGAAGCCCAGCGACTTGGCCACCTGGATAGCGCTGGCTCCCTTGGCCTGGTTCAGCTTGGAGACCACCACATCAGCGGGATGGGACACCACGGCGCAGAACACTCCGGCGATGTAACCAGCGGCGAAGGTCACGACCAGCTGCTCACCCTTGGTGCAATCGGCACGGGGCTTAGGCACCACATACCTAGGGAAGATTGCATCATTAGTATCGATTTAAACGGGGTTGTTTAGGATTTCACTGTCCAAACTTTGAACTGTATCGATTTGCTCTAGTTTTCACATAAAATAAATAGCAAATACTTTAAACATCGTATGCTTTAAAAAAGGATATCTTGAGCCCTGTCTTGTGTAAAACATAATATTCTTTAAATGCGGGGCTGATACAGAACATTGTCCAAAGTACAACAAAATGTATTGTTAGATATAGCTTTTAAAATAATTATAACTGTAACTAATCTTTAAACAAGATAAGAAGAAATTGACTTATGAAGACCTTAATTTTTCTCAATTAGCAGATCACATCCGTTAAAGATTCCGTCTTAAAGATTTTAGCTTGTCAATTGCATTTTATAATTTACAAAGCATTTGTAATATCTTTATAAAATAAATTACAACTTTGAAAGTTTCAAAATTATTTACTTATCTAAGATTCTATGAATTAAAAGAAAACCAGTGCAAATTCGAGGAATAAATGTAACTTACTTGTAGAGCAGCTCAACGGTGCGCTCGAAGCAAGCGAACTTCATCATGGTGTAGGGGATCTGTCGCATCCACAGAGGAACCAGACCCTTGTAGAAGGCATTGACGCCCTCCTCCTTCAGCATCTTAGGCACAGCCTCGCGGAAGTTGTTGGCGAATCCGGGAATGGTCTGGATCTTGACCTTGGCGGCCTCGAACGGCGACAGAGCGATATCGGCGAAGAACTCGGCCGAAGCGGAAGCAGCCAGATACAAGGAGGTGCGGTAGAGGTAGGCGTTCTCCTCACCAATGATATCGGCGTACTTTACCTTGAACACCTCGTACAGACCGAACTTGCACAGACCCTATAAAACGCAAAAGCAAGTTTTTTAGTAAATCAAGGGAAAGTTTTACTATTCTATAGACCGATTTCTTTGATTTGTAATTTGGACGGATTAAATATGTTGATTCAAGGTAGCTCGCAGAATTAAATGTTCCTTTCGTACTATCTTATCTCAAATAAACAAGTTATAAAACTTATCTTATTTTTGGATTCCGAATTTTTTTTGTAACTTAATATCAAATTAAAATCCATCATATACAAATTAAGCTTTGATTCGAGTTAGACAACTGTTATAGTAAAGCAAGGGAATAGTATGACTATCCTAAATAGACCTTCCTACACTTATTAAGATATCTATAATTGATCGACTGCTCAAATTGGGGGGTCATTTCTTCCTATTTGAAGCCCGGAACCCGGGTAATTAGGGTCACATGACCGAGTCACGAGTTAAAGGTAAATAATCCTTCTCCAGATAATTATGTAACCATTAAGTCCAAATCTCACCTGTGCCGAGTAGCCCAGCAGGGTGGGGAACCAGCCCTTGGCCAACCCACGGGCGCCCTCCTCCGCCACGGTGACCTTGAATCCGTGGAACAGGTTCTTGTACTTGGCCTGGTCGACCTGCAGACGGCACTTGACCAGATCCAGTGGGACCACAAAGGTGTGGGTGGTGCCGCAGCTGAGGATGCCACCGATTCCGCACAGGGCGAAGTACTTGGAGCTGCCGAATTCGCAAGAGTCCTGGTTTCCAACTGGAACAGGGGCGGAGGCGGCGGCGATCTGGCGACCTTCAACCGGCTGGGGATCCACCACCACAGGGGCGGCGGCATCGCATCTTGCCGACGTCAAGGGGGTGCGGAACGGCGAGTTCCGGGCAGTTTCAATGAAGCTGGAGAACATCTTGTTTCTGTTCTGGTTCTTGGGGTCGGCTGAAAGTATTTGGACCATTGATTAGTTACGTACCACAGACATGTGCTTTATCTAATTATATATAGCTGGGTAATCAGCTGCTTTTCGCCATTATAGGTTACATAACGGCGTGCCCAGAATTCGCGCCTACAGACTTACGGCGCTGGATTTACCCGAAAAACGGAAACAAGAAAACAATCACGGGAATTTTGTCTATTTTCAGGGATCTCTAACGAACGGCTCGCTTACTTCGATTTTATTTGACACAGTCTTATGCAATTTTAGGGCCCCGATTTTCGCACTTACACTTCGTCAGCAACGTATTCGGCTCGTGGGCGGGGATTCAAAGAATGAGGGGGGCTCACAGCTGTCCAGCTATCTGGCCGTAATACCGAAACGCCTCGCTCGAAAGGGTGGCAAAGCTGGAATTTACGACCCGACCACAACTGGTCACACTTATTTGGCGGAAAATCTATTTTACACCCAAGGTTCCGCAAATGGCTCTCTAAAAACCTTTTACCTTTATTACACGCCGTTGGAAAATGCACGGAAAAGCCCATTTCCCGAAAAGGAAAATTCGACCACGTCAAACTCTAGACTTGAACCGTGGACCGAAACTTTGACAGAACCTCACCTTAGACCCAAACCATTGGAATACCCTTTTCAAATGCATAACGATTTTACTCGATTTTACATTCACCAAAACGCAAAACACTAAAGAAATTAAAACTGATTTTTAGATACAGTGGCTCACATCTAAAATTATGAATAGCATACTTCTAACTTTGACGATAGATAACGGTGAAGTTATAAGGAATATTTTAACGATCAAGGCATCAATATAAAGTATGGTCTGTACATATGCCGACTCCTGGTTTTGAAAATTATTTGTGTTGTAATACTCTAGTTTAGGGGACTCACCCCTGAAATGTCCTCTATGGACCGCGATTTCTTAATTTACCTGCAATAATAACTAAACCCTAAACTAAAGTATTACGTAGCTGATAAACAGCTTAATGAAATTCAACCATTCAGCAATTCAACAGTATAGGGTATCCCCTACTTGTTTTGCAAATAAAAATAATTTTACCCCTAGTAAACGATATATTTCGATACCCCTGGACCAAGTGGGTTCACCGATCCGGCAACGCCACACAGATTGTGAAATAGAAAAGACGCCATTAGTTGATCATTTACCATTCAATTTTTCCAATTGTGCGCACTTTTATATTTGCTTGAGCCTGGACTAGTCGTGCTTACAATTGTCGCGATGGCCGAAATACTGGAGGCTCGCCAGTCCCTGGTGACCATTAAGAAGACAAGGCAGAAGTTGGCGTCCATTTGCGGGGACAACTCGCAGAAAGAGCACCGCCAATCTTCCCCTGGAGATCAAGGACTTAACGGCGATCGAGGTAATTGGAACTATGCATCACAAAGAAGTTTCAATTTGCATTGCAATTCCAACAGCCAGGTATAAATTGGCTAATGTTTCGCTGGTAAGTCTCCGAATCGACTGCGATAGTTAAAATGACCCAGACTTATAAATATGATCCTTAATTAAGATAATCTGGGTATTTCCTAAACTGTTGAATTGCTGAATTGTTGAATTTTGGTCAGCTGTTAATCAGCTGTTCCATACAAAGTCAACTTTCAGAAAATTCAGCAATTCAACAGAGTCGAGGCTGTTGAAAATTTTGTTGAATTGCTGAAAAGCCAGAGTTGTCACCTTTTTTATTAAAAGTCATGGCAACTCTGTAACATTTTAGTATCACCAGTACGCATTATTTATTTTAAAATCAACTTAGAAATCATATTTGTGGTTCATTTTACCTTGGTAACAATTTTAGACAGTAAATAGCAATAATAAATCAAATTTTACATGTTTAAAGTTCCGTGAAACTTTTCAACAAATAACAGCTGTTTGAAAATTCAACAGGAACCATTTCGGGTCGTTCCCTTAATTGCTTAATTGTTTAGGGAATACCCTGAAAATACTAACCTTAGTCCCATTCTAAATTTAATATCTTAAAATTTATAAAAAACACAAGTGTACTTATTATTTTGACCAGACCAACCGACTTTTCAGAACATTCAAATAGACAGGGATTTCCGTATTCATTGCTTTTTTTAGGTATTTCAGAATACAATAACCTTTCAAAATAAAAGGGTTTGGGACGTCTGGCGTCAATAAATATAGAAATATCTCTTAATGTACTTACTGTTTTGACCAGTAGTGTATGTATCATCAATATTCGTCACAAAATATGGTATTAGGTATTTTAAATGTTGAAGGTGCGATCGGTTTTAATTCGTCAAGAGGTAACAAGTTCAATAAATTTATTTTAGTATTTTATTTCTTGTGAGGCACGCTTTTTTCTGGTTTTTTTCATGTGAAGTTTTTTGTTTTGGACGACTTTTTGTTGGGTTGAGTACTAGACCTAAAGTAAGAATACTCAACTTTCCAGCAGATGAAGCAACTAAAATTGTTGATACTGCTGCCAAAAGTAGGAGAAGCTGCATTGTGATCAGCGAGAAGTCAGACTGTAAATGATTTGAAATATTTTAAGTTGTATTATTGTTGAATTGGGTTTTAAACCCTTTACTCGTAGAACAAATGGGTATATTGTTTCCGAGGAAAAGTATGTGACAGGTAGAGGGCGGAGTTTCCTAACCAATAGAGTATAAAGTATTCTTGATCATGATCCCAAGTCGAATCAATTTAGCCATGACCGTCTGTGCGCCTGGTTGTTGGACTGTTTGTCCTGTTTTGGGAACTATAATTGCTTTGGAATTTGGATGTGATTTTGGTAATCCCAAGAGAAACGGGTAGTTGCCGAGGCACGCAACTATATCGTTCTATTTCAGTTTTTTTTATAATTTTATTTGGAACATTTCTTATTTCGGTTCAAAATTTATTACAGTTACCAAGACCGTAACCTATATTTGTTATGTATGATGGTTGAATTTGCTTTCAAGCCCTTACAGGTAATACAATTTATAAAACGTTTTCGAAATTTATGTAAAATTACTGTAAATATGAGAAAGGAAGATAGCTTCGGCATAATGGCAATATCTTAAAGAACATCAACACTTTGCATATTTTTTAAATAGTTTTTAGTAGGAGTAAAACGATTTTATTGTACCCCTCAAAAATGTATAGCTAAGCTGTTTCTGCGTCACCAATGTCAACTAAATTATAAAAATAACAATGCGTGTACGATATTTTTAAAGTTTACTTTATTTCCGTTCTATACATTTCTGAAAGTTTTGTAAAGTGTGTGCTTCTGTTTTTAAAAGAGCTTGTTGATTTCGATTTGACAGATAAAAATAAACCTGGCGCAATTTATAAAACGTCATGAAGTCGTGAACCACCTTTACAAAGAAAGGTTTTGTTATCTTAAACCGTTTTTGGCACAAGTTTCTTTGAGACTCAAAAAATGAATGTTTACTGACTCCAATACGTAATTTCAGTTTTGGCGGAACGTTTTTCATTTTATGTGCCATACTTATGAAATTAGAAATGCCAATTGCAGCGTCGCAATAACAATTTCGTTTTGAAATAAAGTATTCTAAACTATCAACAGGAGATGAATTAACTAAATTTGGCGAAAGTATTGCCAAAAGTAGGAGTAACTGCATTGTGATCAGCGAGAAGTCCGACTTGAAGTGACTTGATATTAATAAAGCATAAGGTCGTATTTAATGTGGAACATTTCCTGTTATGGATCCTAATATGTAATTATACCCGTTACTCGTAGAGTAAAAGGGGATATTGTATTTGTGCAAAAGTATGTAACAGCTAGAAGGAAGCATTTCCGACCCTATAAAGTATATATATTCTTGATCAGGGTCACTAGCCGAGTCGATCTAGCCATGTCCGTCTTTCCGTCTGTCTGTCTGTCCGTACGATCTCGGAAACTACAAAAGCTAGAAGGTTGAGATTTCCCACACATATTCTTGGGCTTCCTACGCAGCGCAAGTTTATTTCAAAAAGGTGCCACACCCCCTCTAACGCCCACAATCGCCCACTAACGATTTTAAAATGTGTCTGGCGCCCAAATCGGACCATTCATTAAAAAGTTATGCGCAATCAAAATACTTTTATATATCCATCTACCTCGCACTCCCTTTAGCTGAGTGACGGGTATAAGATAGTCGGGACACCAACCCGACTATAGCGTTCTCTCTTGTTTTAACTTAAGCGAAACCGATTCATTATGTACGATGGCCGACTTTAGTTTTAAGCCCCTTCAGACTTGAATATCTGTAAGAATACCCGTTACTCAGCTAGAGAGAGTGCGAGGGAGACGGAGATACGCAGTCGTCAGCGCCATCTGGTGGCCATTTCATTTTTTGCTCATAACTTTTTAATGGATTGTCCGATTTTAAAATTTTGTTCTACATTTCAATAGGTATTAATAATCCCAACAAAATGGCATTTAAACTTTTATAAAATCTCGGCTATTGACGCTGATCAAGAATATATATACTTTATAGGGTCGGAAACGCTTCCTTCTACCTGTTACATACTTTTGCACGAATACAATATACCCTTTTACTCTACGAGTAACGGATATAACTACTAGAAAACGCATGATGGAACGGCAGGAAAAAACCATTTTTTCCTTGATCTAGAAAATAATTTTCTCAACAAATATGTCAAAATGAAGAAGTGCAAAGTTCTTCCATAGCTTTGTTTTATTCCTTCATTTGATACGCACGGGATGCCAAGTCGACGTATTCCAGTTTATGTTTCACTCTGCATGTGACACACGACTCGCCTGGGTGATCATCAGCTAATACGATTTGGGGGCCGCTTTTGGGGGGCTAAACGCAGCATATTTTGGCATCCACGTGTTTGGAAATTTTACAAGGATTAAATACGACAAGTTTCCAAAATGCAATGGCAAATACTGATTTTCATGATGGAATGAAAACGTCCGTATCGCTTGTTGTTGCAGGAAACACATTCCCCGAAGATGCGTGTTTTCCTTAACATTTTCCCTTCATAACAACTACATATATCCTGTCTCATCAATATGGAACTGCTCTTCATTTTCTTCTGTGCAGTCCAAGCATCTATTCCCACCGGGAAAGTGGGAATGGTTCTTTGTGTGTTGGAAATCCTCTTCCTTTTAGCCGAAAATGTTGGAAACCCTGTATCTTTTATCAGGCAGCGGTGTAGGGAAAATGTAAATTCCTTTGGAAAACCACATAGAAACCTCATTTACCCCTCACTTTTTGTGTCAACCCCGTGTATTTTGAAACCAGAGACGGAAGAAATGTAAGGGGTGAATGAGGTTTTGTCCCTTCCGCTTCTATGGAAAAACCTAATGAAAATAACATATTTTCCAGTGAAATTTTTCCGCTGGGTTATTGCTTAGCTGGGCGTATCATTATTAAATCATGATTCCAATTGGATCCTTTGATTGACAATTGGAAATTCACTTTTGCTAGCAACCTCTTAGGGCCTTAGGAGTTACCTTTTTTATAATTCCAAGTGTTTATTCATCAATTTGAGCCTATAAATAGCGCTTGTATTACACATCTTCCAGCGGTCCATTGAATATTTTGCGTTTTTGAAATAGGCCATTTCGTGGTGAGGTTCCTTAACCGGTACAAAGTCAAATATGTCTTCCACCTTGAATTTGCCTTCACGGTGATTAAAGGGGGGACGCCCCAGGTTAAATTTTCAAATATTAAATAAGTTCTTTAATATTAAAATACTTCAGATATAAATCAAAGTTAATTTCAGAATTGTTATCCTCTCGTGCTTTTTCTGGCCGGTCTTTCAGAAACGTTGGCATGATAATTTTCCCTGAGGTACTGAATAATTGTACTTATGTTGAAAAAGTAATGCAAAAATGTAATCTCGAGAAAAAAGAGTCACTGAAATAATGTGCGCTGTGAAAAACAAGCTTACACTCCTTTGTTTATAAAGAATTACACTCCTTTGTTTATAAAGAACTACACTGAAGAAATAGTGTTTTGTTTGAGTGTTCACTGGAAAATGTGTTCCATGTTCTCCTCCCCATTTCCGAAATGTGAATATATCAAGGTTCTAGAGTTATCAAAGCATTATAATCGAAATAACTCTAAATTGAATATATGACTAATATAAACTGAGGAACTGAATATGTGTGCACACAGATATTCTCCTCGAATTATTAAAGAAGTCCTTGAAAGAAGTGAGGGAGAGAGAAATAAAAGTAGTTGTTGATTTGGTTAATGCATGGTAACTAGTAGTAATAAATTAGTTAAAAACACCCAAAATGGGAAATTTGGCATTGATACGAATCTGATTGATCGAACTTGAAAGGCTGTATAAAACTTGTAAGAGTAGGTCTTTCGAAGATGGAAGATCGTCCTCATATTCAACAGTCGACTGCAGTGTTTTTTTGTATTTATTATTAAACATAAAAAAAACATTTAAAAATGTTAGATACCCTATATAGATATCAAAAAAAACCCAAAGCACGAAAACAATAATAACAATTTTTGTGATAGAAAAAATTGGTGAGAATATTTCTGAATCGAAATCGAAGCAAGAATGTTTATAAATAAATGCTTGAACTTAATTTTGTTTCGCAAAAAGCTCCGATCAGCTGATTTTCTATGGCTCTTTTTCTCAAAGCTTTGAGTCTGGTTTCCGATTTACTTTGCACTTCTTTCTTTTACTTTGCCGCCGTCTTTGCCTTTGCCTCTGCCTTTGCACTTTTTGTGTTTGCCCGCTCGTGGACTTCTGTGGAGTGGAGTTCCGACGTCAGTTTGAGTTTGGTCGTAGTCGTAGCGCGTTCGCACACGCGCGCTCCAAAGTTTATTATATAGTTTGTTCCCATCCGAGATCCGATCCGCCGATCCGAGCCTCTCGCCGCATCGCGCGCTCTCTAATCAGTTGGCCAACGTTTTGGGTCTGCGTACTTCGCGGCTAATTTCCAACTTACAGAAGTGAAAAACAACAAAATCAGGCAAATAATTGAGTAATTAAAGTTAAACGTAAGAAGAGCTGCTCTGCCAAGTGTTTTGTGTTTGTGCGCCTTTTGTGTAACGGTCTGCTAACTGGAGCTAAATCTTAAAAGTGATTACGGCAAAGTGTTTGAGTAAATTGATTGTGGAATGGTTTTGAAAGCTTACGTGTGGATGCGATTAAGCGATCGATTTTGGTTTACTTTGGGAGGAGGAAGCATAAATCGAGAAGCCATCGAGAAACTGGGATTTGCTTGCCATGTTTTCATAAGCGGAAAAGAAAGTTTGATTTAGAAGATTCGGAAAGTGATAAAAACCGAGAAATTAAGTTTGACGGGATAAAAGAAAATTTTGAATTAATCAATCAATTCTTAAAATAGATATTAATTTTCTTTTTGTTAGTGGATTGATTTATTTGTGCATTGAAATGTTGTTTGCTAGAAGATTGGTAACTGTGATAAAATGTATTATAACAAATAAGAAATTATTAAAATTAGGAAGAGCTTCAATCAACCTAAGTGATTTTCAATGCATATTGTATTTTAAGTGATCTCATAAGATTATCTCATTTTTAAAGCAATATATAGCATGACAGCTACAAAGTGGAAAATCTCAATTGTTGAATTTAATGAATTCATATTATATTTGCTCATAAGGGAAAGCAAACATTTGGTTGCTTACCTTTAAATTAAAAAATGTAGTCACGACAATTAAATTAAAAATGTTGTTAATATTTTCTTTTTAATTTACTAAACGGCAATCATGATTTCCCTGCTCTTTATAATTTTTGTTTAATTTCTCGTTTAATATTTATCTAAAAATTCCATTTAAATTTTAAACTTTCTCAAGAAAGCAATAAAGATGATATGGCTTTCAAAAAAGTGTAAGGAAAAACTAATCAACACCAGTTGCGACTAGTTAACCAGCAGCAAAAATTGGCAACTTCCTTCAGTTGGGCGCCAAGTCATTAGCTGCCCCACAAACCCCTCTCCATCATCCCATTTACCACTTTTCCACCCTTCTCCGCCTGCTGGGGCCCACTCAAAGTACCGCTATGACTAGACAGGCCTTGTCCATATATTTCTTTATTTTTTCGCATACGAATATATATGCAGCCATTAGCCACCGCATCAACAAACGAGACGCCACAAACACACTCTGATCTTTTGAGGCACACACAGATACTCGAAGGAGGATCGGGCAGAAAGGGGAGGGGAAGGGACTCGGTGACGTTTGCTTTGGACCCCTTCACTTTTTGTTGTTGCACAGAAAGAAATTGTGTATAGAAATACAAATCATTAGAGAATTTAAAATGTAAACCATTAATAAGAAATTTTAATATTTTTTAAATTTCAAATCGCTTTAAAACTTTTATATTATTATTGTATTTTGTTATTCATAACAACAATTACATATTTTGTTTGTATGCATTAACTATTTTAATTAACTTTTAAAAAATTTTAAATAAATATTTAAATTATTTTGTTATATTTTTTACATTTAGATAATTAAATGCCCTTTAAATTTCTAAAACAAATCAAGTTTTTTTGTAAAGAAAGAAATATTATCCAAAGGTTTTATTCATATTTGGTACGTTTTTTGTTGGCTTTCTGAGTAATTATATAATAAATTGTTATCGGTAAATTTTTAAACATTTTTTTCTGCGTGCTGGTTGTTGATTTTTCGTGGTCGGATGAAAAAGTTGCCGCGGCAAGTGCAATTCGCGGTTCGCCGTCCGCGATTCGCATTCCGCTGGCCGAAAGTATCTTTGGAGTTTTGCATCTTGTGGATGTCTGCCGCGCTTAACTGTAAAACTGTAAATTGAGGCATGTGCCGCACTCTCTCCCTCTCTCTCTCTCTTTCGTCTGTCAAGTTCAATGTGCGTTGACAATTTCCCATTTCCAAATGGGCGACGTTTTCCACTTTGCTTCTTGTACTTTCACACACATTGGTTTTCCATTGTGCCTGCGCAACTGTGCGTGTACTTTAATTTATTTTAAATCGAACGGCAATTAAAATTTAAGCAAGAGCCAACGAAAAAAACAAAAGGTAGTGAGTGTTTTTTTGCGCATTCAAATTCAACCCGGAACTCAAGGTATAGGAGTACCCGAAATCAGCCAGTCGCCCTGCCGATCGAGTCGTGTGTGGATGTTTTCCAAGCAATGTATCTACGTATCTTTTCATCCTCATCGCAAACGCAATGCATAAATCAACGACGGAAAGAAGAAAAAATCTCCGCTTCGCTTTTTGTTAGTTTTGTGAAAGCGCAAGTCGTAGCGTAATTTTTACACTTTTACCAAAGAGAAAGAAGACGGAAAGATACATAGATACTCTTTACATACGGCTCATAAGCATCTTTTCTCTATTACCCACCGACATACACGATTTTCGTTTGCCGTTGTTTGTCTTTAAGCCGCTTAATTGAAAGTCTCGGCCTGACTTATGACTGGTTGGAAAAGCCGAATGTAAAAAGAAGACCTCAAGATGGTCGATGCTTTTCCAGCTGGGGCAAAGTGAAACCGCAGAGGCGATGAAAAATATAATTTTATCGATCATAGTGGGTCTGGGCAAAGGGAAAGCTTTCAAAACTCTAATCATAAGTTCTCAGCGGTTATTATAGTGCAATAAACTCAACTAAATGCAACTAAAGTGAATACAATATGCAAGCAAATTGAAAATTCTAAAAAAGTAATTAGGCAAAAATCCGTAAATGTTATAATTTGCCAACCTGTGCATGTGCTCAAAAATCAACAGAACAAACTGAATCCACACATCGGACAACAAACAAGGTAAGAGCACATTTATTTTAATAATCTTTGCCCGTTTTAGTTTTTATTTATTTTTGCATATCCATTTGTTAACTCGTTTGCGATGTCTATTAACGACATTCGTCGCCTCAAGCTGTGAGCTCATCTCATCATCTCGTATTTGAATGATATTCTCGGCCCGAAACTTGTTCGGTGATTCATTTTTCGCAGCTCCGCTTTTCGATTTGTTTATTTACAGTTGTGATATCTTTTTGCCTTGCATATTTTAGCATGCCTTACAGACACGTTCAAATATTTAATCAGTTAACCGTTTCGGTTTAGTTTATTTATCATTCCACCGAGCTCTTGCCATTGTTGTTAACTTTCCAAATCGTTGCACATCTTCTCCCCCGCCTGTCGGTTCCAATGTCAAGGTTGCCATTGTTGATGTTTTGGATAAAATAAAAAATAAAATAAAGCCTAAAATGCGCGAGCAGCCGGCTTATTGCCAATTGTCTGCCGCTAATTGGAGCTCAACACTTCTCAAGTGGAACGATAGCTCTTTTTCGTATAATTTGTAATTGCTTCGTTTTTCGGACAAGCTGCAAAAGATATTTTACAAAAATAAATTAAGTGTGGCGGGCAATTAGTTGAGTCTTAAGCTGGCCATTTACAAAATGTAGGCAGATTAATGGTCGCCGATGAAGATGGGAAGATGAACGTGAGCTAGAGTTGTTGGAAAGGCTGTTGCCATTTTTTTAGGCTTATAGCAGGTAGATACAAAAATTAAGAGACACTTTGCGATAATTTCTTTCGTTTATTATTCAGAAAACATACAAAAACGCTGAAACTTTTATTAAGATCAGCTCTTTTTTTTTACTTTCTCATTTCAAAACTTGTTAGCTGCCAATAACCAAATTTTATTCGTTTTTTCCCGATTCCATTTTTATTAAATTAAAATCTCAGAAGTCATTTGACCCTGAGCTACTCCTGAAATCTTAATTATGCCCAACAAAATAAAAATATAAATAAATGCCATCATCATTTTTCAAGGCTATGATTAAGTATCGATAATTGTGTCAACGGCCATCAAGAAACGCATCTATCAACATCTGATGGAGCCGGCCGACTTCAACATATAGCCATATAAAAATCCACAAAATTGTTGGTCAATTAATAAGCCATTAGGGCAAGGCTTTAGTTCCAGCCTAGAGCAGATAATTCTAACATTTATCAATACCGTTCGCTATTCTTTTGTGTTTCCTTCTCTAAGAATTTTGCCCCAGAGAAAAGATGCGGAACCGTTAAGCATTTCACCTGGAGCGAGCGAAGCGAATGAAGAAAAAACTATCATAAATTTGACTTTTTAATGTTAATAAAACATTTTTTACGAGTCTTTTATGTGTGAAAATTACGCAGAAGGGCATTAAAATAAACGAGACCACGAGCTGTGGAACAGTTAGCCAGCCGGCAGGTGCAAAGCCAAGTTAATATAATACGTCATTACGGGAGCCTCATCCGCACCTACAGCACATACCTACCATTTCTTCTTCAACTCTCTTTTGGAGTTCCCTGAACATGCACTTGAAAAAATACCACAGATGTGTCTTCAGATTTTGAGTAAATAAAGGTTATAAAGCTCAATACCAGATTGATAATAGGGATGAAATAATTATAAGGTGAAAAGAAATTCGTGTAAGACTTATAAACACAAAAGAAGAATAAATGCAAAATTTCGTTCGGTCTTAGTGGCACCACCGATAAAATATTTTTATTTAAAACAGTTTCGAGTCTGAAAAATATTTTTCTCGGTGCAATTAGTACCTCTAGATCATGACTTGAAGAAATGTGTGACTTTGGAGTGAGATGACACCGTGTAAATAGCCGCCGGTGAGGAGGAAACTAAACCGAAACTACTGAACAACAAGTGTAGAACAATCAGACGCGAGGCAGAAGAAAACGGCCCAAGTAGCTGGAACGCAGGTCACTGAACTCGCGGACGGACGCTTCAAATATATTTTACACCAAGGCTTTAACAAAAGCTAGTCCCCCTTTTCACCGCACTTCTTACCAAAACCAAAGCCGTGATGGAGCGGTATTTAGTTGACCAGTTTTTGAGTCGTGAATGGCTTTTATTTATCTCGGCCTGAAATTGCCAAAAAGTAATGGTTCAAAAATCATAAAACTTGCTAATATGGGTTATTTTGGGTTTTTAGTTCGCTTGCTTTCAGTATTTCTTTTATTATGTCACATGCTAACGAGACATGTGGGTGCGAATTGGAACCTGTTGTAATGAGTCAGTCTGGTAATAGTATATTTGAAATATCTATTTATTTCGGTTATATTTCTCATTTGTTAAATAATTACTTGTACAAAAAATGTTTATTTTAATATTCCTTTTTTCGTTTTCTTTTTTAAAATAATAATAATTTTTTTAATAATAATATTAAATTAATAACAACGAATTTTGAATTATGTCAAGAGTTTTAAGATAAGATTTGTTATTTATAGCATATTTAAATTTCAGTATTAGTATGATTTTTAATATTTATTTAAAAAATAAAATAAATATTATTACAAACATCTTATATTTTTTAGGCAAGACTTTTTTGAGGTAACATTTTTATAAAGTCAAATCAGTGCTTCAACATTAATTAATAATAATAATTACAAATTTTTATTTATCAAAATGTTGTTTTTTATTTATTTTTTATTTTTAAAATTATTTTATTGTTAAATTTCAATCATTAACTTTTGAAAATAAAAACTTGAATAAAAATTCGTATTTCGTTTCGCTGTACTTTTCTCTGCTCGACATTCCTGAGCATTCCCCAACAAATTGCAATATAATTGATAACACTCTGT
Source organism: Drosophila lutescens (assembly GCA_037075285.1). Classification (NCBI taxonomy): domain Eukaryota; kingdom Metazoa; phylum Arthropoda; class Insecta; order Diptera; family Drosophilidae; genus Drosophila; species Drosophila lutescens. Next base: position 170,613 of record JBAMCF010000013.1, on the reverse strand, counting down.
GAAATTAGCAGCTAGAATGTCCGGAAAGTGAACCGCTTCCAATAACTGTAACCAACGTGACAGACCTCGGCCATCACTGTTCGTCCCCATTTGCCGCAAACTCATCCACTTGCTGACCCACTCTGCACATGGAGCATCATCCACACTCCATTCCGCTTTGAGATCGAGCCATCGAATTGAGAGCCGGGCCATACAGTACCATGTCATCGCAAGACGATGGTTAATCGTCCACCGTTCTCATTACAATCGCCGGCAGTTTCCGCACCTACTTAGCCGCCTCGCATGTCTAACCGTAAATCCCTATTGACCCCCATTTCCCAACCGTAATGCTTGACCACACACATCCTCATCCTCTTTCGCCTCACAGAGGGCCGATTTGTAACTTGATCAATGTGGCAATTGCTTCCTCTTCTTCCACGCCACTTGGCCTTTTCATTAGCTTCAATTTCAATTTGCTATTTGCAATTTGCGCACCAAACTCTGTTTCGTTTCTGTTTCTATTTCTATTTTTCAGCCATTTTTGCTTTGGCCCGGGCCAAGAAAAAAACTTGTTTAAGGCTCCTACAAGAATGTGGAAAGCAAGAAAACGAAACGAAAAAAAGAAATAAACAAAACTGGGTTAAAATTGTTAGACAACCTGAAGTTGCAGTTGCCGTTTCTGAAATATTGCATAGGTAAGGGGTCTGCTATCGAGTCTGGTCTCTAAGCTATGGCCTCGCCAATCTGCAAACTCCAAACCCCTTGAAGTGTGTTCGGATTGTAGGCACACACATCGAGTGCTAAATAACTTGGAATGGAATGTTTGCTGGATGTAGGATGATCCAAACGGAGCCTGGTGTACTTAATAACCAAGTGAAAAATATTGTTACAAAACATGGGGAAGAAAAAATGAGGAATCATAAATAAAGATTAAAGGATGATTATTTAACAACAGGGCAACAGAAATGAGAAGAAGGAAGGGTATATTATAATATTTGAGAACTATTTTAACTCTGTGAAATTACTTAAAGGTTTTAATAGATAATTTTAAAAGTTTCTTGTTCTTGTTTGTTTATTATATTTTAAGATTTCTTATTTCACAGTTTTTCTAATTATAATTCTATCCTATCTTCTTTTATTTGTATTTTGGAAATTAATTAGCTATTTTAATGCTGTATAATATTAATTTTAGGTCGCAACACGTTGGATTTAATATATTATTATGAACAGGATATAAAACCAACAAATTTAGCTTTATAAAGTAAAAGAATCTACAACTTTGGTTGGTCTGCAAGTAAATTAATCTAAAAAAAAGTAAAAGGATGTAAAGTTTTAATGATTCCATTAACAATTGCAACTAAACCATATATAATGAACCAAGCCCCCCAAATCTTCAAGTTCTGAAACACAATTCCTCCCAATGTTGCTCGTTAGCATTGACTTTTGTGTTTGTTTCGGAGCCACTGCACTTGCGCAAATCCCAGAAACATTGAAGCCCTACAACAGTTAACCGAAACTCGTCTTGGGTATGGTCAGTAATGAAATAAAGCCAAACCAAACCAAACCGAGGCAAGTAAACCAAGTGAGCCAACTATCGGCGGCTACTTAGTATGCCCGGCTCGAGTTCGACACTCACTATGAGAAGGCTGAAAAGGTGCAACAAAACGCAACGTTCGGTTTCAATTGGGTTGTTGTTGGCTTATTAATTACCTCACCGCACAATTGCGTGGCACATACACAAAATAGCAGGCAGAAGGATGGGGACCGGGGGTTTTTGGCCGCTTTTGTAGAACCCACAAAAGGCGTTGGACGGTGGCGGGTAATACGAGTATCGACTTTTGTGGCCCGTAAATGGAGCCCCGGCTGATGAAGTCAACAGCCTCAACCACTTTGAAGTTTAATTCAGCCTTTTTTTCACTATTTACTTTATATTTTATTTAAATTGTATTTTGATTGGCTGCGTGGCTTTCCATAAACAAATGAAGAGCTCGAGAAAATTGAGAGTGACTTTGTTGAATTGTGTTCATTTTTGCAAACTCGTTTTTGCATATTTCTCAGCCGTTTGCTGTCGGTTACTTTCAAATGTCAAACGAAGTTGAAGGTGGTCCACAATGATATTTGATTTTTTCCTATCCTACTCGTATATTATATGATTTATTTTGAGTCATGTTGAAAACGAACACGGCGCCTTGAGAAAACAAAAGACTTGAGCAAAAAACTTGTTTATGGTATTTTTAGAGAAGTACAAATCTCTCGTAGATAATGAAATCATTTGCTCTGGGAATTCAATATACTTCTTAATAGTCCCAAGTATTTTTCCGAATTTGAATTGTTAAAATCATGAAAAATTAATAATTTGACTTATTTCAATCTTCGGTTAAAGAGAAAATTATCAAGATAAAGGGGCATTCAAAAAATAAAGGATTCCCAGTGAAAACTCAAAAACTTGTTCCCCACAAGCCAGACAAAATGCATATTAAAAACGCATTAAAATTGTTTGCTATAACCATTTATCATACCTTCACTTACAATTCAATTAAATTCAATGCACGATGCGCAGAAAATCCGCAGATGGCAAACAATTCCAAAAGCGATTCCGAAAAGTCATAAGCAAAATCATGGCCGGCTCGGGTGAAACTTAATGAAGCCTGAGAAAGTTGCACAAGGCTCAGGTGACAATCATTAAAATAAAGCAACAAATAGCCGGCTAACTAACAAAATACAATAACCACAAACGAACTGAAAAAATAATGCGATAATTGCTGGCAAATTTGTACGACAAGCACATGCCAAACATGCAACACACAAAAGCCACAACGCATTTGAAGAGTGTCTGTCAGTCTGTCTGGCTGTAGGACTAACTAATTGAATTTTAATTTATTTTTTGGTCAGGTCTTAAGAACGTTTTAAGCCAGCTCGACATGAGTTAGTTCCCGCATATATTGCCGCTTTTCCACCTCAACTTCTTCTTTTCCCTCGGCTGGCTGGCTGCATCTCCTCGACTTCTGCAAATGACCCAGTTTAATGCAAGTGGAACGCTTTGACCAACAACAGCAGCGCGGCAACAGCTCTTGACCATAAATAGCCAGGCATAGATCTCTAGACAGCTCGCAGAAGAATGAAATGGGAGAGGATCAACTGGGTTTGGCCAAGTAACGAAGCCTCACTACCCTGAAATCTAATAAAGCATCATCATTTTGTATAAAAAAAGAATAAAATAATACAAATAATGCACAATTATTAAAAACAAAATATATTTGTATCTGTAATTATTTGTACGTATGGTGTTCCTTTTTTGCAAGCTTTACTACCTGACTACTAAATCGGAAAATTTGATGGCACAAACAAGTTTTAAGCAATTAATTGTACTATTTTATTGAACGTGGTTTTTGTATTTCGAAATTATAATTTATGGTTAAATGCAATTCTCCGAATCTTTGGCCTAAAACTAGCGGCAATTCGAACTTACACCACTGCCAATTCACTCATTGAGACAGCTACTTAGGCCTTTCTCAATGAAAGCCTTTCAAGATGCGACTCAAAGTCAAGTCAAGTTTCGTTCTGAGTGGAAGAGAGTTGGAGAGGCCCAAAAAGAGAGAAACTCGTTTCTTTTGGGATGCTGGATTGGCATGGAAGAACTTTCTTCTCATTGATTCTAGCGGCCTGCATATAAATAAATAAATTAAAGAGACTTTCTTTCTGGCGCTGTGTGCGTGAGTCTGTGGCTTTGGCTTTGGTGTCATCATCTATTCAATTCTTCCAAGCTAACGCCTCACTTCTTCGTCTGACCCAAATTCTTGGACGCTCTTTCTCCGGGGGTCAGATCCCAAGTGGAAGTCGAAGTCGAAGACTGGGCCTGGTTTTCTTGCACCTTGTACCATTACAGTTGTTGGGGATCGGCGATCGAGGTTCGGGGTTCGGGTCTTTGGGCTGGCTGTTGGTCCAACAAGCGGACAGATTATAAACATCAACCCATTTACAAGTATTTCCAGTCCTCCAGCTCGGCTTTTCGATTATACGCATCTTTATCGGCATCTTCATTAGTTTGACCCAATTTATTTGAGAGTTCTTTTTACTTTCTATTTTCCCCGCGAACGGCTTAAGAATTTCTCGTTTGGTTGGCCGAATGTTTTTATGGGTCTCTTGTTAAGCTTTTGATTTGGGGAAGTCAATTTACTTTCATTTGAGGAAATCTTTTTCGGGTTTTTTTAATTATTATTGGAGGTATGGGCGTTTTCCGTGATCACTTCCGTTGTGATATTAGGTGCAAAGAAAATATCTCTCGATCTTATTATGATAATTTGGGTATGGCTTTTACTTATTAGTTACGGGAGGGAAACTATCCCAATCAATTGTTTTTATATGGATTTATTAATTATATTTTTCAAATCGTATGTACTGATTTACCAAAGAGAATTAACCTTTATTAACCCCAAAACCAAATGTGGTCAGCACTCTTTGATCACTCGTAATTACGATGCGATCAGAAAAAGATTCTTTCACCACACATGCGGTTTAACCTTTAATGTTCTCATCAACCTTTAATTTTTCTCCTTTCTGGGTCGTGCAAATGTGGAAAAAGATTGCCAATTTCTCTGAAATCTCTAAAATTCATTTATGGGTCTGAACGTAAACCAGGACAAGAGTTATAAATCTCTTGGGCGATATCAATTGTGAAATTTGAGTGCTCTATTAGATTTATAACCAGCCAAGGAGGGATTTTTTTCTATTTCTGGTGAAAAGAAAGCGGATTCGACCATTAACATAAAGTTTTGATAAAGACAAAACACGGAATCGATGCGAAGACATCAAAGTTCTGCGATGGTAAAATGCTAAAAAAGATATTTGCCAGATTTATTGACAAATGGGTTCAGTTCTTTTCGCGAAACTAGGTCAAGTGATGATAAAGGGCTTTCGATTGAAGATTTGGAATATGCTAAGAAATTTGGCTGATAAAATAGTTTGATGGACAGTTTAAGAGCTTCATTAAGTTTTTAATGTTTCTGGCGCATACATATATGTGTATTTAAATACTGAGATGGATCTGTTGAGCGTGCTGGCCTATAAGAACCGTTAAATGGCTAGGGCAAACCATCAGTTTGCGTTTGCTAAGCGATTCGATCGGTTCGCCGGGAATATGAAACTCAATCCGCCGGTTGTTCTACTCCTTCTACTCGCTCTCATTTCGATCTGCGATCGAAGTTGGGCCGTCTATAATTATAAGCCACCTTCCCGCGGTTATTTCTATCCGAAGCCAGCGCGATTGCCACCTCTGCCAGTCAATGGATCTACGACTTCGAGTTCGACTGGGACTTCGACTTCCAATCCCGGCCCACCGCCCGGAGTGCAATCGGATTTCATTGATGATCTGATTGAGGGCCATAAGCAGCAAATCTTATCGAATGTCTTGGGCGTGGCCAGCGAAACTCCCTCGGATCCGGCATCCTCCTCCTCCTCCTCCCCGATTTTCCCCCTCGAGGGCGGTGGTGCCAAGGCGTTTCGCGTTAATCGCTGTGCCAGCTGCAGTGAGTTGGGAAAATTGTAGAGCCAATCGAGTCCAGCCAGGGAGTGAAACGGTCCCGGCTAATCTCCGGCTAATAATTGGGAATTTGAATCGGTTATTGTACGCCTATCGAGAAACGCATTACATGCAAGCGTGTTTGGGAAACGTGCAGTGAGCATAGTCAACGACTTTATTTCTTTCTCGTGTAATCACATTGAGCGAATCAATGAAGCGTTAAAAAAATATGTGTACTTATTCTATATAAAAATCATAGCAAGTTATAAGATTAAATTAGAAGCAAAGACCATTAAACAATTTTTATAAAATTATTTATCAGTGAAAACTTAAAAAACAACAACATAACTATAATGTTCTAAAGTAAATTATAAATTTCCCAGAAATTGAAATATTGAACACAATTATTAATTAAAATGTGATCCATTTCAACAAGACCGAACACTTTAAAATTTTAAATCGTTAATATTATTTGAGTTTAGGAACTCTTTATAGTGTTGTTCATGCGATTGCCCCGTTTCCATTCCCTGGCTGAGACAGTTTGCCACTAAAAGACCACCCTGATCAAAGACCACAGACCACATCGAATTCCGATTCCAATCCTATTGCAGCCTGCGGCGTTCCCAATGTGAATCGCATTGTGGGCGGCACCCAAGTGCGGACGAATAAATATCCGTGGATTGCGCAGATCATCCGCGGCACCTTCCTGTTCTGCGGCGGAACTTTGATCAACGATCGCTATGTCCTGACCGCCGCCCACTGCGTCCACAGCATGGACATGCGGGGCGTGTCCGTGAGACTCTTGCAGCTGGACAGGAGCTCCACCCACCCGGGAGTCACCCGGTCGGTGGCCTTCGCCCATGCCCACGTGGGCTACGACCCGGTGAGCCTGGTCCACGACATAGCCCTGCTGCGACTGGACCAGCCCATTCCGCTGGTGGACACGATGCGACCCGCCTGCCTGCCCAGCAACTGGCTGCAGAACTTCGACTTCCAGAAGGCCATCGTGGCGGGATGGGGCCTGAGCCAGGAGGGGGGCTCCACCTCGAGTGTCCTGCAGGAGGTGGTGGTGCCCATCATCACCAATGCCCAGTGCCGGGCCACCTCGTACAAGTCCATGATCGTGGACACCATGATGTGTGCGGGCTATGTCCAAACCGGAGGACGGGATGCCTGTCAGGTGGGTTTCGTAATGAATCGATATAAAATGGATAGATCGTCAGTGTAACATGAACTTACATTTAAACTTTTTAAAATTTAACTTCAACAAAACTATAGGTGCCATTTTTATGGATCTATAATAATCACAAGGGTGTTACCTTTTAAATGTTTTTTCAAGAAGAAATGTGTTTATCCCAAAAATATTTATTAAGTTTGATCTCGATATTTAATTAATTTTTATTAAGTCAAAATTGTATTTTTAAAATGATAAAGAAAACCATTCCTTAAATCTAGAAACACAATTCTCAATTTTATTTTAAATATTTAATTTTTTTTTTTAATTTTTGTTTTATTTTTTTAACAGCTTCTTACCTAAACCATTACATTTTTCAAATAATATTTGCGATTAACATTCTCATTATAAGTAAGGACATCTTTCCAAAAGTACCGATACATTTTCCACAGAGTCGACAAATACCAACTCTTTTTAAATACATTTTTCAGGGTGATAGCGGGGGTCCCCTGATTGTCAGGGACCGCATTTTCCGTCTGGCCGGAGTCGTGTCCTTTGGCTACGGATGTGCCAAGCCCGATGCTCCTGGTGTCTACACTAGGGTCTCTCGTTACTTGGATTGGATAGCAGTCAATACAAGGGATTCTTGTTACTGCATCAATTAGTTTAGTACAATTTTAAAATGTTCTGAAAATTATTTATCTATTTATTCGTTTGATGATAAATATTATATGCAACTAACATTTACGTTTAGATTTGGTTTTTGTTTTCAATTATTATAAGCAAGGTTATGTTGAATCATTCAATTCAGTTTTTCTATTAATAAAGAATTGATTATAATAAAAAGTAAGAGTTATTTTCGATGGTTATAAACACAAATATTTTTTTTGGGCGCGAATAGGCTTGGTTTCCAGTAGCAGCCCACGATCGTATGAAAATCCAGTTCTTTCGCTCGATCGTAGAGTTGTGTTTATTTATTTTTTCTGGGGAACTGGACCGCGTGTGACCCACGCAACTCCCTCAATCGACATCTGGTTTTACTTTCTTAATGCAAAAGAAATACGAATTGTACAAATATTTTGTGGAAACAGGTTATGGAAACCCTAGCAGTGGCCTTTCACTTTTTGCCCCGCGACTGTTTGCAGAAATCAATAAGAGTCGAAGTCAGAGTTGAAGTTTGCCGAGCGAAAATCGAAGCCAAGGACGTTTTCCTTTTCCGCCGACATCGCCTGACACATTGTTATCACTTGTCAGGGCCCCACAGCCGCCTTCCCTTCGGTTCGCGGAGTTGACAAAACCTTTATCTTTATCCCTTTTTCTGCCTGGCAGGCCGACTTGTGGCCGACAGTTGTTTAATGGATTTTCAAGTTATTTCTGGTATTTTGTTGTAGTTGCCGCTGCATGTCGCTGAAATACAGCGAAAACAAAGATATCTCGGCGGAAAGAAACTCGTTTGTGGCTAGGGGCCAAAGAAAATGCCGCATAATTGCCGCCGCCACGACTTCGGAACAAAAAGGGGGCGGGGCACCCAGAAGGGGCGGCTGGGCTGGCTGGCTGGCCACCGAATCGACAATGTTGTCAATGCTGGCTGCTCTGGCATTTGATTTTATTTTTAACTAGACTATAATTGATGCCAGGCACTGCATGGGCTATCGAGAAGGCACTTGGAGGGACTGCCACGGGGAAATCAGTGTTGAGTTCAGGGAACAGGGCCATTTATCTTAATTAAAAACGTGCCATCAGAAAGAGTTGTGTAGTAATATTCATGAAAGGCCAACTGCTTGCTTAATTTACATAGATAAACCTTTAATTCGCAGCGCGTAGGTGCAAGAAGCTAACATTTTTGTTTATATGTATTTACAAGCAAGGTACAATTGCCTTCTGAAATCGAAAAAAATATATATTTCTAGGAAATAAAAAATACTTTAGAAGTGTATTTATACTTATTACATTTTTGTTATAAAATACTATTTTTCATGGCGGAACGCATTTGAATTCATGTTTTCAAAGTAAAATCCCTTCTGTAGAGATTTTAGCCGATTATAAAGATTACCTTTCAAAAGATATTATGCTTTTTGATAAGGGGTTTCCAATTTTATGTTAAAGATCGTTACTTTTATCTAAGCTTTTTAGACGTCTGCGAATTTAATATCACCCCATGTGATTTCTTTTCATCCAGGAGGCATTGTAGCTTCTTTATGGAGACGATCGTCGAAAGGAGTTCTCTTTGGATGTTGGCACATTCGACAACTAGTTCCAGACAGCGATCCCAATGCCGATTTGCAATTCGCAAGCTATTTGGCACCAGGCAGCCAAAGATATTAGTGAGGGGTCGAAAGTATCCAAGTATTGGGTCAACTGGAAGACGGATGATCTTGAAAACCTTGCCCCAGGAACTCGGCTCCTCTACAACGCGAGTGAGAGCCTTGTAGGGTCGCCCCCTCGGTAATAGAGCCTCTGCTGAAGTTCGTTGACAACCCTGGTGCATTCTGACCCTGGCCAGGATTAATCGAGCTCTACACGACTCCTTATTGACCTGCATTTGTAGCAGCTCCCGGTCTTCCATGAGGTGAAACATTTGCAAGAGGAGGGCATCTAAAAGATGTCTCTTATTCTCCATCTCGGAACTTGATCCCGATTCTCTCATCGGAATCTTCGATTCATCAAAAGGCTCTAAAAGATGTCCCATATTCCCCTCATCGGATCTTGATCTCGATTCTCTCTTCGGATCCTTCGATTTATCGAAAAGCTCTTTGTTTTGGTCCATCGTTCAGTACTTCTTTTTGGAGCGGGTATATCTCTTTAACAAAATTTGGATGCTCAAATAATATTGCTTTGTAATAAGTTTGAATTGAAACGACATTGTGAGTAATATATCACAGTAAAATACAATGGTTTTTGTAATATAACATATTATAACATGTTTTGTAATATGGAAAAGTCTTTTACGAATTACTTTGAGTTTAAGCATGCGTCAGATCATGGAAAAGCTTATGAGTTTGTAGAGAGAGATATATCTCATTAACCATCTCTTCAAATGGGTGTAGTCCCATTAACCATCCTTTCAAATTAGTTTCCCAGAAAGATGAACTAGTTCACACTTACTCCACTTGAAACCAACTTGTTTACCTTCAAATTTCTTGGATTTTTTGTTGGTTTTGATGAATTTATCAGATTTGTTAGTCTGCCTTGAGCTGAAGAGGGTTTTGGGGAGGGGGAGGCGTCGCACCGCACGCTTCGCTGGCTAATTTAACATAATTCTCACATAAATCGCCAGCGAGTTGGGTAGAGAAATTTTCACGCCTCGCTTAACGCATTTGGCTCGCATAGCAAAAATCCATTTCTTGGCTTATTTTCTTGGCTTTTTGTTGCTGCTTCCCCTGCTAGTTTTTCCCTACTTCTTTATACATTTTATGTAGCAAAAACAAATGTCCAAAATTGTACAAGACACGAGTTTTCGCTGCATCAACGCGGCACTTTGCTGACAAACCGCAAAACATTTTAATAAATTGCCAGTTATTAGTTTCTTGCGGACCGGCAGGAAAAAGTGCAATTAAAATGCATTCGAAGTGGGGCGGAGTGGGGGGAGGTCGGAAAAGGGGGACAAAGGAAGTTCCGCAGCAAAAGAAATTAGCATAAGCATTGACTTTTTTCCAAGGGGTAAGGTAGGGGGCAAAAAAACTGTTGCGCTAGTTTCCCATAATTTGCCCCTGCGAAGATAATGAGCAAGAAAGAGTAGCCAGGGGGGATGGGGTGGAAAAGTGGGGGAAAACCAACGGGGGCAAACTGAGGGGGCCGGGCAACTGCGGTCAGTCGCATAGCAAATGTGAAACTCTCCTGAAAACTGCGAGAGGGGGAAGCCGAAGCCTTTACTGCCTTCATTGTTCATCGTTGCACTCAGTTTTTGTTGCTGTTATAATGGCCACCGCTTGCAATTTGCATAAATGTTTTTAATTAAATGCATTTAAAGCATATTTTTCAAACACAGCGGGCAAATTTGTTAATGAAATCGAATGAGGGGGAAATGGGAAATGGGAAGTGCCTTTAAGTTAAGGTTATTATGCCTAATATGGGAACCCGACAGGGAAAGCAGCAATATCAAAACAATTGCTTTGCGTGGGGCATGCCGATAAGAAATTTCTAATGCTGCTTTTAATGCGATAATTATGCTTTGCGCTTTATGCGGGAAACTGATTTAAATAGATCTTGAGATAAATATACCATTTTTGAATTTTTTATAAAAAGATTTACTAACAAACTCAATTTAACTCGAATTATCAGATATATCTATTTTATTACATTCTATTAAAAATCAGAGAAAACAATAATAAATGAGGAAAATATTTTATTGTTTTACTATCCTTTCGAAGCTTTACTTTAAGTATCGAAATGATTTTTGTTATTTAATTACTTGACTAAGATTTTCATATTCTTGATGATATGATTTCAATTATTTCAATTAAATACAAAGTATCTTTTTTAGATAATTATTTTTTTGTCGAAAATCAATTAATTTACTTTCTCATTATATTTAAATGCCATATTAGGCAGAAATCCATCTTATTTAGTATCCAAAACAAATCCACGCCCGATCGCCTCTAACATTATATAATACCGTCGAAAAACCTTAATCAACTGCCAACCCACTTATCACTCCCTTGTCACTCGAAACTAACCGCATCTGAACTAACCATAAAATCAAGACAAAGGCGGAGGCGATTAACTTGTTTCACGAACTTTCAAAATGCAACACCCAAAGAAATGAAAAGAAAACCAAAAAATCCCACAACGACTTTGCCAAAAACTCGATTCAAGCTCGCTTATTTCCTTCCTGTGCACGACCAAACAAAAAAGGCAACCGCAAATGTTTTTTGGGTTTTCTGCTGCCTCAAATGTGTAAAGAAAAAAATTGGCAAAAAAAAAAACGGAGAAGTACGAAACAATTTATGTCAACTTTCTTTTTATCAAACAAAAAGAAGGAATCAACGTGTTGCAAAACGGCGGGGGGAAAAATTCCAAACAATTTTCAAAGCCACCGCAAAAATCTTGCACCACAGACTCCCACACAAAGTCAGGCAGTCAGGTGGGTTTTTATTTTGTTTTTTTTTTGGCTCCGAACAGATGATTTAGCGACGGGTTTTTCTCTCCACCAGTTGCAGAGGTCCGTTGCAAGAAAGTTGCCGAATCATGTAGCAACTCCTTCCCCATCCCCATTCCTCGTCCACGAATGGGTACATTTTTTGGGGGAGAGTAATCGAAAATTATTCGATGGAGCTCTTCCTCGGCGGACAGGTGACCAATAAGCACGACACTGGTCGGTTCAGTTCTTAAACTTGTTTCAATTTACTGTATTTTTACCGCTACTGTTGTTGTTACTGAAGTTTTATACCCTTTCGAGGAGAATACGTTTCGCTGCTGCATTTGTTTGGGGATTAAATTTAAACTAGGGTTATTTTTGAGAAAGTATATCAAAAATTTTACTAGTTACAAATTAATTTATTATTTATTTTATTATGCTATGCAATCATATTTATGAGATATTTTTATATAAGAGCTACAAGGCACTACTAAATTTAAGAAGTTGGATAACTTTCCTATGGCATTCTATCTTCTACACCCAGAAGCCTTTCCAATTATGTCGCTTTTATTTATTTTGGACTTTTCCCCACTGCGCCCATTCTTACTTATCGTGTGTTTTTTACTTACTTTTTATGTGGCTATAACTGTTGTTTTGGCCGCTGCCCGGTAATTACCAATGTCGGGAGCAGGAACGAGAACTGGACCGGGATTGCAATTGGGCAAACGAGTCGAGTCAGTTCCCCGGGACGTCGCTGAGCATCAGAAATTTGAAATCAGTTTCATTATATAAATTGTTACCTTTAGACGATGTGGCAGACAGTTTGGGCCAGAGATTGGAGCCCTCATTGAGCCAGTTTTTTGTGTGCTGTCTTTTTCCCCCTGCTCTGAGCTGTGAAATATATATTTCTCCTCTTTTTTTGGCATTCCTCTTTCGGCTGAAAATTGCACACAATTTGTGCTGCATAATGTCAAAGTTGGTTTGGCTTTGGTGCGAAACGAATTTGATTGGGCATCCGTTGGATAGAAGTGGCTCAGAGTAACGCACTTGACTTCAATTAGACAGCGAGCACTTACCAATTGCCCGGATTCGCCCGGTTTCCCCGGGGTCCCCGGTCCTTCATCTACTGGTCAAACAGCTTCCTCCTCGAAAATGGCAAACTGTGTCAGTCAGCAGCGACTTTGACTGGCATTCGTCTGCCAACCCATCGCAGTCCCTCGCTTCCCGATTTTTCCACTCCCATCTCTCGACTTTCCTCGGCGCCCCATTTGGTCATTTTGTTTGCTACTGCACTAAGGAAAAAATATATTCTAGAGGTAGTTAGATTGTATTATATACAAATATATTCATTGTATGATGATTCGAATTAGTTACCTTTTTTCTGACTCTTCGAATTTCTCGAATGTTTTATAATTTTTTGGGAAAAGTTTTAATGATTTGTTGTAAGAAAAAATAAATAAATAAAATCAAAAGCCAGCTTTAAAAAAATGTATACCTTTCGAAAATACCTTTTCAGTTTAAATAAATTTCTAATTGTAGGTCTCCAGGGAAGTTTTTCTATCAGTGCTTTTTCTTTTTGTGTGCATGTCCATGGTCAGCGGCTGCCAGTCAGCCACTGTCATCCAGAACGCGTTCCTCCACCCAGATTCCGCTCCTTTGTTTGCTCCCTGGACCCCGGGCCGCCTAACTGTTCGTGCTATCCCGAGTGTTGACTGACAGGTGCCGCCGGAGAATTTTGGCGCTACAAAGTGCATAAATAAAAATTTTTCCAACTCTGTTGACAGTGGAACATGGCAGCGAAAGAAAAACGCCGAAAGAAAAATCGGGGGGACCCGGAACCCCAACATCCATTAGTTAGATGAGTGAGCAAAGGAAACAGGAAGACATATGACGTAGAGCTTAGATTGCACTTTAAAAATTTAGCTTAAAGTTATTTTTTCTAAAGTAAAAAAGATTAAAATTGCTTCATTAATCAATATTAATTAATTAATTAATTGAAGACGCTTTAAAATTTTACTGATTGCCCGTTTTACATCTTACTTACCAGCTTGAGCGACATCTGGCGGCTTTATTCGAAGCCTGTCATTTTACATAAACTTACTATACTGATCAACCAAGTAGAATACATCGTGTAGACTATTCGGAGGTTAAATCTACAATCTTGACTTAAGGTTCGAAACCTAACTTACACCAACGTCTTCAACAACGATCTATTGGGAAAGCTCAATTGAAGAAAGCAACAAAAAACCAAGAATTAAGCCTGATCATAAACCATTATTGACTATCTTTTACATGTTTTGTTGTCTATTTCATGTCTTTTAAATAGTTATACCCGTTATTCGTAGAGAAAAGAGTATATTGCTAGAAAGCTAGAAAGTTGGTATTAATAATGTAGATTCTTGGGCTTCCTACGCAGCGCAAGTTTGTTTCAGCGAGGTGCCACGCCCCCCTAACGCCCAGAATCGCCTTTAACGATTTTAAAATGTGTCTGGCGGCCACATCTTATAACATTTAAAAATGTATGAATGCAATTTTATAGTGTTTATTAATACCTATCGAAATGTAAAAGACATTTTTCAAATATCATTAAAAAGTTATGCTTCATCTCCCTCGCACTGCTAGCTGAGTGACTATCAGATAGTCTGGACACCCGACTTGTTTTAATTTAAAAGTACTAAAATTAATAAATAAATTTTAAATGGAATAATATTAACAATATTTCTGGTTTCTATTTTCGCCACAGGCTCTGACTCGAAACTGTAAAAATGGCCTCTACACCGAAAGCGAATGGCACTACAGCGAAGACAGCAACCATGGAAGACGACTACATTACGGTTGTGGAAGTGGACGATCCCACGTCCTCCTCGAAGGATCGCCTACAGAAGCTAGTCAAGCGGCAAAGCTCCGTGGCGGAGGACTCATCGTTCATCACAGTGCTGACCATCAATGAGATGGAGCTCCTGCAGCAGCGACGACAAGAGGAGGAGGTCGGAAACGCCCCAGTCTCAGCAAATGAAGAACAAATAGAGGATGTCACAGTGTTCAGATTGCCGGGTGAACGCCTCGGCTTTGGCCTTAAGTTCCAGGGAGGCACCAGGAGCACAGAACTCGTCCAGAAACTGTACATACAATCCTGCGCCGCCGACAGTCCCGCCTCCAAAGTGGCCACCGGGTGGGGGAATCTCCGCGAAGGCGATGAGATCGTCAGTATCGATGGTCGGGATGTGCGGGAAATGACCCGGATCGATTGTGTTCGCGGGCTGAAAGACAATGTGGCCATCCAGTTGGTGGTGCGAAATGGTCACGGCCAGAAGCCACCCAGCGAGGAGGATCCCCAGCAGCAGCTAGAACAGCTCTCCATCACCTTGAATGCACAGCCACCTCCACCGCCACCAGTGCCACCAAGGAAGTTGGTTAGGCGACAGAACTCCAAGGAGAATCAGGCACAGTTGGTGATTGAGAAGCCGCTGACGCCGCCTCCGGATGCGGAGTACTACCTGAATCTGCTCACCGAATCCATCAAGGCGGGCTCCGAGTCGGACGACACTGCCAGCACCATATCCACCGTCATCGACAAGTTCTCGATGGGCTCCGCGTACTCCTCCTCGGACAGCAGTCTCAATGGTCACGAGTTGGCCAAGGTTCTGCAGCCCTTTACTCTCCTCGAGCAGGAGTTTCTGCCCCTGGAGCAGCCGATGGGACATCCCAAGTTGCTGATTTCGGGCAACAACTACGAGAATGTCGAGTTCAAGACGGAGAAGGTCAATGTGTACGAGAATGTGGTGCTCAGGAGTCCGGAAACGACGCCCACACCAAAGCCCCGGGTCCAATTGGCCACCGTGGAGCCGAAGAAGCGGTCTATCCTGCCTACGCCACGAAAAATACCTGCACCCAGTAAGCTGCCCATTGAGGTGTCGCCACCGCGAGTTCCCTCGCTTGAGGAGCCCAAGACGCCTACCAACGAGAAGCTGGACTCCCCGAAGACACCCACAAATGAGACTCCCCCATCGAAGGACTCACCAATCAGTGCTACCAAAATACCAAAGGCTAAATTCTCGAGGGCCAAGACAGAGGGCGAGATCAAGCTGCATTTGCAGCCCTCGAAACAGCAGTCGCCGCAGGGCAAGTCACGGATACCCATAGTCAGTACCCAGAAATCGATGCCCAAGCCAGTGTCACCTTCGCTGAATGGATCATCGCCCGGTTCGAATATTCCACGGCTTTTGCAAAAGCAGAAATCCGAAACGGATCTGAAATTGAACCTGTATAGGAGTAAATCGAAGGAGGCTAGTCCCCGACCGCCTTTGCAGAGGGCCAACTCCGCAGAGGCGCCGGAAAGGACCTTTATCCCCGTCCTACTGAATGGCAACTCCAAGAGCTCCAACTCCCTGGAGAGCATTAGTTCGATTGGAAGCAATAGCAGTGGAAATAGTGGAAGATCGCCCAAAGGACCGAAGCCCAAGCCACCAGAGCGAGTTCAATCGCTGCAGAAAACGCAGATACCCAAGCTACAGGCTCTGCCCACAACGCCGCCTCAACAGATACCCAAACTGAGTATGCAGACCTTCAGGCAGAGCCCGCCCACTCCCAGATCAACGCCAGTGGGAACCCCATCCCCGACCAGTAATCGGGAGATACGCTTCAAGATTCAGACTTACGAGAGCAAAGCCCAGGACGAAGACAAACTACCCAGCTTGTTTGACCTGGTTCACAGTCAGGATAAGGAAAAGGATGCAGATAAGGATAGTGAATCTCTGCGGACCCACAATAGTATCACCGCTCTTCTGGCTGCTGCCGCTGCCGAGGCTGCCGATCTCTCCCGCGAATCTCCTCCTCCGCTGGTCGTCGGGAAATGCATGAAGATTGCCGATGATAACAACACCACCACCTGCTATTCGAGCTCCAGCAGCGGGGAGGAGGAGGAGGATGATCTGGATGCCGCAAACAGGGAGTACATATGCGAGGACGGCGAGAAGCTGGGACCTCCGGAGCTGATCAATGGTCCCGGCCCCTCGGAGGCCTACTTCAACATGTTCTGGCACTCCAACATGCTGCCCACCATTGGCGAGGTCGAGGAGGAGTTCTCCTCACTGGAGCCGCAGTCCCTGACTAACGGGTGAGTAATTGGCCAAGAAAGTGTCGGTTGGGGGATAAGATTAGGTTGAAGAGTGCATATATAAACCATTGGGAAAACTAGAGTGAATCAAGGATGAATATAAGAATGCATAAATGTTAAATAAACAAATATAAATATTAAAGTTACCTTATGTTTTAATACTAAAGACAAATTTAAATTAATGTTTTAAAGAAATACCAAAAAAATAGCAATTGTTAACTAAAGAAAATAAACACCATATCAACTGAAAGCTGTATAGTTGTTCTAATCAGTCAATTTTATTGTATGGCTTAGATATTTGACAAATAAATTGGAGTAATAGAATAAAAATATAGTGCTTACGCATAGCAATGGGTCATTTACAAACAATTTTAAATTGTCTAAATAATAGTATTTTAAAATTGTAACATTTCCACATAGAAAAGAATACATAACACCTTAGAAGGTTTTTAGAGTTACGCGCAACGAGCAAGTCCATTGATAAATTATGTTACCCAACTTCAAGTTCTTGTAGAAAAACGTAGGGGATTTTTGCTACAAATTGGATCAGCAAGTGATTGTTGCAAAAAGTGCAGAGCAAAGCGAGTGGCGAAAAACAGTCAGCGGGGGCAAAAGGGTAAGGAGGTAACCCCCCATAAAAATAAAAAAGAAAACGAAACAAATAAAAAACAAACGGCTGATAAGACAAAATGCCGGTGTGTTTACTAACACACTGATAAAGGGGGCTCCAACTACCCGATAAGGGGCGATGGAAATACGACAAAATTGGAATCAGTGTGATTTTGGTAACGTTGGGCGAAGGTTCGAAACCGATCGAACCTGTCTCTATTGACGTTTTTCCTAGCAGGTGTGATGGCAACAAGTCAATTAGCATATCTCACCCACCGATAAGAAGGGTAATTATAATTACTGAGGTTTCCTTTTTGTTTTCTATTTCTATCCAGAAACCTTGTCAAATCAGAGGAGTCGAGGAAGCTTCCCAAAATGGAAGTAAACGCTGGTGTACTGGCCCAGCTGATTGACGATAAGATTGCTGACCATGACGCAAGTGAAACGAAAGTGGAAAGTCGCAACGAGAGCACAACGAACCAAACCCAGGAGGTCAGCTCCAGTAGCTCCAGTTCTGTGAGGAGTCAAAAGACCACCACCACCACTCGAGTGGTCACCACGAAGACTAGTTCTAGTTCCAGTTCCTCCACTAGCTCATCCACCCTCATCCCAGACATTGCCTTCAAGCTGCAACCCTATGAGGAAAGGGAGGATGGGTTCTCGGAACCCATTACCACCGTCCACGAAGAACGACGTGTGCTTAGCGAGCAGAAGACCCTCAGTGAATCGAGGACCCGGGATGCCTTGACCGGCGAGGAACAGCTGGTGACGAGTGCCAACTCGAAATCGAGCAGCGCCCGCTTCAAGAAGATCAGCAGCAACGACAACCTGCTCGACCTTGGCGACGAGCAGGAGATGCAGGAGCAGCCGTTGACCGCCACGATCACTCAGGAGTCGAGTCTGAGGGAGCGGCTGGAGTGTCCTCAGGATAACCAGAGTATCGAGCGGGGTACTCTGACCCTATCCGAGCGGGGAAAGCAGCTGAGCGAGAACGAGGGTCGCACCACCTACACGGAATGCGAGACGAGTGAGAAGGAGTCCTACCTGGAGGCCCAGCAGGTCCTCAATGGAGCCGGGGATTCCACATCCCCAGATGAGAATGGTGACCAACCAGCCACTTTCGAACGGGAGCTCAGCGAAACCCTAACGGTCACCAACGATGGCGAAAAGCAGGTCACCAAGAAACTGGAACAGAGCAAGGAAATCGCTGGCAAGAAGGGTGCCAAGCTGCTCAAGAAAACCGACGAGGAGCGACGTCTCGAGCAGGAGGCCCAAAAGCTGATCGAAAGCTACCAGAAGGTGAAGAAGGAGGCTGAGAAGCTGTACAAACTGGAATTGGCCGACGACGATCAGGGCTTCGATCTGAGTGCCTTCGAGCAGGTGGAGAATGAGGATAAACCAGAGGCTAGTGAGGAAATCCAAAAGCTAGTTCAGGAGGATATCCAAATAGAAGAGCTTAAGAGTCCCAATCAAGAAGTCAAAGACGCGGTTGAAGTCTTACATGAGGAAGTCAAAGAACAAATCCAAGTTGTGAAAGAAGAAAACAAGGAGAATGTTCAAGTGTCTCAAGAGGAAGTTAAGCAGGAGGTCAAGGTCTCTCATCAGGAAGTCAAGAAATTTTTGCAGAATGAAGTCAAAGTTTCACATCAGGAACAAATTAATAAAACAGAGGCTGTCAAAGTGGTGCACAAAGTCTCCCAAGTCACAGGGACAACAAGTCACAAGGAATCAACCAAGGAAGTCACCGTCTCCAAGGAAGAAGTTATGGTTTCCGAAAAGAAAAGTGAACTTCCTGCGACGACAACTACTCAAGTAGAGATCATCTCACCTCCACTGGAAGACGACTTGGGCTACGTCCTCCACAAGCACATTATTGTTCCCCAAGAGAAGAAGGAGAAAAAGGCTCCTACGCCGCTGCCAAAACCGAAACCCAAGCCTCCGGTGCCCACAAACAAACCCAAAATGCCGGCCAATTTGACCAAGCCGAAGACTGCACCTCCGCCGGTGCCCACCAAGCGGAGTGAGGTGGCGGGACCCGGTGGCAAGCCCACGCCCAGCCAAAGGCGCAGCAGCTTGGAGACCGCCCAGCCGCCCAAGCCCCTGGAACGCATTATTGTGGGCGTAGAGCAGCGAGACGAGACGAAAAAGCCGCAGCCCCAGCCAATTATAAACTTGGCCAGCGTCGACCTGCCAAATGTGGCGCCCAACGACAAACAAGTGACCGCGGAAACGAGTCCCGTGGTCGAGATGCCACCGGATGAGCTGCAATTCGAGAGCCACCAGTTGCCGGACTCGCATCAGGAGTCGAGTGACCTGCTCAGCGGGTCGTCATCCTCGTCCACGGTGGCCACGCCCATAACAACGCCAATTTTGGTATCTGCCACCTCATCGATGGACTCGGTGCAAAGTGTCATCGAGGTCGTCAACGGGTTGCCCATCGTCAGCAATCAGCAGACTGACGACGACGACAATGATGAAGATGGAGCGGATGACGATGAAATGCATTTGGAGGCCGAAGGACCAAAGGATATTAGTCCCAACGCAGAGGTGTCGGTCGACAGAGAACACGAATCAGGTGAGTGAAGACCCCCAAGGGATTTTATATTTTATTTTGATAAATTTAAAGAGGAAACGATAGTGTTATTGTCCATAAATATTTATAGGAATTATTTTATGGTAAACAATTTAACCTTAGGAATTTTTTTTATCCGTAATTCTACAAACTTTTACTGTTTTTTTTTAATTTTTCCTATCATAAAAAACTTTTATTTCATTTAATTTAAGATCCGTAATTCTACCAACTTTTACTTGACAATTTAATTCATTTGGTAGACAGCTTTTCAGCATGATAACTTCGCTCCCTTAGATTTGCAGTGCAAACAGTTTATGTCTAGCAATTTCGCTCGTTGCACTGGTCAAAATGGGAAGAGACATTGCAGGGGATTTACGGCTTTTCGCCCTTGGCCCCCTTCCTCGTTGTTTACTTAGTTGATTTTTTGACAGCCTCCCGGTTGAGTTGCCCAAAAACCGACGACGCACGCAATTATCAGCCACCAAATGAGTTTTACAACAACCAGCAGTGCGCTGGTGGTCGGGCTGGAAGCTCTGGACCCTCTGGTAACTTGTCACACTGACCACAATTTTAGCTTCCTCTGGCCTCCGGCCACGCCCCCGTCGCGCAACCCATTGCGTATGCAAAACGGCCACTAATGGACTTTATGGCCGAGTTTTGTTTGGTCGGTCTCGGTTTTTATTTTCTGTACGGGGGCGTTTAATGGCAGCCCTCCATGTGTGGGAATAATGTTGGTTTTTGGCTATTGTTTTTATTGAGCAGATTATGCCATGTAAATTGAGTTTATCTTTCAATTTGTTACTTGATGTCGTTTAATTAGATTAAAGTTAATAGTGTTGGAGGACTAATCGACCTTTCTAATTGGATTGCTATCTTGGGCATTTAAGAAAAACTTTAAATCTTTTAATAGCTGTACTTTTAATCTCGAATTTCCTTTTTGACTTTCTGCACCACTAATTAAAAATATCACTGCAAACAATATTTGTCAAGGTCTAATTAATTTTGTATAGCTCAGATTTTATAATAATAAACAGTCAAGAACGTGAACAAAATTTTTTTTAATTTCAATGGTAAACAAAACACAACCTACGGCAATCCACCACAAAACCGAAATGAATCTCTGAAAGTTAATAAAACGAATATTTTATAACACCCATGGCCATTTCGCCATGACATAATTGCTTGGCTTAAATATTGCATGTGGATTGGATTTGGGCCGCTTGCCAATATAAAGAAAAATTTGCATTTAATTTATGGGAAAAATTCAGGCGTAGAAAGGCAAGGAAAGATTGGTCATCCGGATGCAGGCTGTGAAAAATATTGGGGAAAATGTTTTAATTAAACAAAAAACAGCAAATATTGGCTCCACTTCCTGTCGCCCCCCTGCCCCTCCCCGATTCCACTGCCTGTTCATAGTTTCTCTGATCTCCGAGCACGCGCCAAAATATTTACATACCAAAATGCGTTTGCTGGGTGGCTATTGTGGGTTCAGGATTCTGTTTTCAGGGTGTGAAATAATAATGAAATTTGCCTGGACAAGCCGCATCACATTTGCATATGCCATGGAGCAGTGGAGATGAGAAGATACAATTTTAAGGAATCCAGACCTTGTTTTACAGCTTGTAGAAAATGCTGAAATATAACTATGTATTATTTATATACATATAAAAATAATTACTGACTAATTAATAAATTAATATTCGTTATTATAATAAATTTTGATACAAAAAGGTTTCACATATTTTAAAATATTTTTATATAGTGACTCTTTCGATTATAAGAAGGAATATTATGAAGTTCCATCGTATCGCTATAAGAATGAATATTATTCAGTTCCATTGTAGCGCTATCATGTTTTTGGTTTCATCCCAATACCAATCCGATCCCCAGCACAACTTCATTACTTTTAGTGTTGTTTTTACTCGCCGCCTGATAAAACTTAACAAATAAGCTATTTTTTCCCATGGATATTTACGGTGTTTCGGATTTCTTGTTGCCCATTTACAAAATGCTATTATTTTTTCCACCACATGGCTCTGTCATTATTTTATGTGGCCGCGCAAATTTGCAATTAAAGCTGCACCGAAATATGCAACGTTTTTCGGTTTTTATTATTACTATTGTGTTGTATTATTTGTACCTTGAATGATTTTTCTGGTATTTCGTTGGACGTCATAAAAAGAAATTGTTTTTTTTGTTGCCGCACTATGGGTTTCATAATTATTATAGGTTTGTTTGTGTGTGGAATAGTTGTAGTGGCCGTGGAACGTTAATTCCCAGACAATTGCATTGATAAGACCGAACATTCGATGGGGCTTCGGCCTTATCTGTTAACGGTTTGTCCGCGTTTATGATGACCATATGGCCAAAGCTCCTATCGTGATAGTAAATAATTGTTTTCCCCGAAATAAGTACAATCCTCGGAACCCCCGCAAAAAGGGGGTTACCCTATCTGTATCCTTCTTTTACCACACGGCTTTCAATTATTTCAGCAGTTGGGAATTGGATTGAATTTTGAGTCACAGTTTGGGTCTCAATCCAGAATCTGGCTGACTGACATTTACCTCAGCACCATATCTCCGACATAATTGCTTTTCGGCCCTCAACCCCTGGCTAATCGACAGCTTTTGGCTTTTGAACATTCATGGAAATGACCAACGGCTGCTGTGGTGGTGACACCTACCCGTCCATGTGTGTATATCACTTATTCTTAGAAGTTTTCTCCAGGATGTTTGGGTTTTTTAGCCAGCTTAGGTGTTTAAAAATAAAAAAATAATAAAATAATAATTTTTAAGATTTAATAACCTTTAAACCAGAGTTGTATTTCTGGTATGAAATATTTTAAATTTGTTATTATAAAGTTTAAAAATGTATTTTAATTTATTATTATAATTTATTACTATTAGTGTATACCTCTGTGGGATATTTCAAGTTTTCCAACAATTGGCCAGCTGTTGGCGGCGGACTGTCTTGTCTGTTAATTTGGCTACAAGTATTTTCGACATTTACAGGTCGAACACCCAGGAAGTGCCGAACCCTTTCCCCTCCTGAATCACCAGGCAAATTTGACCCCTGCAATTCTGCCAATTTTGTATGTGTGTGGGTTTGTCACGAATGTTGCGCAAAATTTATCGCTTTTGTGAATTTGAAATTAATTTGAAATTAATTTTCAATTTCGATTTTCGCTGCAGTTCGGTTCAATTGGTTGTTTCTTTTGTTGGCTCTGTGCAGTTTTCCTGATGTAATTACACGCTGTCCTATTTGTTGATGTTGCTGTTGTTTTGCTTTGGCGCCTCGGGGTCCTTTGATTAGATTTTGTAGCTAATTTTATTGTGGTGCGGTTTTGTGGCTTATTCAATTGTTTTGTTGCCAATGCGAAAAGTGTTTGAATGTGAAAGGGGGAAAACCGAATCCGAATCCAAATGGAAATCGAATCCAGTGTAAACTTCTGTTTAGTCTGTCGTATTGTGTTCATTCATTCGATTTGTTTTCCCGCCTGTGAGGATTTATCTTTTCACTTTGCTGTACTATTTGCCTCGATATTCCGATTTTTACTTGTTTGCTTTTTCCTTCCACTGCCTGTGTGCAAAGTGCAACTCAATGTTGACCCAGTACTTGTTCGATTTTTCGCTTTTCCTTCGCCACTCACAAATAAATATATATATGGGTCTGCGATGATAAATGGAAAAGTGAACGAAGTGAATTGTCAAGGCGGGGAATTGGGTCCATATTTCCAGAGTATGGAACTGCAGTCCTGGTTGCACTTAATCATCCCATTCATTCAGTCAATCACTGGCAGCCTTTTGTGACATTCAGCTGCTCATCATTTCGTTTTATTTTTTTTGCATATTTATAGGGTAGCACCTTTAACCCCCTTATGACTTTCCATTAGCTGTCAAATTAAACACCATTTAACAGCAATCACATCGAATTCATTTTATATTTAGCTGCATTTTGCGGTTTTAGCTTTTTAGCGTTCTGTGGTTTTGACAAACACTTTTCAAATGGCAATTGACAGCGTTTTTCCAGTTTTGGTTGGTTAAACACCACAGATTTTCCTATTTAAAATTGACGAAAGGAAGCTGAGTTTAATTGTAACTTAAATAAAATAAACCTGACTTTAAAAGATTTTTCCCTCTTTTTTTGTTTCACATGCGGACGAAAATCTATCTCTAAAATGTTTTCTTTAATGCTTAAGATATGTAGTTAAGTTAGAACTCAGTAGATAAATAGACAAAATCGGTTTCGAGCTTTTTGTTAAGTTTCTCTTGTTGTGATAGTTGCAACTAAGATTCTATCCGCTAAAAGACCCATGGCGATTCCATCTATGCCACCGTTAGTACAGCTCCTAAACTCTGTTCCCAAGCATTATCATTTAGTGGGGCTAAGCTCATTAACGGATCCACCGAAAAGAGTTGGACTTTTTCCGCCTTATGGGGTTAACCCCATTCGCAGGAGCCTAATCAGCTGTCAGGTGAGGCTCAGTTCGGTTCGGTTCAGTTCAGGTGAGAAAGGAGGTGCCGGGAGAAAGAAGGTGTCAACTGCGCCTGCTGCACTTTCAAATCCAATTAAGAGTGTGAACTTGCCGGAGTCTTGGAAATTAACAGTCAGATAGCCGGGGCACAAACAAAGTGACATTGTCACATTAAATGCGAAATGTGCAACAGTAGCTGCCGGAGATAAGGGGCGAAAGAAGTCGTTGGAGGTGGAGCCCGAAAAGCAGAACTCGCAGGAGCCAAGCCAAGCCCAGCTGCACTTTTGTGTCAGAAAGCTGAAAGCAGCAAAGTACATATAGAGAACCCAGCGAACCCCAACCCACCTCAAGCCTCATTACAGCTCCTTTCGGCCGCACTCGAAAAAAGAAGTAACCCAAATTTGTTGAAAATAGAGGAATTGTTTTTGGAGCTTCTGGTTTTTAGTGCTGAAAATCCAAAAACAGAAATCTGCAAACAACTTGCGGTAATCAAAGATTTAATAAATATTGAATTTTATTTTTAGAATTAAGAATTACTGATTTCTAAATTTTAAAGTATATAAGCAATTCCTTTTATAATTTTGTTTTTGGGTCCATGTGTATTTGCAATTGGGTATTTGTATCTGTCTGTAATCAGTGACTGAAAGTTAAAAGGACAAATCTATAAGTTCATCAATTAATGTTCTACATATTTATTTATTTATTATTTATCTTCAACATTTTCACATATTTATTAACTAATTGGAAATATTCAAACAAATATGTTCTAAGATTTTTTTCAAGTGCTTCTCGAAAGCCTGACAGCTTGCTGTGCAGCCTGGGCTGCCTGCAATTATCACATTTCCAAATGGTCACGGACCACGAAATCTCGAGTTCAGATATGAGGCGACCCCGATCCCTCCAGTTGGTCTACGACTTCATAAGGCGCAGGGAAACCCATGGGGCAGGCTTCTCCCCCCGGGTTCTCCCATCCCATTCCCCGTGTGTGTCATAATTCTCGCCAGCTTGACATTTATGATGTGGTCGCGCTCATGTGATTTTTCCAACCGAACCGATTTCGCAGGCCGATAAAACAATGGCAATGAAGTCATGATGTCTCTGCGAAAAGGAGAATTGGTCATGGTGCGAAATGCTAATGATTACCTTTTGCCCGGAGTCTTGGTTATTATTTTGAGAATATCTTGAAAATAGAGACGTCCACATAAAAGCAATATTAAATAAACGGTTCCTATAGCACCATTTTTCGTTTCTCCAGGCGATTTTGAACTAAGAAATAACGCTGAAAGTAAAAATTCCTTTTAACATGATTTTAAGCTTTTAATTTTCATTCAAATAAAGCTGAATGGTAATTTACCTAAAGGAACTTATTTTATTAGCCCTCAATTTTTTAAAGTCTAAGCTCGGAACTTAATAAATTATTTAGCTTAGGGAGTCTAAAACCATTTGGCCGTAACCCAGCCGTAAAACTAAAGACAATAAACCCTTTTAAATGCCTTTGCAAAAAGTATCTTACAACCGAATGATTTACGGCCAGCATTCGCAGGTCCAAAAACTATTCAATTACACAGAGCAGAGCTAAAGGATTTTTAGGGCCATTGCCTCATCATTCTAATTATACGATCAGTGCTTAAAGCACTATTTCCGAGGCGAAAACATTTCTATTGAAAGCGAACCCCTTTTGCGGCCAGCTAATAAAGCTGGCAAACTATAATCATAAAACACGAAACTCAATTACCGCATTTGTTGCTCAAGGCCACAAATAACCGATGTTACGATGCGTCAACATTTTCTCCACTCGGAACTCAAGTGCCAGGATGGCAGGATGGGACCTGAACGAAGAAATATATATATATATATGAAAGTGTATCGGTGGGCTGGAAGTGAAGGGGAGCGGCGGAACCCACTGAAGGTCCAGTTGTCGGCCAGCTAGTGATTCATTGCTTTATTACCCCGAAAGTGTGGCCCGTCCTCTCATCACCCATTCTCCGCTTGCATAATTATGCACAGCAACGCCTCCTGTCAGCAGAAAAAATACAGAAGAATTTAAAAGCCAAGGCTAAACAGAAGTAAACAAGGAAGAATACTTAAGGTAAACTGGCACCCAAAATCTCTTTATCATTCCATTCTTAGATCAAACATCTGATATTAAAATTGAACTATTTCTTTTTTCATAAAAAACTTGGCCAATGCTTGCAACTATATCCCGTTTGGTTTTCAATTGTACAGAGTTCCTTGCTTTCCCGCCTGCAGTCTACACATAAACTATTAGTGCTCAAGTTGGTATACGTGGTAAAATACATTTTACCGATGATAATAACAAACTGAAATAAGTTATTTGATATGTTTAACAGAAGCAATCTAGGAACTAGAAGTTGTTCTTTTAATTCTTTTAATTCAAAATCGAAGCGTAGCCTAAATGTAACAAAAAGAAATTAAGCAGTTTATGAGGCGAGGATTTCTTTATATTTCTTCAAGGCACCATGTATTATTTCCTTTCAAATAAAACCTGAAATGAAATTATTTATCGTGGCTACCGATGGTAACTAAACTGATTTCTTCTTTTGGAAATGGGTTTTTAGTATATAGAAATTTATATTTATTTATTTTTCATGTATACATTTAAATATCGTATTTTTTTTTATTGTTCGATGTTTCTCCAAGTGCATAGTATTCTGTTCCGGCGGCTTTTCTCAAACATTCATAAAGAACGTCTGGACCTTTAGGACCCGGGGGATGAGGATCCTCCAGCCCTTCCGGCCCTTTCCCTATGGCCATTTAATTCCCTTTTTTAGTGCAAGCCCGACCTGTCAGCAGGATTAAGCAATTTTCAGCTTGGTTTGCGATTTTTTTGCTTTGCTAGCCTTTCGCGACTCCTACTATTTAACCCCCCGACGGCCCCGCCTCTTTACCTTTAGCCTACGATGACGGGCGAAAAAAGTAACAAAAAAAAGAGAATGTTGTGAAAAGCCGCTAAAAATTGCGTTGCGTTAAATTTTGTTAATTTAAGTTGTAGAAGTTGGTGAGACAGGGAGTGTTCATGGGGCTATACAAATCTGAGGTGCTAATGTGCCGGGCATGTTGAAATTCTAATAGCAATCTGAAGAGAAGCGACAAGACTCAAAAATCTTTTTACTTTTTAAATACGGATGGATTGTTTATATCCTTTTTCTTTTTGTTATAATTTTATAAGGTCTTAATCACCTTTCCAAAAGATTTCGATAAAAAGAAAAAGATATCTTCACAAATAAAATATCGTAATTTCTTAAAAAAATTAACAGCTTGGTTTTCCTGTTATATAGGTTTTTTAACAACTTCAGATATGAGATCGACAGGAACCGCAAAGCAACACAAAATCAATGCCTTCGTCTTCTCACCCAATTATCCGCGATTTCCATATATAGACTTCTTCACCGCAAAGGCTCGGTAAAAAACTGAAATTCGGTCTGCGGTCGAAAGTCCTGGGTCCTGGGCTCGATTCCTGCAGCCACAGACTGGGCGTTAATAATAAAAATAATTCGCAGGCGAAATTATTCATGAGTTGGTGGGGCAAATCTTGCGGCAATTATCCAACGCATGTGCCATGGGCCAGAAGAATCGCAGCCAGGTCCTCTTCTTTCTGGGTGTGTTGTGCAAACTGAAAATCGGCAAAATCGGTTTAAACCGCAGCGTTGAAAAGGACAGCGAGGCAAATGCAACGATACCCTTACTGCGAACTGTCATAACTGAGATTGCACTTGGAAAAAAATGTATTAATAAATAGGAAATATCACCCAGAAATATAATTATCTACTTTTAAAGGCAATTATTTTAATTTTTAGATGATTTATTTTTTTATTTTTTATAAATTGATTTTCCAGGTTTTTATTTAAACAATGCATTATAACATTTTTAGAAGTCTGCACACTTTACTATATTTAAAATCCAGGGGATGACCAAAGTCTAGTTTATTTATTGCGTTCAATAATTTCTCCATTAAATATTGATTATGTTTATTAACATCACTGTGTTGAAGGACATTTTAGTTTGTCCAAGTGTGAATGCCGAAAGGCATTTGGCTTCGACGGTTTCGATTGCAAACGATATTTACTCGCTGCTGTTGTTGGTGAAAATGTTTGTGTTGTTGCTGCTGTTGTCACATCCTGCGTTGGCAGTCCCCAGGACACCAGGATAATGGGCAGGGGGCGTGGCAGGGGTCAGAGGCAAAGGCAGGGGCAACCTATTGACATTGACAGTTATAGCCGGGAGTGTATTTATACAAGAGCGCAGATATGTGGAACAGAAGTCAGACGTTGGCGCGAGTTGACTGGCTTGGTGCAAAGTGGTTACCACTGCCACGCGTTCAACCTCCACCCTCCGCTACTCCCCCCCTTTCAGCCCAGAATTGTCATCGCTGCCGTTGTCATGGCCAGAATTGTGCATGAGTGCCCTGGCCCATCTGCGGACTGTGAATTGGGCCCTCCTCCGAATGCCGGTCGGTTGGGTTAAGTGGGTTAAGCAGGTTGAGAGTACTCGCCAACCGGAGTCTTTAAAGACCTGAAAGTTCAGAAATTAAAAAGGTAAATCTATATAAAACTAATTAGTTATTAATATTCCATTTGAGTGAACCTCCAATAAACAAAGATTTTAGCAAAAATAATTTGTGACTTCAAAGTTTTGATGGATTTAAATTAAAACCCTTTCTATCCTGAACTGTTCCTCCCATAAAATTGCCATTATAGCCCCCATATAACCCCCGCAAATATTCAATCCTAGCTTCCCGCTAATCGACTGAGGCCTTTTGTGAGCAGCATCCCGGTATCCCAAGTATCATTACCCACAGCATACCAACTGGCTGCCCCACCGCATACACCCCAGACATCTCGTAGCCCCTTTGTGTATAACGAAGGAATTAACCAAAAACAATTTTCCACTCAGGCGGAGGCAGGCAGCCAGCTAGAAAAATGCCCGAACCGACCGAAACGCCAGAGCCCCATCATAATGGCCCGGGGCGAAGACGCATCTCTGGGATGCAAATGTATCTATTAAACGGAAATCAGGCGGAGGGCCCGCAGCAACCAGAAAAAAAGGAATAGCAACAGAAAACGAGCAACGAGCCGGGCTAAGCACTTCACACCAAAGTGTCAATTGCATTTTTGTGGTTGGTCGCCCATGGACGCCAGGGACCGGGCCTTCGAGCACTTAATGCAACAATAAAACAATCAAAGTGTCTAGAAAATCGATGGAAATCAACGCAGCCATGGATCCAGCTCCAAGTAGCCGTGGCCTGGCCACTTGGCCACTTTGGCCGGCCGGCAGCAAATGGAAATTCAATGTGAAGTGTGCGTATCAGCGACTGTCGCACTGCGGTGCATCCCAGATTCCAGAATACAGAATCCAGAATCCAGACTCCAGATCGGAGAGACAGGGACCCAAAGCCAAAGCCAAAGACCCAAGACCACACACTTGACGGGCAGTGAGGAGCTCCTTTCGGTGCGGTGCTCTGCGATTCGGTCGCTTCCAGAGGCACTTGACGGCCAAGCTGGCGATGGGAACGTGCCACCGAAAATTGGGGAAATATCGTAAAAAAATCAATTAGAGGAATGCAATTAACTTAGGAAATTACAAAAATAAATAATTAACTAATGTTAGAAGAATCTTAAGGTCTTCAACTAGGCGAAACATTTAAAATAATATTTTGAGACAAATCATCAGTACCTATTTTATTGTATATACCTAGATTTTAATATCCTCCAAGGTTCGACTGGGAAATTATCCAAATTTTTTTTTTAATAGTACCTACACACAAAAAAATTTGCTTGGTAAAATTGACCAACAAAGATAGTTACGTAACTATTAAAATAGTTACGCGTATTTTGTTTTTGCTTTGGGTGTGTGTCTTTGCTAATTGTGTGTATTTTGTTGTTGTGGAATAACTATTTACTTAGTAGAATTGACAATTTTGATGGTTGGGGCCAGTTTGACAATTATTACAGTTGAATTTACCAAGTTTTTTTTTGTGTGTAATGTTTTAAAAGTTTGTATTTTTCTAGAAAACTAAACTTTCAAACCTTTGCAAAATAGAGAATGAAATTAATGAAGGACAATTTAATTATATAGATTTTGTAGAACATAAAAGGTACACTTTTTTTTACATTATTTTGAAGATTTCTGGATGGATTTTTCAATGCTCTTTAAAATGGTATGGCTGTTAGGCTGCCATCCCTAGGACTGATCAAACATAGCCCCTTGGGGGCAACAAAGTAGCATGTAAATGGCTCCGAGGCAGAGGCACTCGGAAAGACCTTTTCACACCTCCCACACCCACTTGTGCCACCGACTTGGCTTAGTGTCAAGTGGTTGCCAGTGGGCTGCCGGGCTCCTGATTCCCGATTCCACTCTCCAGTCTCCACTATCACGTGGGTGTTAATTACTCATGTCCCCGGCTCAGAACCATCGTCATGCCCATCGCCATCATCATCTGCATCAGCAGAACTTTGTGTCAACTCGAGTCAGGGATCTCGGTGAATTTTTACATACCCTGTCCTTGTTGAGGATTGGAAAGGGTATATAGAACCGGTGGTAGTTGAGCAAAAATAACAGGATAAGAAGTATACACTAAAATCAAAACTCTATCTAAACACTTCTGATTTGGGATAGGTATTATAATAAGATTTTTAAACAGCGCATCCTTTGACCTACCAGGTATCCTAAATTCGATTTCTTCGACCAAAGTGTCCCTTCTTGTTTGCGCTCACTTTGGTTTTTAGCAAGGAGTGCAATCAACTCTGCCGCTGCCATCGCCTGGCCATAAAAGTTGCGCCACGGACAGTTTGAACAGACATTTTGGACAGTTTCGGACATTTGGAACAAGTTGAGGCGAGCGGTTCAAGGAGACCGCTCTGCCGCTCTTCCGTTCTACCGCTCCGCCACTTGAAGGCCCGCATCCTCGGATCCGATGGGACTGGGGGATTGGAGGACTGGGGACACAGTTAAGGGACATCAAACAAAAGTTGAAGGGATTTGCGACCCGAAAATGGCAATGCCAGCCCCCTCCCTCCGCCCCATTGCCTATTTGACTTGGCTGGGGGCTTTGCGATGGGGTTCAGTTTCGTTTTCGGCATTTTCGCTTTTTGATCATTTTTCAAATGCAGGTAGAGTCGGGAGACAGTTCGTGTCTTGGTGTCTTTCGGATGGCGGCAGCGGGAAGTGTTTCTTGGCGGCATGACAAATTATTTGTAACGTTCTTTTTTTGGTTAATTTATGGTGTAAGATGTTCGCCAGCAGCGGGTTTAGAAAGTTGACTTCGCGTGGCAGAATGATAATCTATCTTTATTTTACATTGTACATTTTTAAAATGATATTGTCGAATATTAGTTGTTTAAATTACATTTATCTTCAATTTAAAGAATATTTTTGTGCAAACTTTAGTTAGGATTAAATAACTTATATGTTTAATATTTAATCGTTTAAGAATGCTGGGACTTAAGACTACTTTCTTTCGCTTTGACCTGCATATTCCAGTCAGATTATCGATTTTCTCTACCGATATCGATATGATTAGGCGTAATAAACTAACTTCCTGCTTTGACCAATCGGATTGCACTCTCTCAGTTTTTTTCGCAACCCCAAAGGCGATGTCAAAGCCAGACATTTTGTTCTCAGGAAATTGCCACTCAAAACGCCACGCGCACTTCCGTCAGCCCGTGAACATGGTGAACAAACTAATCAGAACCCACGATTCCGCGATGCATTACTATTACTACATCTGTATCTGAGATCGGGAATAGGGAATCGGTGCAGAGCAGGTGGGATGGCTGGTGATGGCGATGGAGATGGAGATAGAAATGGGGGCTGGGGATTCGGTCTCTAATAGACCATGGTCCGAACATCATTTCGCTTTCAGCGGCTCGCCACAGCCACGCCACAGAAATTGAAATGAAAATTGCAAAAATCTTAGCAGCAGGAGGAAAACCGCCAGGCAGGCAGCAGCTAAACAACTTCATCTGTCCGGGAATTCAAAATGAATTTCTCCAGGGCGGAAGAGCAGACCCCAGAACAGAACCCAGAACCAAAAAGAACTGAGGGGCTAGCTGCGAAGAGAAGGCAACGGAGCGAGCCCAAGATTGACACAAACCAATTAACATTTGTTCCTCTTATTTCTGGTCTTTGGTCTCTGAATTTATCGCACGTTTGACTGCGTTTACCAGTCAGATCTGTCCGACTTGAACCACGTTTTGCGCTTTACAACTACTCCGGGTCCCAAGTCCCTTCTGCCTTCTGCAAGATTGTTGCGCAGGGTAACTCCCTCCTAAGACCGATCTCTTGGCCCGGACTAATCCATTTATCTATGCCCATAACTCTTAAAATAGCCTGGAAAATTTGCACCACAATTCTGCGGCTGCCTGTGGCCGGGGCCAAATACCGAAAGACGTTTAAAATGCACTAATTACCCATGAGGTTTCTTCAGTTTCTCTTCCTTTTTCACTGTACTTTTATTTTCTTGTTTTTCGGTTTTTTCCTTTTATTTTCCTCTTTTTTATGCAGATTACAGAGCTCTCGGGGCCGACACTTGGCTGTCCATTTGGAAATTTAACGCGCTTATCTGAGCCCGACTGCCAAGACATCCCGGCGAGATATGGGTGGAATCGGGAAAGGGGAGGTGGAAACGCGGGCTCCTCCGAGAAATCGAGCGTAAGGCAGGCAGCTCGAAAGATAACCAAGACTGAGCTAATTAAAATTTTAAGAAACAAAAATGAAAAGGCACTAAATGGATCAAGAACTATGCTAAGGTTTTGTTTAAGAATGTTAAGTAGACAAAATGGGACTCGGACATAATGAGTAAGGAGAAAGAAGGTAGAAGGACTCAAGTCCACGAAATGACACAAAGATCTCCCTGAAAGAATGATACACAAATTAATCTGGGCTAAGAAGAACATGGTTCACTGAGTTAGAACGAGTAAAAATTTGTTAACAAGTCGCAGAATCAAGAAAAAAGCTTAAGGTTAAAAAAACCCCTACACCGACAAAAAATTATCATAGAAACTGAACTATTCGTACGTTAATTCTAAACTATTGAGTTTCAAAAATATCTTAAAAAGATGAGTCTTAAATTAATACTTTGGGATGTATTAAAATTAAACTTTTAGTAAAGAATTAAACCTACAAAATATTAACAATATTTAAATTTGTTGGTATAAATGTAGTATAATTTAAATAAACACGTTAAATACTACAATAGTATTAAGGATTAAACTATGTCTATACCATAGTTGTTAGTATTTTGTATTAAATTGGTTACTTAAATTAATGTTTCCATTTATTTTTCTTTCAGGTAAGCAAACACGAATACTTTATAGAATACTTGACTGGCAAACACACAACTCAACACTTTTGGGTAAATATTTGAGCTAAATGTGTATACTTTTACAATTCAAAACTTATATTAGCAATTCCCTAATTGACTTGAGAAAAGGTTTGTATTCATGCTAATATGGCAAATGAAAACCACAAAAATTTGACCAAATTTCATTACGACAAGCCAAGGGAAACACACAGACGCATTGAATTGAATTTATTTGCATTGAAGAAAGTTTACTTGAATCTCAAGTGTTTGCTCCTTTCTTTGTCCTCACATGAAGACATAACTGAATACTTTCATTAAAGCAAATTGCTCTTATTGTAAAACAAGAGCAAAAAAAATGTTTCTATCTCAACTTTAGCCACTTGTAAATTATGCAAAAGGGTCTTCATTGAAATTGCAGCAGCTGCTCTGGCCACTGTTGCAATTTTCCCCACTTTCCGCTTTTCATCCTGCCTTCGAGAGGATTTTCTGTGGACCCAGCCCATCCCATTTAATTAGCCATTAAGTTTTATTGCGCGCAATTTTGTTTAATTTGCTTTAAATACAGCAAAAAAGGATACGAAAAGCCCTGGTAAAGGAGATGGGAGGTCGAAAAGCAGTTGTAACTACTTGGGTGGGCGTCTAAAGCCCAGTCGGAGGAGGAGCTGGAAAAACTCGGGAAAATGTGGAACTTCATGTTGAACTACTTTGAGTGGACCATTATTGCGTCCTCTTCGGCTTCGGCTTTGGCAATAGAAATGAAATTTTCTCCCTTTTTTCTGATAGCTAAATATTTGCTCTTTTCTGAAGGGGAAATGTAAAGTGGCTTTTGTAGACGAGAGTAGATGATTACGGGATCAGCTGCCAATTGTAGTAATAAAGGACAATAGAACGGATTTTCTTGAAAAATATTTTTGCTCGATAGGATTTAATGAATTTCATGAAATAAGAATTCAATTTATTTATAACTTATTTATATAATATGTTTCCTATTTTATTATTTATTGTTTATGTATATACCTACTACATACTTAATTAATTTTGTTGGCTGACCGAGAGTTCTTTTATTTTAATTGGGGAAAAAATAATGATATGTTATGATAAAAATAATACTTTTGTATATATATATTTGGTATATATTTCTAAACTTAATCCATTTCATTGTTAATTGTTTTTTTTTATGAATTGGTTTGTAGGAGCAAAGTGTTTTGTTTTCTTTTTAACTTTTTTAAAGTTTAGCCCATAATTTTTCCTTATTCTGTCATTAGGGCACCAAAGAAACAACCATCTACAAAGTTTCAAATGCCAGTAGCATAAATAAAATTAAAATCCCTTTTGGTAAAGTCTTGACTTTGAAGCTACCCACTTTCCATTAAGTTCTCAATTGCATTGTCCTCTGGCACATTTGAGTTGGGGCAATTTTCCCATTTCTTTTCTTTTCAATTTTCTTGCTTATTTTTTTTGTTTGACTGCTGCACTTCCTACTTTTTGCTGGCCATTTTTGCGGCCCCCAACTAAGGACCAGATCCTTTGGCCTTATTTTTGTGCATTTAGCATAGAAATAGCCCCTCTTACCAACTTCTGTCATTCAGTTAGTCGGCATCAGCATATGCAATTTTCCGCTGCAATTGTCTGACTCGCATTCAGCCCTTTTTGCTCCTTTTATGTCCTACTACTATTGCAGTTTGTCTTTTTTTCGGATGGTAGCATAAACTTTTATTCGCAAATTTAATTTTATCCCTTATTGGAAAATTCTGCGCGTGCAAATCCAATTTCCCTTCCTCACGCCGCCAGCTTTAGTTTTTTTTGTGTTTTATTGTAGTTAGTTTGCAAGTTAAAAATTTATCATTGTTGTTCAGTGACAAAATTGTTATGAGAATTTTTTATCAAAAAGTTTCGCTGTTTCGAAAAATGTCCAAACACAAAAGGGTGGGTAGAAAGGAAATAAATATATATAAGTAGCAAGATGAGAGCAATCATTAAAGTCTAAACTGCCAAAAAAGATTGATTACAAAGCGGTTATAGGTAAATTAAATGGTTTTAATACTATTAAACACCTTATTTTCCTTAATAAGTCCTCTTTAAGGACGCTTTATGACTGCCATTAAATGACTCATTTAGTGAGACTTCTTCCATAATTTTCCCCACTTCTCGCTTCTACGTTATATGTATTCTTTACCAATATCTAGCATCTTGGCCAAGTTGAGTTTGGAGACGAGATGGGATGGGAAGTCGGGGAGCGGCACTTAAAATTCAAGTTCAATAGTCGCTGAAGGGACGCGATGACGACGACGGACGTGTCTGCGCAGCATGTGGCGCGTTCTAAGAACTTGCAACAGTTTGCCGACTTCTGCAGGAGTTTTAGGAGCTTAGAGGTTGTTGCTTGGTAATACCTCTCTATTGGGTATCATCGATTCCAGAAAAAACACTAGTTCAAAGTTAACAAAATATCGGCTACGTCTTATTGTTATGAAAAGATCGAATCAGTTTTCAACTAGGCTTACAATATTTATCCAAATATATAAAGTCATACTGCTTATAATAGAGTCTTCTATTTAACGATGGTACTTCCGTAATTATGTGTTTTTACAGGTATCAAAAAATGCTAATTGGTGGACCGATAAATATAAAAATATTTCAAAGAACCTCCTAAACTATGGGGTTTGTTTAGAATATGTTTCTTCATTTCTTTGAAAATTCTATACTGGAATCCTATATCTTAAGTTTTTCTTTTTTCTAAAATTGGGTACTTGAGCATTCGGTTCTATAAACGGATAACCCTTTCCTGTTGTTCTTGCTGTTGGCCACCTTGGCACGAATGTCAACTGCACGAAAATGTTACTGCAACATAGTCGTTGTTGTTGCAGCTACTGTAGTTGCAACTGTGGCTGCTGTTGCCGTTGTTGTTGCTGCTGCTGCTTGCTGCCTGCTGCTTTTGGCCCATTCTCCTGCCGCTTCTGTTTTTTTGTTCTATTGATCGTTAGGCGGCTGCATCTGCTGGCCAATGTGGTTGTTGCTTTTTTAGGTCCCTGGTGATAGCATTTTGCTCCTTGGCTTGTCAAAAGACAACCGGCAGCAGCAGCAGCAGTTGCAGTTGCAGCGCTTGCTGCAAAGGTTAACAACATTTTCGTTCGTGCCGCATCTTGATGTCGCTTCCTGTTGCATTTGCTGCTGGATTCTGCTGCCGCCGCTGCCGTTTGCCTTTTTAATTAGCAACTTTTGGGACTCGCGAGCGTCCCAAAGCGATGCAGCTGCCTCTCCTCGCCATCGAAAGACCCCGTCTTCTATGCATTAAGTATTCAGTTTTTGGTCTTCGGACGGGCTCCTGCTTGTTCTTGCATTTAATTAAATGCTCATAAGCATGTGACCAGAACCCAAAAGGAAACCTTTTTGGCCTTCGGGCCAAACAGAGTCATTGTCTCTGTGGGATCACTTAAGGGAGTTTGCTCAAAATGGTTGGTTGATATGAAAGATTGGGAAAAACTGAGGGGCAGAATGGATTAGGCTCTACAGTTCTAGGATTAGGCTGCACTTACAACAGAGAAGAAAACTGGAATTGTAAATGAAGCAGTATCTGAAGTTTCTAGAAAGTTTTAAGCAATTATTGTACAATTAGAAATTGAGATTTTAATTAATGAAGAACGCATCAACAAAGTTTATATTAATATTAACGACATTCAAACGTTTACTTTAAAGAAGTTTATATTACAAAATGTATTTAAAAATTTTTTGTCGGAACATAACTATTGGGAAAATTAAATTATATAAAACTTGCATAATTTAAGACGAGATAAAGTTCCAACAATATCTTCACTCAAAAAAAAAATCGACTAAAATCGCCCTTGGTTTTAGAAAATCGCCTATGAATTTGCTTTACTGGCGATTTTGTCTATATTAAAGAAAGTAGGTTTCTTAAATCAAAGGCATTTTTTTTTTTAAATCAAAAGAAAAAAGACTGCAATTTAGAAATTTCTTGCTAGAAAGTAGAAAAATTATTTCTTAGAATTTAGAAATAAAGGTTTTCTAAAAAATAGAAATACGTTTTTTTTTTAATATAGACAAATGTTTTCTAAAAAACAAAAAAAATCCTGATAATTCCCGTACAGTTTGGCAGCCGCGTCGTGCAATTGTCACATCAACTGGCGATCGGAGCCAGAACAGAACTATTTAATGTCACTTTGGCACTTCCTTAAAAGTCGAAAGATCTGCCGTTCCCGTTCCGTTGTCTCAGGTCTTGTCGCCTTGTCGCTTCATCGCCGACAAAAATATTTTCGCCTCGTTTGGTCGGCTGCTCCTGCTGCTTCTTCTGGAGTTTTTTGTGAGCTAAGAATTTCTAATTAGTGGCGCCATATTGTTGCAGGAGCCAATACATTGCCATCGCCCACCCCCCTTGCACAACAAATGGGCAGCAATCACAGGCTGCTCTAACTGTTTGTAGTTCTCGACGCACAGTGGAGCAGGTGCAAATGGAAATTGGAATTGATGATGATGGAACATTATCACAACCTTTAAAGAACTTTAAGTTTTGAAATCACTGAAAGGAGTGCCATAATATATCTGAAGGATACAATTTTATGGATTTAGCAAAAGGACATCATATTTTTTACTGGTGATTCCAAAAACATGAAGTGCTTACTGATATTTAGTGTAGCCCACTTTATATGATATCTTTACGATAGTCGCACCAAGATTGTTCAAAGAGAAATAAAGCCGAATCATGGAACAATAAAAATTAATTTTTAATAAAATATCACATAATATCAAAAAAGCTTTCATTTCTATTTTTAAATGTTTGTGCTCCTTCTTTTCAAAATAACTTCACCACTGTGCTCCATCTTTGGTCGTCGACGCCGCCGAAGACTTGTTTGCTGCCTTAATTCGACGCAAATAATTTACGGAGAAAGAGAGGGCTGCACTCGGTCGCACTCCTTTGGCTCCTTCGTCTGAAATTTGCTAATTACGTTAAGCATCCGACGTGACACGCCTCCCCGCGGCCCGCCCTTCGCAATCCTCCAGTGAAAATCAGTTATTTTGGTGTTAATTACATGGCGTTTTGTTTTCAAAGTTGCTGCTTGAAGTTTACGGTTATGTGTATGTAAGACAATGGCTGTAAAACTTTAATAGTCGTAATGAAGCGCAAACTATTAGATAAAGGCGTTAAATATGAAGCTATCAAAATATGAACATGATCGTGTTTCAGTGCTATTAAAAAAGTATAATTTATCTTAACAACGTGAGTTGTTTAATAAGTTTTACTGTTTATACAAAATATTTTAGTTTATATTACAGTAATAATATTTATTTAAATTTGTTGGCCTTTTAAAATTTATGTTATTTGTCGGGAGTCCATTTATTTAATATTTCTTTCTAAAGCTTTGCCTTTTTTGTTTAATTAAATTTTAAAAACTTTCTCATATTTCTTATAATTTATGTTTGTTTTAACTCCCACATTTTTATGGTTTTCTGTTCGCTGGAATCATTTTCCTATAGCCAAAGAAATCGAGTTGCCGAAATCATTTTTGGCAATCAACATTTTTATGAACTTTTGGTATTGAGGGCCTTTTTCTGTTCGCTTCTCCCTCGGCCACTCAAAGTCTCAGCTCATAAATCTCGCGTGCTGCAAATCTCTCATTTCATTTGATTTCGTTTTGTATATAAAGCTATAAAGACAGCCCCGGTATCCATTCCTTTCGTCCTTCTCATCGCCCTCTAAGTTCCTTTGTGTAGTTGTTTTTCGCTATCAACTGGCGCAGATCAAAAGGAGGAAGAAAACCTTTTGCATTTCGGAGGCCGAATCCCTTAAGTCGGGACCCTCCACTTCTCCAGCATCTCGCCGTCGTCATCATGAGCTGCTTGATGTTTTGGCCCTTTTCAAGATGTTGTCTTCATTGCGTGTCTTCTGTTGTCTGGATTTGTCTTGAACTCGACAAAGAAATAAGGAAGGCTTTTTTAGGGAGCCAAAAAATCGCGATAATAATATTTATTTGCTGTTGGTGGTATTGGGTAGAGGGCGCTAAGCGTGCTTCATAATTTATTATTTATTTTTGGCTTTTATGGAGCATGAAAGGCAAGCAATCGAGGAACAATCAAAGGAATCAAACGGAAAGGAGAATAGAGTGATTATTGAAATTTTGCTGGGGTAGTTGAATTACATTTCTACTTTAAACTCCCCCCTAAATAAGCATAAAATATTTGGTTAATATACTCTACTAATTTATCTAACAACTTATAATTAAATAAATAAAATACAATGATAGAAGATTGGCACCCCTTTTTTTCTTTCTATTTTTCCCATACAGTTTGAATCATACCGAACTAAAGAAGGTGATATCTTCCGTCTCCCTCGCACCTGCGTTAAATACCACCATGTAATTAACATTACACCCAATTAACATTTTCCGCGACTGCTAAACTCCTAACTGTTAAACGCTGTTCGAATGTTAAAGTCGCAGCTGCTTTTGTTGCTACTGCAGTTGCAATTGCAATTGTTAGTTGCAAGTTGCACGTTGCCACCGACAAAGTCAATAAACGCGTTTATTGTCTTAGCCGCTTTGGTCCCTCTGCCCCCCTCTCATCCACCACGCGTTGGCCATCTCCCTTGTGTACATTGTCTGTGTTGGTGCCAAGAAAAATGTTGCTGTCGCGCCAACATTTTGCCATTGTCTCCGTCTCTGTCTGCTCCCCCCTCCCCCACTTCCTTCGTCTCGTTCTTGTGCCAACTTTTGTCCATTTTAAGGCAGCTGGAATGTTGCTTTCTTGTAAATTGTTTAAATAAAATACAAATACAACAACGTCGCGAACAACAGGAACAAGAACAGCTCTATCTCGCTCTTGTGCCACTGTTGCTATCGCCTGCTCCCTCTTACCGAGTGCTTTACTATTTGCTATTTGTTGTTGTTGTTGCTCTCGCAGCAATCAAACAAAAAGCTAGGCAGCATTATTTGCTTGACTCCTTATTGGGTATACTTTGTAGTACCCATACTTTTAGGACATGTTTCTG
Source organism: Drosophila lutescens (assembly GCA_037075285.1). Classification (NCBI taxonomy): domain Eukaryota; kingdom Metazoa; phylum Arthropoda; class Insecta; order Diptera; family Drosophilidae; genus Drosophila; species Drosophila lutescens. The sequence continues at coordinate 129,775 of JBAMCF010000013.1, read as the reverse complement.
GGTGCGGAAATGTTGCACCTGCTGTTAAAAATGTTAACAGCACGGGGGAGCAAAGTTAACAGCGTGGGGGCCAAATCACGGCCAATGCTAACGGGACTGCTGAGCTAAATCCATCCAATTGGAATACTTGAGTAAATGCATTGCTTAAACCAACATTCTTCAATTTAGTGTATTTATTTAGGTGCTAAGAAACGCTTAAAAAAATTCAGTTTCTTGTTGTAACTTATTACTTAATAGGAACTTAATAGAATTTAACAAAGTAGAACTAACAAGTATGTTAAGAAATGGGCACTTAAAATTTTTTGTATGGTGTCAAATTGTTTTTAAATGTAAAAAACGATTTTGGCCCCTTTTTATTTTCTATCTTGAGTTCTGATAACCTGATTTCGGTCATCAGGGAGATGTACTTAACCGGAAAATTAAGGTTGACTTCGATGAGGAAGAGGTCGATTTTATTTTGTAAACTGGTGTTATTGATTTACTTTGACTTTTAAATGGATCATAAATATCTATAATTTTTTGCTAAACAAGACAACTAAGTCAGCCGAGTTTTAATGGCGATTTAATGGGTACCAATGGCCAAGACAATGTTGCAAAGCCCTTATGGGCACGTGTCAGCCACGAACGGATGGAGAAACCCTTCTAATTCGCATTCTCATCTGGTGTGCAGATAAAGTTGCTGTTGCTTTAATTAGAATTCCAAATTCCGTTTCAAAGGAAGTTGGCGCTTGTTCAGACATTATTAATATTTATGGTCTAGTCTGGAGCGATGATGGATCACACGAGCGACGAATGCCTGATGAGCTGCAGTGCAGTCGCCAATCTCGGGTTCCCCATCTCGACATCTCAACATATCGCCCTCTCTTTCGCCGCACGATTGGCTGTCTCTCTCTCGCGGTTGAGCTTGCCACGTTCCAAGCGAAGTGCACGCAATCCTCGAGTTGTCGGAGGTCATTCTCGGGAAGAACATTATCGGAGTCATCTTCCCCTTTTATCTAATGACGATACCCACGACGATGATGATAATGATGATGATGATGGTTTTTATTTTCCGCATAAAATCGTAAAATCCTCGCCTTCACGAAGGCTAACCCATAATTTATTTGCCTGAAATTCAATTTTCATTCAGCAAAAATTGCTGAAATATTCCTTGGGTGGTCCGCCGATCCGAAGGAAGTTTTTAACTTGAACCACTGCCAAATGTGGTTCGGTCTGCTTCCCTGCCTCCTTCTATCTATGTGTGAATAAGAACTTTAGAAGGCTTGGATTATTTTATTTTTTGTTTTGCCGCGTTTCCTGGGACTTTTTGCCAAATGACTCATGTTGGAAGCAGGATCCTGGGAAGGCTAATATGGTTTGGCCTGATGATGGTACAGTGAGATCCGCAAGGAGAAGAATTCCTTTTTGTAAATCTTTTAAATATTATATTTCAAATTTCTGTATATTTGCTTTGGTAAGAAATGTATTATGAATTGAAAAATTAAATAAAAAGTAAACATTTTTTAAATTATTAAATTAAATTAACAGTGCAAATATATTTAGGATTAAATTATGATAACTCACGATATTAATTACCATTTTTTTAAGAACTAAAAATTAGAATAATCACTAAATTCGATTAGTCAGTACAAGACATTAAAGGTTATTTAAAAATAAATTAAGAAAATTAATATTGTGATTAGAGAATAAATCTTTTTAATTTGTATTTAATTTGCCACAATATATTAGTGTGCTTACCCCCCTTCAACTTATTATTTTAAATATTTACCAAGGCCAGCTTTTTAGATTCATTTCTTTTTAAGGTTCTACTGTTGTTGGCTTAATGCACATTTGCTTCTCGCTTTTGGCATGGCCGAAAAAACTTCCAAAGGAGCCCACACACGTAGTGCGGATTTGGATTCCGATTCCTCTTCCGTCAGTCAGTCAGTCATTCGGTCCTTTGGTAGTCCTGTCAGTTTGTCAAACAGTCATTCAGTCAGTTGCGCCACTCCGCCAGTCATTCATAAATTTGAACGCCAGGCGCCGCGTTTCTTTCCTTATATTTTGTGAGTTTCCCTTTTACTTTTTGCAGTGCGTGAATTTCACACCTTTTTGTACCGCTGATGTTTTTGTTTTTTCTCCTGTTGGCTGTGGGTGAAGTTAGAAAGAGAGGAAAGAGGAGGGCAGACCGACAAGTTTCAATAAAACGCAGACGTCAACGGAAGGAGTCGGATGACTAATGCACTCCTCCTGTACGTGGCTGCACTTAAAAAACAGGGATGCTTTGTAAAAAAATCATTTACTTTAGTTTTAGGTCAAATAGATTTCATTTGCAGTCTACAAGAAAGAAAGTCATGAACTCTGAATTGTCTAAAATTTACATTTATTATAAATCAATGTAAAAACTTAAGACTGGATTATAAACAGAATAAAATAATATATTAAATTTTGTACTTCCTTATCTATTTGGTTTGAAGAAATGTTACGATACTAAAAGATTTGACTTTTAAGGTCAATTTATTCAAGAAAGCTTAAACTTACAGACATGTAATGAATATATGTGTTTCTAGGTTTATGTTGATACTCTTATTTTGTCGCAGTGCACAGTTCCAAGTGCAGCTCTACTGCGAATCTGTTTCCCAGGCTACGCAATTTTGCATTTTTATGTCGTTCGCTTTACGCTCTTTGAGCTTGAGCTCTCTGTTAATGGTCATTTATATATGAGTTCTGGTTTTTGCCTTTTTTCAAATCAGTCAAAAAAGTTGTGCTAATGCGAGTGCAGTTCCCGGAATTTCGAGCCAGGGACCAAGCGACACTTGGTCCCGACACCCCCGACTTAGTTCCCCTTTTTTAGTTTTCCTTTTTTTTAGTTCTGTATTTTTCGTTTTGTTTCTACCAGCATACACTGCTCAGGTTTCAGTTTCAGGTTTTTATTATAGCTTGCAATACTTTATGTTTCGTTTTTGGGATTTTTGTTTTTTCCTTACTTTTTGTTCTTTATAGCTTTTTGTCTGCCTTTTGGCCGAGGCCTTTGTTGGGCTTAGCACGAACTGCATTTAATGGCATTTGCTGGGACAGAGCCCCTAGATCTCGCATTTTCATTGTAAATGAAGTGTCAAAGACTTTAAATAGCTTTTGATGCTACTGCTGAATGAAGCTGTTTTTCTTGGCTCCCCGCGAACAAATCTGCCACCCTTCGGAACTATTCGAGGCCCTCCAGAACTGCCTTTTATTGTTGGGCTTTCGCATTTAGTAGGAAATGCAATTAGCTTTGGCTATAGGCGAGAGGTTTCCAAGTAATCGTGGGCACAAAGCGAAAAAAGCGTGAAGGGGGCGCTACTTTGTTGAGGGCAAATGTTTGGTTAACAATTGCGAAAAATCTATTAGCTCATGTTGAGTGTTTGACAAAGCTTAGTATGCTAACAGTAAATAATAGTTGTAATTTTATAGTCAATTGATTAGCGAGGGTGATTGTAAATGGCAGAATGAGAGAACAAACTGGTGATAATTTTAATAAACAGTGAACATATTGTTTGTTTTGTTTTTTTGATATTAAAAAATACAAGTATTTGTTTAAATAGTGAAATATATTTTAATTAATAGTAATAAAATAATCAAATAGTAATTAAGTTGAAAGTTTGAACACTGCTTTGGCTTTAAATAGATTCCTATCCGAATTACTGTCTTTTTTTCTCGACTGGGGCATCCATCACATCTTATCTCATTTCATCACTTCGCATCACTTGATTTTTGCCTGTTTGCCTTTGTTCTTATTGTTAATTTTTGTTTGTCAAATATTTTAGAGTTGATTTTTTGGCGAAGCTTCCTTGACAGGTTGCTCTCCGTGCTTCAGACTTCAGACTGAGTGACGACTGTTGATGCCTCAAAAAAAAAGGCAAAAAAAAATACAAAAACACGAGATTTTTTGCAGCTTGTTAATGCTGGTGTTGTTGATGTTCTGGCGGCCACTTGAAACCGGCAGCTGTCGCACTTCACTTCACTTTGCAATATGAAAACCTTCTCGCTCGACTCCTCCTTTTAAAACCCATGCTCTTCAGCAAGTAAACCCATGCATATTAAACGCTTTCAAAAAGGCTTCCGTATAGCCTTTTTGCAAATATTTTCAGTTGGTTTTATTTAATAACGCTAAAGACAAAAAAATTGTCTGATAAAATCGTAAGCTGATAGCCGTTGTGGAAACTTTAAGCCGATGCACTGAAAAAAAAATCGAAGATATAAGCTCTCTTACAAAAATGTTGTATTTAAGGTATGGTCCATCAATATTTAATTTCAGAAATTTTAGGCTTTGGCCTTAATTACTATTTTTTAGTAGTAAAATTTTTTGTTTATCTTAATCTGTTACTACAAAATTAACTTATTTCTCTTTAATTGCCAAAAATAAAGATCAGTTCATTTAAAAAGTGTATCAGACAATTTGCTGTGCACTGGTTCTCGAACTGTGCTTCAAGTTGTTCTTTTTTTGCATCATGGTTGTTGTCACTTGTGATGAATTGTTGGCTGAGCTCCGCCTGACACTGCGGTAGGTTGTTTGGCTTTTCAGATATATGAACTTATATTCGGTGTTGTCGTAGTCTTTTTTTGTTTTTTTTTTTTTGGCCATCTGTCGTGCTCAAGTGGAATTTCTGCCTGTTGATGATGAGGTGGAATTATGACGGGGGAGCGTGTGAATGAATTCCTGTTGTTCTGCTGCGGCTTTGTGGTTAGAACAGAAGCAATTTGGTTTTTGGTTAGGTGGAAAAAGCAAGAAGGGGGTCTTTAAGCACTGGTGATACTTAAGTAAAGAAACTAGTCAGATAATGAAAGTGTGAGAATTCGCCTTTTGGTTTGGCCTTCTCATTTGATAGGAATGCAATGAATGTTTAATGTCTATTGCCAAATTTTATCGTATGCTCCATTTTCATTATCAATAGCCGATAAGTTATCGGTAAATTGCAGATTTTTTTATGAGGAAGGTTTTCGGAAGTACCTATAATATAGCTCAAGTTAATTAATCAATAGTTTGACCACCTTTTTGGTAGTTTAATGCTCAGCGTTCATAAAGTTATAAAATATTTCAATTCATTTTTAATAGTTTGTTTTTTTATTTACTTTTAGAATTATTTGTCATGTCAGTATAGGCTTAATGGATTTGAATGTTTAGTGAATATTTAGTGAAGCAATTTAAAGCTTCTTAGGCACTCATGAATCTATTTAAATAATTTTTTTATAAGAACGTATGTGACAAAAAGTAAATGGTTGAATTCTTGAACTTGAAGCAGTAATTTTTTTCGAAAAACCACAGATATTTATATTTGGCACTCCAATCAAATACAGCCAAGTTCCTTAAATCGTGCCCGCCATCGTTTCCTACCCCTCCCCCACAGGATTTACCTTCTCTGCAATCCGTATCCCCCAAATTGATCAAGCAAATAGTTAAAGCTCGCAACTCTTAATCTGCATCGGGCCCTAAACTGCGGCCCAACCCATTTGGAGCCCAACGATTCGCAACATTTTCTCTGCTCCTCTTTTCCCTTTGCCATTTTTTCCAGCTGCTGATCAATCGTACAATTGAGTAAAATCCTACTTTATTTGCAGGAAGGCAGCAGCAACATCGCCTGTTGCCGGTTGCCAGTTGCAAGTTGCTAGTTGCACGTTGCCTGTTGCATGTGCCACAGCCGATTCAGGAGAGTCCCCGTCCAGGGCTTTTGTTGTTTTAATGGCTTTCGCTAACATAAAAACCATTAAGATAACATTTTTATAGGATTTCAATGGCAGTCACGGCAGCAGCAGCAACAAAGAAGCTTTTCGCCCCGGCGATGCCTGTTTTTTATGGGCAACTCTCAGCTGCAGTGCAACTTCAGTTGCTGCTGCTGCTGCTCGCTGATTCTGCTGCCACAAGCCAAACACTAAATGTCATTGACTATCAATAGAAGATGCTGCTGCTGCTGCCTCAGAGCCTCGCAACCTCACAGATTCAGGCTAGGAGCCAGGGCCAAAGCCAAGTCCAATCCCTCTTTGCAATTGGCAACAGGTTGGGCCCATGGCCTTTTGTTTCTGGCCCTACGCGCTCTGCGCTTATTAAACGCAATATTTGTTGCTAGTTGCAAGTTGCTGCCGTGCCTGCTGCACCATTGCGACCATAAAGTGCGATTTATTTTGTTGATTTTTTGCGTGCACCGCGCCGTTTTGGCATTCGGCAGCACTTGGAGAAATATCAGCCAAATTGCCCATCAATATTTCAAGAATTTTAATTCCTTGCCAGCAATTCATTAATCGAAATAGTCGTTCAGGTTTAGGTTTTTGGTAAGATTAAACTTTGATCTTTAAAGTCTATACATTATCTTTTACTACTTATTTACTACATTTTCTTTTAAATTATTATTTTTAAATGTACAGTTTTAAACACATTTTCTCTACGTGATGATTGGAGTGGGGAAGACCTGGGGGCTTCCAACTAAAAAGGGACTTTTCTCATTTTTTCCCGAACTCATTTTTTGTTGTTTAGCGCTCACTTCCTACTTCCAGGTTTTTCGGGGCCCAGCCCTCCGTCAAAATGCCCGGCTATAGTCACACTTTTTCAGAGGCAGAGGAGTAGAGTGCTCTGCACAAACCCCAATTCCCCAATCTCAATGCCACTCGATGATGCACTTCGGTCCTATCCGCTGCCACCGACTTTGTGGCATTACAGTGGTGCAAGAAAGGACCTAAGCTTAATTCGGTACCTAAAAGGTTTTTTGTGATGTATTCATGGGAATATGTCCTTTAAAGTGACTTATATATAGAACTTGGCAGTAAGGAAAAAGTGTTGGAAATAAGAAATTCAAAACCAATTTGATGTGACCAATTCTTGAGTTATGATTTTCTTTCTTCCTTCCCTATAATTTTTTTAACAATTTTATATTGTTTGAAATTAAACTTTATATTGAAGTGCATTAAAAATATACATTTTTCATGAGCTTTAAGGTAAGACAACTTTTATCTATTAATTTGCTAACATTTTTTATCTTCTATTTATCTACTGCTTTGAGACATAATTGTAATTTAAGAAATGTTTTTCTTTTATTAGATTTTTGGAAAACAAAATAATATATTTATATCTTGTTCAATTTTTTTAATAAACTTTTTGTCTGCCCACCGTGCTGGCACTTCCATACTTTCAACAAATCGCTTCGCATTCTTCTGTTTTTATTTATTTATTTTTTGTTTTCGTTTCGCCTTCTATATGTATCTCTAATGCCCGGCAATTGTTGCCACTTCTTCCTCGTAGTTGGGCAGCGCTTTTCATTTCTTTTTTGGGGAGAGTCAGGGCCCCATGGACTAAAGTCCCTCCGTTCATTGTCCATTATGCAGCATTATTTGATGATGCTGCAGCTGCCTTGGAAACTCTCTTCCACTTCCACGCTGCCCTTTTTGCATTGACCGGCAACAAACACATAAATTGCATTTGTCGGTTTGTTGTCGTTTTCATAAATAAGATAAAGATAAACGACCAAGTTGCATATTATTTGTAATTGCATTTCTTCCCGCGTTGCATCTCCGGCTGGACAGTTGGCCATAGATATGGCACTGCGAATGTTTTGCAGCATTCTGAATTTATTATTGACCAGCGCGAATCACTAATGGGGGAAAAGAAACAGAAGATATTTTTAATAAGATCCATGGAGCAAAGGGAAGCGGGAATAACTTAGATGGTGGAAATGGTTAGTGGAAAATGGGAATAGTTGTAAGTAGAAGAGCTGGCCAATCATTGATACACGACTAATAGATTTGCTTGTAATTGCTTTACGCAACTCACTAATAGTTATTTTCTTTTAAATGTTATAGGACCAAATATACAAATGACTTGTACAAAAGCTTAAAATATATATGCTCCAATTCGTAAATGCATAGGTTTTCCCTTTATTGCGCTGAAAAATATGCAATTAAGAATCGATTCTCTTTTATTCACTCTTTATCTATGCCAATTTAGACTATAAATTTTACGACATTTTTTGTTGCAAAGATTCATGGAACAATTCGCGCAGGGCTGAGTCAATGATTCAACAATTTGTTGGCGTTCCTCGAACCGTGGACACTGGGCGATAACAAAAGGCAGCAAATATAAACCAGCTACACCTAGACCCATGGATATATAGCTTCCTATAGCAATGAATACCACATCACCCAACCCTACCAATATTGCAATAGTAGGTTACTCTTTAGTGTGTTAGAGTATCTCAGTTGTTTAAGAATTTTTAACATATATTGAATAATATTGTAAGCTATTATTTATCTTTTATAAAACACAGTCAATTTATAAAGGAAATAATCTAAAGAATTTAGAAATAAATTGTATTTTTAAACTTAAAACTACTTAAATTCTTATAAGAAGACATAAAATGATTAATTCTTTTGAACATTTAATTTATATTTTTAAATATTGACAGCTCAGTTTCTTTTGAACGTCCTCGAGTTTTAACTAAATAAAACCAACAAAATAAGATTTAACAAGAGAGAACGCTATAGTCGGGTGCCCCGACAATCAGATACCCGTTACTCAGGTAAAGGGAGTGCGAGGGAGATGGAGATAGAAACTTTGAACACGCATAACTTTTTAACGAATGGTCCGATTTGAAAAATTTCTTCTACATTTCGATAGGTATTGATAAACACAATAAAACTGCATTTTTACTTTTCCGAAATATTGAAATTTTTAAAATCGTATATAAGCGATTGTGGGCGTTAGAGGAGGCGTGGCACCCTTTTGAAACAAACTTGCGCTGCGTAGGAACTCCAAGAATCTTCATGCCAAATACCAATCTTCTAGCTTTTATAGTTTCCGAGATCTCAGCGTTCATACGGACAGACGGACAGACAGACAGACAGACAGACGGACAGACGGACAGACGGACATGGCTAGATCGACTCGGCTAGTGATCCTGATCAAGAATATATATACTTTATGGGGTCGGAAACGCTTCCTTCTCCCTGTTACATACTTTTGCACGAATACAATATACCCTTTTACTCTACGAGTAACGGGTATAAAAATTATTGTTATTTTATGCGGACTTGTATTATTCGAATTTCTCCAGAGCAATGCAGTTTCGGTTTTCCTTAACCACAACGTTTCCTTTCCATTTTTGCAAACTGTTTGCAAAATGTCTTTTGTTGACTTGACTGAGTGGAGTCGCTCGGTGTTCTGTGTTTTGTGTATTTACCGCGTTGTTGTGGACTTTTAGCGTGGGCTAAAAAAACAAAAATAACAAGGGCAACAGGAACAACACAACAAGAGCGACAAGAATCGACGGCGCCGTTGCCGCTTTATTATGAATTATGGCCACGTTGACAGTTTAGGACCAGACGAGGGCGTGGAAAACTTGACAGATGCGCTCTCAGAATCCAGGGAATGAGAATTCAGAATCCACAATCCGGAGTACCGAACCGAACAGAACGGCAGAAAATCTTGCGAATAAAGACCTATTCCTGGTATCGGCCACGAGCTCTGGCATGGCTCTATTTCTTATTAATAATGTGATAAAACTGTCAGACGACCAACTGAGCCGAGACCCGAAGATTTCCATTCGTTGCCTTTTGTGTAAACTCTCGCAATCCATTCCACTAAATTAAGCAATTAATTTCCCATTTATATAAGCCGACAACTACAACTTCAACTATAAATTATTTTTTTGTATATCTCATTTGGTTGCTTTATTTTTTCCGAGTGGTCGGAGATTAAGCCAAAAAAGAGTTATGCCCATTGCTGTCACAGCGAATTATGATGGCTAAACAGAAAGAAAACATACAAAAAGTAGTTGTACGTTTTTGGAACAAAATTGAAAACTGAAAATCAGTCAATTATGTCCGAGCACATTGTGACCTAATCGATTGTGACTTGTGACGCATGGCAGAGAAGGAATTTTGATAAAATAAAGTTGGCTCAGAAAATGAAAGTTACTTAGTTGACGAATTTACTTTACAGATTTTTATGAAATAACCACTGGCTTACAAGTTCCTGTTGATATTTTTTATTTTTATTTATTATATGATCTATTTAAGTAACACCATTTAACAACATTTTCCTTAAATCTCTTTCATTCCAGGTGAGCTAAAAATCGCTTTGTGTGCCATCATATGTGTTAAGTTCCCCTTTAGTGGTATTTATATCACAAATTGGGTAAGTCTTATGACCTCCAGAGCTATTTGTTCGCTTTACTCCTTTCTCACTTCCTAATTACATTAAAGACCCAAAGAATAGTAAATGCAATTTCATTCTCATCATTTCCGAGATGAAAACACTCTGTTCCTTCTTTTCACTAACCAAAAAACCTAATTGAAATTACGCAACGTTCATTGACTCTAGAAATTTCTTGGGTAACCCTAAGTACATAAACCTTCAAACACATATTTACTTGTGGTCACCGACTTGTCTCTCCCATGTATGAATTTTTTCACTTTTATTATTAGTTGGACCTCGTATTAAGCGGCTCTTTGTGCGAGTCTATTGGCCAGGGGAGCAGGTATATAAGACCTGTAATGTAATCGCATTAGTGGGGCTTTATTGCCGTCTTCTTTCCAATGCCAAATTAGCCATGAATGAGTCGATGGCAAAGGAGAAAAAGCTGACTACGAAAAAATAGATTTCATTTAGACACGATCATTGCCCATAATAATATGAAGAATATCTGGAAATTAAGAAGCAGGAACGATCTCAGTAATGACAGAGAACCAGTAGTTGACGGGTCTACAAAATATAAGCTGATAAGAGTCAGGAAACCAGTAGAATTGACAACTGAACTGATGGAGATTGCGAAGATGGAAGACTGTGGTCAATAGTGGTAGTCAAAGAAAGGAAAAGAGCAGAAATCGAGAATCAATTAAATATTAAAGAGTGCATTGAAACAAAATTTAGAACAAAAAATACAATTTATAGTTTGTCTCTAATCATATATTTTGTTTGCCTTTTTTTATTTTTTCACCAATCACATTAGGTTAAAAACAATTTCTGAAAATAATTTAATCGAAAGCATTACCTTAATAAATTATTTTTAAGCATGCAAGACAATTGTTTATAATACAAAATCGTTTTATCATTTATTAACTCTAATTAAACCATTCAACTCTTTGAGGCCTGGAATTCAGTAAGTCGAAAGCAAAAAGAACAAAACCCCAAATGAAAATTCAATAATAATCACAATAAATATCGATATAATTGAGTAAATAAAGTGAATCAAGTAGAGTGAACGAAATCTCAATGAGTGCTGAAGGTCAGAATGCTTTAGGCATTCCAAAACGAAACCGAAATTGAAATTGGAAGTGGAATCGAAATTGTATCGATTGGTTGGCGGCTGTCGCCAATGAATTCTCGAGCCTCTCAACGCAATTAAATGCCAATTGAAGTATTTCGTCGCTGCTTCTTTTGGTGGCTTACAAATTGAAATTAATGATTGGAATCTTAAATAATTTATTTTAATTGTGTGACAAATTTGAGCGAACTTTTTTGATTAATTTTCCTTTATTGATTCGCTGGCTAATCTGCCAGCCGTCGCGAGATTCCATAATTTTTAATTTTAAGCGATGATGTTGGATAGCGTTTTCTGCGTGACTTTTTCTCTCTTTCTCGCCTCCCATACTTTTCGGGGTATATTTCGTTACCGAAATCGCAGTTCAATGATCGCTTTTAATGATTTTTTTATGCGAAAATAAGTAGATTTTGTACTCTATAGATGGATCGCACTCGTTCGCACACAAAAGTTTTGTCTGTGGCCCGCGCGAAGCTTTCTTTTGTTTGGTTTTCTTTGGACTTTGTTTTCTTTTTGCTTGCCTTTTTGCCCATTTTCAAAACTGCTACAAAAAATCCGTGAAATGTTTTTCTATGACCATTAAGTCGAGAAACAGTCCGATGGAGGGAGATACATTTGTTGTGGTCCATCCACTTCAAGTCGAGTGGCAATTGGCACCAGGCAAATAGCAGACTGGTAAAATATGGAAGTATTATGTAATAAGAATGGTCTCAAGAGGCCGGGATAATAAGTAGATTACAATTTTATTATCTCTTTGAAGCAATACATCATCAAAGCACTTAAAACTTAATCCTGTATATGGTAGAAGTAATTCATACTTAATTGTTCATTTGAATTAAATATGTTTTAAAATGTTTTTAAATACCCAATTAATTTAATAGGTTCAAAAAAACAACAATGTCGACCATTCCATAGGCGTAAGACCCGACACTTTGCCCATAAAGTTCCCATGTTGGAACATAAAAAGATACACGATCTACAGCATGCTGAATTGAAGGAACGCCCCTACCGAAAAGCCTAATCAAGTTCAACAAACTTCCAGATTGATTCCTCCCCTCGTCGCCACTAAAAAACAAATAAAACTCGTTACTGACTGTGCAGATATCGCCACGCACATATCCCTGGTCAGAAACAAATTGGGTCAAAGTTTGCAGCCGAGGCAATTTATTTTGCTCCTACTGACAAAATATTTTGTTCTGGTAGCCGCTCGAGAGGTTGAAAAATCCGAAACGTACAAATTTACATGCCAAACCTGTGTTTTGGCCTCCGTGCTGAAGAAGATTTACAACCCGATAGATAAAGATCTCAGTTTACCAATGAATATGTTCTCACGCTTTATAGTTTTCTGTTGTTTTTGGCATTCTCTCGTTATTTTGTTTTGGTTGAGATGTCAAGTTAAAGCTCGATTCTGGTCCACAACTTTGTTGCCTTATTCTAAGGGCATTAAAAATGGAAAAGGTTCGCGGCTAGTTTCGATTTTTATTGGTTATAATGCAACTATCAAATCTCGGTTTATGGCTTATAGCACATTTACTCCGAGGATCGCTTCGGTTTCTTAACTTTTACGACCGTTTTGGGCTAAGGGCCGTGGGCTAATTTTTATGGCTTTTGATGGCTCGTTTACACGCAACGACAACGATTTGATTATTGATTTCGAATGTCATCGAAAATCGCCTCTTATCTCGTTTTATGTGTCAACTTTTACAGTCCGTCTCGTCCTCCTTGCATAATTGGATGAAAAATTCCACTCAGGTTGAGGGGGAAAAGTCGATATAACGTGGGCGATCTTAAGACTACTTACACGATAGTTACGGATTATTAACTGCCGATGTTTAAGCATTTTGTTTATGTATCGTACTTATGAACGACTAAAATAGTTGAGAGCTCACAATTGGAATCGGGAAAACATTGTTAAGGGTATTAATTTCTCGATTACCATGAATCATTAAGCTTTTAAGTGCACTCTGCTGACCAACAGATTAATATATTACTTGCAAAGATGCGGGTTGTAAAATAATCATTAACATATTAGTTGCTGATTGATTTTCGCTAATTGACGTTTAAATGTCAGTAGCATGAAAATCAATCACAAGAAGATCAGCAACATAACAAGGTCATGTGCACGAAAGACCAAACAAATTAATTTGAATTAAATGTCAAAACGGAAACTTCATCCGACATTTAAATAAAATAAATTGTTTGGAAGGAAGCCGAGGAAAGTTTTTAAATATTTTATTTACAAAATAATAACTTAAGTTTAAGTCAATAATGACTATTTTAAATACAAGAAAAATTTGTTATAATAATGTCTTATTAATAATATCTAATTGGAGTCTTTAAAAATGCACTGATTTAAGAATACGCAATAGTGACAAATTTGGAAGATTTACTTTAAAGATTCCAACGATCACTCAATGCAAACCTCAAGATCAAGACAACCTCCATCCAAGTTCATTGTCAATCCGTTGCTCGAGCTTGTTTGAGCCGAACTACCTGCAACGGGTTCGCTTCGAACCTCTCTTAGCCGATCTTTTCTTGCGAAGACTCTCTTCTCGGGGAGCTCTTAGGTCGGAAGACTTTGTAACGCCGAGTGCCGTACAACTCCAACTATGGACAATGGAAACAAGTTCTTCTTGGGAGCCCCTGGCTCCCCGATTCCCCGCCTCATTCTTCTGATCTTGCATTTGTTTTTGTTGCTTTTAGCCAGTTTTGTTTACCTTATGCCTCGTTGAAGATCTTGGCTATTTTTTGTTGCGCTTGTTTCGCGACTCGTTCGCTGCAAAAAGTTCTCTCGACTTGATTTCGCTCTTGATGTGAGACAGAGCTAGAGAAAGAGAGGGGCGAACCCGGGAGAAAGAGGGTGAGCGGGGCGATGGAGGCAGAGAGCCAAACAAGTTGCAGTTGCTCGATTCTCGATTCGATTCTCGGGACCAACAGACTCCTACACGAGGTCTCGCCTCTTCGATCCCCAGATATAACATTTTTTCCATTCTTCTTCTTCTGCCTCGGCTGCTAGTTTTTTCTTCTTACTTTTTTTTGCAAGCAGCAGGAAGTTCAATTTTCAGTTCAGTTCAATTTTGCACGTCATCTCAAGCGGTCCAAGCGGCGTTCGTAGCTCGATTTCAAGTCAAGACTTCGGACCTTTGCCTAAACCAGAAACAAACCACTGAAACTCTGTTTTCTTCAACGACTCTTTTGTGTGGCGCGGGTGTAGCTGAAAGTGGAAAAAATAGTTACGAAACTAACCGCAAAAAATAACAAAACAAGTCCTTAACAATGAACTGTTCGTTTTTGTGAAGTTTAGCCCCTCTACAAGTGAAGTTTTTAAAATAATACCCAATAAAGACCAGCCAACATGTATCGCCTACAAAGACGAGCTGCTTTGATAGCCAAACAAGGTAGTAATATCTGCTTTTATATTTTATTTGTTTATCAACTAAAAGTTTGTATTGTAAGACCAGTTCAAAAAGATTAGAGATACAAAAATATAAAGTTCCTATCTGTCATCTGTATTGATTTTAACAAGGAATATTGTGTATTTACATCAAAAATAATTTATTTTATCTTTTAAAATAGTGTTTATATACTTTTATCTAAATATTGAAAAAAAAATGATATTATATTTCTATAAATAATTTATTTACAATAAAACATCCGTAAATTTATGAATGAAATCATGATATGTCTTGAAGGGCATTAAATAATTTTTAAATACTCGAAACTGAATAATTTGCCATAGCCTTTGACTCATTGGTGTAGTATAAAAAAAAGTATTGGTTGTTGACATTACTCATACGCAACGTTGGGCGGGGTAGAGGTGGTCAGGCTTATTTAAACCGTTGCGGTTGCACGAATGTAAATCTTAGGCTTTTGCGGTTTATTGATATGTGTTAGCGCTTGGTGGGGTCGATATAGGTGTTATGTGAGGTGAGTCCTTCGATGAGGTAATTGCAAAATGGCAATTTAAGTGCTTAAGCTAAAATTCTCTGAAAAGAAACAAATATTCAAGAGGTTAATTTTCGAAAATTTCTTTATACCCTTATTATTGATACGATTTGCTTTGGTCCGCAGTACTTTTTAAAATATTTTCTTCTAACTTGCCCCTAATTTATGCCCTTTGACAATTGCTGAATGGGATCTCCCAACTTTCATCACCGCAAGACGCAAAATGAAAAAGCAAGCAACTGGGTCATCTTCCTAGAAAGAAAGACAATACCTACGGAAAAAAGAAAAATAAAACCCAAAACACGAAATCGCAATCATTTTACTTTTGATTATAAACAAAATAAAATGGAAAGAAGCCGGAGAAAGAGGATGAAATTATTTCTAGCCACTAATCGCTGTCTGAAGTCGACCTAGAAAGGCCTTAGCCCAGCCGCAGAAGATCATCTTCTTTCTATTTCATTCGGTTGGACATGAGAAGCCATGGAAAGGGACAGGAACCCCCTGGACGACAAAGTGAAAGAAAATGTCTGAGGTTTTCCTCAGCACGATTCGGCCAGCATATAATTTGAAGATTTAGAGAGTCGCGTTAGTCAAGATCGCATTTTGCATGCCAAATGCTGGGCACAATTTGTCCTCATGCAGATCCCAAAATCCAAAACCAAAACCAAAACCAAAACCGAAACCAAAACCAAGCCAAATCCGAACCAAGTTCAAAGTCGTGCCCAAAAACCCTCGCCCCTCTCATTCTCGAGAACTTTCCGCACTTCACTCTACATCTCCATCCAAAGAAGGTCATGGACAGATTTTTAGGCTCCCTGCAACTCTTCTCGCTTCGGGTCCACTGCCGTCTGGTCTTGGCCAATTGACTGCAAAGATTTATTATGGAAATCTATAAAAAATATGGCCATAGATTGGCATACATTCCCTCATGGACGGGAAGCCCGGCTCTGATAGCTTTATAATATTTATCTACCTTTCTAAATCTGTCCTAATTAGGATTCGATTCAGCCGGGCATTCGATAAATTCTTCTGGTCTCGATTCCGCTTTTGTTTTAACTTCATTTGGATTGCATTGCCTACATCAATGCGGAAATATTTTGATAGTTTCGTTATGTACTATTGAGATTCTTGTGTAGAGACCATTCACAATATCAATTTACAGATGATATTATACCAAATATCAGTATATTTACGGTATATTTAAAATGGAACATTAAAGGAAACAAAATAAAAAAAATGATTTCATTTATAATACTGTTTGAATTATAGTTTGTAAATAGTAGAGTTGTAAATTTTCCGATACCATTTTTTCTTACATTTTCTGTATCTGCTTTTTATTTTGATATAATAGAGTGAGTATGATAATTCTCCTTAAATCGAAACTGGATTTAAAAAATAAAAGAGATAAGTAATACGTACCTGAAAAGAAAATTGCCAGCAATTTCTAACTTTTTTATCTCAGCTTTCCAAGCCCATGACCATCGGTTATGCATTCAACAACTGATAGAAGGCATATCCCCTCGCTTCGATTGATTTTATTGTCCAGTAGTCGCTGTCTGTGTCTTTTTCCCTAGCCAAATTCCCTCTGCCCGTTGGCTACCGACGATTCTAACTGTAAAATTACAAACTTGTGCCCCTCCCCACCACCCTTGCGCCCCCCATTTTCCTTTGAGCCAAGAGTCTGGCTGATTCTCATTTAATGCATTTCCTTAAGACGACAACGTCGACGAAGACCAGCACTGGACATTGGACACTTGACTGGACTCTATGGACAGTGAACACTGGACAGCGCGTACCGGACTTGTGTCAGCTAAATTATTTCCACGGCTCGATTCGATTCCTCAGCTCGTTGGGGCTCTTTTATGGCCAACTTGCACGCATCTGTCAGTCTAGCGAAGATCCCCCGCCCGCCGCCTCTTTTTATGACCTCTGCCAGCGGCCAAGTTATCTCCCAACCAACTACACTGGGGAAAATATAGTAATTGAAATTATGGTGAATGGTTGATATTTATGCATTTTTAGCTGAACATCTTTGAACACACCTTTGATTATGCATTTGATTATCTTTTGCATTTAGTTTTTCAGTTCGATTATGTTTGAAAATTATTTTTATTAAAGTTTTGGTTTGATATAGATAAAACTTGACGTTTTTAAACCCATTAATAAAAAGGTAAGAATTTTCTAAGGATACTATATCTTACTTTTTGAAACAGTACTTTTACTTCTTGAAAAACTTCGAATATACTAAAATTTCAAATATTACGTTTAAAAAAATGTTAATTACACTTATTTAAAGCTTGAAAATAACGTGTCATTCCCTTAAAATTTTTTTGTAAATGTTGTACATGTTTATTTTGTTGTTTTGACTTTAATAGCCCAGTCCCACAGAGCACGTAACGGGGGAACGGTTGGGATTTTTGACAGATGTGAAACACCTGGTCCGATACAACACATTTCTAAATCTACCATCCACCTTCCAATATAAGTAGTAGTTCAAAAAAATGGAAACAACTCAAAAAATTAGGGTAATAAATATACGTTTATTATAAGCGGTATGAGACATTTTTAGGGGAGGAATTTTACAGAAGGCATTTTTACAGAAGCCATTTTTTTCAATGTTGGTGGAACGCCTGGGGGCTTTACACAAAAAAACCAGGCTTTGCCATTACTTTGAGATCCTTCACGGAGTATCTTGCTTTTGGTTAAGTTTTCCAGCTTGGTCCTATACATATCTTGCCAGAAAATATTAATACTTATGGGCTAGGCCATCTTTACAGGGAATTCTTCGTAACTCCGCGCAAGCCCATAGTGAGGTTTCGCCATACATCAATGAGAAGGCATCTTCTGTTCCGGTTTCCTTCTGTTTTTTGCAATCATTGTTTTCGGTTTTTCATAAATGTTTAAATTTTTATTGAAAATGTCAATAATTGCTTGGCTGTCTGAGACAACTATCGACTAAATATCGACTAAAAACGGTTGGTTCGGGAACAATAGTTTTGAATGGGGGACTAACTGGGAAAATTTTGGAACAAAAAAGTTCTATGGAACATCCGTCAAAGGCTAGGTTATGATCCCTAGATTTTTTTGCAACCATTTTTTATTGCAGTGTAGCCAAGGCTAGAGCAGGACAGCAACGGCTTTTACCGTAATACTTTGGAGCAGTTCTCTAACGATGCGCTGTTCAACGGTGGTTTTCCCTTTCTGGCTAGTATCCGAAAATAGCAAATATACCAAGAAAGAGACGGGTATATCCAACTAGAGCGAGAGAGAGGCTGCGCATGCGTGACTGCCCAATGTCTCTGCTGCTGCTTCTTCTTTATCTCGGGTGAAAAAGTCTTCCTGTTTCGGGTTTCTTCTTCATCTGCATTTTATGGCTCTCTTTACTGCCGCCTCTTTTTTACTCCTTCTTCATCGCTGCACTCTGTTGCAGTTAATCAATTATAACGACTCTTGATTTCCTTCCTGATCTAGATCAAGATTTCAGTTGCCTGTTTCTTCATTTACTTCGGGGTTTATGTGGGTTCACTTGTAGCATGTGCGGGGACTTTACCGTTCTCCTCACATTAAGTCATTTGGGTATCTTTGGGATCTCTCCTCGCAGGTCTCATCTCATTTATTCGTCTGATTCTTGGTGATTCCTGATGTTATTAAGTCATTTCAAGTGCTTGATTTGTTGATGACTTTATCACTTCCATTCTTTTTAGGAGTTTCTGTACTGCAATTGCACTTTAATTGAGTTTTATGATGGAAGTGGGGTGAATAGAATGAGATTCATTAACGGTTGTGGTCATATTTTAGATTGGCAGGGTCTGCTTTAATTTAATTGATAGTATATTTACTTTTTTATGACTTTAACACCATTTTTAAAGTACTAGTTAACAGTGGATAAATGGGCATTTTTTAAAATGTATTAATCTAAGTCATCTTTAACGTTTTACGGAAATATTTTACTCATAAAATTGTATCTTTATTAGGATTTAAATTAACTTTATTGCATTTTTTAACATTCCAAGAATTGTAATTGGTTTTAACTAATAATATTTTATCTTTATTAAGGTTGTATAACTATTCAGAAATCTTTATTTACACTTACTTAAATAATTTCATTAATAGCTAAACATTCAATCACCCTTCATAGATCCTCTATGTTTGTTTTGATACGTAAATTTAGGATGGCTTACAAATATTCCCGTTCCCAGCAGACATTTGATAGCCCAAGCAAATGTTGACAAATCGTCCAACATAAAGTTTCTCCAGCACCCAGCGTCTTCTATTTTTTCCTTATCGACTTTGCAGTCGAGGCATTGAATATTTTCAATGCACTTGGCAAATAAAAGAAAATTCTGTTTGTTTGAAATGTTTGTCCGCTTGTTGCCAAAGATTGCGAAAGAGGCAAAAGTATCGTTCTGTGGGACTTTTCTCGGAAAATGATGAGTGTGTTGTCTAACAAGTTGCTGCTATTGCCATAACGGTTTCCGTTGCTGTTATGTAAACTTTTGCTGAACTTCTGCCAAATTAATTAACGCCGTGAAAGGTGCAGGCCATAAAAAGTGGACGGGAATTACGAAAAGATAAAAATGCAATGAAAATAGAACTTGGGAACGAATCCATACCATATTTCCCGCTGTTCGGGTTTTATTTCAGGTTGAAGTGGATAAACAAAAAGCAATTTAAGACTTTATGTTTTGGAGCAGGATTCAGTTTTAGTGCTTAATATAATATGTAATTGTTTAATAATTTGGACGAATTAATATTATTTCCTTAGATCAACTGCAAATTCGATTAAAAACTCTTATCATTTTATAAACTAGATTAATATTTCAAGAATATTTTACAGTTTTATTGATGTTTTATCTTTGATTCTAAAAAAAGGCTGGCCTAAGGCTTGCTGGCCACTCTTTATTAAAAAGAGGCCATTTAGAACCTTTGCAATCGCAACGAAGCGAACTTCCTTAACGAAAACAAAGCAAACACATTCAACCGAAGCTCGAGCCCCATTTAATGAGATTCCTTGGGGGCGCCAGACTGAACTGGTCCCTAGCATTACAGAGATGGACAAACAGATGCTGCAGATAAAGCCGAGAAGGAGGCTTTCCAGTAGCCGGGGAGAATCTCGACTTGTAATTATTAACTTACGGCATATTAATTTATTATTTGCTATTTAATGTGGCCAGCCCCCAAAAGACCCTCCTCCACTCCATCCTCCAGACGCCTGCCTCCTAGTATTTTGCTGCCAGGCTGCGGGCCAAGTTCGCTTTTTTGACATTTGATGTATTTATGTGGTCTGGAGGAGCCTTCGCTTCTTCGCTTTCCAGCTTTGCTGTGAGCGATTTGTGGGAAACTGTCCTGTCATGTGTTGAGTCCGTCTGGCATTCGCTTTTCTCTATTTTGATTGAGTGATTTATTCGGAAATTGTTGTTCTCGCAAAAAGGTATAATTAAATGGGCATAATGATGCCAAAGGGAAAGGCCTACGCACATCCAGCAGAGGTTTGCCGCCGGAAAGGGGGATCGATTTGGGAGGGATCGAGTGGAGGAGTCGGCTCCAGCAGGTGCTCCTTTGGGAAATTGCTCGTACTGGTAATGGAATCAGATTGACGTGGCTTAATATTAGTGGGGAAATTATGGCTCGAAGGGGGTTTTAAAGGGAAATTCAGAAAATGATTGAAAAAACCATTACCTCAAATCCTTAAAAAACATGAACGATATTAAGAAAATAGTATTATGTAGAGGGGGTAGAGGGGAGGTGGGTTTAGATGGATTTAATTCAAACCTTTTTGTATATTATTAAGTGTCATTTAAATAACATCCACTAATTTTTATAGCAGATACTATTACACTATTAAAAAAGCATTTTGCGGTGATCAATGTATCTCCTCCAAAAATTATCGAATTTGGATTCTGCATTTACACTTCGCTTAAGAATTAAAAAAAAATCCAACCTCTAGCTTTTATAGTTTCCGAGATCTCAGCGTTCATACAGACAGACAGACGGACAGACGGACAGACGGACAGACAGACAGACAGACAGACGGACAGACAGACGGACAGACGGACATGGCTAGATCGACTCGGCTAGTGATCCTGATCAAGAATATATATCTTATGGGGTCGGAAACGCCTTTCCTGTTACATACTTTTGCACGAATAAAATACCCTTTTACTCTACAGTAACGGGTAAAAAACCGGCCTTGGAAGCGCGATTTTTAATTTTTGTTAAAGAATTTTTTGCTCTTCTAAAGTCAAAAATGCGTTTTTTACCTAAAAAATTTGAAAAAAAGGTTTTTTATGCGAAAAATATGCGACAAATTTGAAAACGATCGCTTGCGCCAAGTCTTAGAAGTTGGGTACTAGTTCTAGCATAACTTGTAAGGTTTTTGAGAAACTGACTTAAAGATTCACTTTGCACTAAAGTCTTAGAGGATGTCAATCTACAATTAATTAATTTAATTTTTTTTTGCAAGACCCTACCCCCCTCTCTTAATATGATACAGCTCTATAAAAAACTTTTTTAAAAAAAGTAAATGTTTAATCGATGACATCTATTTATTTATAAATCTAAAATTCTTGCTTAATTTAAGAAAGGGAAATACAACATCCTTTATTGCATTATCTTTCACCGGTAGCGATCTTTAATACAGAACTCTCCACCACCTGCTGTACACCTGTCTACCTCCCCTCTTTTGCACCACCTTCTTTTAAGTATTTTTTCATCCCAGTGGCGGGATGCATACACACGAGTAAATCGGGATAAATAAATAAAAAAAGAAATGATTTCTTTGTTTACACACACACGTAAGGAAGTTATCGAGTGGTCAAATGTGCTATAAATAAATGCATTTAACTTGGGGTTTTCCTGTAGCCACTGGGCTCCCACCCCCTCGATGACCGCCCCCCTCTCTACCATTTTTCTCAGCTTTTCTTCGTTCTCTCTTGCGATTCTTTTCCTTTTTGTGTTTATTTTTTTAACTCTTAGAATTGTTTTTAGCCTGGCTTCCGGCGACATAAAACTGCCGTTTGTTCTGTTTTCTCCTCCCCCTCCCTTCGCCCACTTCTTTTGCAGTTCTAGTCTAAAAGAAAGAGAGGGAATGAAGCGAGAAGAAAGAGAGGGAGTTAGTTGCAGAGCAGCTGCCCATTGGCGTTTGCTCCGCTTGAATAATCCAACCTTAGCTTGGACTTCTTTAGCTATATCTGCTTCTTCCCCTGGATGATAGCTTCCTCTTCTTCTTCTTCTTCCTCGCCGTCTTGCAGTGATTTCTTCCCTGCTTCTTCTTCTCCTACTTCTTCTCGGGGCTTTGGTCATCTACAAGTTGTGCGATTTCGAGTTTTGTTTTGAAAGTAATTCGTCTGTAGGATAGCCATGTGCCCATAATTATGGATTCCGGACGAGGGGAAAAATGTGGTGAACGGCAGAGGAGGCCGAGGTCCAAGTTCAACCCACCCACATTTTATTGTTATCGCTAACAATGGCCAAGACCAACAGAAATAAAAGAGGCAAGGGCAAGAGTCGCAGAAGTGTAGCACAGCTGCTGTCTGAATCTTTTTTAAGCTCAAGAGTTCCAAAGACTCGGTAATGGAGACCTGAAATTGCAGAAAGGGGGTTCCCCAGTGGGACACATGGCTTGTGGTGGGGTCTAGGGATCAAAATCGTTAGCCATTTTTTATTTACTTAAATTACCTCAGTTGGGGCTTTATTCGTTATTTTCAGAATTCCTCTTCTACCTCTTGTTTTATTATATTTTAACGTAACTTTTTTATTTATAGCTATACAAATTTGTTTAAAATTGTTTAAACATTGAACTGTAAATTTTAATTATTACTATAATTATTATTATTATTCCTATTATTATATGAATTCAAGACTTGCTTTAACCTTTTCTCCCCAAGAAAGAATTCAAGAGTTACTTTAACCTTTTCTCCTCAACATATATATATATATTCTAAAGCGATTGACTAACATTTCCTTCAAATCAAACTTAAAGAATTGGCCATTGAAAGACAAAAAATCAGTTAATTTCGATATTTTTAGTCTACGATAAACTCATCCCCCGAACACAGATGCCCAACCCTAGGATAGCGCATCCAGCTCACTCACTTCAAGATAAAAGCAAATAAAAAAGCTATAGACAAAGAGGAAAAAGCCCAGGCAACGGCTGTGGCGAAAAAAATTGCATAAAATGCCAGAGGCAAGCAAAATGCAGGCCGCGACTGCGCTGCTCCTCAGAATGCTGCAGAATCGGATTCAGAATCAGTCGGTGCATTGAACCCCGCGGTCTGGGCCTGGTCCACAATTCCATTCCACTGCACGCAAAACTAGAAACGTTCCTCTGCCAGCGATCGAAATATATACACACGGACATATGGAGGGGTGATCAGGGGTTTGAGAGGTACGGGGTGTATGGGGGTATCAGGGGACCGAAGCTATAGACATCGGACGGACTTTCGCACGAATGCACAGACCAACGTGTGTTCCAGCTGTTGTGACTGCCACAGTGATCAATCGCAGACCGGAACCGCAATTCAAAGATCTCTTCTAAGTTTTAATTTTATCATTTGAAGATTTCAGGATTGAAGTATAAAGATTCAACACAAATTTAATGTAAAAGAAACTTTTAAAATTATTTGACAATTACTTTTGTCTTTCAGTCCTAACTTTTTTCTTTACTTTTTATGATAATTTAATTCGTTTCTTTAAATTAACCAAAATAAATTTAGTTTAACTGGTAAAAGATTTAATTTTATTGCAACATAATAAATTTTCAAACGAAATTGATGATAATCCGATATTCCGAAAATATTTCAAGTTGTTGTCTTTTCTTCTGAATGTCATTCAAAAATGATTTTATTTAATACCTTTTGATGGGAGAGTACTGTACTTGGGGTTGAGTCAGCCAGCGATTAGAAGCCTAAAAGGAAGTAATGTTGCAGAAAATGCAAAAACCAGAGAACGCGAGCGGGAACGAGATGGAGAGATGGTAAGAGCGAGAGATCAGATTGCTGCTGCGCCTGCGTGGAAGAACAGGACTGTTCCCGTCTCTTTCCGGCCAACTCAGGCCCTCTCTTTCTGCTACGTATGCCTGGCGATTTTTTATGATGACTAAAATTGAAAAACGAAGCTGCGGTAAAAGCTCAAGAGTCCCCTCTACGCCCCTTTATGGGTTATTATTGTTGTGGTCTTGGGGTCTCTTGGCGTGTGTGTAATTATCCAAGGACGCCGCTGAGTAATGAAACGACCTTGAGTGCAGCTACACACACACACACTTATATCTGCAGATATAACCAGGTGTATATGGGCTTTGGGCGTGATTTTTTCTCGATTTTCTTGGACCCCACTTTGGCAGCAAACTCATTTGTTACACATGGACAAAAGAATAGAAAAGAACTAAAAAATGTATATAAACTGATATGCCCAACAATTTGTCAACGTCATAAGGCGTGGGGGCGGGGTGATCTGCAATGGACAAAAGAGAACGCCCACCGCAAAAAAAAAACAACACCGAAATGGTAAGGAAAATAAAGGAAAAGAATCGGAGAAAAGAACAAAACCTGAAAGAATCGAAATGAATGTGGAAACGTTTGTATTTGTCTGGCTGCAGATCTTTGAGCTGAGGTAATCGATCTTGACGGAGATATGCCAACTGAGTTATGAGCGCAAAGCTATTTTTGGATAGCTTTTAGTTTTCTTAAATGATTATGATCGGTATTGTAGCAGAATTTACAGAACATTTCACAAAGAAATACTACTAAAGAAAAGAGACTGAATGTTATTACTTTCAAGTTTAGTTTTAAATAGTTTATCATAAGTTTAATTGTTAAAAAAAAAGATTCCTAACAATAAAAAATGTGTTTACAAAAGTAAAGTATTTATCTTTCTACCTTAACAATTCTTTCATATTTATGGAAATATTAAGCTCAATTTTATATAACTTGATTACTTTTTTGTAACTAATTCGCAACTTAATTTAATGAAAATAATCTAAAGAATTTTAACTGGACTTTTATTTAATGCTAATTTTATTTCATTTAATTTTTTATTTCTTCCTCTTAATTTGAAATGTTTGCTTGACCAAACAATATTTAGGTAACTTTGATCAAGGTTCATCAACAGTAAAAAATGCTTTAAATTTCTGAAGAGTGCACTGTAATATTCCTTCTTTTACGTATCTTATCCCGCCCCATCATCATCATCATCCCATCGACTGGGACTAGGCATTCAACTAATCAGCCACAGAGCAAAAATTATTGCCATTTTTTACGCGCTGCTTCAAACGCGGCAGAAACCGCAGCCACCAACAAACAATGAAGTTACAGCATTTATACACTGGAAACAATAAATGAAATTAACATTTTGCATTCTCCTCTTTGTAGATCTTCCATAATTTATTTAAATGTCTTTAAAAGAAAACTCACAAATAAGTTTTAAATAACAAACTTTTTTAAACAATTGTCTTTGATTATTTGACACAAACAATTTTAAGCCGGACTATTTTATTCCTATTAATTTAAATGGGAATTAGCAATCTAATATTATCTCATTGCTATTTTTAAAATTTTTGCATAGTGTAGCCGTTGTTGTTTTGGTTGTTATTATCTGAAGTTGCTGTTGTTTTGTTGCTGGCATGCCAACAGGCTATCCACCATTAGGCCATAATCATCATCACACACGCCTTGGCCAAGGCCAGAAACCTAAACCCAATCCCCGATCCCCAAACCCCAGACCCCGATCCACTCCTCGAGGAGTGCCAAATGCCTTTGTCTATGAAGAAGAGGGATAAGACTTGTGGAGACGAGGGGAACGGATTGAAGGCAACTATTTTTAAGTATAGGTTTCGGTTTCATTGTTGCATTTCTTTTTGCGTTTATGAAATTAATGAACAGCTTGGCCGATCCTCCTTGGCTCCTCTTCATTCTGGTAAACAGATTGTAGAGGCCGGAAAAAAAACTTGAAAAGTTAAGACGGTTGCATCATTTTCGCAGACTCTTTTTGTTGTTGCCCATTTATTGACCCGCATTTGTTCGGCCTTTGCGCATGCGCAATTTGTTCAGACCCTCGGGGCCATCAAGTTTATACAATTGAAATGTAAACAACGTCATCATTCGCACATTCCATTTGCCCTTTTTTTCGACAGTTTTTTGTTTCTGCCTTTGGTTACTTCACTCATTTGCATGTGTTGATCGCTGCTTCCTTTTTCGCACATTTATTTATTTATTTACCTTGCAATTATCCCACCATCAAAGACACATAAGCAGCACTCAGTTTTAATTTCAATTTTCATTGCTGAATAGATATTTTTAATGGCATATTTACTTACTCTTGGTTTTTTCTTCTTATTGCAGGTATGTGTGAAGATAAATATTCGGATATTTTTGGAAACTATGACTCTTGTGCATAGAAAGTGAGTCACTAATTTAAAATGGTTTTTTATACCCGTTACTCGTAAAGTAAAAGTTTGTATATTGTATTCGTGCAAAAGTATGTAACAGGGAGAAAGAAGCATTTCCGACCCCAAGTTTATATATTCTTGATCAGGATCACTAGCCATGTCCGTCTGTCCGTCTGTCTGTTTGACAGTCTGTCTGTCCGTATAAACCCTGAGACCTCGGAAACTACAAAATCTAGAAGGGTGGGATTAATCACACCGTGCGCGGATCCACCGGGGGTGATTTATCACCCCCACTCGGGTGAAAAATGAAAAGAATTTTGGTATTCAAAAAGTATGCAACAAAAAATTGTTCTGAAATCACCCCCCACAACAAATTCCTAGATCCGCCACTGAATCACACATATTCTTGGGCTTCCTACGAAGCGCAAGTTTGTTTCATCCAAGTGCCAAGCCCACTCGTACGCCCACAGTCGCTTTAAAGGACTTTTAAAAATGCCTGGCGCCCACATCTTCACAGATTTTGTAAAAGTTTAAATGCCATTTTGTTAGTACCTATCAAAATGCAGAAAAAAATGTTTGAAATGGGACAATCCATTAAAAAGTTATGAGCAAAAAATGAAATGGCCGCTAGATGGAGCCAGTTGCTTTGACAACGGCATATCTCCATCTCCCTCGCACTCCCTTTAGCTCAGTAACGGGTTTCTTATAGTCGAAGTATTCGACTATAGCGTTCTCTCTTGTTTTTCTTAATATTTATCATGCTTTTGGATATTCTTGGATACAACCCTCTATACAATGTTATTACGTTGGTTTTAATTACATTGATTGAGTTCGTATCTCAAATGACCATAAAAAGTGTCGCCCCCGGGTAATTATTTCCTATAAAATGGTCGTAACATCGTTAATAATATGAACCGTAAAAAGTTCACCATCGCAAAAGATTGGTATCGTAAAAACGACACCATTAATAACTGACAATCGATCATATTTATCAAGTCCCAAGTTCCCACCCGTAGATGGCGCCCCGAAAGATTTATGTGTGTGTTCAACTCTTGAACTTTTGTGCGAAAATTTAACTGTCTGTCGATCTGCTCTCTGCTAAGATCCATGGGGGTGGACATGGATTCCGGCGATCATCGGATGTGTTTCGGATTTGGTTGCGGTAATTAGTGGGATTAATTGGTTTCGTGTTCGGCCCAGACCTCACCTAGTAACCTCCATAAAACAATTAGAATCGACATAAAAGCTGCCATTTCTGTTCCCAGCGGAGGAACCAGAAATGAGTCAAGTCAACTCAAGTTAAGAGTGGCAGTAGAGGTGGGCTCCCAATTTGGTTGCAAGTCCAACATGGTTACAGTTTCCCATTGGGTTTGCTGTCAAATTGCAGCGGCTGCTACTGAGATTGTGGGCGTGACGACAGCCCACACTGACATACAGTTGGAAATATGGAAAAAGAGAAAAAATATAAATAGCAAAATGAAAAATAATAAATGAAAAGACCTAACCTAAAGCCAATAAGTGGCATTAGCCAAATGTGGTAAGACCATTTGGCAACTTGTTAATAAGCAATTGCATCGTACCAATCAGATGGAAGGTTCGTTTCACAAAAGCAAAGCCACCAAAGTATAAAAGTGCATGCATTTTATTTATTTACTAAATATCGAAGGAAATAAATATAAAATATAATTAAAATATCCCTAAAATTACCCATTCTTTTCTAAGGAAAATATCCGAAATCTAATCAAACTTTTATCTTATCACTGGCTTTTGTTATTTATGAAACCCACTATGTAAAGTGCTCACATCGAAATGTGTGAGATTTTCCATCGTTGAACAGCAAATTTCCCACAATCGTTTTCTTAGGTGTGTTTCGATTTTAACAGTTTCTTTTTTAACATTTGTCTGCGCTTCACTGACCACAAAGAAACCGAACCCAACCCAAACCGAAATCCAAACCCAAATCCGAACACAAATCCATAACACCGAGCCCCATATGCAAATATGCAAATTCTGCGGGGGGCTAACAAAGATAAGTGTGACAGCTGAGCGACGATTTGTTGAGAAATTATGGACAGTAGTCGGCCGTCGCGAACAAATAACAATAAATTCATCTGTGGGCTGGGAAGCAGGAAGCCTCATTTTTCTACTTTTTTTGTTTTTGGTGGGGTCCTGCAACGCCCACTCCAGCTACTGCCACTCCCACTCCACCGAACGCCCACTGCCACGCCTCCGCCGGAACGTAATGATGTGCAAGACTAACTGCATTAGAAAGTCAAAGATTAAAGCTTAATGCATGTGGAAAGTGGCTGGGATTGGAGAGGGGAAATCCAGGGAAACTCAAACTTAATGCCGAATTCAGAAAATATATTGAAGGAGCAGGAAAAATCAAAGGAAGAGATGAGAAATGAGGGGATATTTTTATGCATATGATAAGCAAATTGTGTGGGGCGTTACTGTAATACAAATGGATTCGAGATCCAAAAATCTCAAGACCGCTAAAAGCTGTACTTTTCTTGGAAAGTGACATAAAGCCTTGGATCAATTTTGGATTATCACTTCAATCTAAAAATATTTATATTTAACATAGTTAAAATAATAAATCAACCCTAGAACAATTGCCTTTCATATTTTGTCGCAAGTAATTCCCACCAACATTAGATAAGCTTCCACAAAGCCGAAATATCCAAAGAAACTTGTTCGGCCAAAATACAATTGATTAGCCTCGGGATTTCGACTTTAATTTAAAACAACATTTCAATTTCCACCAACACTGACAGCTATCTCAATTGGCTCCCCGCTCCAACAGTTGATATGCCATTTAGCTAACAACCGACTGTCAAAATATGCTTATTTATTGTAATAATAATTCATTTGATTAACTTGCAATGAAAAAAGCGCAGCAGAGCCCGAAAAACAACAAGCTAAACTCCCCATTAGCCTTTCTAAACCGTGGCCAGCCCACAACCCACAGCCCACAGCCCACTCCCCCTCGCAGCTCCGCCATTAAATAAAAAACGCTCACGTTTAAGATGTCCGAAAAAAATAGAGAGCGACTTCAATTGAACACCACCAGTTGACTACTGTGTGGAAAAGAGCCAGATATTGATGGGCAAAGTGGGAAATATTATATGGTTACCAACTTAACTGCTGAATAAATATATTTACAACCGTAATAGTTTCACATATGTCGTAAAATGTTCTGTAACCTTTATTAGATATTTATTACTATTTTTCTTTCATTACAAATATTACAAACTGAAATAATTTTAGAAGACTAAATTATGTTAAACTAGATTCCTCCATTATTATATAGCCAAATATGAGAACATTTATTAAATTAATAAATTATAACACTAATCTTTTCATAAGCTTTAGTAAATATGAAATTAAAATAGCCAAGATGACAGCACTGAGAAGAGAGCTCTTCGCCAGAAGAAAAGCTCAGCCTCCGCCTGCAGCAGGAAAGGAAAACTCCTTGGATTTTGTATTTTATTGAGCCATTATTAAGTTATAAACACGCTGCTATTAATACAAACACAAATAAATATCCAGCGAGTATGTGTTGGTATTGTCTTCGGTTTTCTCGGACAGTCGGAAGAGCCAAGTGAAAGGTTTTCCCATTTTCCATTGCCAGGACTCCGACTCCGTCTCCGCTCGATTCGTGGAAAATGTGTGATAAATAAATATTAGACCATGCTGGATATTCTGCGAGCTCTGTTAGTGGGCGCAACGTTTGGCTGTTGTTTTTATAGCCCGCTCGCTCTGTTTTAATGGCCCATTTCGAATGGAGTTGCCAGGTTTTTCTTGTGTGAAGTGGGCGGCCACCGTGGGGGTGTGGCCCCGCTTTTCACAGTTCAATTTGTGAAGCATCATTTCGCCGCTCAGATTTGGGTTTCGATTATAGCGTGAGCCCATCAAAACAGAAAAAACAATTAGGCGAAAGGATTTTCGAAAGGGCAGAATCCAAGCTCACATGCTCACAGTGATTGTCATTTAGTACACTTAAATTCATGTCTTTGTAAACTGAAGCTCGTTTAATTTTGCAGTTTATTCTACAATTTGTATTGCAGGTCATTAAACAAATTTGCAAATGCATTACTTTGTAAAAAAATATAGAGGCTGGTTTAACAAAACATTAATTTTTAAATAAACATCGTTTCCCCCGAGCGACGGAAACTAAAAACATAATTTAATCGGAATGATGTGAAAAATCTTTGCCATTTGTATGGATTGCCTTCAACTGCCTAAGCACGGTAATTTGTTTCTGTTAAAACCTGCAAGTTAAAACGGCAAACGGAAAATGCCTACGAAACCGTTTTTATGGCCGTTTTCATTTTCGTGTTTGCCAAACATTACTATAGTACCGCCGCAGCCACAGTTTCAGTCGGAATGGAGCCGAAACATTTGGCACACTGGATTTAAGAACCATAATTTGCCGTTAGCCGCAGGATAAACCACGCAAATTTATCATGAGAAAAAAGGCAGAGCGAAAACAGCAACAAATAAAATGTTGAGAAGTGAAAATGAAAAGCGCGCAAAGTGCTGAGGGGAGAACAGATAGTGTGAGCAGTGATGCCAGCGAAAAAGGAAAGCGGCAAAATGGTCCTGGTATGAATAAATGCAATAAATGATGGTGATAAAATGCAATGCGGATCATATGGGGCTTGCTTAAACACTCTGTCTACTTTAAAAACTTTAAATTCGTTGGGTATTTGTGATTTTTGAGAATTTAAATATTTCATTCAATAATAATAAAATGTAAGCTATGATAATGGAAATGTTTTCTGATTGTCTACCAAACCTCATATCTTTAAGAAAAACAGATTTGAAAATAAATTAAAAAAAATTAAAAATAGAATATATTTTTAAATAAAAAAATTGTAATTAAATTTGTTTTGCGATTTCTGAGTTGTATAATTTTGACCTATTCCTGGTCTGAATGTACGATTTTTTCGCAGCACTGATAAAGAGATTCCGAGGGACATTTGTCTGGCCGAGTTAGTCTATAAATTACAGCTTCTAGTCAGATTTCCCCCCTCCTTTTCTCTGGGCTTATAATCAGAATTGGCGCTTTCACACGCCACAAGGGAGAGGGGCTCGAGAAGTGGGGGTTGTGTGGGGCCTATAAGGCGAGGGAGTGAGGAACAGACCGCAGTTCCGCTCGTTATCTCTCTGACACAATCAGCGGGGCCAACTCGGGGCCAATGCTTCTAAAACTAGGCTTAGTCTGCTGTCTGAGCGCAGTTTTTTTATTTTTCAGACATTTTTGATAAGCCATCTGCTCTAAATTCTTTTTTCTTGCACTCTGTTGCCGCTTTATTTTTTGGCGCTTCCTTTTGTTGAAGTTTGCGCTTGGGAAATTTATGGCAAAGGCTTTTTATTAGCTGATGATAAAATGCTTCTTAGCCCGAGGGTGGATATAGAAGTGCCAAAGTGAATTCAACAGATACATATCCTTTAAATATTATTAAGCAAATTCTTACGGTTAAAAAGCTTAAAATATTTAAAAAATATAAAAATTCAAGATAGGATTATTTGTACTGTCAAAAGTTATGGAATATATTACGAAAGCATAAAAATGCATTCCTCACAGAGAACCAAAGTTATTATAATTATTTTAAAAAGATTGGGTTTAAAAATGTTCCCTTACAGATTTATTATTATGCCAAACCACGTTGTTACTTTTTTTAATTTGAAATAAAAGGCTTCTGTTTAGCAATCGATCCCATATTCCAGGAGAAAACTGACCATCAGATCTCCGAACTTAGCAATCTCCCCTCGGCAATTGAAAGTTGATGCCGCTTGGTCGATCAACCCATTCAATGCTTATCAACTGCCATTTAAACTCGCATTTAGACTCATTGTACAATCTCCCAACTGTCCTCGGCAGCAGATTTAACTCCTTTTTATGCTGCTATTGCTGCAGTTTATGTTTTTCCCCTTATTTTGCTTTCTGCTGGGTTCTTCGGCGGTTTCCGCGGTGTCTTTTTATCGTTGGCGTTCATCTGCCTCATTTATCATCATCGAAAATGTTGAAGCGTGTTGAGTTCGGTTTCGTTTCGAGCGCGCTCTTTTTTATTATTTTTTTTTGTTTGGACAGGCCAGACTGCTGACCCACATTCCCCCCGCCCCGCCCCCTCAATTTCCCCTACAATTTGGACTTCCTTGTGAGCTTTCTGTGTTTTATTTTTATTTTTTTCTTTTAGCTTTTTTGGTTGCTCTGCTGTCGCTTTTCGGTTGATAAATATATGTTACACTTTTTTACTGTTATTGCCGAACCGCATGTGGTTTTGGCATTTCTCCTGGCTGGCTTATGTTTTTTGTATTTTTTTTGGTTAAGAGGCGACTGCAACTCTTCCTTTCGAAATGCATTCGCTGCCCATTAATCGTTTGCGTCGTGTTTTCTAATTAAATTGCGGCCACACTAAGCACACATGTGGGTGTCTTGTCTTCCGCTGTCCGGGGTAATTATTCTACAAGCAGAATTATTGAAATGGAACTTTTACTTTACATGGATCGCGTAAAAATATATCCCGTCGACTTTCGACAAGACAAATGCCAGTGTTTCTCTTTCTGTCGCCATTAAGTGGGCCAATTAGAGAGAGTGAGAATCACACGATGCGAGGTGGGAGTCCGAAATTTTGGAGATGGGATGGGGCCTTATGTGTGGGTCTCCTGGGTGGTCGCCAGTTGCTATGGGTGCTAATGGACTCGATTTTCGGATCGTGGATAATTTAACCCTTCACCGGAGGTACAATTTCATGGTAGCTAAAATGTGTGCCCCGAAGTATGGGAAGAACATTCCCATAGGAATTTGTTTTATTTTTATTGTAATCTTAAAAAAACTTGATTGAAAACAGCATCACTTTAAAATGCTAATTAATTATTTAATTGTAAAAAAATGATTTTTAAAAAACTCAACCAATATTTCCCTAACATCCTGAGGGTTCGAAAAATCATTCTTAACCATGATCTCCTTAGGATTTCCTTCGAACGGCTCTTTCCCATGACCAAAACCATTTGATGGCCTCCTCAGTCGAAGTCACGCTCGTTTTTCAGCAATGAACCAATAAAAGGCAACCGAAACAATAAGGGGAAAACAAAAGCGAGGACTAGAGGACCCTAGCCGAGTGTCAGGGCTATTTTGCAAATCCCTACGTCGACCCACACTTTGGCATTCCGTGGAAAGCCATGCCATACGATCCATTCCGTAGTCACGACTCCCACAGTCAAGGTAATTCCCAGCCGAATTTTTGCATTACCCGAAAATAGTGTTTTACCTCTTTTCGGCTCCCCGTCTCTTTTCATCTGTCAGTGCTGCGCGTCACGTGTGTGCATATTTATTAGGTCATCTAATTGTGTTTTCCATTTCCACAGCGCTGTGGCTCGGACATGCAGCGGATTTTCCCACACACACACACACACAACTGTTTTTTGGCTTATTTTGTAGTTTCCCATTTTCAGCGAGTTTTTCCTTGCCATTTGGGTACTTTAAAAAAATTTGAAATGGAGCGCAGCGGAAGGCCGATAGTTGTTTAACTCACTTATCGAAACGTTGATGGTTTCAATTAAAAACCTGCATCGTCTGCCGTATTTTAAATAGAGTCAACTTTTTATATTTGAAGAATTGATACATAAGTTTTTTGTATAAAAAGTATATTTCTGGCGTATTTTATTTGAACCTATATAAGCTCCAAACCTTAACGTTTAAAATAAAGAACTAAAAACTTTTCCTATGTTGTTATACGTTACAAAACTAATCACTGAAAAGCTTGAAGTTTTTCTCAGTTCTCAATTACGGTTCCACTTCCGTTTTATGCATGGCACTGGCGTTTCTCAGGTACAAACAACCTGCTCATTCTTGACCTAACTGAAACCCCAATTTGTTGCTGGAGGTGCGACCACCTACTAAAGTCTTGGTAAGTCGAGACCCCAGCTGCAAGAGCTCTGTTGCGACTTTTGGCCAAGAACCCACATCATACCATCTGGCGGCAGTTGCCACGCCCCCCGCCCCTCTACCCCCTTTTTCCCAGCTTTGCGACCCAACAAATAACACGACATGTGAAGCACACACCTACTAAAGCGAGAAAGTCTTAAATTACACACGCACCCACACGAACCCCAGAACTTTCTGTCTCTACCTTTCTGTAGTTGCTGTCCTGCTCTTCTCTTTCTCTGGCCAAGATCCTCTTATTGGCGTTGTTGAATGAATTAAATGCATGTTATCTTTGGGCTCCGGGAGAGGGTATTATCATCTTTCCAGTAATGTTGATATACCTAAATTTCTTAATTGTAAAAAAATAAATTCTTTTAACTTAAGGGTTTTACCCTTAAAATTATATTAATTGCAAGAATGACTTGACAATTGCAGTTTTTAAAAAATCATTTTTGATTAAATCTTTTGTATACATTCTCCAATAAATTAAAAATTCATATTTGTATACCCTTTTGTACCTATTATTAAAAGTAAGTTAATGAGTGTTCGTTTTGTCGATAATAAAATAAGGTTTACGATGGTGTCGTGCGCGTTGTTGCGTTTTCTTTTCGTGCAAGCGATCGTTCGAACACCTCGGGGCAGAAAAAGAGATCCTTGGGTGAGGACGGGATATCGGGGAACTCAATTTGCAAATTTCGGGACACTGGCACTCAAATTACAGTTCATTGAGCCATTTGGGCAGCGCAAACAAGAGCAGCGCCAGAGAATCTCTCCCAACACTCGACGGACTTCCTGACCCCATTTCCTGCAGCTGCAAGGAGAACCTTTCAGTCAGCCCCGCCTGCTTTTTGCCTCTCTTTCTACACAGAACAAAATTGGGGGAACTCAAGAAAGTCATATCATAAAGCATTTTCATTAATTAGCGAATTGATTGGTTTAAAAATTGTTATCCATAATTTACTACACAGAATAAATTTGTATTGATCTAAAAATAAGTCTCAATTTCTTTTGGTGTACTCTTGTCTTTCTTTTCATTTCGCTTTTGATAAATGAAGAGGCTGAGTTTCGTTTTTTGGCAAACATTATTATATAGCAGTTACTCATATTCTGGCCACTTTTGTTGTGACAGTCAAGTGCCTGCCCCGTCTCTTTCTTCGTACCTCCCGCCGTCTCTTTCTCGCCGCACAGCAGCCTGTCTCTTTCGAGCTGTGTACTTCAGCTGAGTGAACATCATGTCCCCATGTCGTCGTTTTGGGGTCCTCATCATGTGATTTATGAAGCCAAAGCGTTAAAGTGTTTTATTTTCATCGGGCACATTTTTTTCCACTACCCCTCCCTCCAGCCGTTTTCCCTTTTGTCTCGCCATTTATCTTCCCTCTTACCTACTTGTCGGCACTTGGCCGAGAACATTTCACTTTTTACCCGAGAGCTAATTGCAACTGTTGCTGCTGGGTTGTTGCAAGTTGCAGGTTGCTGGGCGCTGGGGTGTTGCCTCATATCATAAATCTTCAAACACTTTCACCTCCATTCAGCCGTCCGTCCTGCTCATTTACGCACCGAGTTGTTGTCCTTTTCCTGCGACAAACTCATTAGCAAGTCGCGACGCATTTAAAGTGTTTTTCCTCTTTTCACATAAAGTGCAGGGAAAATGGGAACGAAAACGGGAACAGGAACAAGAACAGGTAGAAGCGAATGTGGCAAGGTCGTGGCACCAACCTGCTGTTCATTCATGCCGATATCATTCGCAATTTGTCACACTCGAAAATTGGGTTTTATGGCTCAGAGTCGTAAATTTTCAGTTTTGGGTGATTTTGGCCAGATATGTGTGAAATTTATTTGAAATAAATGTGGATATTGTATTGTTCATTTAATTTATTGGTAGCAAATTATTTAGACGCTTAAAAAATAAATAATGTATTAAGAAACTATACTATACCTCCTTAGCATGTTAATGTTTCCTAACTGAAACGAAATAATTTAAAATACACGCTAAAGATACGATTGCACTCCTTGCTTATTTAACTGCACCATTAACCCTGCAAGTGATTACTTTAACCCCTTTAACAAAGTTCCTGCCATAATTATTGCAATCAAGTGTAATCAAATTAAAGACCAATGGAACTTTGGGCAAGCTATAAGGGAGCAAGGATAGTCTGAAACTTTTGTTTAAAGTACGTTTTCAAGTAAACTCGAGTTCCCCTCCCTTTCCGATTCCCCCGCACCAACAAGTCGTACAATTTATTTGCATTTAACCTGCTTTCACTTGGCCATTGCCGTGTCATGACCAACCGGCAACTGCTGCCAACTGTTGCACATTCAGCCAGCCTGGCTAATGGACAACGGGCCGACGGACGGACAACCGGACCAACGGACAGACGGACAGCGGACTGGCGATACGGACAGGCGAAAAACACTTCTACTTCAACTGCGGTTTTAGATTCCGTGTGGGTGGGCAAAGCGAAGAGCGCAAATCTGTATGCAAACCTGCACCTATGCACTCGAAAAAATGTATCACCGTGTTTGAATAAAAGGTGTCAGATTGAGGACAGCGGGATAGAAGGTAATTGTATTGCTAACATTTACATAAAGAAAAGGTTTAATAAAATTGCATTTTCAACTTTTGAAAATTGTACAATCTCCCGAAAATATGTGTATATAAGTATTGCAGGCTATTGAAGCATATAAAATGTATAAACAAGGTCCTGTCTCACAAATCAAGTTACTTAAACTATTTATTTTAATTATATACCTAGCTTGCCTCCTAATTTTCTTCAGTGCTGGCACATACGTTTGTGGCCAAAGGTGTGCACTGGCATTGCGTTTTAATCTCTCAATTCAAATTCCAACTGGCGTCGCTCGGCTGCCGTCCTCGCTTCTGCGGTTTTGGCCAAGTGGGAAGACAAAGTGGAGTGGGCGTAAAGTGTGGGAAAATGGGGAAAAGCAGAAAAGTGGGAGGTGGCAGCGCCGCTTAGCGGTCGCTGGTTTTTGGCCACTTTTATTTTTCGGGGGCGAAGTGCTAAAAGCCAACACAAAAGGTAAATTGGTTTTCATTCATCCTATGATTTTCGTGGCAGATTGGCTAATAGATGTATTTTTAAACAACGACTGCCCAGTGTAAGACTAAAAGTGGTAAATACTATTTTCGAAAATATATTAGTATATTTATAAAATAAAATATCTACAATCCTGGCCATAACGCGATCAATAAAAAATATATGTAATACAATTATTTTCCTTAAATGCATTTTTAACGAAGAATACTTATTCTAACTTTATGTAGCTTAATTGATTTTCTTTTCCAAATTTCCTTGTTCCCCCTTTTGCGTTAAATTTTCTATTCCAACCCATTGAAGCCATCTCCACAATTTTCCCATTACAACCAACTGTTGCTGAAGGTTTTTTTCGTCCGACTGCAACGTGATGGAATCTAGTTTAATTTCCCGCACGCGTTAAGCCGATTTCCGCCTTGAGACCCACACACGAAATATAAATAAAAAAATCCCCCCAATTGCGATATGTGAATTTCGAGTTGCGATTTCAATACCTAGCCAGAGGGGGGAAAGAGGGGAAGAAGTGAAAATCGGTTGTGGCATCAATCAGGCTTTGATTTTCACATGTCAAATATCAGCGATGAACATAAATTCAAATCGGGAAAAAAAGAAAAACACAGTTGCCAACTTTCTAGCGGCAACATTCTCATTCAAATGATTTCGAGCGTGATTTAAGCGATCCCCATGCGATCGGATCGGTTGGTCGGACGATCGATCGATCGAGATCTTGTTCTGCCGAGAGTCCAAAGGTTTCTCTCTATCGCCATCCTTCTCCGGCCGATTCTCCCCGTCTTCCTCGCGATTTTCAGTGAGTTATCGCCGCGACACAATCACTTGTCATAAACATTAATTGAGCGTGAAAATCGCCAGAGAGTAATCATAATAAAGATGGATCGCTTTCAATCGCAATCCGATCGCTTCCCCAAAAGAAAGAGAAAGACTGGAGACTGTAGACTGAAGATTGGAGAGTGGAGACTGGGGAAGTCGGGAGGCTGGACGAGGGAGAATCGGCCTTTGGCACCCCATTAAAAAGGCGAAATTGGGTCAGAACGCCGTCTGCTCTTTTTCTCCTTTCATCCTGTTTCGGCTTTTTGTCTGTGGATCGTGTGTGGATCGCATGTCGCTGGCTTTTTACTTTCAATTGTGACCTGCTTTGATCGATCGAACGATCAATGCCTGCCTTTTGATCATAATCGATGATGTTGCCAAAAAAAAAACATATTTATATATATGGAAGCATGTGAATGCACTGGGAAACTTTTGTTATTCATAGCTGGTCTTGCACCAAACCCTTAACGTCCACAAACCGTGACATTTTAAAGCTACGATCAGACCATGAAATTATT
This sequence comes from Drosophila lutescens, assembly GCA_037075285.1. NCBI lineage: Eukaryota > Metazoa > Arthropoda > Insecta > Diptera > Drosophilidae > Drosophila > Drosophila lutescens. Next base: position 90,854 of record JBAMCF010000013.1, on the reverse strand, counting down.
TCAAGGAAATTCTTCAAGTTCGGAATGACGTATTGCAAAACAAATTTTAAATTAAAAGACTTTGTTTTTTTTTTTGAAAATATTTGTTTGTTTTAGATAATTTTAATCTTTAAGACTCAAGATAAGCACCAATTAAATTGTTCTGTCCTTCTATAATATCCCTACAAATAATGGTATTATTATTTAATTAAATTTATTAATGGAATTGACTTGAAATTTGATTAATTGGATTTAAATATTTAAGTTACTTATTATTTTAATTATTTTTAAACTTTTTTTGCCAAACATATATTTAGAAGGAAATTTGGATACAAAGATTAATTTATTAATGAAACCACAGTGAATATTAAATAAAAAATAGTGAAATTAAAATATAGTTTTTCCCGGTGCAAGCTTTCAAGTGTTCCTTGAACTGGGTCGAAATTTCTCTGGCATATGTTAGCTTCCTGCTGCCCACTCTCACCCCCTGGTCCATCTTAATCGAGCCTCCTTCAATATCTTTTATTTTTCTCCGTTTGTGATGTCTATTTTTGAGTATTTCCTTTCGCAGAGAAGCTGCGCCCACTCGATGGCCACATGTTGCATATGAAATTTATGCAAATCAGCGTACAAGGCGAAGAAGCTGCCAATAAGCCAAGCATAAATTACATTACCAAGATCCTTTCGGCCGCATATTAGCATATAACCTGAACGGGTAGTTTCGATTTGGATCCGCCAGTTCCACCAGCAAATGTCTTCATCGCGATCTCTTCCCCAAAACCCCTTCCTCCGTTTAATTTTCTCGATCTGCAGTGTCTGTCATTTTTGCCTGACACAATTACCGCAGCCTCTCTGCATTTTATGAAACAATTCAAAATCTTCTCAGGCTTCTGAAGAGGCTTCTCTGACAGAGGAGAGCAGTCTTCCAGTCTTCTGCTCTCATTAGCCGTCAGTCGCGAGACATTATTAGGATGGTTCATATTTTTGCGATTATTAGTTCGCTTCTGAGTGTGGGAAATTTAGCTGAAGCGGAAAATGAAGTGTGCATAAGACACTTGAAATGTTTGGAATTCTTCTGAGGCACTTTTGGGCCTTTCTTTGCCCCAGTCTACCCGGAAGTTTGTTGGCTCAAGTGCTGAAAATAGGTAAATCATAGCCCTCTAATTCATGATTAGCAGGTATTATTCGTGCAACGGTTCTTTCATTTAATTATCACAGTTTTCTGCCCGTAATTAGCGGTTGCAATAGAAGCAGTGTTCCGAAAAAGAAGAGTAATGGGTCTGCCTGCATTTGCATATAACTATTTTCGTGGTTAGGGCCTTTAATGTGGTTTAAAAACACGAGCATACATACTACAACTCCAAAAATACTAGGCTTCATTTTAAAGATTTATCTTTATACTAATACAAGAAACACTTTCTTTTTGAGAATTAATCGTACTACATTTTTTCGAATTTTTTAATAAATATCATTGTTTGTGATAATGTTGCTAGCAACATGTTGTGCTATCACAGCAACATTTGCTTAGCAACATAAACTTTACACCGAAATATACCTGATCTTAAATGATGATTTAATTTACATACCTACATTTATAATTTAAAAATAAATCAAATTAAATTATAAAATTTCGTTAGTCTACGAAAAATAATAAAATCAAAACTCCTTCAGTAGTTAGGCCTTTTTTTCGAGTGTACTCAACCTGTTTTCAACATGTTGATCGAGACTTGGCTCGTGCTCTGCTCTCTCTCTCTCCCTCTCAATTCTCTACCGCTATTAAGCCGGCTAACCGGCTTTTCTCTCTTTCTCTCTCCCGCTCAATGTTTACCTGTGTTTACCTGCAGTTTGCAGATCTCCATTGCGATCTTCGCGGCTTCATCGCTCCAAAATTACTCACTGCTTTTCATTCCGTCGCTGCAGCTCCGCGTTTACAGACGTCGAACTGTCGCTTTTCCGCGGTCGTTTTCCATTTCCCGCTGTGAGAATTTTCACTTTAGCCGCAAGTATTTATGGAATTCGCAAGTGCACAATTAGAAAAGATCGCATCTTGGAAAAGGAATTTATAAACACATCGAAACTAGAACATAAAACTAGTGCAAACAGAATATAATGGAACTTTAATTGGATATAGCAAAAAAACTCAAATAAAAAAGTTTTGTATGACTAGTTTACAAAAATAAATGTAATATTGTGTTTCCTGGATAAAATGGAATAATTATCCAATTGCCAATAAAAAATCATATATCTTTTGGCGTAAGTTTGTATAATCAATAATATTATATTAATCTTAATTAATTTATAAAATATTTACTCAAGGATATGGCATTAGTTAGTTGTTTTTTTTTACCAGATGTTGATCTATTTATCAGCTTTAGATCCATATGTTCGTATCTCCTAAATTAAATGCAAATTTTAGTAATCAAAGCTAAATAAAATCCTTGAGCGCACGTTGATTAATATTTGGCCTACGTTTTTGATTAATCAAATGTTAATCCATATATTATCTCCCGATCGATAAGATCGCATCTATAGATAGGGATTTTACGCCTCAATGAAATGGAAGTTATATTAACATAAAATCCACACTTTGCCATGTGAATTTATGAATATTTTCGCCTGCGTTTGTGTGTTTCATTAAATTTCGAACCATTTATTTTGTTAAATTTTTGCGTGGGCGTCGGTATTTGTGTTGTTATCTGATTTATGTGTGACAGGCGGCCGACAAAAGTTGACCGATAATTTGAAATTAACAACGGCTATGGAAAAATTCCCCGACCCAAAGAAATAAAGGTCCAAAACAATGTTGACCTCGTTTTAAAAGGAAAGACACCACAAGAAATAACTGCAATTACGCGAGTGACGTAACGCAGCGGACATAAGTGTAAGTGTATGGCAATGGCACACGACACAGAAGAAAAGGAGAAAAAGAGAAAGACGCGGCAATAAAGCAATTAAAATGTCATTGAAGTGGCCGAGAGGGAAATGGGTTATAAAAACGGATATGAAGGCATAGATACAGATACAGATTCAGCATAAAGATATGGAACGAAGGCCTTTAAATCATAAAAACTTTTTTCGGCAGTGGGTGGGTAACTGCAATTGTCGGGAAATTAGAGCTTACGATGGGGAACTCAAAAAAGTTGGGGGAAAAAATAAAAGTCGGCATCGTTTGAACGGTCAAAGGTACTAAATAAACTGAAAAAAGAAAAAAAAAAAAGGAGGGGGGGGACAGGTAAAATAGCGCGAGTTGATCAAATTTTCCACTGACAATATTTCCTTTTCTTTCCTGGTTTGACTTTGGTCAAACTGTTGGAGTAAATATTTGCATAAAGTTGAGTTGTTTGCTCGTCACTTGATGTTCCGTTTCACTTGCCCTTTGCCCTCCCGCTCGCACTTTGTTTTTGGTGCCCGAGATTGCATTTCCCGATTGCTGATTCGGTTATCCAACCGTTTCCATCTGTTTTCCGAGTTTCCCCCCCCCTTCCCGTTCCCCTTCCCTTGCACTTGCACCATTCTTCTCGTGTTTGCTGTGATTTGAGAAATGTTGTGAGAAGTACAAATAGCGATAGATGGATAAACAGATAGATGGATGCTTGGAATTCGTGTGCACAATTTAGTCCCTGTTCAATTCGAGATTGTGCTGAAGATTTTGTCAAAGGATAATGGAATGATTGAATGCTGCCTGGCATTACATTCACTGAGATATATTGCTTGAGTAATTTTGAATGGGCTCAAACGCCTCAATTTGAATTAAATTTTAAATTTAAGCCAATAGAATTCATCCGAAAATAACAGTTTTGGAGAACAGTCATCCCCAATAAATATTCTTCAATTTTAATATATTTAGATTCAATGAACAACTCCTTGTAAAATAACTGTCATCAATTTCAATATCTAAATGTAATAAATTATTCTCGAACCCCAATTTCCCCCACTTGAAAACTGTTCCCATTTTCCATGTCTGTCCGGTTTCCATTTTTGAATTTCAAAGAAATATCCTGTCTGCGCTATAAAACACTTCCAAACCAGAAATCAACCGCATAAAATAAATACTGACCGTAGCAATTCTATAGAAATATCCCCCGAAAAAAGAGAGACAGCTCAATATTTTGACAGCTCCAACGGAACCCGAACTCGGACCCAAAAAAAAAACGGGGGAAAGAAAACTGCATGGCAAACAATGGCAAACAATTTTTATGCATTTATGCAAAAAGCAAACAGTGCACCCAAACCCAACCCCCTTAACCCCTGTTCGCCCACTTGTGGGCAGCTGTCAGAAAAGTCACACCAGAATTCTCTGTTTCCCTCAGACTCTTTCTCACTATGCGCTGCTGTCAAAGAACTGACGTACGGAATTATTTATGTGTGGCAGGCAAACGAAGGAGAAATATTTTTAAAAAATACAAAATAAAGATATGTAATGGAATAACAAGTTAAAGTGACGTATATGGTAGTTGAGTATGATTTTAAAAATATATCTCACTATCTTTTTAGTTTATCTTCCTTTTTAGTTTTGTTTGATTTATAAAAAAATATATTTAAAGACAGATATCCCCTCTTTAGAACCTTTAAAACACCGATTTTATTGTTATACTTCACATTGCACTTGTGTGTTTAAGGTTTGCATCTAGGCTATGGCTCAAAGCCGACGACCTTCAGCCATGTTTCGAACCGCAGCTAATTTGAAGACCAGTGATTATTTCATGCTTTTCTCTCCGCCACTTGTGCCCCTCAGTTTGTAAGTTTACTTTTTTCATAATTACCACACATTAAAGCCCAAGTGTGTGGCTAAAGAAAGAAAAGAGTCTGGTGGGGGTATGAGTATCTTTTTTGCCGTATTCCATCTACAGCTACGGCTACTGTATCTCGAAGATTAAACTACGCCTGAATTCGCCACGGTGACGCCTCGATTCCCTTTTTGGTCTGGCGCTTCTTCAGCTGGTCATTCACTTTTTTGGGGGAGGGGTTAACTGAGTGGATAGAGTGGGTTGGGGAAAATAGGGGGCCGGTTAACTCCGTCTGCCTGTTTAGAATTTTTAATTGCAAAAACCTCTCTTCCAGCGCCGCACAGGGTTGCACTTTGCACAATTGACTCACTGACTGACATAATAGAAATGTCAAACGAGGCGCGCCGCTGATTTGACAGCTCCGCAGGGGGATCGAAAGAGACGGGAGACACTATGGGGCGGTGGAAAACGAAAGAGACAGAGTCTGACGGGGCTGTTTGTTTGTTTGCATTCGTTTTAATTGATTTTAATTGTTGTTGATTAGAGTCAGAGTCGCAAGTCAGAGTCTGGGATTTATCCTCTGTTGGGGATCAGTCTGAACAGGGATTTATAGGAAGAATTAACGGAACTAAACGTATATGGAACTTATTCCATGTAGGCAATGCAATTACACTTTCATCGTAAATTATACGTTATTATAATATTATTTAAGTCATATTTCTTTAATTCCAGGGACTATATTCTCAAAAAACAAAGCCATATCGAAGTGCTTAAATATATTTAAAGTTAAAACTCCCAACAAAAACAATTGAATTTCAATTGTAAAAAAAAACAGGATTATGTTTTGAAATAAGACAGAATTCTCCCAGCGTGTCCCAAATTTTCCCAATCAATTTGTTGACATTTTCACTTAAAGCTCCCCTTGTCGAGTCAATGACCACAATAACAACAACAGCAAAGGTCAAAGAAAATATCTTTGAAATTGTTTCCAATACTTCAAGTGCAGATGCGAGCTCTGCTGCTTTGATTTTTGTACTTTGTAACTCCTTAAAGAGAGTCGTAGAACTCCCCGTCCCATGTCCCATGTCAATGGTCAGTTCGGTGTGTTATCCATCATTAGACTCAATTTGTTAGCCAGTCTACGCCTTAAACATGACCAAGCAAATAAAACAATAATTCGAACCCAACTCGATTCGGTTCTAACAGCATGACAAACAAAAGCAGCAGAGAGCATGGTAAGGAAAAAGCAATGCATAATGCATTCATTATGGAAAATTACAAAACAAGAAAAACTGTCAACACTTGAGGGGAGTTGGGCTGGAAAAGCGGTGGAAACTGGAACCAGTAGCTACGAAAACAAACAGGCAGCGCGAAGCACTCGATAACCAGATCTCTCCGCAGTTATCCCATAAAAGGGACCCAACCTATATCTAGTATTTACTCAATCCCCAATTCCCACCAGTTCCTGAGTCCAGTCCCAATTCCCCGCTCCACTCGAACTGTCAGAGCCAAATGTCAAAATGTTAGCTTTGTAATTAGCTTGATAGGAACAGTTGACAATTTGCAACTGTCAGGGTGACATTTGGGCAGCCCGGCAGCCGAGGGTTAATGACACCCCCGCCACACATGACAGCTCCAAAGTTTAAGTTAATTTTTCTTTCAGATAAATATTTTTTTATAATTTTACTTGGTCTATGCTTGTGTTTCTTGTCTCGAGTTGTTCGATCAGCCTTGAAGTTATTCGAAATGTTATTTTCTGCGTTTGCCATTTGTGGTATCGTATTTCTGGTGGCATAATGTCAAAACTATTTATAGTTGAGGAATGCGTTTCGAGAGCTTTGATATTGACTCGGATTGCGCTACTTGAAAAATAAATCAAAATTAAATTGGACAGCAAAGTATAACATGAGTTTTGTTTCCTCAAAAGCGAAGTCGGTCAGAAGACTAATGAAGTTCATTTAACTTTTGAGTACATTTATGGTTGGTAAAAAGTACGTACAAAAAAATAATTTAAAACAAGAAAGGAAGCTAGCTTCGGCCAGCCGAAGCTTATATACCCTTGCAGATCATTCCTATTAATTTAAAAATCGCAAAAATGTTAAATTTCCTATTATTTCTCTTATTTCCGATCGTTCCTATGGCAGCTATATGATATAGTAGTTCGATTTTGATAAAATTAAAATCGAAATTCGGAAATATTTAAAAAGAGTCATATCCCAGAGTAGAAGAGAATACAATAAAAACCAACGAAGAAATAATTTATTTCCTATTATATTCCCATTAATTTTCCGATCGTTCCTATGGAAGCTATATGATATAGTCGTCTGATTTTGATAAAATTTTATTCGAAATTCAGTAATAATTAAAAATTAATATTCCCAAGATTAGAAGGTAATACTTCAAAAAACCCCGAAGCTAGAATTTTTTTACCGTTTTTTTTCCGATCCTTCCTATGGGAGCTATAGGATATAGTTGTCCGATCCGGTCGGTTCCGACTTATATACTACCTGCAATAGTAAGAAGACTTTTGGGAAAGTTTCATCCCGATAGCTTAAAAACTGAGAGACTAGTTTGCGTAGAAACAGACAGACGGACAGACGGACGGACATGGCTAGATCGACTCGTCTACACAGAGAGAATTCTGACGTTCTGAAATTGAGTATTTCTATTCTCATTTTCAGGATGTACTGATTTTGAGTACAAATTTTTGGAAAAAACTTTTATTGAGTACAAATTGAACTCACTTTAAGAAAAAAAACTTCAATTGATCACAAAAATCTTAATTTTAGGAAACAAGTTCTTCAATTTCCAACTTGAGTACAAATATTTTCAAAATGAGTATGACATTACTCACAGGAACCTTCTAAAAGGCTGGCCTAGGGAGTAAATGACTCTTGCCATCAAATATTTGATAGCTAATGTCGCCCGGGTCGTGAGTTCAATACCCATTCCGGTAAACACAAATATTTTTTTTTTGTTATTCTGCTTTTTTTTTATTTTTATTAATTTTATTGGATTTTAAACATTAATTGGAATTGAGCTGATTATAGTCCTATTCCATTTAATGTTTAAAATCCAATTAATTGCAAGCATTACAATTTAAATCTTATGCGCGGTTTGGACGTTGCTGAATGTGATGCTTGTTTGGCTCAGGCGGTTAGTGCGCGCGTGCACGAACACAAGGGTCTGGGGTTCGAGTGACGGAGAAGGCGACTTGGGTCGAACAAAAAGTAAGTTTGTTTTATTTATAACAGTTTAATATTCACATAATTATGAAACTGTTAACATTTACTGTAAAGCCCTTAAAATAAAGTTTAGGTAAGAAAGGAAGTTCTCCGGGTTGAGAATTTTTTTCTCAATTTAATCATTTTGCAATACTCAGTTTGAGAATAGGCAATACTCATTTTTAAAATACTGGCCAAATAATTTCTGAAAATGAGTGCAGTTTGTACTCATTTTGAGGAAAAATGTACTAAATAAATACAAAATGTACTTAATTTGAGTAAAAAAAATTTGACAAATTTGTACTGATAGTTAGTATTTTGTACTCAGAATAAGTATTTGTGTTCATGCTTAATTTTCAAGAAGAAAAATACTCAATTTAAGTACAATTTACTTAAATAATTCTCTCTGTGTAGTGATGCTGATCAAGAATATATATACTTTATGGGGTCGGAAACGTCTCCTTCACTGCGTTGCAAACTTCTGACTGAAATCATAATACCCTCTGCAAGGGTATAATGATATTCGAAAATGTTTACTCAAAAAATTTTTGTTAAAGGTAATATTAATTTTTTATAATTTGTTTGAAGTTTAATAAAAATAAAACACCTTTAACAATTTATAGAGAGTTTTTTATGCTAAAAATAAATCCATTAAGCCCAGTATGAAGCAGGTATACCAAAAGCAATGGTACTTACCTCTAAAAAGTTCATTCAAATCAAAAAGGCAGTTTAATCAAAGGTACAACACCCTGCCACGAAATATCGTTTATCCAAAAGTGAAAGTTTCCCCCCAAGAATATCTCGAACTGCTGTCTTTGGGGCATCTTTAACACCTCCGGAATGGACATCATTTGGGAATGATAGATCATTAAAATTAGCTTTTCTCCCTGTTTTCCGTTGCTCATTTTGTGGGAGTCAGTCACGACCTTCGATTTTTGGACTGGTCGCCGCAGCTGCCAACTGGGAAAGTCATAAGTTGAAAGGTCGTGTGAATGACGGGAAAAGTGTTTAGGCAAAAACCCAGAAAAAGGGAAAATAAACTGCATCGAGCTTCGTGTAAAGTTCCCAAAAAAAGGTTGATTAAGGTTTTTACCCCACCCTTTATTTTGTAACTGGTAGAATTGTGAGCAGGAAATGATTAATGTTTTTTTTTTTGGGGGGATGTGACAAACTTGGCTGGTAATCTTTTTATTGTTAGGTTGGGTAAGATCATTTAGAATGTTTTACAGTCGGCTGAGCCGGATGGAAATGATAAGGCGAAATTAACTGATTGGGGAGAAATAGTTGGAAAGTCGGATAGGGTTTATTTTTTTAAGTTCTCACTTTAAATAGATATATTTAAAATTATAATTATATTCTTGGCCATTTTAAAATATATTTGAACTTAATGTAACATTTTTTTCACTCCTAGATATATTATTCTTTCATGTAAAAGAAAGTGGTTTGACACCCTTGTCTTTCTGTATAAGTTCTATAGAAGCCCTTCTGAGTTCTGGGAATACCTAAATAATTCTTCATAGAAAACTTCGATAGAATCAAATATTTTTCTCCACATTTCCTTTCTCAAATGTCATAACGGTTCTGCATTTTCCAGCCCTCTATCCCCAATATCGATTCTTCCATCAAATATTTGACATGAGCTGACGAAAAGCATTTCCAAGATTGACTTCCACCTCCCTCGAACAATCACTTAACGGTATTTGTGGGGAGAAGAAGAGAAGTGTTCTCTATGCAAACTAAGTGCCCCCAAAAGCCCCAACCCTAACCCACCCATTCCCCCTTTAACCTCACAAAGGCGGCAAGACCAAAAACGCACCCATCAAAAGGCGTTACAAATTTTGATTTCTTTTGAAAACCAGCGACGCCTGGCCAGAAAGAGAAAGAAGCCGAAGAAAGGAAACTAGAGGGGGATAGAACGACGGGTTATAGGCAAAGAGGGCGAAAGGTGCTGAGCCAAAGAAAAATATCAATTACAGCATAATTACGTGTGACGCAGAGAAGAATTCTGACGTAAAATGATTGATTTGTGGGGTGAAATAGAAGAGAAAAGCTTCCTCCTGCCGTTCTACTGAACTTTTGACACATCGAGAAAAATCATTTTCGTTTGTCATCGTATAATTTATATTTAAACGTTACAAACTCCCCCTATTTAGACATGTCTTTTCTACAAAACCCCCTCTCTAACTTCTATGGACCCAAACAACGGTAAAATATCGTTTTGAAGGAAAAATAGGAGGGGATAACGATTGTCAAACAAGAAAAGATCTTTTGCTTGTAATTGCATATTAAACAGCAGTTAACCAAGACTTTTAGGTGTCTTCCTCGCGCAATCTCCTCTTGTTGAATTCTCCCCGGCTAGCAATTCTTCACACATTCTTCCCTTTCCCATCCGCACTCTTCGCCATCTTTCTTCATCAATGTCAATGCTGTGACCTTTGTTAAGCATTTTGTTTGCTTTTGCTTGAGAAATCTTTTTTATTTTCGCCATCTCCCTCGCCCACAGTCACCCCATCTCTTTCTGATTCTTCAAGTACCGTTGTAATTGTTTGCTGAAGCTTCTCTTTTTAAAGAGAAAATCAATTGCATTGTTGCTGCAGCAGCATTTCTTGTTGTTGCTGTTAAATAATATTGCGCAATTTTTATTCAAACAGCCGAAAGGAGTAGAAGAAGCTCCACAAAAAAAAGATTTATAGAAAGTTGGCAAACGAAAAAAAGTAGAGGGTGAGGTGGGGATCACTCAATGATGAACGTTTTTTTGTTTGTTCGCTCCTTAAGTTGAGTTTTTTCGAGTTTTTTGTTAAGTTCATTTTTTGTGCGATGCTGATGTAAAAAGATTTGTAATGGAGGGGCTGGAAAATGTATGCGGTAAGGCTCAGTAAGGTCCGATAGGGTTGTTGCGGGAAGTTCATGGACAGCTAGCGATACTGGCCATAAATAAATTCGGTTCAAAGGTTGCAGTAGATTTGCGGATAACAATTGGATTCATTTATTTAGCTAGAAATTATTTTATTTAACCAAAGAAAGATAACAAATTCAATACCATTTCCTATTAAAATACCTTTTTTGTCTACCATTTCACGCGAACAATTTTCAATTGGCAGAAAAACGAGATCTCCAATAAAATCTTCAAAAATCTCTCAAGTGCCAAGTCAAATACTTGTTGAATAATGAAAATATTGAGCCGGATGAAAGGCAACGAAATAAACCAATTCAAATAAAACGGAAGTCGAATAAAATCAATAATAAACTTTCCAAGCTGTCTTATTTTTATACTCCTTAGCCAAGTTGTGGGTGAGCGGACCTCGATGCATATTTTATTAGCTGTAAATTTTATTAATGTGGCCATAAATCGAGGAGAAGCAAACCCGAAACAAGATGCAAACAAATCCCAAACTGGGTTTCCGAAGGGGGGAGTTGCAGTTGCAATATGGCCGCAATGTGTGGCAACTGAGGACATTTGGATTTGGGCAGTGTGTCGTCGCCGTTTTTCAGGCAAATGGTAAAGATTTGTGGTGCCTCGGAGGGGTTGGTAGGGGGTGGTGCTTCACCATGGGTGAAGCGTTGAAAAGAAATACACGAGCGTTAAATTTATTTAAGCCAAAGATAAGGCACGCTAAGCCATGGCCAAAAGGAGTGCAGGCAAATCCAAATGCACCGGGGAAAATTAAATAGAAGAAAATTTCAAATCGGTTGACATTTTAGTAAAGTAAAACAATTCTTGATAAATATTTCTCAACCTTAGCTTTAAACTAATTAGATTTAAATACATTTTTATAAAGAAATGAAATAGCAGTTTATGAAGCAAAGTCTTAACTTAAGAATTCTATAAATAAATCGATGATAACCTTTTTTAAAAATCCATTCCTAAAACCCACTACGATTTTAGAGCTAAATATAATGAATTTAATTTAAATAAAATAGAATGTTTAAGATCCTTTGGCTTCAGCTTCTGGAACTCCCTATGATTTTCTCCCAGTGCAGCTTTGACCACCACAAAAAAAGTTCCTGTTGCATATATGCATAAAACACAATCTAGTATAGCAGTGGATAGATAGATCGGAAAAAGGGGCTGTGGGGTCGGGGGCCCGTACTCCTGCTGTGTGTGTTTCTATATCTTTCCTCGAAGTGTGTGTGCTTGTGGGGACAACAAGTTTCCCGCAGCAGCGACAGGAACTAAATCACGTGTTTGCTGCAATGCCCGGGCTGTTTTTGTTGTATCTTCTAACTTGACTTTGGCCAAGTCATGACGACAGGTTCAAGATCTTGCTGGGCAACTTTAAAGGAGATCGGCGGGTGGGACGGGGGGCCTGCAGAAATCGGCGAGTATGGGGAGTTTCGAACAGATCGTCAGGCTGCTTAGCAGCGGCTTACACATGTTTGTTTTGTCTTCCTCTGTCTTTTGTTGCAACTTACCGTTAGTTAGATGTATGCAACAAGGAGAAGAAGCCGAAGAAATCTCGTTGCATGTGGCGGGTTTTTTTAGTTTTTGCTTTCCCGATCGCCTGAAATAATATCTAATAATGCATATAATTTTCACATGCACAGCGAATCGCCGAGAAAGAGGAGGATCGCTGGACGAGTGGTCCGGGGAGGGGGCAGGAACTCTCGTAACGCGGCAGGGGATTCGATATCATTAAATATTATGATCAAATATTGCTGAGCGGCATTTTGAACTGAATTAGCCTCGATAGGGGATCAGCGAAATGCCGCCATCTGTGGGATATACAAAAACCAGGGGGGACCGTCGTGGAGAGTATCTTATAAATAGCGATAATATTCAGCCTTAGTGCCATCGATATCGTGGCGAGAGGAAAGGCAAGGCGATGATGAGCATCTCTTACAGATTGATGCTCGGCTTAAATATCGATACTTAGAACTTCATCTTGGAATAAGAGAGACGTTACTGAACTCAGAAATTGATTAAAGATTAAAAAAATTGCATAATTGAAGATGATATAATAGAACAGAAACTGAAAATAATAACAAGAAAAGAAGTAGGTAAGCAACGAAATTATATTTTTAGCTTTTAAATATATGTAAAGGAAAATTAAGAACATATTTACTAAATTTTCGGTTAGTAAATTATATAGAGTAACTGAGTTGCAAACGTTGGAAACCACATGGTCCAATAACTATTTTTAGAATTTTCATCAGAATAAGTTACTTTATTCTCTCTCTTTCAATTATGATATTATGGCGTGACAGCTTCATATAAAGAGTAACTCCAAGTTCCTTTCTCCGAATTTCGAATTTATTCTCCAAATTTCGGTACAGTTTTCACTCCACAGAAGTAGAGCTCAATCATTTTGGTGCGTTAATATTAAATGAATTCAGCACATGCAAAGACAGCGTCCGCAAACTCCACAAACTGAAAAAGTAAAAAGTTCACGAACAAAAAAAGCGAATAAAAATTGCCACCAATCTCGTCCAGCGCCGTTGCTAATGCCAAGTAATTAATTACAAACAAATGCTAAAAGAAATTTCGAATTCATTTTCACTGCCGTCCAACCGCGGCCCGCATTATTTATTTATTTAAAAAATATTAAAATAAATTGCACTCAATTCACGAAAACAAAGCGGCAGACAAATTTTTGGCAATGGAAAAGGTAGAGAAAAAGATAAAGAGGGGAAAAAAGAAAGTGACTGAAGGGTTTTCAATTGTATAACACTCTCCGTTAGATTGATAAATTGTCAATAATTAAAGCAGCGGCGATCAAATTGATGAGCTGATCCGAACACGAGTCGCGCTGTGAGTTTATTTTTCGTTTTTTTTTGTTGAGGTACAGCTCTTCATTTTGATTGATTTCAATGGGGTTTCATGGCTGGAGTTATGCAACGTGTGGGCCCGAAAACATTTATAGGATAAGAGAAATTAAAAATAAATTTGTTGGAATTTTTGCAATTGCAATCGTGGCCGCACCCATTGAATTTCAGGCTCAACTTGAGTACAATCTCCTGGGTAATCAGCAAACACAAAGGAAAAGAGCTGTGGAAAAGGGAACTCAATAAAAGGAATTTTCTCTTATCGGTATAGAAGTGCTAGCCCAGATCTCTCGCCCCTTCCTTTCAAGATTTCTTATTCTAGGTCCAAGTGGGCGCCTGCAGACTCTTCGTCCTAGCCCTTATCCACGGAAAATCCAACGTGTATCCAAAGGACAAGTGACGTTTTCCTATAGATTAGGTCTGTAAGTGGGAAATAAACATTGGATAGCCAGGCAATGCCAAATATAGATTTGTAGGGTTATTACAAATTAGCGACGGTAAAATTATAATTCTAAAAACATGACCAACATATTAAATAAATTGTATATATTTTTATTTAACATTATTAAATTTATATTAATTTAAAACTTTCATTTATTTCTTTTCAGGTAATTTAAACAAAAATCCTTCAAAATGCTCAGAATTAACCGCTACAGGGGTAAGTTAATAAAATGAATGTAGAAGTATGCGCAGTAGACCCATTTCAAAAACCTAGGATACATTTTCTACCTTGCTTTTTATAGAAAACCACACCTTAAACATTCAGCCACCTTAGTTTTTTCATCACTCCGCTGTTAAAAAAAAAGAAATTCCTAGACACGCAACAGGTAAAAAAAAGAAGAGAGCACGCTATAAATTTAACAGCATCTGTCTATGATGCATGGGATCGAATTCCCCGCTCGACTTCGATCCTCTGCAGATTCTTCTCCTCTCCCACCCACACACTATTGAGGGATTTTTGCAACTTGTCCTAGACAGCATTTTTCCAGGGAACCTGCATGTACACACACACACGTGAATTGCGAGCGCTGTCTATTTATAGGATTCTCTGATCCCCAGTCCCGCGATTTCTTTCTCCTTCTCCCGATCAGACGTTACACTGAAAAGAAGGGTCCTGCTTCAATGACTTAAGTCAATAGGAGCACTAACTGATTATAAAATGGATCGGTATTATGTTTTTATAAAGAAGTTAAATTGATCTTATCTAAGTTTTGGGATTTATTTTACTATTACATTTTAAATGCGGTTAAATGGAGAATATTCTTGATGATAAACCAATCATTTTTCTTTAAGATAATATTCTATGTTTATTAATTTGTATTTCTTACTACGTTTTCTTCTGTCTGCTTGTATTTCACTACTAAGGCTCCTTGCTTCCATTTTCTATTGACCCATTAATTACCGATGGTCCATAAATCAATCAAATACTTTGTTTATTTCTGCAAGAGAGTAAACTATTTATAAAACTTAGCACAGCCGAAAGCCGCAGCAGCTATAGCTGTCATTTATAACGGTATCTTAATTTTTGTAATAAGCCTACCCGGTACAAATAAATATAAAACTTAGCAGAATGTAGAATATGTAATCCTAAGAGATACAAAATTTTAATAAAATATTTATCCGAGCTTCTTCATATTAGTTTGGCATTGGGGAATTTATATGGCATTTTCGCAGAAAAAATCCAAAGCTGCCAACAGGCAAGAAACTAAAAGCAGCAAATTTATAAACTTTTTTCCGCGCTTTTTAATTTTTGCTTGTAAAATAATTAAGCTGCAAATAATGAAACTTAATCCCAGCCGCAGGCAGCGAAAAAAATGAGAGTGGGAGAGCTTTAACTGGGTTGCCTCAATAACCGCTGGGCGGGATTAACACGCTTTTTTCGCCTTTTTTCCGTGGCCATGTCCCGCGGCATTTTAAACAGTAGCCGAAAAGAAGGTAAACACCAGAAAAAACACAATAACCATGGCGATTCTCCTTTCATAAGTATGCGGCTACGGCTACTGTGAAAATGCCTTCACACGGAAAAAAATAATTACCTTGGCATCAGCAGGACAAATTAATGTGCCACTACTTAAGCTGCGCTTTAAGCCGCTTTCCGTGGCATCCCAATTGAGCTTTTCCAGTTGCCAGTCCTCACAAGGCTACTTTGTAACTTATTCCATGGCAATTTGTCGTTTGCTTGGCAGACATCGCAGACAGAGTATTGGAAAAAAAAAGTCGTTGGTTTAATTCGTATTTAAAATTATAGATATTCTTTATGGTTTACATGCAAATTAACCTTTTAAATATTTATATTTTCGTTCTTTTCTTTTTTATATTTTAAAGATAAAATATATAAATTCCAAAAACTATTCAAACATAATTATAATTTCACCAGCAGTAGTGAACATAGCATTCTGTTACCAAAACACCTTTTGGCCATTCAGCATTACATCATGTTGAGTAAGCTGTTACGCTAACATACCCCCGTCACTGGTGGCTGGAACGTCCTTCCCTGATTTTGGGGCGTGGGGCGGGGCATACGTTTTAATTAGCCCCGAGGTGATGGGCATGTTACCTTTCATTGCCCCAAAGCTTGTCAAAAGTGCAAACAAGTTTCCGACAGCTAAAACTTTGATTGCCTCCCCTTTTCTCCAGAAACTCCCACAATGATTAGCCATATTTAAGATGAAACCGAAACTGAAAACACCATTTACGAGGATGAGTAGCCACAAAACTCGTGTTTGTATCACTTTCCTCATTTGTTTCCTACTTTTTCCGCTGCATGAAAATGCAATAAAAACCAATGATGAAGAAACGAAGAAGACAAGTCGACAGTGAAAATAAAATGATTTAAAATGAATCGCAAACTTTGAACTCGGACTTGAATATTGGTAAAAATACAAGAAACAAGAAAAAAATTGCATCTTTTTGCATCTTTGAATTTATAGCCATTTTCGCGTGGGCGACTTTGTTGTTGCTTTGCCTTTTTTATTGTGACTGTCGAGATTTCATAATAACACAGTCGGCTTTGTTTTGTTTGCTAACCTGAAAAGTGAAATGCATTTTCATTGGTTTTTTTTCGGTGGGTGGCGAGGGGGAAAATTATCGCTTTATCACGATTCAAACGGTACCACTTTCTCAGCTTCATTTGTAGCAATAATTATGCAATTTGCTCTTCGTAGCTGCGATTCAAATCCGAGTCCAAATTCAGAGTTGGACTCGAGATCGGAGGCCCCTGCAATTGCTGCATTTCCTTCGTTCGCTCGCTCGTTTTCTTTTCGATTCGATTTGAAGACTCTGTGCATTATAATTTCTGTTGTTATTTATAATTGTTGGGCATCTGAGCATTGTGGGTGCTTACTTTTCTCCACAAAACCAAAAAAAAATGGGGAGGGGACCGACAATGGTGGTTTGCATAGTTATCACTCTGTAGATATCGTTTTTTTCGGGGTAGCTTTAACAAGGTAATTGTGAAGAAAGAAACGATTTGAGGCGATTTTTCGGTTATGACAAATTAATTGGCTGCAATTGTTTTGTCTGGATTCGAATCGAGAAAGTTATCGATGGGTTTATTGCACACAATTGGTGCAAGATATATTCATCTGTGAATGCAGATTAGGTGGTTAAGGGGAAAAGATATGGTCATAATTGGTTCGGTAATAATTATTATCTAGGAGGTAGGCAAACAAAAGGAGCATTTACTCGCGGATTATCGGTTTACAATTTGAAATTAATATCAATAATATTTGCGATACTATCGATAATGCCCAAAATGGGTATAATACATTTATTTATTTATATAAATATTTAATGTGCTTACACACAAAAAAACACTTGGTAAAATTAACCAATATAATTGTCAAACAGTCCACAACCACAAAAATTGTCAATTCTACCAATTAAATAGTTACTTTCACAACAACAAATACACACAATTAGCAAAGACACACACCCAAAGCAAAAACAAAATACACGTAACTATTTTTTATAGTTAAGTAACTATCCGTATAGGTAAATTTTACCAATCACATTTTTTTCTGTATACAATTGAATACGAATATGAAAATTATTGTTTTGATATAGTTTGTTTAATACATTTAATTGAAAGACCCTTACTAAAAATAATAAGTAGTTTCGATATGTCTTTCAAATTCTTCTTCTTAGTCCCACCAATCTCAAAAAGACCCAGCTTAAGACACTCTTATGAATTATCCGGCATACAAAAATGCGAGTGTGACAAAACAAAGGCGATAAAAAGTCAGTGAAATCCGCAGAGGCACAAAAAATTCGTGTCAACGAAGTGTGTCACAAATTTGACCAAAATAACTCTTAACCCATTAACTTAAACTTTTCGTTCCGTATGATCTCCCATTGATTGCCCCGCAGACGAAATTTGATCGATCAGTCGGCTCAGTTGTTGTTGTCAAATATTTTTGCCAGCCGCAAGGCAAAACTCTTTCTTTTCTTTTCATTTCATTTCATTTTTCACCGTCTGCCCCTTCTGCTTGCCGGCTATTATTTCTCCACATTTTTTCCATCACATTTTTTTGAGCCCCTCGGTATGTGGACCACTGTAATTGGAGATGCGACGATGTCTGGAGCCCTTTGCTTTGCTTCCTGATCGAAAATATATATATGTATATGTGTACTTACGTATTTATTTTCCATAACGACAAAACGTGAATCGAATTGTTAGATAAATAGCGTAAGGTATTTGGCAACCTTCTTCCTGAAAAAGAGTTTTCGGTTCCGTCAACGAAACGAAAATTAAATTTAAACAATTTAATTTGCCAGCAATTTCATGTGCAAAGCAAAATTGTGGAATTGGCTTAATTAATTTGCCCAATTTTTTCGTGTTTTATAATTTATTTTTTTTTTGCCAGGGGAACACATTTAAGTTGGTCAAGTCAATTGCCCAATCCCAAGCGGAGACCCAAGCCCAGTTAACAGGAAAAAAACCCAAAACAAACCTCGACAAGCCCTCAGATAAACGCCCACTCACCTTCCCTCTCTCTCTCTAACCGCATCGCCCCGTCCCTTTCCCACTCCGTAGTTCCATTTGGTGCGACTAACTCACGCCTACGATTTTACAGCTCCCCCCCGCTTGTTGTCTCGACTTAATTTGATAAGATTTATTTCGATCCGAGCGGAGAGTCGAAGAAAAGGCCAAGAAACCCAGCGAACATCGAACATTGAGAAATGTTTTCTGCCCTCAATAAATTGTAGGAGGAACGGAAAGCAGTGACAAAAATAATGTTTAGACAGACCATATTTGCCCTTTTAATAACCTCATATATTGCATTTAATCGCTAACCTACAAAATTGCATTTAAAAACGAGACATTTCCTCAATTTTGATATATTATAAAAAATAATATATTAGAGCGATTATTAACGTAATATTCCGTTCTACTCTTAGTTTAAAGTATTTTTATCTGTGAATCGACAACATCGGGGCTAACATTTAAAAACAGTTGAAATAGAAATGTAAACGTTTGTCTGATAAATGGCCTAAACGGGCCTTGTTTCGGGTTCTCACTGAACACTCGAGATTGGAGAGTGTGGGTGATCTTTATTTTGTGTTTGTTTTGTTTTTGCCCGTTGGTGGGTGTATCTCTTGGCTACTGATTGGATTGGAGGGCTACTGGGGTCCACAGAAAAAGTGGGTGAGGGGGTGAGATTGGCAGAGGGGTTATTTGGGTTGTTGAGTGGTTTTATATTTCCAGGTGGATACTGAAAGTTTCAGAGTGTCTTTGCCTTTTCTTTGAGAAAACATAACCAATTTGAATGTTCGTTGAGTGGGTAAAATGTTACCTTTTCAAGGAAAATCACAAGCTGCGAAATGTTTTACTCTAGGTTACTGCTTATAAAGAAGATCAGCCTTAATTCCATACATTTTAGTTTAGGGCTTTCCAAAAAATAGAAAAAGATTAATTTTTGTTAGGTTTTCCCACACTGATCGGGAGCTTCTGTTCTTCCATCAAATGGTTAATGTGAAAGTTGAGGCTTGACTCGGCTCTTGTTGCGTTTTTTCCATTAGCCTTTTTTGGTCTAGCCACCCGCCATGTAAATGCTTCGGTCTGACCCCCGCCCCCTTCTAGTTCAAAAGTTCATTGTCAAGTCTAATAAAATGTTCAAATGACACGTTAAGTGTCAGCAGCTACAAGAGAGTTTCCCTGGCATTTGGTTCCCTTTGCACTCCGTTTGAAAGACCGCCGCGAGTAGCTGCTAACAAAAGGCAAATGGGAAAATACTGGAAAACAGGGAAAACTGGCAAGCCGAAAAATATCGTTTACCGCTCTATCTATGGCCCTCTCGCTCTGTTCCCTTTTTGTCAAATGATGATAAATCGTGACCCGCCAAAGCCCCAGTGAAAATGTTTCTGCAATAGCATCACCCACCTCCAACTCCTTGTGCACTTGGAAAAATATTACATACTATATTTGCAGGATTTTTAAATTTTTTTTTGGGTTTAAGGAAACTAATTTATATTTTTAGTCAAGTTTCTTCAATCTTACATTTCATCCGATCCCTAAGGATCTTAAGTACCTTCAAAGTTTAAAGTTCCATTATCAAACCAACATTTTTTCCCTCTGTTCACCTCTTTTCTTTTGAGTGACGTGGAGAGACCTCCGAGAGGCTACCTATTTTTTATTTTCCTTACCGTTTTTACCTCCTTAACAGGATCCGCGGCATTCGAAACTTGACATTTCAGTGAATTATGTAGTTTTTATGCTAACTTTGATTTATGCGATTGTATGTGTAAGTGAGTGAGTGCACTGTTGGCGCTTAGAAATTAGGCAAAAATATAATTTATGAGCCTCCAAATTGTCGATGACCAAAGGTTGGGGCCCTTATTCACAGGCGCTGTGTGTGGCTTCACTTCGGCTTTGATTTAAATGCAAATTTCGGATTTTATTACTCGGAGTATCAGTCGGGGAAACGTCACCTTTTCGCACCTTTAATCACGATTCCAGTAGAGTGACAAGTAAATATAAAATTTATCTATTCGCATTTGCATTTTTGGGGAGATGGCTGGCGGAAAATCAAAGCGGTGAAGCAATAGTTGCAACAAAGTTGATTTTTTAATTGGGAAATAGAGGAGATCATTTTATTTATTTAATTTAACTTCTTTTACTCTATTTATTTCGTCACCATTTTTAACAATATAAGCAATAATTATAAAAACCAATCTTATCTAGCATTATAGCTTAATTAGGGCCAGTATCTTAAGTACAATTCAATAATTGCCACAAATCTCCAACGAAAAATCATTCACAACCCGTAATAGGTTTCAATTTTGACATTAACCCTGAATGAATGTCAATTAAATTTCATCACAAAAGCTGGTGACAAATCCCCGCTCAAGGTCGCTAAACAGCCGACTGAACCTGTGAACGATAACGATCCATTGATAAAATGCCGGAGCTATCGGTACAACTTGCGACTTACAAGCTCATTTGTCAACAGAGTTCCCAGAGCATGAGTATCTGTATCTGTATCTCCGCACGACGAGTGTGCGAAGTATCTGTATCTTTGCATCGCCGGCGACCTTGCCAAAGTGAAACGGCAAAAGCAATCAGCTGCCATGAAATGTGTGTCTGGAGTGTTACAAATTGGCAAACAACTATAAAGAAAAACTGCACAATAATATAAAATAAATGAAGTGAGCGAAACATGGCTGAGGAATTTTTTAATTTAGATAATTGAAAAGAGAGGCGAACAAAGAGAAATTCTCGGTAAATGATTCGAATCATTCATTTGCGGGGACCCAACCCAATATAATTCAGAACTTAATTATTAATGGGAAAATAGTTTGCAAATGTTTTATCGGCGTCAAATATCTACTCGTAGCCAAAAGTTACTTCCATTGTTTCGCAATAATTATTTATATTCAAATATTCATGAATGTTTGGCTCTTTAAATAATGCACAAATTAAGGAAAATATGTTGTTGTTTTAAAATTTAATGAATCATTTTGATGTAATTTGTGCGGTTAATAGTACAGGAATTTTATTAATAAAGCAATGCAGTTTTCGATTGATTGATAAATATTTGATTAACATAATTTGATAGCATTAAAAAATGCGTGACAACAGAAAAAATGGAGAAATATAATACACTTTTTGCTGGCTCACTATGCATGTATAGATTAAAATTATTTAATAAGTACTTGTCGGTTAAAAAATAGTGTTATTTCTGGTTAGATTATTTCACACGATACTTACACGTAGCCAAACCCAAACTGCGTCAATTCCGTTTGAAACGGAATCCAATCTCTGCTCAGGCAAAATGTCAAATGCATCAAAATCAAATCTAAAGAAACACGATCAGACTAATTAAAGAAAATAATAAACAGGCCCGGGGAGCATTAAAAACGCTGCCGACAAGTCAAATTAATTAAAAACAAAAATACAATCAAAAGTAAGCAAAACAAATGCCACTTGTTGGCCAAAAAGGTCCCCTTAGCCGAAATAAAACCCAGCCCCACACTGAGGGCCCAAACCGACTTGAATCTACAGATGTTTTTAGGTGTGTCCTAGCCATGGCCACGCCCTCTTTTGCAGCCCCAAATCTCCATTCCCCATCCAGTTGTGTTTACTTTCTAATACATGATAGCCAGGCCAGAATCACAGCCATGTGAACTTGGTCAACTCGCTGTCGGCACTATAAAGGTCAACTTCAGTTGGGGAACTACACAAAAATGTATGAAAAACTGTAGTTATTCGGTATTGAATACTTAAATTACTCTTAGGGGTGAATACAAAATAAACAAAAAATGGCAATGGCAAAATTTATTAGGAAAACATGCATACTGGGCTTTAATTTCTCAATTATTGCTAGCACTACTAAAATGCCAGGAAATTTTTATTTTTCTATAGAATTCCTAAGGAGGTAATAAAATGAGTCTGGTAATTATTAGAATTTTATTAGAAGCCCCACCAACCCGAAGCTTAATTCTGAGCACCCTTTTCTAGGGTACCATTATGGCCTTACTAATTTATGTTTATTGTTTATTATGCTGTCGATATTGTTTTTATGTGCCCGTACTCCTTTGGGCCACTTCAGCTGGAAGCGCAGAAAAAATTGAATTTAATTATTTGTAATGAACGTTTTTTAGTTGGCCCAACTGATTGAAATTTATGCCAGCTTTTGTCCGCACAATTTATTAATATTTCAATGACTTTAATGTCTCTTTTTGCGTGCTGAGTTCCTCGTAAACCTTGCGAATTTTTATGGTACAACGATTTTTAGTGTTTTTCAATTGATGTTTATGGATCTATGGCGGGTTGTTTATGTTTATTGGGGTAAAAAAACAGAAGATTATCATGGAAATCGAATGACTTGCATCTAATCCATTAAAGTTCCGCCATTAGATGGCTAACCCGACGCATAACTCCCACCCAAAAAAGTCCGCACTCTTAATGAGCTCAAATATATAAAGTCAAGAGATTGTCTGCGCTGGGAATTCCGTATTTGGGTTTGTTTTATTTAAATATCAAAACCATAAATTCGAATGCAACTGTCAAGTGCAGCATTGTTAGTGCGGGGCCTTATGGGGTTAATGTGCTCATTGTGGCACTATTTATTTTTCCAGTTCCACTCTCTTGTTCCACTTAGTTTTTGCAGCTTGAGCTCTGAGAATGAAATCGAAGTGCAAATAAAATCACACTGGGTGCGATCTGTTATCAATTACCGACAATTTGTGGGGAGAAACACTGCTTACTTACGGTTGGATACTCTCTATTAAATGCTAACACAAATAATAAAATATTTAAATATGTGGGAATAGATAATGTAATACGAAAAAAAAGCTAAGCTGCATTTATTTTTTACCAAACCCTAGGTACGAATTTAGTCAGTACACATTAACAAACTTATTTAAATGTTAGAAACACCCATTATTTAATCCACAGTGTTGTAATCGACACGTTACCATTCAGTTTTGATAATAAACTTTGGCTAGTTTCACAAGAAATTTGGCCAACCCCCAGCAAATGTAAATTTGTGTGGAAGGGAAGCTCCTCCCTTGATGTCGCATGTCAAAATGATTTTTGCCTTTTCAAGTTGTGCCGCCAAAGCTTTTTACGCAATTTGCATTTTATTCGCAATATATTGGCGCCGCAGCTTCTGAGAGGAAAAAAATTGATGGGGACGATGCAGGAGAAGGCCATGCGACATATTTTACAATGTTTGCCATATTTGATTGATTTGTTTTGCCTGCGATGCCCTGGCGCCGGATTTTGTTCGTTGATTGAAGGGTCGCAAAAATTGAGCCCAAGGTCTTGCGGGATAGGAAACGATTTTTGCAGCTGTTTTGCATTTTCACACATTTGTTTCATTAGTCGAAGTAACAAAATGCAAGCAAAAAGAGCTACATTTTTGGGATGGAATCACGTTTGGTGTTCATTTCAGGCGTCAATCAAAAAATCAAATGGAAAACATAACTCAAAAATAGGAAAAAAATGTTTGAAATGATAAATGACAATTGGTAATGCTAGAATTCTCTAGGCGAGAAACTCTTCTTTTTTTCTCATGGTGGGAAAGAAAGTTTTTGATGATTAGCCAAAGGTCGTGGTGCTATTATGCAATATTCTGTAGGAACCCAAGTGAAAGTTTCGAACGCACTTTCGGTTTTCCTCGTTTCCTATAGCGGGTGAAAATGGTTGGCCCCCAACCGAGCGTCATCTTCATGATCATCAACCACTGAGTGATCCCAAATGCTTTAAGAGATCTTTATCCGAGAATTTTGTGTGGGCAGCGGGACGCTCGAAAGAAATGTTGAGCCCGAGCTCGCGACTTTGGAGACGGCTTATTAAAAATTCTAATCACATGCAGTCACCACGAGTTTTGGGGCTGGCTGGATCTCTTTGTTTTCCCCCAGTTTCTTCGGACCAGTACAATGGCCCGAAGTCGCCGACGGTTATCGATTAATCATCAAATTAAAAATTACCACTGCCCAAGAGAGCGTGGAGCGTATCCAAAACAACATGAAACACCTCGAAAGGCAATTGGAGCTGTTTTTTATTTCCATTTTGCTGTTCTTTTTGGCACTTAAAGTACGTCGGGTCGGCCAATTTAAACAATATCTAGAATTTCGTGGTCGGAGTGGGGCGAAAAAATAAAAACCACACGAACTTCGATTGGAATTAAAAGTTTTTGGCAATTGTCTGACTCGATTTGGGCAATAAAATGTGGGGAGCATAGGGTTGGGAAAGAAACGTGTGCTATAAGGATTGATAATTGCCAGAATTTGTGGGATTAGCCAACTGAAAGCGAAAAAATACGATAGGGCAGGCTCCAAATAAGCGTGGAAAAGTTTTCGCTAGCTAATCGATTTGTATTCGACCGAGTTACGTGAGGTTGTTAGGGAATACATTTGTAATAAAAGGTATTCGGCATTCTTACTCTTCTCAAGGTTATTAATATGATAGAAGTAAAGATAATTCCCACAGTTTCCTAGTCTTGAAATGATAATATGGTTCATGCTAATTCTTTTTTCCTATCAGATTATTTTATAACGAGCTCCGTGAGGCTATTGTCTGATAAATGCGGCAAATATCGAATACTTCTTCTTCTTTCAAGGTGACTCCCCTTTATTCTGACCCACCCGTTTCCAGGGAACTTTTCAGATAGAAAACAAAACAATTGACTCAATCGGTACATAAACAAAGAAATACACAAATGTATTAAAGTCGTAAATTAATTTAAATATTGCAACAATACGCAAATATGCGAACATTTCCCTGTGATTCTTTAAGACATTTTTCCTCCCATAAATAACGCTTTGAAATGCCGCCTGTCGTTTGACAATTTAAATAAATAAATAACAACGGCAAAAAATATTCCAATAATAATATTCCATTTAAAAAATCCTTGATAAATAATACATTATGCATTGTTCAAACATAAAAAAATTTTACTAACTGATGAAGCAATAATGGGTAAAAGAAACCCAGAAATAATATGAGCTAAACGTTTTGTTGTTCTGTGTATCAACTTACACTTGCCGTTCTCTCATTCAAATTAATTAAATCAGATTCCTTCCAAAATTTCTTATCACAAATTTGTCATCGGCTTGTAAACAGCAGAGGAAGGCTCAGCCACATGCTGATCATAATGAAGTTAAGCCGCTGATACGATCGCTCGACGCCCAGACAATTAAAAGCCCCCACCAAAAAGGCAGGCCAGAAGAATTGCAAGAAGAGAGCAGCGAAGACTGAGCTGCAGTTCAGTTGTCCGATCAGCTGGTCGTTTGGCGGCTCTCTTCGGCTTTCTTCGGGGGCCCCGAAGACACGAAGTCGGGCCGAATCGAGTCGAAGCACCGTAGCTGCGCAGAGGTCTCAAGCTCGAGTGCGCGATCAGTTCGCTTCCAGCGATCGTCGCGTGCACTACGTTCTACAGAGGGTGTCTATAAGGCATAGGTCCAACCACCCCGATCTCAGATCTCAGGTGATCCCACGCCTTCGTCAAGTTTCGTTAGCTGACCGTGAAGTGAGTTTCGTTCTGTTCGCGCAAATTACAACTGCGGTGCAGTTCGCTTTTGGCCAAGTTCATTCACGTTGCGCCATAATTAATGTAACGTAACGCTCGAGTCGATATCGAACGTTATATTAATTGCAATTCGCAAACTGTTTACATTTCGTATATTTGATTTCTGATTTCCATTTTCGGGCATTTCCGTTTCACTTTTGAGCGCGCATTCGAGCGCAACAATTAATTGCAGGCAATGCAAATTGTCCGTGATTGTTTATGATTGCCAGTTTGGCAACAAGCGCCGCAAAAGTGAAATTTCCCTCAAACGCACATAATAATACATCAAATTAACATAACAAATTTTTCAGTTCGCAAAAAAACTGATAACCGTTAAATGGCAAGACAAAGCGAGACGTAAGCCAATTTTCAGCTAAAATATGGCCCATAAATAAAGATAAAAAAGTAACCCTCGAGTGCAAAACAAAAAGCAAACTGTTTAAATATTTTAACAAAAATTCTTAAATATGTCTGTGGAATCGATGCAAAAACGAAAGTGCTCAAAGCGGATCAGCGGTTAGAGAGAAAGGCAGGTAAGTGATGGGGAGTGAGGAAAAGAGAGTTGGAATCTGGCTGGGGAATTCCATCAGTGAAAGATCGATGTTCAAGTGGAAATAATTCAGGAAGTTCTTTATCAGTTGATCTCTGGTGAATGAACGATGTTTAATGAAGAAATTCAAAGTGAAATGAGCGTAAAGAGTATGATGCGAAGTGTTCAGACGAGAAGAGCTTGTTAAGCGAGAAGATTTTGTAAAATAAATAAAAAAGAAGTCTTTCCAAAAACTTTTCATGTTTTAGTTCTCATTTATCGATTAACTTTTTACAGACAATTTTTTTAAATGTTTGTAACCTAAGAAATAACAAAATCAAATCAAAAACTTGTTTTTTCTAAGAAATATCTCAGTTTCTTTAAGTTTATGTACTATACATATTTAAACATTGAATTAATCTCTTTAAATTTGTCTTGTTACATTTTAAATAGACTTTTTCCACTATATGTATATACATACGTACATTAGACATTGTCTGTCCCTTTTTGCCAAATTGCATTTTCTCTCTGTAATTTGGCTTCAATTGAACTCTTCCTTGGATCAGTGGGCTTATTCCCCCCTTTCCATTGTTGGTGAAAACGATTTCCCTTGATGCGAAAATACATTTCCCCCTTTTCCTCATCAGTGGCAACCCACTAACTTGGTTTCTACTCCAATTTACTTTGTTAGCGAGCGTGATGATGACAAACACAACCTTTCACACTTAGCCAGCCAAGTCAAACACACGGAGAGAAAAATCAACAAAGAAAATCACTTTAAAAAGAACTACAAAAATATTTTAAGTAATTAATTTACTTGGTTAACTCATGTTTTCAAACATTTATAATGTAAACTTTATTATAAATGTGATTTAAAAATTGATAGGGTTAGGTCTTTTTTCTCTGTTTCCCTTTGAGTGAGGCTGGAAATTCGCCCTGTCATTCTCCAGTGATCTCTTGGCCTTCTCCCTCCCGACCACCATTTCTCCCCTTTCTCACCTTCTCTTTTCCTGCTTATTTGTGACACATTTCCTTCACCGGCCAGTAAAAGTTCTTTAACAAAGAGCTCAGAGACAATTTGTATGCCATGGACAAACATTTTTGCCAGCGAATTGAACTACTTTCATTTGAATCGGTGGGAAGGGGATTATTAACATAAATATTTGATGCGATTTGCCAGCGAATTTGCTGCGTCAAATGCACCATAAACACTCAGCTCAAACTCAAACTCAAGCTCACCTACTTGGCTGTCTGTCATCGTTGGCCAGCTTTCATTCAATTTTTTACATAAAATGACAGCCCGCGGGGAGAGGGGAGGGGGCTCGCCTCCTTTTAAATGCAACTCCAGCAGTCCGGTCATAAAATCCAAAATTTAAAGCGAAAAAGAGGCCGCAGCTGAATAGTTGAAATTCGCTTGAAACAAATTTTTCGCTTTTTGTGACAAGAATTTGCAAATGTCAACGAAAATTGCGAATTTCGCATTAAAAAGAATTTGGCAAAAGGGGGAAATACCAAAGCTCCAAAAAGCCAACCAATTGAGATCGTTTTATAAGGTTTACTTGGGTTTACTTTTTGTCTTTTGCCGTTTCTTATACAACTTTTGCATTTCTTTTCTGGGGCATTTTGTGTCTGGCATTTTTAAAGAGTCAAGAAGACGGATCCGTAACGGAATCGGTATCACATCAAAGGTCTGGACATGATATGCCCTCAGATATATATTTCGATGTGAAGAAATGTGGAGCATGTGGAATGGAAGTATAATAAATATAACTCTCGAGGGATAAAATAAAGAGTGATTTTATGGGATTTAAAAATGAACATAACGCGAAAATACGCTGTGAAGTGAACGAATATAACATTAACCTTATTTAGGTTGGAAAAATATGCTACAAAATATTATTAGGTTTTGTATTTGTTTTCCCATGACCTTAAAGAAATACAAATATATTGAAATATAATATGTCAAATTATCAAATCGAGTTTATTCATTCAAGTACTTCCATTTTCACTTGAATTAAAGCGCACGGTTTTTTTAGCTTGATTTCCCTTTAGCCATATTGTATTTCCATCCGATATTTTTGTGTACCTTTCCACTTGTTATCATTCTTTTCGTGGACGTTTCGCCTTCGCGTGTAGCACTTGTCTGGTCTGACTGACACTTTTGGTATCCGTCAGATACTTTTACAAGCTCGGTATTTCCATTACGATTGCGCTGCTCACTTGCTCACTTCCCCCTCTTGTTGATGACAACTTTGCTTTTATTGCCAGACAAGAAACGAATTCAAAGACACTTGAATAAATCGAAAGGTATACAAATATTTCGGACACCTGTCGACACAGTATCTTTGTGCTGGATGCCAATAAAAGAGGAATCCAACTGTTGTAAATTCAATTGTTGTCCATAATATTATTTACTGGGGGAGCTAAAAATGATTTCTGACTCAATTAGAGGTTGTTGCTTCTTCGATCCCGCGGCGAAGCTCATAGATATTTTCCGCTTGATTACCTAATTGATATTGTTATGGTGTCATAATCATTATCAAACCTTTTCAGCGATAAGCCGCACAATTTATTGGCAGTGATCACTGGGGCTGTCATCGGTTACGAGGAGCCGAGAAGATTTCTCCAACTAATTAGACCATAAAGGAGCCCGACTTCCACTCGCTGGCCGAACTAATTCCCCGGCCGATTCAGATAAAACCACAACAAAGGTCACGCTTTAATTGATAAGAAAACAATGCCATGAGTCTCCAACTTCTAGTTCGTTACTTTTCGAAATTTTCCGTTTTCTGCTCACTGCTCACTCGCTTGGAAATCCTCCGAGTCGAGCTTCAGCTTCAGGTGACGGGCCCTGTCCCGATAAAGATCGCACCCCAAACAAAAAGTCGGGGCCCAGAACTCCGACAGGTGGCGGGTTCGGTTCATGCCACAATCGAGTGCACTCCTCCTCGCGGAGGAAACGCAGCGAAAGATACAGGTACAGATAACGAAAAAGATACTGGAGCAGGGACAGAAACCGAAAAAGAAACAGAAACAGAACAGAACCAGAACAGAGCCAGAAAACAGAAACACTTTTAATAGTTTTGAACCTTTTGTGCCTGGGCTTCCACTTAAAATGTGCAGCGGAGCGTGCCTTTCTCTGGGGTACAAGTAATTAACCCATGTTGCCATTCTTCTTCTGGGGCTGTGCAAAACATTTAATTGTGCCGATTGCATTTCCACCATATCTGAAATGCCAAAACACACACAAATTAACTCAACTCCGGGCCGAGATCAAAAGTTCTTACCGCCGCTACGGTTCTTGACATATTCAAAGCATTTCCAAGTCGGGGTTATTAAAAGTACCAACTCATCATCATCATCTAAGCCGGCTGTCTCATAAAAAGAAGTAAAATAACATCCCGACTATCCGGGTTATATAAGCACCACAATCATCGCACAGCTCCACAAATGTCACACTCGAAAAATTAAAGCAGAAAATATAAAAAGAAGAGAAGCCCAGTAATCTCCACTGAAGCCAATTAGTTGCTTCCGTAATTTCTTGGTATTATTTTAATTAGCTTTTTCGGGCTTAGCTGTGTCTTTGGATCTTGGTCTTATTTAAATTACTTTTTAACTGCTCAAAGATTTATTTGCTTATACGCATAAAGATTTTTAAAACAAAATAAAGCCAAGCTTAGAGGGGAAATAATTTATGGGGTGAATGCATTTTTTCGTTAGACTGGCGATCGTATAATTCCTGGGAATTAGCTTCTCGGATGTGGGGGAAGCATTTTGTGAAAGACCAAAGTTAGTTTCTAGGAATAAAATAGGCTCAGATGGTTTGTTGATTATTTTTTTTACGTGCAGTTTTTTATGCCTGTGGGAAATTAAATATTAAATTGAAAATATATATTTTTCAATCCAGATTTTCTTTGTTGTCTTCAACTTGATCATAAATTGAGCTTTCCACAACATTACCTTTTTCCATATTTTCTCTAAGCCTGTCGTGCATAAATTGTTTTCCCAAGTGCTCGTGTGCAAGCATATATTCCGTGTAAAAATCTGAAATATACCCAACTATCAAATAATTCATAACGTTCTTGCCACACATTCGTTCCACCCCTTTTCCCGACCCCCTTTTTCTACGCACCTGGAGGCCTGCGCTGCGAAATGAGGAACAACAACAACAACGCAAGCAACAGCAATAACAACAAAAAAATGCGTTTAAGTCAAGTTTGCCGCGAGCTTCTCGAAACTATGTGTGTGAGCCACAGTGGGGCTTACCTAACGCGAACTAAAAACTGCCTGTGTGAAATGAAAATGAAGTATGAGAAACAGGTGGTTTATATTTAATTTGTATATTTTGAGGAAGATTTTCATTCAAAATGGAAATAATAAAAGTTCAAATCACATATTAATGAAAATGAAAATTATATTTATTTGTAAAAATATTGTTTTTAAAGCATCGAAGTTTAAACGAATCGAAAAATGTTTTGGGTTTATAGAAGGTTTTTTCGTTTGATCTTTAATGTTTAAGTATTCCTGCAATCTGAAAAGAGGTTCTCAAAATGCAACCGTCATTTATTTTACCTATGAGGCACTTTTCAGATATTTGATATGGCTTATAAGAAAATGTATGTTAATGCAATTCTACTGTAGATGGCTTTGTATGAGCGTTCTTCGTGTGTGGCAGCTGCGATCCGACCTCAGACGGAGACTACCCCTCAACCTGCCCCTCTTTGGTGGCACTTTAGCTCGATATTTATGCAACGGCACACACTTCATCTCCCTCTGCCACCTGTCCCCCCTCCATTCGCCTCCTTCTTTTCTCCACCTTTCTCAGCTGCAATTTAAGCGCACATTTTTCTTGGCAACACACATTTCCCTCCTCTGCACTGGAGTAGTTTTTCCAGCTCGCCCTCTCCCACTCTACCACTCTCTCTCACTCGTTGCTTGCAACACTTGGCGCTTGCCACATAACGACAACAGCAGCATAAGTTGCAACTGCAACATATGCAACAGCAGCAACATATGCAACAGCAGCAGCAACTGCATCGTAGCATGACACATTAAATGCAAAACGGCAGCAAGGTGCGAAAAGGGCGGGGGAGGGGCAGTTAGGGGTTAAGGGGAATGAAGGAGAAGTGGAAGAAGAAGGGGTTTGGGCCGGGTCTTGAGCAGCGGTTTCTGCCGGCTGCTTCTTCTTGGCCATCTTGCACATGCTGTTGGTCTTTATTTAATAAAGAAATGGCTTGCGCATTTCTTAAGTTGCCCTACAACCATATGATAAAGGGATCTGTAGGGTATATGGGAGTACATGAGTGGAAATATTAGGTTACTGAAATTATAGTACCCACTCCGACGGTTATAAAAGAAGATTAACTACTAATACTGTAGTAATATTTTGAATTATTATTTAATGTTTTGTTATTTCGTAGTGTAGATTAAAATAACTTTATAGTACAAAATAAAAACTATTTACTGTTTTTAAAAGTAATAAAAGATAGTCAAAGTTTTTTAAAAAACATGTGTATTCCTTTGTAATTTTCATTGTACTCATCTAGAATAATAAATCAAATTTCAATAAATCGTCTTTAGGCCACAGGATTTTTAAATAATCGCTTAAAGCTAAGGTATCCCCGCAGTCGACTATATCCTTCGACCCCTCCCTACCCTTATCCATTTTACGCATAATAAACCGTATACCCACCGCCGTTCTAACTGGTTACAACCTGAGCAGCTGTTGCCACTCTGCATTCCTCTTAACCCCTGTGGTCGTTGGTGCCGCTCTTATGACAAAACAATTCTGCAAGCCAGATGTGACGCGATGGAGGGCACAGGTAAAATATGTGAGGATGGGAACGATATAAGAATCCAAGGCGAACTGGAAGTTTATTTTTGGCACCCACATAAATCGAGCAGAGTCGTCAATCAGCTGATGGGGATTATGCAAACAGATTGCAGTGGAGAGATCATTAAGCGGCATTAGATAATAATAACACCACCTTGGGCCATCCGCCAGTCGTCAATCCGTCATTTCAGCATCGAACACACTTTAAATAATTGCACATTATGCCCGAGAGACTTTAATAAAATAATTAAATCGAAATATGCGGAGCTCGCTAGTTGGGAAATACAATTTTTTTTCTTTTTACCACTTCAGAAAATTGCGATGGGGATAAAAAGAAGGAGAGAAACAAGAAGAAGCAACCGCAGAACGGGGCTGCCCAAGTGGAAAAAATTCTGCGGGCTACCAATCTACGCATTTTTTAACCCCTCCTTGCCCCCGCCGATTTCGAACGTCAAAAGAAGACCGACAGCGGTGCGAAACAAAAAGGCAAACGCGATAAACTGTTTTCATTTTAAAGAAATCTGCTGAAAAGCATAAAAATTCAACAGAAAATATTAATTTCAATTATTTAGCTACGCGCCAAATCACCAGGCTCAGATTTTTCCCACCGCAAAAAGGGCAGAGAAAAATGTGGAAGAGCTCAAGAAGAGGGAGCCAAAGAAGGCAGCACTTTGTTCGCTAAATGCGAGCAATTTGTTACAGGATTTTCATCGGCTCTGTGGGAAAATCTTTGGCCCGGGAAAAAGGCAATTTATAATTATCAACTGTAGGTGGCGCTCTGGGAGCCCCTCGCATAGCGGAAGTTATTATAGGAAAAACAGCAGTTATGCCATCGCGAGCTTTTCCACAGAACTTGACATTGGCTGGCGGCTTCTTCTTCAGCTTCAGCTTTGTCTTCCATTTCTGCATTTTCCAGTCTTCTATTTTCTTCGGTTTCACTTCTAATTAAAGACGACACTTTGGCATGTTTTGTGGCACGGAAATGCCTGAGACAACTTTGATGAAAGACCAGGTGAATTAAATGGGGTAAGAGCCAAAGAACCAAAGAAGCCGAAGAAGTTTAATTCAAATTGTCAAGTACCGAGAACTAAATGATGTTTTAGCACGCCAATGGAAAGGAATATTTGCCGAAGACTTGAGAATTTGATCGGACTTTTGAGCTACTTGCTTTCAAAGAGGTAAAATCGATCAATAGATGGGGAAAATGTCGACTAAAGGAAGTCATTAAATGAATTCAATTAAACACACTTGGCGATTTTAAAACAGGTTCTCTTATAAAGTGCATTATTCAACGAATAAGTTGTATCTCCTTTTTTTTAGCCATCAAAACCAATCGAAAACCGGATCAGAAAGCTTATCCCTATATAATCAATTCTTTAACTCAATCCAAATCTGCACACAGATCGCATTTCGGCACCAGCAACCTCGTAATTGAATGAACTCCCCGAAAAGAACTCATTGTGAAATTACCTTTCCACACAATCTCCTCTTTCCTTTTTTTAAAGGCCCAATCTAAAATTGGCAACACTCATTATAAGAATACCGTATCAACAACCTTTCACACAGACTCGCTCGCTCTCAATCCCCCGTGGATTTTGGAGACCCCCTGAAAATTACAATTAAACCGAACTCCCAGACTCGAACAGATCACTTCTCAGCGGGTGCTAATGTGAAATAAAATTAAAGCTCTGGGCAGGAGAGGAAATAAATAACGGTACATTATGAAATCTTATTTAGAATTGCTTTACCTAATTGCCAAATAAAAAATTACGAAAATTATGCCAAAGATCGAACTTTAACCCCGGCTTAAAGTTGATTCGATTAACACTCGATAAGCAACGAGTTTTCAAATGTCCATAAATACCAACCGCTCCGCTCATGTTACACTTGCTAGGCGAAGATTAATCGCTTGACATCACACTCCGCTACAAAAATGCGAAGCTCGAAAAAATTGTCTTGCCTAATTTGATTAATTAAGCCTCTGGGGAACGAACAATAAACTCCATTTCTCGGGAGATTGGTTCGATGAATAATTACAATTACTATTCGGGTGCCTCAATGGTTTATCATCTTTATTGTTGGTAGCTGAATTGAATGGGAAATATATGTAATTGGGTGATATAATACAGGTGCGTTGGATGGGTTGAAGTTCCGTCATCGAATGACGTAGTTTAGTTGTCTGACTCAGTGCGAGGGACATGGCGTCGATATGGCTCATTGGGCAAACAGTTCGATGAGTTAATATTTATTTTTCGGTAACCAACAGTCGTGTGAGAACCGAGCAACAGGAAAAGTGATTGTTCATTTACAAAAATTACCCAAAAGTCTAAGAAGTCGGCAAAAATTGGTATGGGAATTTAAAACTTTAACATTATAACACCACTTAAGAAACGATCCCGTCCATTACATGGAAAATAATCATGACGAATTGCTCCACCTTCGCAGACCATCTGAATCTTCCTCCGATGACCAAGGTCAAAGTTCTTTCTTAGGCCCTTGACTTTACATTTTGCAATTTTTCACGCACTTCTTCGGTTTGTTTTTTATTTTTCAACCATAACCATTTTTTGGCTTCGGCACATGCAAACATGATTTTTTGTTGCCTTTCTTTCATTAAACAATTCTTCTGTATTTTTTATTTTTCGCTACTCTTCGCTTTTTTTTTGTATTTTTTTTGCGAACTTTACATTTGCAAAAGTTCATTAACATTTTGTGTGTGTGGCCAAAAGCCAGAAAGAGTGAGAGATAAAGTGAAAAAATCCACGCAGCGTTTTCCATTTTAATGAAATTTAGCCTCGTTTTGTTTTTAGATTTTTTGTTCAATTAATTATGCAAATTGTTACAGGTCCCAAGAAGCATTCCTCCGCCTGCCCGTATTGCCACTTATGACGAATTCAATTTAGCTTTAGACTTAGAGCTAAAAACAAACTATATGCTGACACTAGAAACTCTTTTTAGCCAGGCTATAAATTATTTAAATAGAAATTAGCCATCGAAACTCCCCCGAGTGACCCAGAAAAAGAGCGAAGAAATGAGGCAGCAGAGTTTGGTTAATTTTTTGCCCAAGGTTTTTGTCAACTCTTCGCTTGAGGGAATCGCTATCCATTCTTTTGGCTACTTTCGCTTTTTGGGAAACCCTTTTGTTTTCGTTTTCTAAGTTTTGTTTTCTTCGCGTATAATTTGTTTGGCTAAATCTCTGTCTCCGCCTCTCGGACCTTCTCTTTCGTTTTGTGCGATTTTTAGAAACGCTTCTGTCAACCGCAGCGTTTAGCCAATTTTTCTTGTTATTGTTGCGGTTTTTAATTGCTGGGATCGCATCCGTAAGATTCGCTTTTGTTTCTCGTCTCCGGTTAGCGCATAATGACAACTATTTGGGGGCTTGCTGGGAGCGAAAGTTTCGTTCGCTGGGATGGATGGATGGATAATTATTTAAGTTTTGTAACAGAGCTCTCCCCCGACAACTAATAGACCATTATTTAAATGATATTTGTGTCTGGTGGAAATGGCCTTTGAATAGATTTTTAATACCTGTATTTTTTCTCTGCTTTTTTCGATTATCTAACAGCTTACTACTCCAATTCCTATTACATATAACCGGCAGAGTGTAGGACATTCGTATATCCGAAATATGTTGCTAACTTTTGATTCTTTCTGAACTAAATTAACTGCAGAGTTTACTTTTGTGTTAATCTTATTCCCAATTTTCCTAAAACCTTATATTTAAAACCACCAACTCATTTAAATATTGATCATTAAAACTTTTTCAATATAAATAAATTTATAAAGCACTTGTTCTAATTTCAAAAACTTAAAAAATCCTTTCCTTATTTATTTCCATTGAAACTTTATCAAAAATAATTAGGAAACAAGAAAAGCATTTTAGGAGTAATATTTGTAGAACCTTTCCTTGCATCCACCTGTTAATCCCCATGTTAGCTCCCTGTGTTTTATGTGTGTCTAACCAAAACCTTTCCCTCTCTCTCTCTCTCCCAACCCATTTTGCAGATCTTGGTAGCCTCAGCAACCATCACAGCAGCATCGGCAGCATCAACGCTAGTAGCAACATCCCGGCAGCAACTTTAATCGCCACCAGCAGCAACAGCGGCAAGAAGACAACCACTGAGGCGGCAACCACGAGCAAACCTGCTGCACCACTGAACCCCGGCAAAATGGAGCTGCTGAGCAGCAACACAGCCACAGCAACAGGAACCGGAACGACAACGACGACAGCAACGCACCACCTGCACCAGGCCACCACCACGAAACAGCTGCTGGTGCAGGATTACCTGAGCTACGCCTCACCGCCCACATATTCCCGCCTGCCCCCCGACGGTCATGAGTTTCCGCCCAACTTCAGCGAGCCACTGATCATGCACAGCCACCCCCTGAAGGTCACCAGCACCACCGAGTTGAGTTACGAGCTGCAGAATGGCGGCGGGGGTAAGGAAGAGACCTCCGCACCACCGCTGCCCAAGACGGGACCACCGGCCACAGTTCCCCGCAAGGTGTACCGCCAGGATCTGGTCATAAACGTGGAGCCGGCACCCAGCCTGAGCCGCGACTATCAGAGATCCCTGAGTGGCGGTGCGCCGCGGAAGCCCAGTGATTGGCGAAAGGATGAAAAGTCCGAGAAGTCGGTGCGCGACAAAATTGCCATGTTCTCGTCCAACAACGAACTGGATGCCATACCGCCGGCTCCGGCCACAGCCCCGATTTCCATTTGCAGCTCCAGTTCCTTTTCCCGGAAACCTCTCAATAGGAGCAGTGAAAACCTGCTCGACAGCTGCTCCGCATCCGCGGCTCCGTCGCTGAAGACTCGCGCCATGAGTGTGGAGAATCTGAACGATGTGCAGCGGCAATATCAGTTGGCCAAGCAGCTGCCCCAATTGCATGTGGCCGATTCGATGTATTCCCTGAATACGGCCACGCCCACCCAGAGCTACGCCTCCCTGCCGCGCAGGAGTCACGGAGGATCGTACTCTGCGGGCGTGGAGCGAAGAATCAGCTTTTCGGGCGAGGGCGGAGAGGCGGCCAATCGAAAGGCAGCTATTACCAATATCCTAGAGCAACGGAGGAGGAGTCTTTCAAAGCTGCGCGGCCTGGTGATTCCCGAGAGACCGCAGCTGCTGGAGCCCATCCTGGATTTGCCGGAGATCAAGAGCCAGGTGAAGGCGGCCAGCGGGGAGGACAGCACGGATAGTGGGTTGGGCGAGAGCCACCGCAGTACGGCCAACAGGAGCAACCAAGTGGGTGCCGGAAGCAACTATCGCAGCATTTTCACCACCACCAACCAGCAGAGGAGACCCCTGGAGCAGCAGCTTTCCCAGCCGCCGGCCAAGCCGCCCAGGACCTCGCTGACGCCACTCCAGCCGAGGGGCATGATGACGATGATGATGCCACCACCGCCGCCGCCGCTCGACCAGGAAAGCGACACGGACTCGGTGTTCTCGCACACGGCCCGTGTGGCCACTCCGCCCGAGAAGTTTGCACTGACCAGGACCCTCAGTTCCGAGACCAACACTTCGATAGCCAGTTCCAACACCTCCACCCTGACATCCGGATCCTCGGCCGGCTCCCAGGCCAGCTGCAGTTCCCTGGGCAGCACACCAGCTGTGGATCTAACCCGAAGGGTGCTCAAGAGTCAGGTGATCAATGGCGAGCCCGTGGTCCTGTCCAGTCGCAAGAGCATCCTGGCCTCGGCCAAGTGCCGCAGTGCCAAGAGTCGCGGCCAGGAGGAGGACAACGACAGCACCGATGGCGAAGCCTGCTCCCTGGCCAACCGCCGAATGAAGCCCATTTCCAGCTACAAACTCCAGCAGCAGCAGCAGCAGATCCAGCTGGGCAAGCAACTGGTCGTGGACAAGCTGATCAATGTGGCCGCCTATGTGGAGCTGACCTCGGATACGGACGACAGCAGCCGGAGATCTGATACGCCGGCCAAGATTAGTGCCATGTTCATAGACGAGGAGCGCAAGGCCAGCTTCAAGGGCGATCCCAGCCAGCAGGCCAAGGTCAAGGTGGTGGAGCAGCAGCAGGTCAAGCCCATGGTGGTCATGCCCCTGGTGCTGCCCTCGCCGAAGAGGGAGCCTCTGAAGCAGCAGACCACCGCCGAGTTGCGCGAAAAGTTCGAGAGGAGTGCTGCTGCAGCGCAGGCCCAAACCCAAACGCTAAACCACTCGCCAGTGATCCACAAGATCGCCCAGAAGCCGCACCACGAGCGATTCTCCTCGCTGGACTCCCTGGCCTCCAGTTCCTCGGGCGTGAGCTCCACCACCCAGAATGTGAGCACCACCCAGGAGACGGCCACCGAATTCGGCAGCTTCTCGTCGCTGGGCAGCAACCAGAGTCTGATCACCGCCCAGGATGTCCAGCAGATCGTCGAGGAGGCCGATCCTCCGCTCAAGACGCCCGAAGCCTTCATCATCGTCTTGCAGAGGGATAATCCCGAGAGCAGCATCGGCATCACCCTGGCCGGCGGTTCCGATTACGAGGCTAAGGAAATAACGGTGG
Organism: Drosophila lutescens; assembly: GCA_037075285.1. Lineage (NCBI taxonomy): Eukaryota > Metazoa > Arthropoda > Insecta > Diptera > Drosophilidae > Drosophila > Drosophila lutescens. The sequence continues at coordinate 51,774 of JBAMCF010000013.1, read as the reverse complement.
GTTATTAAATGGTCTTTATTGTTTGGTATCTGTTCTTAAGGTTTCCTTTAAATCCCAACAGATCCACAAGATCCTCAGCAATACGCCAGCTGCCAAGGACGGACGTCTGAAGAAGGGCGATCGCATTCTCGCCGTCAACGGAATGAGCATGCGCGGATTGACGCATCGCGAGTCCATCAGTGTGCTAAAGGTAATGTTTAATGAAATGTCATAAGTAATTAGAAAACCGGGAACCAAATATTATTACATTAAAATGCTAATTCATTGAAATAAGCCGTTAAATAAAACTTATTCCTTGCATAGATTTTATTATAATAATTTAAAATATTATTAAAATATATTTTTTGACGCTTTAATATAAAATATAGAAGTTATTTACAATACAAATTTAATTTATAAGGATGTAATTTTATCGATTTTCTGTCTAATAATAATAATAATCCATTTTTTTCACAGACTCCCCGACCTGAGGTGGTGGTAGTGGTGACCCGTTCCGAGTCTCTGGTGGTTAAGGCGCTGACCAAGAAGCGCTCCTCTCTGGGATCACTCAGCTCGCTTAATGAAAAGCCCACGGAGCTTGACTACGAACGCAAGAGGAACTACCACAAGGCCTCCCGATCTCTGGACTTGGACCTCGATCTGGTGTCCAACGAGGCTGGCGGTTCGCCTGTGGCCACAACGCCGAGCACCGGATCGGTCAGTCCGCCGCAGCCTGCGAGTCTGCACGACGAGGATGCGGAGGCCACCATCGCGGGAATCCGGGCCAGGAGGCAATTGTCCCGAGGAGATGCAGCCAAACTCAGCACGAGTGAGCTTTTGGAACGGGCGGCGGAGGCCAGGAATGCCATTGCGGCGGAAATTCGAGCACAGGGTAAGATACAACGAAAGATAAATAAAAGAAAAGGGTAATTAAATAAACTTTAAAAATTTGTATTTTCACAAATCGAATCCAATCCTAAATCAACCTCGTAAATTGTACTCGATAATTTAATTATAAATTCCATTAAACGTATAACAAGTTAAGAAATCTCAAATACATCTGTATGCCAACTTCCTTATTCGTAAATAACAATTAATTATTAAGAAGTTGAAATGCTAATGTGAAATTTAAATTAAAGTAATTTATTTGGCAATAAAAACCGTAATGATAATTAAGTTTAAATTAAATTTTAAATAAAAAAAAACCAGTTATATTCGTCTACTTTTCTGTTTGAAACCCTCGAAATTAATCAACAAAAAGCATAAATTATTCTAATAAATCTAATCTCATTATAGCGGAGGATGCGGCGGCCAGCGGCGGAGGAGCTCGTTGTGTCGAGATTGTCAAGGACAGCTGTGGTCTGGGTTTCTCCATCGAAGGAGGCTTTGATTCACCGCTGGGAAATCGTCCCCTCATTGTCAAAAAGGTGTTCATGGGTAAGGGTCATTTGTCATACTCCAGCGAAAGCGATTATTAATTAAGATTCCGCTTCCCAACCAGGTGGTGCCGCCCAGAAGACCAACCAGGTGCGCAATGGCGACGAGATCCTGAGCATCAACGGTGCCTCCACATCGCGAATGACACGAGTGGATGCCTGGAACTATATGAAGCAACTGCCGCTGGGACCGGTCAAGATTAGCTTCGCCTAAGGAGGATGGCCTAAGTGAAACGCCAACGATGGGGAAGAATGCGCCACAATTTTTGTTAGTTTTAAGACAATTAGCTTGGTTACCCCTTAACCGGTCTAACCTTGGGGGTCTTGCCAATTCGATGGATCGATGCTGCGAGCGATTTGTTTTGCATTTAAACGAACCTTTAACTGTATGCCTAATTTTATAGATATTTAATTTAAAGTGCAATTGTTTAAACTCTTACTACGTTTTGATGCCCTATTTACATACCCTAAACTGATCGATGATTGTACATATAACTAATCGAGACTAATTTACGTATTTAAACCTTAAAACAAATTAAAGCCGGCCTAACGGGCAGCGCTATTTCCTTATACACAACTTATTAATCCACAAACATAACGAAAAAAACACAATTATATTTTATGCCATAAATTATACGGGAACGTTATACATGTATATTATTTTAATAATTATTATTTTATTTAAAGAACAACAAAAACAATGTTTACGTATACAAAAGTATTTGCTAAAAATAAAATTACAATATATATGAAATTATAAAAAGGGAGATCTACAAATTATTTTTTAAAGTCATAATAATTAGGTTTGTATGATATTTCCCACCACTCCAAAAATGTAACGACTTATGAGTTTTATAAAATCAGTTTATTTATATTTATGTCAACTTCAAATTGGACTACGAACTGCTCCATGCAGTTCACTAATACATTCTCTGAACATGTTTAAAAACAACTTAAAATATTATTTGTCCTATGTACTGTACATAAATTCGAAATCAGTCGGTTGCAGCCTCGGAAGTTAGACATCTTTGGCTGGCTTCGTTACCAGCTTTGGCAGTTGCAACGTAAGCCCCAAATGCTGCAGAGGAACCGAGGACGAGGGTGATGGCGAGGTTGCGGATAGAGTCCCGTTGACCTTCTCCGTGAGATGCGGATGCGTTGGGTGGCTGGATGAGGCGGACTCCTCGGAATGAAATATCTCGCCAAGCAGCTCGTAAACACGACGCTTGAAGTACAGCTTCTGGTGGAAGTTCATGTGCTTGATTTCAGGACGCAGTCCCTGCAGAAATGCGTCATCGAAATCCATGATAGAAGATGCTTCAGCAATGAGGTGGGACGTCTGAAGAAATGAAAACATTGCATAAACTAAATTATTGTAAGAAGAAATATGGTTTAAAACTAATGGAATATTAAAATAAACAAATAGAAATATATTGAAGTAACTATTAGGCAACAAATTACTCTTCAAATAATGTAGTCAACCTAAAATGGTACTTTTATTCGATAAACTAGTCTATAAAGAATATTATAGACATACATTATTTGCAAAAAGTTACTTTTGAAGCAAATAATTAATACGTAAGTAGAGGCTATTTAATTTTCTATTTTGCAGCAAAATACCGGTGTAATTTAGTGTATTCTATTGCTACTAAAAAAATGCAGCTGATTATTTCTCCCACCTTTGAATCCTTGCTCTCCTTTGACAATCGCAGCCGCTTCCTGACCCGTGCCTGCCAGGAACCCTTCTCGTCATCGGACTCCTCCTCAGACTCCGAGTCGTTACTCTCGCGGCTCTGCGCATGCTCCGTTTCCGGACTGCTCGGCGACTGCTTCATGTCGAGGATAGCCTCCACAGGCGTTTTGTGCTCCCCGTCATCCTCCATTTCCTCCTTTCCCCTAGGCTTTGAGCGACGACCCCTTAGCGGAACGGGAACTCCAGGAGTGATGTGCGTCTGCAGAAACTGCAGTTCGCTGTTAAGGTAATAAGTATTCGCCCCGTGATGAACTTTTATGGAACGGGCGTAGCTCGTGCGAATGTTCCGCCAGCGTTCCTTGCAGCTTTTGACTGAAAAGGGAGGGGGATATATTTAAAAAATGCTAATTTACAAGGCATTGAATAAGAAATGAAGTAATATAAGGGTTTCGTGATTTCTGGTAATTCTCAGTTATAAAGTAATATTGAGGTTTTACCGCGAACTAAAAATCATTGCTTGCCATAGCAATAAATGTTAGAAATTGTGATACAAGGCTTATGCAAACATTATTGATATAATAATTATAAAATGTAACAAACTTATTTGGGTTTAAGGACAGATTCGATAAATATTTACGAAATAGCTGACCAAGTTCTGATGCATTTATTATTAAAAAGAATGATATGGTCATAATAATTTTTAAAATTTTTCCAATAGTTTATACCATTTTCCTATACAATGTGATTATAAACCCACCCGAATTTCGCATCTCTTTGGATATATCCTTCCAGGCATTTTTCACCGTCGATTTTCGCATGTAGTTATCATCGGAACGATCGTAAAGACATGGATGTTTTTCCACCAAATGACAGATTTTGGCATTGGTGGCGTAAATATTCGGCGAAGGAGCAATAGGTCGACGTCGCGTGTTCATTTCATCGATAGAAACTAAAAATAAGGAATAAAGAAAATTAATAAAAGTAAAGCGAAAAGAACAAAATCGAATGCGAAACACGTGTCGCCTGCGCGTGCAACAGCTGTTTGGCGCTACTTTTGCGTCTTTACGCTGCCTGCAACAACAGTTATTTTTGCTGCCACCGGAGCTCTTTCCGTCTTCAACTCACCGGGATTCTTGTAATTAATGATTTATTAAATCCACGACACTGCTCCAATTACGATTATTCTTTTATTTAACTGGGTTTTGAGTCGCTTGTTGCTGCCGTGCACAAGGAAGTTGCTGCCGTCGCACGTTTTTCGCAACTGGCAACACGCTGCTATTTCTTGTTACTGCCAACAAGTGTTGCAGCTGCAAATGAATGTTGCGATTGCAACTGACAATTGTTATTGAGTGCAGAGCACAAGGGCACTAGATTGGTTCGATTGTCGGCCCGGCTGGGCATTTGAATCGCTAACGGGCGGCGAATATAAACAAAACACTCGTTGCCGGCGAAATAAAAAAGGGTCACAACAAACGCAAAGGCAGGGGCGTTGTGCGTTCTCTTTAAATTCCAGCAGGGTACACTTTTCGCAAGGCACGCAACCCTCTCAGAGAGCGTAAATTAATGGCATGCCACTGGCACTCACACACACACAGGAATCGCGGGCCATCTGCGTCAAAAGAGAGCGGCGGCACTGCCAGACACAAAACGAAATAAAACAAGTTCGTGCTGGCAAGGCCCTTCGATCGGTGTGGGGCTGCCAACAGTTTTAACAACTAATTCTTATTTAGGGGCGTTGCAGCCCTGAAAATATTTAAGTTATTTAATATTAATTTATTTTATAATTGATAAAAAAATTGTATAATAACACTTTTTTCATTATTACTCAAAGCTACAAATGTAATATGATTAGTTCGTGTAAAATAGTTTAAGAATTCGTTTTTAGTGATGCTTTTAAGAACCCAGTAATCACATAACAAATTAATATTTCAAACCTTCAAGCTGTTAAACAAACTGATTTGTCAAAAACAACACATTTGGGCTGACAACAGTATTAACTGTTTTCGGCACTTGTCATTTACCTGAGTAAACGTTAAAATCGTTAAAAATAATTGTAGCCACCTCTGGACGGGTAAAAATATATTAGTAAATCTTTTGCCAACCCTCGTTTCCGACTCGACGGTCTGCCAACTCGCTTCGCCCTGCAAGGCACGCTCTCTCGGCTCTCCGCTCTCTCGTGTGTGTGTGAGTTCTGCACTCGCTTTTAGTTGTCGCTGCCGTTTGTCAGTCTGCGTTTTTCGTCTCAGCTGCTGCGCGCGTGTGTTGTGGTTTGTGAATTGCGTTTGCTTCTGTAGCTGCCCCACAAAAACGATAAATTCGCGGCGAGCCTCTCGGTTGAATACGAATACAGTGACCTAGTGATGAGCGCTGCCAGTGAGGGGAACCTGCTGCTGCTGCGGGCGGTGGAGAAGCAGCCGCCGCTTTACGATCGCAACGATGATAACTACAGGAAGCGCCTGCCGAGCGAGAATTCCTGGGACATGGTGGCCTCGGAAGTCGGAGAGTCGGGTGAGTTGTGGGTGCGAGCGAGACGGCGCCACGGCGTTGCGTAGTTTTCGGCCAGTGTTGCACAGCGTCAACGCGCGCACGGCAATCGGCCGTGTCCGTGTTATCGACCATCGATAGTTGTGCCCGAGTTGGCAGCCCGCTGCCGCCTGTGAGTTTGTGTTGGTGATGGCAATCACACGCCGTTGCCATCGATTAATTCGAAAATAACGAATTTACTGTTGAATGCGAAGGCATTTGGGGGTGACTAAAAGCAGCAAAGACATTTCAGTGCCGAATTATGGCGCTGCCTGTTGGATATATTTATATCTGCTTAAACGTGTGAGCTAAATTTTTTCATAGTTTTAACTTAATTATTTATGCATTTTTATTTTATAAACCGAGTATGTCTCCTCAGTTAAGTTTAGAATCAGATCTATGGCTCAGTCCTGCAAACATGCATTTTCATATAAGATATATTAATAATATTGTGGAACACCTTAAGGAATTGTAATTTAAGCTATATTTACTTTATACATTTTAAATGTGGTGTTTTTGTTACAGCTCATTTCCTGTAAATCTATAAAAAAAACTTTTAAAAGGTTTTTCCTTGTGTTCAATTTTTATTTTTGCTGCCTATACTGCTGCTTTCTGGCCGTATTCTCTGCAGAAATCTCTTACTAAGTTTGATAGAGCTTAAAGATTATAGTTTTTATTTAAAAAAACAAAATATATAATAAATGGGAGCATTTAACAAAAACAAATGAATCAGATTTTTTACAGTATTAAGGTGACCTGATTGTTAATATCGTGAGTGGCATGGTAGTTCCATTTATCAATGCAGCTCTGTCCCTGTTATCGCTGCGTTTTCGATTGACTTTGCTATTCACCCCTGGATGTTCTTTTCGTCAAGTCATACTTTGCAGGTCAAGTTTAATATATCTAAATAAGATTTGTTTTCTGAATAAAAAGCACATACGTATTGTTTATAATGAGCTCTTTCCTAAACTGTATGGATTCCAGTGAGTTTTTCTTGAAATTGAGTTATTTTATTATATTAAAACAAATCAGTCTTTCTAAATACATGCATACATATGAAAGTGTGCGTGGAATTATCTGTGTATAAGTGCTCCGTCACGTGGTTTTTAAGAATCCTTTTAGGTTTATCAGCACTTTTGTGGGAGACGGTTTTGATTTTGTGTTCCAGAGTTTAATAATTGCAAGACTGCAATGATCTGCAGCACAAAAACTCTTTAAGTGTAGAACAAATTTGTATAAATAGCTATTTAGTGACATCCCCAACAATTTGCAATCGATTGTATGGCATGGAGTTAGTTTTACAAATCATAGTTATTTATCTTGAATTGCAGGTCTCTGCAATACACTTTAAATATGACAGCTTTATGATTTGTACTTTTTTTTTATTATTTAAAATAGCTGTTTAAGGCTGAGAAAGGTACGGTGCTGTTTGAAAGATTGCACTGTGACCCAGAAAGTGTATTATACCCGTTACTCGTAGAGTAAAAGGGTATATTGTATTCGTGCAAAAGTCCGTCTGTCTGTCTGGATGAGTGCTGAGTTCTCGGAAGCTAGAGAATTGGCAGTAAGCAAGCAGATTTTAGGGGTTCCTACGCAGCGCAAGTTTGTTTTCAAGGTTGCACTAACGCCGACAAACAGCAAAAACTAATAACCTGGCTAGCGCCCACATTAATGCCTTCCATGGCCAGTGGCCATCGCCTTGCGATAGATGGCGCCGTCGACGCGTGTTCAACAGAGCTGCTGGTGCTGGAAAAAAGCTGCCGGGTATTTTATAGTCGACTATAGGGTTCTCTTTTTTTTCTTTCATTTTGATGCATGTACGTAAAATAAAACAAAAACACCTCTAAACGAGGTAAAAAAGAAGTGACGATCGCAGCACAAACAGTCGAGAAATGCTTGTACATTCGACTAATCAAATATACTTTATATTCTCACATGCAGTGATATAAATAATTCAAAAAATTATAACAATTGCTTTTGTTTGAATTTGCGTAAATGAAAATGTATCAACTTTGTATTATTATATTAATAAAAACACATTTTAAATATTTTATATTAACACTTATTTTCAAAATAATATGTTGACAAACTTTGTTTTTAAAATTAGTTTAAATATACTCTTTTTTTACTGTTATTTTTAATTAATTTAAAATAATAAAGCCCTAAAAATTGTTAACCTAAATAATATCTTTGTGATGATGCAAGTATACAGTAATAAAATCGAGTAGCAGTATTGATCAAGCTAAGACAAGCTTATTGGCATGGCAGTCTATATATTACGTAATAACAGTTTCGGTGACTTTTGTCATCAATTATTTAAACAAAAAAAATTGTACACAGGAGTTATTGTTATTGTATTTTAAAAGCTTGTTGTTGTAACTTTATACATTGTATACCAAATTCAATTTGACCCAGTTTAACATTTAATTTACTTAACCCTCTACTGCAAATCCTTACTTAATACTAGAAAGGATTTGATTGAACAAAAATATGTACATTTTTTTAAACAATAAATATAACAAAATCAAGAAAGGAAGCTAACTTCGGCCAGTCGAAGCCTATATACCCTTGAGGATCCTTCCTATTTAACTACAAAATATTAAATTTCGCAGGGGAGAGGTCTGTAGGTTGGTACACCTTTTGTTTTTATACTGCCATTTCGACATTCGCTTATGAAACTTCACGCATTAGGTACCAATCGAAAGGTTAGTCCTTTAGCTTCAAATTAAAAACAAAACAAAAATATTTTGTATCCTTAGGGAAAACAAAAAAATATATTTGTTTTTAAAGTTCCAAAAAACGACATTCTGAATAAATGGTCTGTAAATAAAACTCACACCAAAAGTTCTCCAAACTTTTAGTAACTATTTATTTATGTTAATTTTATCAATTTAACTTGTATCTCTCCATTTTTTAAACACGTAAACCAAATAGAAATTAAATCCAAAAGGCTCTTTGCACATTCACATTTACCCTAATATCAAAAAAAATTTACTAGGCAGGAAGCGACCTCTATCTGACGAATTTTGAAAAAAAGTGAAAATATACTTTTTTGGGGAAAAATGGTAGACGAGTGTTACAACTTAAATCTGGCTTGAGTCTGGCTTCTAATGTTTTACCAAAAAATTTTGTCACTAAAACTCACAAAATTTTGTATACACATTTCTTTATTATTAATTTAATTTCTTTACTATTAGTTTCCCATTAACTTTGCGTCATCCGATTTTGATAAATAAAAATAAAATAACAGTTTAGATTTGCCTCATTCCACGTCAAACGTGTTGGCAATTTGAGGTAAACTCTTCGAAAAAATCGAATTTTTATCAATAGATAATCGAATAAATCAACCCAATTTCTTTATTTTGTATACCTGACAATTGTTATTTAGCCGGGCCTAAGAATTTAGGAACTTTTTATGGAAGTAATCATAACTTTGAGTTTTTTGGATGAAAGTTTCAAAATAAGTTGGTCATACATTACCACCAATATATGTGTATACAGTGGCGAAAAAAATAATAGCACCACTTCGCCACAGGTACTTAATTTTAAATAAATATGTGGAAAACGGGGATTTTTATGTGGTGTTTTTTTTTAATATCTTGATTAGTATTCCACCTATTTGAAAAAATTTATAGGGATATCAAAATTATTGTCTAAACGATTATAATTATTTCAGATTTTAAGAAAAACAGTCAAAAAAAGGCCGAAAAAAATAATAGCACCACTTCCGTTTCCTTTAAGTAAATCGATTGGTTAGGTTTTGGATCATCTTCATTAAAAATGCATAAACTGTGAAGGATAAACAAAACATAAAGAATCTTATCAGGGCCAAAACTATACTAAAACAGGTGCTTAAAATAATAGCGAATATTTAAATAATTGGATAATGTTTCAATAAATAAATTTATAAAACATATTTACATATTTAATTTCCGCAAACTTATGAAAATTTGTGAAGGGCAAAGTTAAGTTGGGTAAGAAGATATCCTTTTTATAAGTCAAGTGTCTTCTAAACACCTAAATTAACCAAAACCATGGTACCAAAACAACCATTTATTGTGCATGGTTTAATATAGGCTTGTTTTTCCTTATTGAAGTAAGATCAATACGGATGGTATATCGTTCATGAATCATCCTATGATGTAAATAGTGATACGGTAGTAATTCGTAGCTCAAACTAAATATAAAATACTTCTCAAATGAATCTTCGAGCAATAAAATCCGGCCAGGATCACCGTCAGGATATCAAAGAAATAGACTTGTGTACTCGCTTGACCATAACACAACCAAAAATCTTTGAGTTTTTTTTAAGAACAGTTTATACAGTTAATCTAAAACGTCTCAAATCATTTCCGAATAAATTTGCAAATATATCATGAGTTTTGGGCCCCAATTCCTTTATAGGTATCGCAATGGATATTTAGACTTTAAACTTCGATTTAATTGTTAGCTACCGCCAACTCAAGATTAAGTTACCTTTTTTGTCATTGTTCGAACTTTTATTCTATTTTTAGAGAAGTATTGCTATTATTTTTTCGTAGTTTTTTCTAGTTTTGCATAGATTTTCTTAAATAAGTCAAAAACCTTTTATAAAGCTATAATTTTTTTTTCATATTCAAATTATGTTTAGTCTTACTATTTAAAACCCGTTTTGAAAAATTAAAAAAGTTAAAAGATGTGGGTAGGGTGACTAGTTAAAAATTTTTTGTGTTAGTGGTGCTATTATTTTTTTTCGCAACTGTAAGTCTTATTAATTATTCTTTTTTTACCCGTTCCTCACATTATTAACAATGCGTTATTTCTAAAACCAAAAATGTAATCCAGCAGTCGCCATAAAAATCAATCACATTTTGTCTTTTATTTTTGTGAGTGATTTGCACGAGGCCGCTGTTCTAAAATCTTTTTTCAAAAAAAGTAAATTTTTTTCTTGTAGATTATCATCTTAAGATTATACATACAAAGTTTTAAGTCAAAATCGGAAAACTTTAGAAGTTAGAATATGTCCAAAAAAATATATTTTTGATTTTGAACGGTTAAAAAAAATATTTTAAGTTAAAAAATAAAATGTAAAAAAGAAATGTAAAAGCAGAATCCAATCATTTTTTGCGGAGATACAGTGAGCACCGCCAATCGCCTTTTTTTAAAGTGCTCTATTTGTGTTCACATGTGACATGTTCCGGTGCGTTTTTCTCGAAACCACACTCCAAAAATTAATCGCCCCGAAGTTTAGAAAATCGCCTATGGATTTGCTTCACTGGCGATTTTTTTTCTTTAAAATAAAAAAATTTTCTACTGGTAAAGCAAATTTTCTTCAAATGAATCAAAATTTATTAAATTTAAGAAATTTTCCAGAAATATAGAAAAAAAATCGCCAGTAAAGCAAATCCATAGGCGATTTTCTAAAAAAATTTTTTGAGTGCACGTTTAGAAAGTCCGTTTTCATGGGCATTTCTAAACGGCTTAGCCGATCGTTTTCAAACCTGTCGCATATTTTTCTGCATAAAAAAACCTGCCCCCTGGGAATAGTTTTTTTTTTTTTTTTGTTTTTTAACTTTATATTGCAAAAAAGTCTTATTCTCCAACTTTTATTATATAAATGGAAAACAAGTCTTATTCTCCAATGAACCAATGGGTAAATTGCAAAAATACAAAAACAAGATTTTTCGAAAACCGCGAATTCTGAAGAACAAGAGGATGTGTTTTTGCGAATCATACATATTTTACCTTAACTAAATATACTTATAAGTAATTGGAAAATTCACGGCTCTCATTATTTTATTACTTTATGCATAAAACAGACAGATGGACAGGTGCATTTTGACTGGGCTATTTATTCTTATCATTTAGATTTTCTAATACTACATGGTTTTTTTGACGTCATAATACTTACACATAAGGCCTAGTACTCACTTCGATCAAAAAGCCCACGAAATGAAAATCTCCATACAAAATTTTGTTCATGAAATTTTCCGCCTGTCATTTTTGTATGGGAATTTTCGTTTCGTTGCCTTTTCGATTGAAGTGAGTACTAGGCCTAACATAGAAATTACATACATAGAACATTAAAAGCCATTTTAAGTCCTTAAAATGTCTTTGGAGATGGTCGTGTCATAACTCATATGAAAGGTACTGATTCGAAGATCAATCCCATTGGTTCAAAAGATATGTGCATTCGATTTTTATTTTCAATTTTTATAATAAAAATTGGAGAATAAGACTTATTTTTAATTTATGTAATAAAATTTGGAGAATAAGACTTATTTTCAATTTTTATAATACAAATTGGAGAATAAGAAAAAAATAATTATTATTTTATAATTTTTATTTTAAAAATCATAAGTATTACGATCCCTGGCTCTGAATGAATGGGCCTGTTCGAATACGCCAAAAGTTTAACACGATTGAATGAGCTGTAATGAACGTATCGATCTTTATGATAGCTTGTTTTAAAGGTAATCCAATTTTCTTCGATATGGCACCTGTGGATACATAAGAAATTTTCTTACATTAAAAACATTTTGTTTTTACAAAACGCGCAAGTTTAATTTTACACAAATGATAAAAACATGAAACAAAATTTTGTCATATAGAACACAATTAAATTACTTTTTACATAAGCCATAATAAAGCTTTATCGGTTTAGTACATCTATCGGTTTATATAAAAAAACCGTTTTAAAAGTTTTCAGTTTGCATGGCCGGTACATACATAATGGTTTGCGTTTTCTTTAACATCTTTCAAAATATTAGGACTTTGAGAATAAATCTTTTACATATATTTTTTAATATTTCTAAAATAAATTAAAGCAACAACTATTTTTTTCACAGTGTAAAGGAGGTTTCCCCCCTTAAGTTGTAAAACGTTTGAATTGAATAATTTTTTTTACATGTAGCCTACTTTTATGCGCAACATTAATTTAAAACAAATATATGAAGTTTGAGTTTTAATATGTTTAAATAAATAAGGTAATCACATTAACAACGTTTTTCTAGAATTTTCTTATTACCTACCTATTTGATAATCAGGAGGTTAAGATTTCACACACATGTTAGGAAATTTGAAAGTTTATGAGTTCAGATTATATTGGGATTTTTGGCACCACATCCAGCCCAATCAGTGGGTGGTTATGCCAGATGTTGCTGCTAGGGACGCTACCTGTTGCCTTGCAATTATAATTTATTTATTTTACCTGCCCAACTTTAGCCATTCCCTCTCTCTCTTTCTTGCAGTGGAAAAGTGCAAGCGGCGCTGGCGTCAGCTGCGAAACGATTATACCCGTTGGTGCAACGCGGATGCCCACCGCCGTCGAAGTGGCCAGCGTCGATTGGCCTATCCGCTGGCCGATGAGCTGCGCTTTTTGGACCGCCACCTCAACCTGGCCGAGGACGTTGGGATTGACGACGAACGCAGTGTATCGTCGGACAAGGACAGAGATAGGGATAGCAACCGCGACAGCGAGAGCAGGGATCACCTTCAGCAGCAGCCTCAGGTATCCTCAAAAGAACGCGCCGCCCCGGCAAGCAAGTCAGTCAAGGAGGCAAGGCCGATACGCCAGGTTCGTGAAGAGAAATCTTCCATAGAAGAGGAGGAAACTTTGGAAAATCAAGAGGCCGAGGAGCAAGCTGACGATAGGTCTCCTGAAGAGGGACTACATGAGCCGGAAGATCCTGAGGAACCAGAGAAAGTTCGGGAACTGGATAGTTTTCTGCAGTCTGACAATGAAGGCGACGAGTGCGTGGACGAAGAGCACCTAGAGGAACTGGAAGGCTTCGATTTCGACATAGAACAGTCGATCCAGGAAAAGGATTCGTCGCCCGAGAAGTCTCTAGAAACGGATAACGCTGATTCGCCAGCCAGCCAGTCAGAGTTCTTTATCAAACAAAGTAACGATCCGCATTTGCTGATTATTGGCAAGAAGAACTCGGCCGCTTCAGTTGGTGAACCCGAGGGCGAAGACTCCAATTCCGGGGATCCCCTGGAGGGAGCCATGGAGGATAGTGGCGAGGAATACGCCGGGTATGAGGAGAAGAGGGGCGCGGGAGACGACAACACCATTTCTCCCCGCCGGCGTCGAATGCGCGCAGTACGCGCATCCATAGGTTCCGCTGGCATCAAGGAGTTGCCGATTCAAAAACCTGCCCAAGGACAGCGAATCACTCGCTTGCAGCGCAGGAAATCGATGAGTGTGGCAGCTGTGCACAGTGTGAGGAGTGCCACATCGCCGGTGAAGATGACTCCAGTGCCCAGATCCCAGCCGATCAACAAGCTATCCTCTGGCCAAGTGCAGGTCAAGAAAGTGAGCCCGCGTGATGACATCTTTCCACGACCGACTGGGCCCGCCGGAAGCCAGAATCATATCCAATCTAAGACCAAACCGCAGCCGAAATCGCTGATCTTTCCAAAGAGGGATGCAATGATCGCCATTCCACAGGTACCCGCTCCACCGCAAAGGAGATCCGTGGGTAGGCCGCCCAAGAAGCTTCAATTGATCCAGCGTGCGGTGGGTCCGCAGCCCAGACCTCAGTCGCCCGCTACCGCCAAAGTCATGACCGTTACCAATCCCAGCAGCTCCCCAGTAAATGGTAGCAGCAGCAGTACCAATAAGACCAGCACCGTTAGCAGCTCGAGCAGCAGCAATGCTGCCACCATGACCAAAGTGACGACCAGCACCAAAACCCCTGAGAACATCACCGTGATGAGCTATAGTCCCAGCTCGACCAGCACTACCAGTAGTAGTGGGAAGACTGCTGGTAGTCCCAGTGCCTCTGGTACGGTGGTAAATGCCGTACCCACAACAAGCACTGCTGCAGGATCGTCTGTTTCCACGGTGCCACCTTATATCACCGTTTTCAAACGCGCCGACCGGGGCATACAAACAGACAGCCCCAATGTCTTCTCCGATGAGCACTTCCTCGAAATGATCAAGCCCCAAATGCGGGAGATGAACTCCCGCCAAAAGATGCACTTCAAGAAGAAAGTATTTCAGGCGCTTATGGAGACATTTGATGATGCCACCGATTTTCCAACGGCCGGCGAATTGCAGCACTTTAATATAAACACTCCCTCAGGATTTGAGCACGTTTCGGATCCGGAACTTCGGCTGGTCAGGGAGCTGGTTAGCATGGTGAGCGCGGCAAAGGTGACCGCCATTAGACCGACAGTAGAAAGTGTACCTGCCCGCAGCCCCGTTGTGCCGGATGCACTGCGAGGACAGCGGACAAACGCGCCGCGCCATGTCATTCAGAGGGTCTACAAGCCAGGCACTGGACTAGAGATCGCCTCGAACAACACGACTGGTCCAGGACAGGAGAAGAAGTTATACAGGATCCTGCAGATGAGTGGCAAACCGAATGGTAACCTGAGTGCGTCGTTGGAAAATCTGCGAAAGGAGAGCATGGACAGTAACAACAGTACGGTTAGAGTGGCCAACAACACACCGATCGTCAGTCCCAAGGGAGCTACTATAGTGGCTGCAGTGAGACCACAGGGAACTTCGATCAACACTTTCTTTGGGCCAATCAACGGGGTGCAGCCTGTGAGGACCGGGCAGCCGGTGAAGGTACGTGCTATGTCCCGGCGGTATTCCGTTTGCGGCAGCAGCAATCCTCCTAACGCCCAGGCCACTGGCCAAAGTCCTGCTAATGGCAGTTCCTTGAACTCAAACCTAAGTCCCATGGAGGCGGCTATGCTGAAGCGGCGACTATTAGCACCTGCTCAGGGAATGGTGCCACCTTCTCAGCGTCCTCGATATTCCGCCGTAGCTGCTAACCAACTTACTGCCGTGGGACAAGGCAATAGTTTGCTAGTGAGAAAGTCCATGGGCAGTGTTCCTGGTAACCAGAAGCAAATCTCACCCACCGGCAGAGCTTCGACGCCTCAGAAGACGCCGCAGATTGCCAGTGTCCAAGGCTCGGCCTTCAATGATTTTGTCCAACCCAAGGCCGCTGCAGCTCCCTCTGCGTCAGGCGATGCAAGCTCGCCATCCGCCGCACTAAAACGCAGCTTGGTTGTGGCCAATGCGAAGACCTCCTTTCAGGATCTTATTCAGCAGCCAAGTCAGCCGGTGCAGAGGAAAAAGAAAGAAGCCTCGGAGACAGCAGCCACCATTGCAGCGGACGATTTCTCGCTTGCCAGCCTGAAGCGAGAGCCAGTGGATCACATGGACGATCAAGACGACATACTCGGCATGTAAGGATAAGCCAAGAAAATCCCCGACGATCGGAAATATATATGTAGAATCTTAAAGATTTAACGCAGATAAAAAACATGATCGACACACAAATTGAACAATTGTTAAACTAAAACACCTATAATGTTGCCTAAACATTTTTTTTACAATTCCCTATAAATTTAAGAATTATTTCCCATTTTCGATTTTGTTGCAGCATAAAGTAACCCTGATTACTGCGAATTTTGTTTATAATTTGAAATGGGAATACAATAAAAAGTTTCCAAGGCGATCTGTTTTACGATTTATACGCAAAAAAAATATATACACAAAATTATGAAAATATTTCTATTGTAGCCATACACTTGTTTTTAAGAGAATACGAATCTAAATTTCATTTCATCATTTGTAGTTATATATGTATAATCAATAAATATTGCCTTTTCAAATTCAGAGAAAAGTTATAATCACTGATCAAAATACATTATTGGGGTTTGGAATGCAATTCTTTTTTCTCGATTGCTCACCATATATATTAATTTATTCTACGATGCGAAAGTCATTTTTGGGCAAACCTTTTTTAGACTTAGATATTTTCAGGAAAATTATCTTATTTTTGGGTTCAAATTTCTCAACTGCGCATATGGAAAAATAGATTTTCCTTCCTTTTGACTGCATAACTAACCAAGAATCTATTCGCCTGTAATAACTCCAAAAGCTGACAAAATACATAAGTTTTCCAACTTTGAAACCATTTTTCTGCGAATACGATTTGAAGGCATACATCGAGGTAATTAGGTAAAGGTTTAATTTTGTAACACAGTGTAATCAAAATATTTTTTACGATTAAGTATTGATAGAAATACTTTGCGGTAGATTTGACTGACTCATTAATATCGAATTGGACTGATTCTAAAATTCTACTACTGTTGCAATCACCGCAACAAGGTTAAAAACGTGGACTACCTTCTAAGCAACACGTCATTAATAGCGAAAGATTAGATATAATAGCCGACACATCATTGTTTGCTTAAACTAACTTAACTTATGGTGTGAAAATATTTAATGATATATTTATATATTTTTTTTTAATATTTCAAATATATTTTAAATATTTTTCATTTATCTTATCTACCTTTTTTTGTGTAAAGGATTTGAAAAATTGTAAAAACCATAGGGCCTTAACAGTAATCTGTGAAGGGCGACGCCACTTCTTCTGGGTGGTCACGTTATTGGATTCAATACTTCCCGTTTTGGGTGAACCACCGGTTAAGATTTACAAGGTATATTCCAATTTACTGTTTTTTTTCGCACGCTTTGTATTCGGAATCTAATCTGGAGAGGTCTGCCTCGATCGGCGGCCGTAAATAAGGGAGTCAGTGCCCAGATAAGGCCGCTATATAAAACCTCGCCTCAAGTGCCCGCGTAGCTCAGTCGAATTTCAGAAAATCACAATGAAACACTTTGCCGTTTGCGCCCTCCTCATCCTGCCGCTGGTCAGCGGTGGATTCGTTCCACCCACACCCACCAGGCACTTTGTGGCGTACGAGATCCAGTCTACCAACAACTTGCCGCAGATGGAAGGTAAGAGACAGTAGGTTTATTCCGGGGAATACAGAGAACTATATGGACTTGTACTAACTATCGGTTAGAAGATTTAGAGTCATTTTTTTATAACTAAAATAAAGTATTTTATAATAAATACACAAATATTTATAACAATTTACTTCAAAATAAAGGCATATTTTTTTATAAACGCGATTGAAGAAATATTAACTATTATTCTTTTTATATAACTTAAAAACGGTTTAAAAAACATAACCATAATCATAATTAATAATATTTCCCTTTGGTTATTATTTTTGACCCTAATCAGACATCGTCAAGAAGATGCAGGCCATGCTCCAGAACATGATTCCGGACATGTCCGTCCTTGCCGATGCTGTCGCCGTGCCCGATATGTCCGTCCAGTCTGACGCCGGAGTGCTGCCCGATATCTCGGTGGCCACTGATGCCGATGAGACCCCCAGGAGGCGTTCCGCCCAGTTCAAGGTCGCCCCCATCGCCGCCAAGGTTGCCGCTCCCATGTTGGCACAGATCCCCGACATATCCGTCCAGGCTGACGCCGGCTTGATCCCCGACATTTCCGTGGCCACCGATGCTGACGAAACCCCCAAGCGCGCCTCCTTTGGCTTCAAGAAGCCTCTTTTGGACAGGATCGCCGGTGCCATTGCTAGCGTCGATGCCGATCTGATTCCTGACATCTCCGTAGCCTCCGATGCTGATGAGACGCCCAGGAAAGCCATTGCCGGTCTCAAGACCCTGCCAAAGATGACTGAAGTCTCCGGAGGCGAGCCAGTGGAGATCATGACCCATGCCGATGCTGATCTTATTCCCGATATGTCCGTTGCCTCTGATGCCGATGTGACCCCCAAGAAGGCTGTTGACGGTCTCAAGACCCTGCCCCAGTTGGCCAAGGTCTCCGGAGCCGAGCCCGCTATCCTTAGGGCTTTTGCTGGCCTCAAGACCCGGCCCCAGTTCACCAAGGTCTCTGGAGCCGAGTCCGTTGAGCTGAAAGCCCAAGCTGATGCCGATCTGATTCCCGATGCTTCCGTGGCTACCGATGGCGAGGATAAGGGTAAGTAACCCTCTCCTTAATTTTAATTTTAAAGTCATTAATAATGAGGTATCTTTTTCGAAGGATTATTATTATATTATTTTTATAACATTTTTAAAAAATGTATCGTAGTTATTAATTTTAATATCTATTCTTATAGCTGCTAAACAGCTGCCCGATATTTCCGTCGCTGGCGATGCCAAATTCGATCCCAAGATGACTCTAGCCGCCCTTTTGGCCAAGCTCCACTAATTGATTTCGGAATTCGTGATTAAATCAGAAATCATCGATAACTAACTGGTTGTGTGCTTTTGTATTTTTGAGTTTTTAAATGAATGCCAATAATCAATTTTTGAGAAAACCGTATGACAGGTGGTTGTATTTTTGTTTTATTTGATATCAACCATTGATTAAAGTTGTATGATTGGTTTGATTTAATATGAGTTTTCTATCGCACAATTTGTTGTCTATGCCAGGTATGTATATCATCATTATTGGAAAAAAGGTTGGACGTCACCTGTTGGCCACTGTTCGTGATAAACGAATATTTTTAGATCACCTTCAAAGAAAAATATTCCAAAAGCATAGCATTTTTTGTAGGAATCTTCTTAAATGTCAACAGAATTCTTGTCTTTTGTGTTCGTATAGGGGGTAATATATTTAACAGAAGAAAATTTATGTATATAGATGGCGCAACTTGACCTCTGCCATCTTCCCAACGACGGACAGTTCCCAAACTGGAGATACAAAGAGACCGGACTTAATCCAAGTTCAGGCTTTGCATGTTGCCCAAGGAAAGCTGATTAGTTTTGGCCCTGGACTAACCTCGCAACTAACAAATAAAATTAGTTTTTTTTGTTGGTCGGGATAGCTGAGAGACGGAGGTGTATTGTATCGCTAGCTATTTATAAAAAGGAATTAACGGCAAAAACCGGACCCACACACAAAAGTGGCCGAATGTGATCCCAATGTGGCACATGGCCATAAACAACGCGGGGGTGGAGAGGTCGTTCGGAGCGGGGAGTTGGCGTCAGTGATGCCGAATTGGACTCCTTATGGATCAAAAATATATAATAAAAAACATAATAAATGTTTCATAAGTGGTAAATAATAAATAATCTACCTAAAGGATAAGGGAAATTCCTAATATTCAAACCCCTTGCATTAATTTAAATTTTATATTTGTCAAAGAACTCCGTACTCCAAATAAGTGGTTGCCATCACTGCTCTGTGTGGCTGGGGTTGTTGCGATTTTGTTGCTGCTGCCGTTGTGATTTTCATACAAAAGCGCTAAAGCGGCTACTAAATTACGTGCTCATGTGTTCTAGTTCGAGTCAGCTCCCCCTTTGGCCGCCCCTCAACCGAACCGCCCACTCCGCCGACCCCTTTCCATTGCCAGCAAATCGCATTTGGAGCCGCTAATGAACCGCAGTGGTCCCGACCAGGAGGCGGCCATCGGTGATGCTGGTGGTTCGGGTACTTGTGCATATATATCGGTGGTGCTGCAGTCCCGACATCGCACGGGTTCTGTTTCTGGTTTTTGTTTTCGGTTTTTTCGCAGCTTCGCTTTTACCTTTTGCCGCATTTTCAAACGGGACAAGTTAGAGGAACGACTGTTAAATATCCCGCAAAGCGCCATAAAAGCACACAGATATAGTTAATAAACTAATTTCAACAACCATTTAACCAATTTTGATATATAAGAACTTGTAGAAGTTTATGAGTTGTATTTTAATGCAACTGAGTTCTTCGAATGTAGAACATGCAAATGTAATTTATTATTCTAGGAATTCTGAGGATCTGCCATGGCTGATTAAAATATTAATTTCAAATTAAATTATTTCTAAACAATTTTCAGATGATCTAAGAAATAAGAAATGCGCGGAAACTTAATCAAAAAAGGAAATCAAACAATACCGTCTCTAATTTGCATAATGACGGTATACCCTAGTAATCCTCAAGTACCGGGTGTAAAAATTCCGTTTAAAAGTGTAACAATGCTGTTAACTATTGTGGGCAGGCCGATGGATTGAATTGCATGGCATGGGCGGGCAACGAGGGAGGAAGTGAAAAGGGGGATCTGCAACAATTGGCGCTTGATTAAGGTGAGTTACCTATGCCTGTGTGGGGAGAGTTGAAAGGGCGCCGCCGAAAATTTCAATAAACTCTCAACACCGAACCGCCATGATAAATTTCATTATTGGAATGCCCTTGCAGTTAAACTATTCATATAACGAAGTTTGGGATGTTCATTTCCTGCGGGGAAAGCTACCAGTTTTCCAGCAGAAAAATAAAAACAAATCAATTTTAACTTTGTGCTATTTTCTAGGCTTAAAGTTCAGAATATTTTGTGGCTTTTGCCCTGCAAAATGTCTCAGTTAACAGGTCTTGGATCGGAATCCTAAACTATAACTTCTTTTCATTTACTCTGCGCTGCTGTTGCTGCCAGGACCAAAGTTTTCTCCATTGCGCTGTGGCTTTGCAGCTGTCGTATTTGATGTGACCCTTCCACCCAACCAACCCATCCTTCCGCACAAAACCCCCTCGGGTGGTCTTCGGCTGCACTTATTACAAAACTTTTAACTTCTTCCCGTTTTGCATTTTCATTTATTTCGCCGCCTTTCATTCACTTTCGGCTTTGTTGCTGCTGCTTAAGCATATCACTTCACTCTCGAAGAAATTTCATTTCGCTTCCTTCCGCTGTTTTATCCACTCAAGCACTGAAAACAAATTTGACCAGGAACGGGTAGAGTTTCCCTTTTTATATTGAATATGTAAAATACATTTCAATTATACCAGTAAAGTTTAAAAGGTAATATGCGCATACGTAATTTATTAGACTTTTCTTATACCCTTGCAGAGGGTATTATAAGTTTGGTCAGAAGTTTCTAACGCAGTGAAGGAGACGTTTCGAACCCATAATCTATATATATTATTGATCCGGATCAATAGGAGAGTCGTCTGTCCGTCTGTTTCAATACCGTTTGTGAGCTAAGTTTAAAAGCTAGCGATCTGAAGCACGATCACGGTATTAAAACTTCTGCTTGCCGAAGTTAGCTGCCGTCCTGGTTTATTTAAAATGTATCTATCTTGTTTTTAGATTAATCACTTTAATCACTGCAACTTTTTTTTTTGTGTAACACTTTCCTTGTTCTTTTTTCCAGAAAGTTTTCGCTGACTTTTGCCTTTTGATTTCCATACTGCATTTTGCATTTGAATTTGGTTCCCTTTTTCGGGGACCAAAACTTTTGCTTTCAGCCGGACATGAGCTTAAATATATATTTCTACTATAGATGTGAGAGCCCGTCGTCAATATACACATATTTGAAATTGACTTAAAGTTGGAGTCCAGCTGAAAAATTAAACTTGCGAATAATTTTAATCAGTTTTTAGCCAATTTCTTGTGGCCTTTTTTGACTCCAAACTTTTTTAATATAAAGATCGTTTTTCTTAGTAAGAATTACTTGGCGATACTGGTATTTTGGTTTGAAAAGATTCTCCCCAGGGGAGAACCATGTAAGGGGTCAGTTCGTTGGCTAACCTTTTGCTAATGACTTCCTTGTCGTCGCTGTGGCCTCCTCAATAAGATAAGCCCAAAGTGCAACAGCAACAGCAAACACAACTGGCAACCAGCAACATCACCAACTAGCAACATCACCAACTAGCAACTTGCAACAACAGCAAACACTTCAAGAATGTTTAGCGAACACGCGATGACAACAAAACCACTCCAAGCTGGAACGACCAAGTAAGAAAATCGAATTTTATTTACCCTAGCACCTATTACAAACAAAATTTTAGAGAATACGATTTAAATTGATTTTACCATTAGATGTTAAAAGGCTTAAAACAGTTGAAACATTCCAGTTTTAACTTAAGGAGTAAATAACCAGAATATTATTGCTATTTTTATTAGTTAGTCTTATTGAATACGAGATGATGAAAATGTATATGTAGGTAATACCCTTCGTAAAGGTATATGAAAGGGAATACTTGAAAACTTTCATGCGCAAGCGAGAAATCAACAAACACGACGGGCGCTTCAGCCGAAAGCCAACAGATGGCGCCAGCTAAACTGTTTGCAAAATAAATAAGATTCACTTGCTAGGAAAACAAGAAATAATTCGCCGCAGGTGATGTCAAAACAGTAAAATTCTCTTCTCGAAAGTGACAGATAAAATTGTCAGCTTGGAGAAAGAAACAAAGAGAGCTCGGAAAAGTTTGGACAGATCTTAACTGAAGGAGTTTTACTTTTCAGGAGTTAGTTAGTCGCTGAATTTTGCTAACCTTATTTATATCAAGCTATAAAAACTCTACTAATTTTATTTAAAATCTATTTAAAGAAAATTTTATAATTTTGAAAACTTGTTTTAAAATTCTGGAATAAAAAACCCTACTTAATGGAAACTGCATAATAACCTTTGTACAAATTCGTGTAAAATATTGTAATTCGTTGCTGGCTTTGACAGATTGGCATTTTTTCCTTGAAACTTTTCCACATTTTCCCACACACACTTGGATATTATACCACAACGGCCAATTTAGTGATTAAAGTTAAGCACTTTCGCCTCGTTAAACGTAGCTTGTGCACGGCAGCAACTACATCCCCAAATAAGCTGTTGCAATAACCACTGTAATCATGGTTGCAACATGCCACTGCCACCATATCGCTGTCTTAACCTTTCCAAACCAAATCGACAGGCGCTCAATTAATTTGAATAATAGTCAAAGAAATCATTTTTATTTTCGCTTATTTTTCTTTCTTGAATAAATCGTATCAGATTTGAAAAATAAATAAAAATCACACGAAAACTGACAGATTCCCACCGTTAAACATAACTCATTTTCCCAAAGCGAATACTTTTTTGCAGTTTATGTAACTTATTTTCTTGAATTTTTATTACCTTGCCAATTTTGTGCTCGTGACCTGCGGACGATTCATCTTCCAGTGGTTGCATTTCAGTCTTATTTTTTGGTAAAAATAAATTTAATTAGCCAACGATTTTATGGAGTTGTGGGTAGATGTGAAGGAGAGGTTTTCGGTTGCTGCAGTTGCAACTTTGACATTTTGCCGCATTAGCAAACGATTGCCGCAGTACGTGATGTCGGATAGCCCCTCTTTTTTCCAGCCATCCTCATCTTTTTGGCCTTGGTATTTTTGTTTCATCGTTTCTTTTTCGGTTGGCATTTCGGTTTTGGGTTATCCAGTATTTTTTAGCCCTGCCGGTAATAAATATTTTATTAGACGCGGTGTGAAAGGTGTGCAAAATTTACACCAGTGCCAGGTGAGTTTAGGGCCTGCATGAGTGGTCTTTTTCCTGGCTGAGTCATTTGCGGGGATTTGCATTTTTGGCCATAAAAAACGCGAGTTGGCAGCTCTTTCTGGCATCCTGTTTATGGTCGAGGAAGGGGCGAAAGGGGAGTTTGGGGGTGTGGATTTTAAAGCCCCAATTTGTTTTCCCTCTTTATTTATATTTATTGTGGCGTAATTTTTTTATGTCCCTGCCTGGCATTGTTGAAAGTTTTATGAGAAGTGAGAAGAGAGAAGGAGCAAAGGATCAGTAGGTTGCAGCTTTTCCTTATTTTGGCACTCATGGAAATTCCTTTTGGACCAAATTGTAATTAAGTATGGTTAAAGCAGCTTTAAGCAAAGATTGAGTTTTAAAAATGTTGATATTTGGATGGATTCCTTTACTTATTTTTCATTAAGTAAGTGAAAATGTACATATACCTAATACTAATTGAAATTCTATCCAATATCCTTTTTGAATGAATAACAAAAATAAAATGTGTACATATTTACTTTATAATGCACCATACATTTTTGCAAGAAAGCACTAATTGACGGGACTCATATAAGGTAATATATTTAACTTGCCATCTCCATTCTCAATTTTCCCATTGTGTTTTTCGTCTTGGCTGAGCTGCGTGTTAGCAGCTTGTAAGTTTCGCTCTTAATGGCACATACTTTTGCCAAAGACTGTTGCTGCAGCTGTTTAACCTAGTTATTTATGACACTTGGTCACACTTTGTCAACCCTTCACACCCACCCACGAGCCACACATATTTATTTTCTCCACTTGCCATTGTTTTTGTAAATTCCTTTTGGCAAAATGAAAATTCCTCTCCAGTAAATAGTTTACAGGACATCGGAGTAAAGGAGTTGTTGTCCTGTCTGGATGAAAATATTTGTGCACTTGCATTTTATAAGGGCTGCAGAGAGAAAAATCATTGTCATATTAACTTGAACAATATTTACATATAAGATTTTCGATAATAACAAAACAAATGTTTTTTTAGGTATCTTTAACATAAGTGTAAGCTTAAAACATATCATAGGGTTACCAAGTTTCCAAGTTTCCAAGTTACCAACAAGTGTTTATTAAAATTTTTCCCAGTATGGCAGAGCACCTCGGTGAACCAAGGGTGGTGATGTGGGGTTAAAAAGAGGTGGTACCGGCACAAGGAATTTATTATTATTGTCGCCTGGTCAATGCACCTGGATGCCAAAGATGGGAAAGGGGAAGGCACACCGGGATGTCCCCTGATGTCCTGCAACAAATGCTCTGGCATAATTAAAGCCATTTGTTTCGGCCGGGATCGGTGCGGGTCAGTCGATTTATTGTATTTTCCAGTTAGTTTATGCTTCGAGTTGAAAATCGGCAGGAGTGGAAATGCACTTAAAATTGTTTTTAAAATTCAGCATATTAACTAATAACAATATTTGAAGCAATAAAGATTTTTGATTTTGCTCAGCTAGTTTCTAAAGTAATTTAATGATTTACATTAAGTTTTTTTTAGACATTTATTGGAGTTTACCTACGATTTTTAAACCGAATTCTTATTTTTGTATACATTTTATTATCATTTTGCTTCTATAGTTTTCCGTTTTTAAGTGTGGAAAATAAAAAGAGCTTGCAGCGTCCAGCATAAATTGCAAGAGCCAAATGGGCAGGGAAATCAATTAACCAAATGCTCGAAGCTCATTAAGTCCGCCACCCGAAACGAATTATTGTATTATAAATATTGTGGCTCTAGCCATTAATTTCAATCGCGGATTGTTGGTAACAAACGACGGCATTCGAAAATGTTCGCTGGCTTTCAAGTGGCTGCCGATCAATTTTGACAACGACAGCGTTTCACAAAACGATTTATGCGCCAACATTATGGGTACTCGGTGCATTTAAAATCATGTTCAATTGTAATTTATGCGCGCGAAATGTATTAATAAATAAAGGGCAAAGAGCAAGATGCTAAAGATTACGCGCTGGAAGCGTTCTGAAAGTGGTTGATACCGGAGGATTAAAAAAACGGAAGTGAACAATTTCTTTTTCTTATATAACATGGATTTAATATTTTTGGTTTTATTTTTCCTTGCCGAATTGAGTATAATATTACCGATAAAATTCTTTAAAAAGGATGAATATACAATAAAATCGGGACAAGAATTTCCTGTACTTAAGTTCACAGTTTATAATTTTGTTAACCTACAATAAAAATATTATAATTTTGCAAAATGATTCGCCTAGGGAACTCCGAAGTCAGAACTCGAAAATGCAAATATAAATAATGCAAAAAAACAACTCTGCCTATAGGACCGCTCACATTAATTTGATTTAAGCTTCGCTGCTTTTTTGACATTTTTATTGTTATTGTTTTCTGGTGCGCTTTTTCTCGCTTTTCTGTCTTGCTGTGCGATATCGGGGGTTCCCATCGCTTATGGTTGTAACGGTGGCCCTGCATTGTTTTTTAAGCATTTTCCAACACATTTTATCGTTCGTTTGTTTTTTGTTCGCCGCGCTTTTGTTCCCAGCTTGCTTTTTATTTATTTGGCCCATTGTTAAATGGCATTTTCATGCTCAACTGGCGTCAAATATGGAGTTCCCAACTCCAAAGCGCGAGAAAAGCAGGAGGTTCGGGGTGTTGGTTCCCAAGTTTCTGACACGTGCCCAATTTTGGTGGCGGGGTGACAGGTGAACATTTAAATTTTCTCGTTTTTCAGTAATAAACAAACAATATATTGTTTTGCTCAGCGAAAATAATAATTTTCCAAAAAACTGCTGATAAATTCATTGAGCAATAAATAGTTGTTGACTTTTTTCAGACACTGTGTCGTCCATAAATTCAATATAAAATATTCAAAATATGATTTTGCATATATGAGAGCGCAATTTGTTGGTTTGTTCTGGCTTGCCTTTTTTTTGCGGCATCCGCAAGTCTGTAAATATTTTTGTGCAATTTGCTACAGATTTGTTTTGCAATTTGTTTATACATTTGCTGCTTACAGTGGGCAACAATTTTTGTAAAAGCCAAAGTTATTGAATATTATTTTCAAGCTTCAAATTGAAAGCTAATTCCAAACGGCAATTATTTAAGTTTTTTTAGAACATTGTTTTTGTATACCTTACTTATTTATCATCCCCACTGCTAGTTCTTTAGTTCCCACTGTTTGTCAACTCAACTGAGTTTCGTGACAAACTAAATTATTAAATCCGAATGTATTGTAAGCAAACTGCGTTTCCTTCACGGTTGTCAGACTCTTGGCACTCACTGTGCCACCGTCTCCGGGCTAATGCAAATTTAAATGGCAATTTGTTTAAGCCTCTCAACTTCAACCCGGCAATCCACTGCCCAAAAAATGGGGCGGGGCAGCGGAGCAGATGTAAAAATGTTACTCACATTTGTTTCGGAAAAGAATTCGCAACTCGGAACTGGGAACTGGGAAGCGGAACGGGAAGAGTGAATGGGTGGCTGGGGGGAAAGAACTCAACTAAAACGCATAAATCTTCGTAAAGTGTCAGTGTCCATATTTTTTGTCTTCCTCTTCTTGTTGCTCTTGTTTCGCTTTCAGTTGCGTACTTGTTGTTTTTGTCATTGTCAGCAGCAGGAACTTTTTCCACCAGATCATACAGTAGTATTTCCATAAATGGAAAAATTACACGGTACTTAAGATAATGTATTATTTAAGTAAGCTCTTTTTAAATATCAGAATTATGGTAAATATTAAAATATTCATATATTAAAATGGGCTAAGGCTAAAAGATTATTTTATTTTGAAATTATTTAATAAAATAAGATAATAACTTAAACACAAATAAGATATCAAATCTCGACTTAACACAAAAATTACGTATACGACCCATAATTCACGTAAGAAGTAGTCAGAGTTAGTATACTCTTAAAATGTTGTAGTTAAATTAAATTATTTTACAAAATTGTAAAAACTATATTTAAAAGACAAGTAAAATATTTAAAAAAAAATTCAAATGTACACCCAGAAAACAAAATGGACTAAAAAGGGGCCTAATTACCATAAATTTTAGGAAACATGGCCAGAAAAACGCGCCGAGGCCATGCATTAATCGGTAACTAAAAAAATGCCTAGTGGACTAGATTTTTAGGTCAGAATAAATATTAGGTATTTTCAAAAAAATTAAATTTTTTAATATTCATAGTAACAATATATTTGTTTTTTTAATTGTTTAATTTTAAGGTTACGATGGCCTAAATAGTCCACATGCTAATATTTTCAGGTGAACCCATTACCTAAATCTGAAATTTTAGTCTATTTAAATTTTTTAGGTCATACGTTACCTAAAAAATAGTCCAAAATTTCCCTGGGTGTATTTATATAGTTCTTATGGAAATTTCACTGTATTTGTTGCTGCTGCTGTTTCTGTCCATTGCGTTTTGGGGTAATTTGTACGCATTTCTTTTGTCATTCTGAGCGACTTTGGTTTTTTTGGATTTGTTTGCTTACCCGACAAAAAATATGTTCTGTTGCTGTCATCGAGGCCGCTGGTGCTGCTGTTGTTTATTATTGTTATTTCATTTGTTTATTCCATTTCATTCGCCACCAAGTGTGAATAACGAGTGGCAAAAAGCGGAAATTAGTTGCAGGCCTCCAACCCAAAAATATCTGTTTCTACAAAAAGTTGAGCAAAAATAATTATAAAAACGAGTGCCGGGAAAGTAATGGCACAAAGTGTGGCTAAGCTCGGCAAACTAAAAACAAAAACAATTAGGAACAGGCAAGGGGCAATTAGTTGCAGGAGAGGTCAAGGAGGGGATGCCCAGGAAAAGCTGGGGAAAATCAGGGGACAGCGGGTGAAAAGGATTGGAGGAGTAAAACACAGAGATGGACAGCAAATAAATGCAAATGAGTTTCGCAGCAGTTGACTTTTTGTCTGCGTGCACTTGCAAAGCGATTAGCAACATTTATCCAAAACTGAAAGCGGAGAGAAGTTCCAAGGGGAGAAGTACCGAAACTTTCTGAAAAGGTTGCGAAACAGAGGGCAGTTAAATGATAAATAAACAAGTGCTCGGCCACTTGCTCCTCCCTTTTCCACTTGGTGCTAAATAATTGCCAAAGAAGAAACAAAATTGTTGCGTAAATTGCTGTAGATTCATTTACAGAGAGGAAATTTAACGTATTTAAAGAATTTGCAAATAACCCCCTCTCATCCAACAAAGTTTTAATGAATGTGACCACCAGGGAAAATATTATCTTTTTTTTTATGAAAGACCTGCTGATCTTGTGCGAACGTTCTTTGCCAGCCGAAATCCCAGATAACTTCGGATACGAAATAGATCAGTAAGGTTTTTAAATATAATTTTTATCTTAATAAAATGCTAACTAAAGTAAAGCCTCAAAATAATCTAAAATAATAAGGCCTTATCAAAAAATTTTATAATTTATTACTTGGCATCTCTGGTGGCCAAGAATCTAGTTTGTGACCGAGTCGAGTCTAAATTCGGCAACAAATTATAAGATTTATCAAATAAGCTATAGAAATGACAATACGGAACATAGAAACTTAAAACAAGAGAGAACGCTATAGTCGGGTGCCCCGACAATCAGATACCCGTTACTCAGGTAAAGGGTGTGCGAGGGAGATGGAGATAGAAACTTTGAACACGCATAACTTTTTAACGAATGGTCCGATTTGAAAAATTTCTTCTACATTTCGATAGGTATTGATAAACACAATAAAACTGCATTTTTACTTTTCCGAAATATTGAAATTTTTAAAATCGTATATAAGCGATTGTGGGCGTTAGAGGGGGCGTGGCACCTTTTTGAAACAAACTTGCGCTGCGTAGGAACTCCTAGAATCTGCATGCAAAACGCCAATCTTCTAGCTTTTATAGTTTCCGAAATCTCAGCGTTCATACAGACAGACAGACGGACAGACGGACAGACGGACAGACAGACAGACGGACAGACAGACGGACAGACGGACATGGCCAGATCGACTCGGCTAGTGATCCTGATCAAGAATATATATACTTTATGGGGTCGGAAACGCTTCCTTCTAGCTGTTACATACTTTTGCACGAATACAATATACCCTTTTACTCTACGAGTAACGGGTATAATTATATTTATGTTGAATGCAGCCAACAGAGATAAAGAGGCTGATCCCTAATATTGGTTTCATTTTAATATCTTCGAAAATGCTAGCTTTTTATTTACTTTGCTATCTAATGACACTAAACTAATAATAAAGTTATCTTCAATATCGTGTCATACTGGTTCTATTGTGTGCCCCCTTTGCAAGTGTATATTTATACCCGTTACTCGTAGAGTAAAAGGGTATATTGTATTCGTGCAAAAGTATGTAACAGCTAGAAGGAAGCGTTTCCGACCCCATAAAGTATATATATTCTTGATCAGGATCACTAGCCGAGTCGATCTAGCCATGTCCGTCTGTCCGTCTGTCTGTCCGTCTGTCTGTATGAACGCTGAGATCTCGGAAACTATAAAAGCTAGAAGATTGGCATTTTGCCTGCAGATTCTAGGAGTTCCTACGCAGCGCAAGTTTGTTTCAAAAAGGTGCCACGCCCCCTCTAACGCCCACAATCGCTTATATACGATTTTAAAAATTTCAATATTTCGGAAAAGTAAAAATGCAGTTTTATTGTGTTTATCAATACCTATCGAAATGTAGAAGAAATTTTTCAAATCGGACCATTCGTTTAAAAGTTATGCGTGTTCAAAGTTTCTATCTCCATCTCCCTCGCACACCCTTTACCTGAGTAACGGGTATCTGATTGTCGGGGCACCCGACTATAGCGTTCTCTCTTGTTTTATAAAATATTTGTCAAATTTTTAAATTGAAAAGTAATAAGGCAATAAGTGCGCTAATTGAATTACCACAGGAGAGTTCACTCGAGTGACTGGAGTGGAATGCATATGTTGGATTACAAATTATGCACACAGCTAGATGTAATGTATAGACCAACTGGTCTGTAAACAATCTAATACCCTGAATCCCCTTCAAATATTTCCCTCCATCAAGCAAACAAAAAGAGGATTTCGGGGGCTGCTGTGGGTTTTTGCCCGGCTAATAAGCACTTAATTAAATTAACGGTACAGTCCGAAAAATCAGAATTTATCCCTCCCCCGGCTGCTGCGGAAATAAATGCAATTAAAAAATATTAAAATTATATAACGGACGGGCAGAGATGGAGCTCTATCTATCAGGCTAAAAAGGGAGGAGCGGCGGGCGCATTATTGACGTTGCCAGGATATTGTGGTTGCCATAAAAGGTTTCGAGGCGAGGAACGGGAGTGGCACACATAGTTTCCTCTCGCCAACATGGGGCAAAAATGTTGGCTAATTATTTGCAAAATATTGGTAGCTCCTGTTTATGCAATTAGTCATATTGCAGGTCCGTGGGGCAGTCGGATTTCCCGCCGGTGGTGGTGGTGGCGGTGGCAACCCTAAAGTAGTTTATTAAAATTGCACAAAATTCGTGGCAATTTCCAGCGAATTTTCGTTGCGTCGAGTGCAAAATTTCATATGCAGATGAACAATTTTCGGCAACAAAGTGGAGCAAATTAACAAAGAGATCAATTGAAGAGCCACCAGAGGCTTAATCAAGCCTCGACGAAAAAGTATGTAAAAACTGTGATACTTTTCAGTTGTTTAGCAAAAGTTCTGAAATTGAAATAGGTAAAAAAGAACCCTCAGGAAAAAAACACAATTTCCACCAGAATGGCCACCTGTCTTTGCTCTATTATCGCCTTCTGCCTTTCCCCCTCATTTCGGCAGCACTTTAATTCCGGCTCAATTAGAGTAGAAAACTTGATAAAAGTTGCCATCGGTATCATTAAATATGCCACTCATTGGAACCCCATAGCCCCACCCTGTTTCTTTCTCCTCCCTTATAGCTGTCTCTTTCTAACTGGAGGCTGTCTGTCAACCACAGAGGACCAATTCCAATGCTATTCAAATTGCGTATCCATCTTTATTTATTTCATTTTCCTGTAATTTCCTGAAAATTCTTTCTTTGCTGATATTGCCCATGGCATCCCTTTCCACCATCGCCTTCTGCCTATTTCTTCTGCCTCCATCCCCTTTTATCTATCCTTCTATCTTCGTGGACGGCACGTCTTTTCCTCTTTTTTGGTCGGAAATAGAAAAGTGCGCCAACTTTTCGCCTGAATTGGCAACGCTTACACCTCCCAGCGCCCACATTCCTCCCTCTTTAACCCCTATTGGCTGCACTTTTGCCAGGAGTCTTTTACACGGTGCAAAAAAAGTCTTATCATCATATAGTATGTTCATTTAAAAATTAAATAAACAAAAATAAAGTAATATTTATAAATACGATAAATCTGGAAATCATGGATCAAATAAGAATGATTTATTTACTTTTTATAAGTTGTATAATTGTAATTGTTAAAGGATTTAAGGAAATTCCCAGTTAAAAAAAGTATTTTTCTAAGAACACAACAATTTATTAAATTTTTATTAAGATACTGTGTATTTTCTCGAAGTGATCTTCCTCTGTGGTGAGCCTCACTCTTGCGGTTTTGCGGTCTTGTATGTGGGTTGAGTGCATCCATCGGACGACGATGGCAACCTGTAATCGTTCTTTTGCGCCACATTTAAAATGTCTCTGGGTGTCTCCTTCATCTCCTACCCCCTTTTCAACCCCTGACCACCGCCACTGTACATCTGTCTCCGTGTCCATTCGTTCATGTCTTGTTAGCGTAAATCAAGCGGAACAAAGCGACGGCAACCGGGAAGAAGAATCCGGCTGAACTGCCGGAGGAAGCCACCGCAGAGGCGGAGAAAGTGGGTGGGGCAACCGGGATGCAGTCCCCTTTACTGCAGCCCCCTTCGAAGTCAAGTCGCTGGCTAGAAATTTATTACGGCGCTCAAAAGCGGAAACTCGCTGGCTAAACTGCGCCTCTGGGATTGGGTTACGGATTGCAGTCCGCCGGAGAGACAGCTAGCTGGGATGTCCTTTTTGCCAGGACCTCGTTGATTAAGCGCCGCGCCAAAGCTTTCAAAATGGCTTTGTAATGCGGTCGGATGAGGGATTCGCTTTAAATTGATAAATTCCGCCAGCTAAACCACCGGGAAATCTCACGGATCGCGTTAGATTGCTAAGGTGCCATTATGATTTCTTTTTTCCAAGGATGGAGAATGCCACATTAGTGCTATAATAAGTGTTCCTGATTTAATATTGCTCGAACAAATATTTAATATCACCGTCTTTATTTTTATACCCTTGCAGAGGGTATTATGATTTCAGTCAGAAGTTTGCAACGCAGTGAAGGAGATGTTTCCGACATATGTATATATTCTTGATCAGCATCACTAGACGAGTCGATCTAGCCATGTCCGTCTGTCCGTCCGTCTGTCTGTCCGTCTGTCTCTCCGTCTGTCTGTCCGATTTTACGCAAGCTAGTCTCTCAGCTATCGGGATGAAACATTCCCAAAAGTCTTCTTTCTATTGCAGGTAGTATATAAGTCGGCTCCCATAGGAATTATCGGAAAAATAATGAAAAAAAAAATTATAGCTTCAGTGTTTTTTGACATTTTACCTTCTTCTCTTAGGAATATTATTTTTTAATATATTTGAATTTCCGCTTTTAGAATGAAAATAACCAGAGGACTGACTTTCTCGTTATAAAACATAATCCGACTAAACCTTCTGACCCTGGCATACGCCCTTACAAGCTACCCAATTTTAGCCCCAAGTGTTTGGCCTTTAACCGGATTCAAAGCGTTTGCCCTGCAACCAGGCTCCTTAGAAGGGTTGTAAACAAGGTGCCAAACATCAGGAGGAAACTGGAACTGACCCTAAAACTATCCACCCCCTAAGCCCAAATAAATCGCCTGCTCGGACTGCAAATGCAAATCGGCTTGAAATACGCAGCACTTTGATGGAATGCCGGGGCATGTGTAAACCAATTTCGCTTGCCAACTAGTGGAGGAGGGATCCGAAATCCGTTTATACACTCATAAACATGAACAAAAGCCTGAGCACCGAACAATGCTGAAGTCGAGAATGCTCGTTGGGAACACTCGATAAGGAGATGAATGCAATTTATTGATTGCGAGCCCGGCGAGTGTCCTCCTTGAATTATTGACATGATAAGCGCATCATCAGCCTGGCCCCCACTCTTTGCCCCAGAAAATGTCCCGACTGGCTGGCAATTAGCTGGCATTCAAGAGAACTTTTAAATTGGTCTTCTGAAGAGGGCTTAAAGCGACTTATCTCTGGGCAAAAGGAGTTTTCTTCATTCACTTTTTCTGTTTGTTTATTGGAGCCTTGTGGCTGATCGGGCTTAAATTGAAGCAAGCTCTATCACAGTATTTGACACTTGCCAATTTTCCAACGGGATGACCTCGATTGCTTAAATTCCTTATCTTAGTTCATAAACTATTTCATGTGAAACCTTAATAGAGCTCTTTATGAATTTTGGCCATAGTTCTAGGGTCATAATAATTAAATATCACTCATACGCACTGGTTAACAATTTTCAACTACTTGCCACACAGTGCATTTATCCACATTCTGTACAGTGTCCCCCAAAAGTATAAGGACATGCTTTTATAGTGTTTTCTCTAAAATGTGCCATCATGTTTAGAATTAAAAATTGTATTTTCTCTGAAATTTAATTATTTAAATAAATGTATTTTTGTAATAAGAAATGTAGTCAAAATCTTTATTTATATATTAACTCACTGTACATCTATGAAACTCACTGTTGCCTGAATGTTTATGGGATTGTGTGTCATATATTAATGCAGAATGTGTAATAAACAAAAGTGGCTCGCTTACGCAACAACACGCTTGCAGACAAATGAAAACAAATGCAGCAGCAGCAGCAACAAATGCATTAAAATATGCAGCTGCAGTGGAAACAGTAATAACAATTGCCATTGTCTGTGTTTATGTGAGCAAGAGTGTGTGTTTGGCCTCAAATTTATAGACTCCTCTGTTGGCCTGAGGCCATGACTTTCTTATAACTCCTCTTACTTTCGTTCTGTAAATATATCACTGACCTCAAAAATTCCACAGAGTTGATGGTTTTCAAAACATGGTAAAAGTTTACTGACTACAAAATTGATACCCTTAAGAACGTTCATAAATGAGTTTTGTAATATTTAAAAACTGTAGTATACTTTTCAGCAAAAGCTTCAAATGTATTTATAACAATATGATAAGTGATGCAGTCATTTTCTCCGGTGTATTTCTGGGCCCAGACAAATGCAAATTGTATACATAATTGAGTTTTGCGGGGTGCAGAGTGACAAAGAGGCACAGAGAGTGGAATTCGGAATCTCTGTTGGAGGGCCCTCCTGCATGCATGTTTCATTACTTTAATTGAAATTATTCCACAATTATATTGAACATATTTGTCTGCAATCAGAGCATGCATTTCACCTCCCACTCCCCCTTCTCATTTTGTTTGTGGCCAAAGAAGCTTAGCGCTGGGAACTTGTGTTGAGAAATCAATTAGGTTACGTATACGCATGCTGCTCGGTCCTAGGAAGGAACTGCAGGTTTGCAGCCTGTCTTAGTCAGCAGTTCTCAATTGTCAGCTGCTCCGGGCTCTATCGATCACATAGAAACTATTAAGCACAATTTAGTTCTGAGGATTATGGGCAAGTAATTCCTATTCGGTTTCATTTTCCATCCGATTAAACGCCTTCACACTTCAGCTAAGTTTCATTTGTTCGTTCTGTTCGGCTAGCTGAAAACTGGGGGCAACTCCATTCCGAATCCCTGATTTATGTGGCATAATTAACGTTATCGCTTCGCTCGCAGACCTCGCACGCGCATTAATTTAGCAAAGCCGAATGAAAAGCGCATAAAAATATAGATTTAGCACGCATCGAATGCGCGATTTGCCATTCATCGGAATTTAATGAACTGTCAACGCTGCTCGGGTGCAACGTAGCGTATGCGTGATTTATGGACAGCGAATCAGTTGCAGATAGAGCAGGCATCTGACCTGCATAAGTAGGATACATAGTTTGGATGTGATAACATGACAAATATGCGAAAATACTATATATAAATTACGATAAACAAATTAATGTTAAAAATAAATAAATAAAATTGGTTAGGCATTCGATATGA
Source organism: Drosophila lutescens (assembly GCA_037075285.1). Lineage (NCBI taxonomy): Eukaryota > Metazoa > Arthropoda > Insecta > Diptera > Drosophilidae > Drosophila > Drosophila lutescens. The sequence goes on along the minus strand of JBAMCF010000013.1, from coordinate 15,968 downwards.
AATAGTTTTTAGATTATATGATAACATGTAGAATTTAGATAATATTAAAATATAGAAATATTTATTTATATAAATATCGGAATCTTTACAGATTAATTTCTAATTTCAGAAGACTTGGCTGGCACGTGGCTATTGATTGTTCCCGAAACACTGATCCACTTGCCGGATTACTGTTGCATACGCATAAAGGATAATCGCGAGGAAGGAGCGGAGCCTTAATGCATTTCCGTCTTTGCCTGCATGTGAGTAATATTTTAATGAAGACACGGCAGGTGAAAATGGGGGCGTGGAGAACCGGTGCCGACATGCCGCGGAATTCCTTTGCCTTGCCAGGCACTTTATCAACTTCCGGCATGTGAGCGATGACAACGAGGACACTATAGCAGGTGTCTCGGTGGGCGGCGGGTGGGTTAGCAGGTGCATGGTGGGTGGCTGGGGGAAAACTATGAACGCAAATCAAGCGCAGCCAGCTCCTTGGCAAACTTTCACCCGGGGGAGAAGCGGGGAAATTCGCGGAAACTTGCCACATCGCAATGAGGCTTGGAACGTGCTGAATGTCCTGCTGCTGCCCCGCCCACCGCCTGCAACATCCTTTGCATATTTTAGGAAGTGATTGCGCAAATGCATAATTTAATGACAGGCGATAGAGATGGATGGCTGAAGGGGAAGGAGGGCCAGAGATTTTCTTGCTGCAATTTTGATAAACGTTTTACATTTTCTGATTGAGTTGGGGCATGAGTACGGTGTACTTAAACAATCATTTAAGGAATGGGTTTACAAATCATTAAATCAAGGGAGAATAACTATAACCTTAAGTTTAATATCATGCTATGCATAATTTTAAAATGGAATATATGTTTATTGATTGATTCTTAAATGGCTACTTTATTTAGTTGTTGTAACTTTTATTTTCAAAAGGACTGTATGGGTTGTTTTTATTTTGGTTTAGAATTCCGTTGATATTGTTGCATTTTGTTTTTAAGCTTAAATAAAGTTTTATTTGTTTTTCAATTTTGCGTATTTATACCCGTTTCTCGTAGAGTAAAAGCGCCACGCCCCCTCTAACGCCCATAATCGCCCACTAACGATTTTAAAATGTGTCTGGCGCCCACACCTTTAAAGATTTCCGAGAAGTATAAATGTAATTTTGTTGTGTATAAATATACCTATCGAAATGTAGAAGACATTTTTCAAATCGGACCATCAAAAGATGTTATATATCCATCTCCCTCGCACTCCCTTTAGCTGAGTGACGGGTATTATTGGGTGGGCAAGAAAGTCATGTCGTTTTTTAAGTAATCGTTTTTAATCTTTTTTATTTACGACCGAGCACCATTGTCACACTTTTTAGTATCGTTTTAAAGCTTATTGTCGTAGGTACTATCGATTAAAATGTGGTAATTATTCGATAACATTTGTGGAAGCTATAGCAAATTAAACATGGAGGATCAAAGTGAGCATTTTCGGCATATTTTGCTTTTTTATTTCCGAAAAGGAAAAAAGCGGTCGAAGCTCGCGAAAAATTGTGCGAAGTGTATGGTAAAGATGCCATGAGTGATCGCCAATGTCAGCGCTGGCTTGCCAAATTCAGGCTTGGAGGTTTTGGAGTTAAAGACGCCCCACGTTCTGGTCGACCATCGGCCGTTTTTAACGAACAAATTCAGGCTTTGCTGACGGCGTTATTCAACGCGGGAGATGTCAAAGAAGCTCAGTGTGTCGCATACAACGGTTGAAAACCATTTGAAGAAACTTGGCTACGTAAACAAGCTCGATGTTTGGGTGTAGTGCACTTTGAGCTGCTGGGACGGAATGAAACCATCAATTCAGATGTGTACTGTCGCCAGCTATCCACTTTGGCGGAAAAAATTAAAGAAAAGGAGCCGGCACTAGCTAATCACAAGGGTATAGTCTTTCACGATGACAACGCTAGGCCCCACACATCTTTGGTCACTCGGCAAAAATTAACGGGCTGAATTGGGTAGTGCTACCACATCCACCTTATAGTCCGGACTTAGCACCTTCAGATTACCATTTGTTTCGCTCTCTTCAAAACTCTATGAATGGTAAAAACTTTGATTCAGATGAGGCTGTCGAAAACCACTTGTCTCGATTCCTTGCTGGAAAAGACCAAAAGTTCTTCGAGCGCGGAATTATGCAGCTGCCCGAGAGATGGTCATTAGTGGTCGAACAAAACGGCCATACATAATTGATTAATTATAAGTCCTGATATAAATAAATAATCTTTGAAAATATTGAAAAAAAAACGACATGACTTTCTTGCCAACCCAATAGATAGTCGGGACACCAACCCGACTATAGCGTTCTCTCTTGTTTTATTTTCTTTGTGGAGCGGAGTAAAATATCAATTTATTTGACCTTTCTTAAACAAAGAAAACACAACATTTTTCTCCAGTTAACTTTGCATTCTTAGGCTGTTGACCTATTTTCATATCCATTTTGAATTCAGAACTATCATCTTCAAGGCTGTTTGGCAATCAAGTACTTCTCCTTTTGCCATAACCCTATAATGGCCCATCAATAAGTGCTTATTGAACAGACAAATACCAAACAGGGCCATAAATTCCCAAATGGCAAACTGAAATCAATCAAAATAAACTCAACTAACTTAGCCACCCATTTTCCATCAGCTTCCACTTTTTTCAAGGAAATTCTTTCCGATCGAAGCCATCGGCTGCCAAATATAATGCACGTTACACAACAGACATGTTTACCCAGTTTCCCTCCAACCAAACAAATATTGAGAATATTTCTTTTTAAATTCAAAGTTATTTATATGTCAGGCGAAATTGAAATTGCTGCGAGGAATGGGAAATGGGTTAGAGGGCTTGTCACGCCAGCGATTCATCATCGTCATCGCACAATCGTCATCATCGACAGTGTCAGTCATCATCATTACCAGCGACATTCAAAAGATGAAAGTGTCCGGGCGAGTGATGGACTAACTGAGAAATTGAGTTACTCACAATAAAATGCATTGAATTTCACCAAGGAACTGAAAACTAATCACTTCTGTGGGGATTTGCGCAGATGTGACTTTATCAGCGGGAGTTTCGGGATCTTTCTATCTGTCAGAGAATGCGAAAAATATATTCTACAGAATTGGTCCTTAACGACACCATATGCGTGTAATAATGAATCAGTTCTTTAAAGCAAAAGAAATAAATTTAATTATAGTTAATTTCTTTTTAATAATATTAAAAAGACATTTAAAATACAAACACTTTTTGAATTACCAAAAATTAAATTATTAGCTATTTAAAATATTTAATCCAATGGAAAATAATAACAATTAATTAAAATTTATTTTGTTTATTTTAATTTAAGATCCATGACATTTCTTAGCTTTTATTGATTTTAATGTCAGTTACTTACACCAAGTCACCGTTTCGCAGTCACAGCTTTTGCCGCTCATCGCTAGCCTCAAATTCCGTGACAGGCGACTACTTACGACGACATTCATTTGATTGCCGTGGAGACTATTCTAAAGATATTTCGAACATATCGAAGTAAAAAATATGTGCGACTGCTAACATTCCTCTCGATTCTCCCTTTTCATTTTCACTTGCCTCCTTTCTTCCTGTCACCCTTGCAACACCCCCTTTCGCCGCCCCATAAGTCCACAATTCTTTGTGTGGCTGTCTCGCGTATCAAAGGACCAAATTGCATAGCTTTTTCGCCTGGTGGGTCGTCGGAATACACTGAATACACTTAAGAATACATGAACTTTCAGATTTCCCTCCAAAATAATTTGTGTAATTTTACTATTTTAATATTATAAATTTTTGTAAATTTAAACAAATATTCCAAATAATTTCAAAATGAATTTGTAAATCGCACTGATCCTTAAATATCAGGAAGTTTATTGCGTATACATTAAGTATATTTCTTTCAGTGCGTTAAAGAAGCTTTGGTTTGTTGGCGTTTGTTGGAAATTGTCACTTGCAAATTGCCATGTTGGAGGCGGTGGAGGAACTCAAATAGGAAGGAGTGAGTTTTCTCAAGTGTGAGTTCGTGTGGTTTTAGTACGGTGACATATTTAATTTTAAGCTGTGACAGATATACTTGCGTAAAATATACTTGCAACAGCTCAATGCACTTTCTCCTCTCCCCGCACTTAGCGATAAATTTTCCGTATCCCTGTTCTTATGCCCTTTTCGATTTGTTTTGCCCATCAATATTGCTTGGCTTACCCGACATTTATTATGAATGTCACCCCGCGTAGATGTGCAATTATAGTGGGTAATTAGTTAAAATTGGCATTAAAGCTATTGGCTGCCTCCCGCACATTAACGTAATTAAGCTGGCAATGTATTGAGAAGCCTTTTCAGTGCTCATTTCGATTACGTGCTTCTCATATGAATGGCCGAAGGAGGTTGGATACTTTTGGGAGGAGGAAGGGGAGCAGCCTAAATATGGGCAACATCAATTTGCATATTATAATTTGCAATGCGAACATATTAAATGCATAATTTTTGAGAGGCAGCATTGAGTGGGTAAATGAATGTAAAGGGAGTCAGAGAGGCATTTGGGGATCCTAATTAAAATTGGCTTAATTTCCGATACTCGGGGGTGGAAATAAATATTTCATAATAATTGAAGGGGATTGGAAGCAAACGTGATAAATTTTCAGTGCGCAGTGGTTGTAAAAATGGTATACGTCCTTCAGTACATATCAAACTGTTATAGGTTTCGAATTGGCATTGTAAAGATACTTGGTAAGATTAGTGCTAAGTGTATAATGAAGTTATTACATTGAAGTAATTTGGTTACATAACTTTAAATTATTAATTTGATAATAGGAAATAGATGGTAGTATAGATAATCAAACCATCGGGGCTGGTTAATATAAATTTACTGGAATTTAGCGTTATTTTATTCCTGTGACAAGCTCGTATATATAAGTAAATATTATTCCCGTTTTGCACTTGCGAGGTAAATTTAAAAAGCATTAATTTTGTAACATAGTGTTATTAATTATAATTGAAATAACGCTACATGTTAGGAGTTAAGTTACAGCGATTACACAACTATTATAATAATTTATGGTACAAATGATATTTGGAACTATTATATAATATTTATGCTCATATTGTTATTTTTCGATCTTAATAGTTTCCCAACAGTTTTTAATCGTTATTTTGTATACTTTATATTTTAAATTAATGTAAATTATTTCAGTCCAGATCAATATTTTTTTGACGATTACCGTTTGGTAGTCACTTTCAATGCTAAGTCGTTTGAACAAAGAATGACAGTTTAGTAAAAAAGCTTAAAAGCGGTAACAAAACAAGAGAGAACGCTATAGTCGGGTGCCCCGACAATCAGATACCCGTTACTCTGGTAAAGGGAGTGCGAGGGAGATGAAGATAGAAACTTTGAACACGCATAACTTTTTAACGGATGGTCCGATTTGAAAAATTTCTTCTACATTTCGATAGGTATTGATAAACACAATAAAACTGCATTTTTACTTTTCCGAAATATTGAAATTTTTAAAATCGTATATAAGCGATTGTGGGCGTTAGAGGGGGCGTGGCACCCTTTTGAAACAAACTTGCGCTGCGTAGGAACTCCTAGAGTCTGCATGCAAAATACCAATCTTCTAGCTTTTATAGTTTCCGAGATCTCAGCGTTCATACAGACAGACGGACAGACAGACAGACGGACAGACGGACATGGCTATATCGACTCGGCTAGTGACCCTGATCAAGAATATATATACTTTATAGGGTCGGAAACGCTTCCTTCTCCCTGTTACATACTTTTGCACGAATACAATATACCCTTTTACTCTACGAGTAACGGGTATAATTACGAGTTTAACATATAGGGTCAATTAAGTATCGTTAGTTTTAATAAAAATGTATTACTCACTTTAGTTTGTCCAGAACGTTTCTATGCCAGCTTTTGGAGACCATTTTCCCACTTTTATTAAAATTAAAAGTTGGTCATAAAAAATGGTCAAATCCAAAAACCAAATAAATTATAATTTTTTTTTATTTATTGTAAAATAAGTTTTTATACCCTTGCAGAGGGTATTATTATTTCAGTCAGAAGTTTGCAACGCAGTGAAGGAGACGTTTCCGACCCCATAAAGTATATATATTATTGATCAGCATCACTAGACGAGTCGATCTAGCCATGTCCGTCTGTCTGTCTGTCCGTCTGTCTGTTTCTACGCAAACTAGTCTCTCAGTTTTTAAGCTATCGGGATGAAACTTTCCCAAAAGTCTTCTTACTATTGCAGGTAGTATATAAGTCGAAACCGACCGGATCGGACAACTATATCCTATAGCTTCCATAGAAAGGATCGGAAAAAAACGTTAAAAAAATTCTAGCTTCGGTGTTTTTTGAAGTATTACCTTCTAATCTTGGGAATATTATTTTTTAAATATTTCTGAATTTCGAATTAAATATTTAAAAAATCGGATCACTATATCATATAGCTGCCATAGGAACGGTCGAAAAATTAAATGGAAATTAATAGGAAAAAAATTATATCTTTGTTGATTTTTATTACATTCTCTTCTACTCAGGGATATGACTATTTTTAAATATTTACGAATTTCGATTTTAATTTTAAAAAGATCGAACTACTATTTAATTTAGCTGCCATAGAAACGATCGAAAAATTAATGTGAAATAATAGGAAATTTAGCATTTTGCCGATTTGTAAATTAATAGAATGATCGGCTTGCCGAAGCTAGCTTCCTTTCTTGTTATATATTACACTTTTCTATAAAATTTCTATCATCACTTTAGAATTTGTAACTCTAAGCAATTCCAGTGCTTGTATGTTACAAGTTGTAGCCTAAGCTGTAAATAAAATATTTGAAATATTTGTTCAACTTGTTACGCTTATTTACGACATTTGCCACCAGCTGGTTGGCGAAATAATAATATTTAATGACAAATGCGCATAAAATTTAAATCAAATCCCATTAAAACTGTCGCCTGGTTGTCCTAATGGGCCATCAAACCCCATATAGATATAGTACGAGATGTGGCAACATTCCGCTTTTATGACAACTTATGGAAATTGATGGCCATCTTCTTCTCCGAGGGAGAGCAAAATAATCGCGGGTCTCCCGACTGTCAAACACACAAACAAAAAACAGGAAAACTTCCAGCTCAACTTGAGTGATGTCTCCAGGGGGGAGGCAGGGGGCTTGAAAACCCTCAAAAGGGATGGGGAAAATGGGAAATGGAGGTTGCCACTGACATTGATGATGACGTTGGCCAAGGGCGTTGACAATGTTTGTCAGCCGAGCAGGCAACTTTGACAGGGCGTCAGCAAATGGAGACAGACAGCAGCCACGCCCCCTTCCAAAGTCCCCTATGAGCTATCTCCCCACAACCCCCTAATCTAGACTGGATCGGAGTGGATGGGCGTGGGCGGTTAAGTTTGAAAGAATCCTTCAAGTGGCGCATTTTTCGCTTTCGCCTGTAATGAGCTGCTCTTGGCCTGCGCTTAATTGTGGTCCACTCTAAAAAGCAAACGGGGGAATTTTGCAGAGAAAGAAACGGAGATGAATTCACTGAAAATAAATTTTGCTGTGATATTAGTTTTATTTAAAACCCCAAATAAACATTCCCTGGTAATAAATTGTTTGTAAATACATTTGTTTTAGAATTTGGTTGACTTTTATTTTCAGTGTTTTTATGTTTGAGCTTGCAGAGATCTCAAGCACCGTTCTTATTGTTCGCTGCGGTGGAATCGTAGCTAAAACTAAAACTCCAACGGCCAAGTTCCGAGCACTCGCAATGAAAATCAAACGATAAGCGGCAGTTCTTCCCGCACAGTTTTCCCAGTCTGTTGGAGCAATTAAAGGAAAAGTTCGTTACAATTGGGAAAAGAGGCTAAGAAGAAGATAACTTCTGTGGAAGTAGTAAACTGCGTGGATTAAGTGTTTAGGAAAGAGCTTTTTAGTGAACGGAAAAGAGCTGAACCAGACATTTTCAACATTGTCGCGTTTAAGGGATTGTACGTTATTTTTATGCAAAAACAATAATAAACGAAATAAACGAATAAATTAAAATATAAGTATATTTAAAAAGTAGGAACCACCAGTAACAAATCCTTCCTTTTAATTCTTCTCTGTAAACCCATACGTGAATATCTCCAATCAACTTCACCATGAGTATTTCTAGTCACGTCCAGTGAAATTCTTCCCCATTTCCGCATTTCCCCCCAACTCCACTGACCCTACTTGGCTCCACTTTTCAGTTTTCAGGCCACACAATTAGCAAATGGAGGCGGGTTCATAACTCAAGTCGAAGGGGAAACTATTTAGCATGTTAGTACATATTTTAAATATATTCCCGTCACAGTGCCTAGCTCAGAGCCAGCAGTGTGACCCGCATTTGCCAGCCAAGTTGGACCTAAATTCGGACTCGGATCCAGGCACGTGCCGAGAAAAGTTGCCAACGCAGGCAGAAAGAAGTAACTTTTCCTTGCCTCATTAGCATGCGACACCAAAGGGCATTAAATCACATTTTGCATTTGACGCAGCAGCAACTTGCAATTGCAACCGTGCAGCACTGAAAAATAGTGGCGACGCGGGGAGATTTCTGCAAGAAATACAAAAAAGCCAGACTATGAATTCTGATGACTTGCTCGAGTTTTCATGTGAGGCGCATGCCGGATAACAGCAGTTCGAGATGAAAGCGTGAAGTGAGAGCAGGCAAATCTTACACTGAGAGAATCCTAAAATCCATTCTGAAAATGCATAAAGCTTTGTGATAGATCTAATATAGTAAATTACTTTAATTTTACAATAAATTGTACCTAAAATTCTTAGCGTAAAAATATTTGTAATTTAAATAATGGAATAATTTAGTAAATATATAATATTTATCTATTTCGAAATAAACTAAGGTGTACAACAAAATTAATGAATTAAGCACTTAAAATTCCTATAAATTCAGAATAGCTTTAGTTTCAAACCTAAGGACTTGAATTCCCCTTTTAAATTATTATTACAAAATATATTTGCATCGGATATCTGCTTTATTTAGTTGTTTCTCGCTATGCTTTCCTATGAATCCTTTTCCCCACCCTCGAGAGTCACGTTCCTATCTCGCCGCCGCACATCCTCCTCCCTTTCTCCGCTCCATTGAATATCTCTTCTGCGGCTTGTTTGTTTTTGTTTGGGCTCCGTGTTTGCCCCTGTATCGCTCCTTTTATCAGCTCCCCACTGCCGCATGCAGGATGCATTTGGAATCCGTCCATCCCGGCGGATCCCGGATCCTTGTGCACGTTCCTAGCTACATTCCCGGCTATATTCGCCCCGCAGGAGTAATTCCAGTCTGCAGTTGGCAATGAAAACGTCTTGCATGCGGAATTGACAAAAAGCAAGGCAACGGGCAAAATGCATGTGAGCGCTTTTTGCCGCGTTTTCCGACTTCCAGATACCCGCTATGGAAATACTTGTTGCTCTCTGGTGCATATTATAGTTTTTGTGTTGAAATGTAGCTAGAAAAAGTAGGCTAATAAATAGGATTTCATTTTTTGGATATATTTATATTTTTATTTTTGACCAAAAGTTATTATGTAATACAAACTTTTAAGAGCTCCGTTATAATAATGCAATAAAATATAAAATTTGAATTATTAATTTAAATATTAATATGGCTTTAAAAATTTAGATAGCTATAAATGCGACTAAGAGCAATACTTTTAAACATAACTTTATTAAATTCAACATAGCCTGCTCTTCAGGTACAATAAATCCAGGGTAAAATAAAGAAGCTGGCGAACTCATTCAGCGCTAACCTGGAACTTGAAGTCCGCCTGCGAGCTACGAAAACATAAATATGACTCCGTTCATGTGCTCCTTTCTTCTCGCTTTTCCTCGGGGCAGAAGTTGTTAAGTTGTTGGGAGCGGCATTGAAAGTGGCCAAGAGGATCGACGGAAAGGAGCCTGTTCAGGAGCAACCCCAGGGCCCGGGCCCAAGCCTCAACCCCATCCAAAAGAAAAAACTTGCTGGTCAGGCACTTTAATTTCTTTAATGCAGCCGTACTCTGCTTGATTTTGCGGTGCACTCCAGCTTGTTGCCACCCTCTCCTCATTGGGAATTTATTTCCCTTGGTTTTCCATTTAGTTATTTGCCCTTTCGCTGGCTGTTGTCCTTTCGTTGTGATTGCAAATATTTTATGGTTTTAATTTCTTCAGACTTCGGAAGTCTTCAGTTATTTGCCAAGCATTTCATGCCCGAAACTCATATTTCATTTTGAGGTTAGCCTGAAAAACTCATCGACTTTTTGCCACTTCCTTGAGGTTCACTCATTGCAGTTGATAAAATAATAATTTTGTTTTTGTTATGCTGTGGCCGGTGGTAGATTGCACATATGAATATGATATAAATGTTATACCAAAGCAGCCGGAGAAAAGTACTTGAGTAAATGCATTCCGGAGTTTGGCTATCGATGGAATAGTTGGTTAAAAGGATATTTGGCCAGAGTGTTTAAGCCAAGAGTGTTTCATTTATTTATGCCATAAAAGGATACAAAAATTCTATCAATTAAATCTGTTTTCCTTTCGGAAAGTTTAGACTTGGCTCTAAATGATTTTGTGTACGCCTATTGAATAGAAAAACCAAACGCTCTATTCTTTTTAAATTGTGTAAAATAAGTTTTTAATTGTCTGAAAAAATAAAGTATTATCTTAATAATTTCGAATGGAAGGTCTTTAAATTTTTTCGTTCGTTTCTTTTAAATTTGATTTTTTTTAGATTTTGACCCTAGCTCCGAATCCATTTATCTTCCGTTGGCACCTCTGTTTCTCAGTGCAAACTCTGCTAGCCATAACTGTAACGAATTCAATTAAAATGCAAAGTGAGTTTGTCAAAAAATAAAAGCTGGACAACCGAGCAAGTGAACTCGAGTTCATTCTACTAGCTTCCAGCTCAGACCAGCGATTCAATAATTAAAGCGTAGCCAAGAAGATTTACCCACACGCACTTGCAAGGAGAATTTCCCCCTCAAAGCCACTATTCTCGTCGAGAAAAGCTTCAGGTAAGCCAAACTGATAATCACTCAATTTGCTTTGGGGCACAAAACTATGAAGTTAACTCAGCTTGTCGAAAGTTCCACGCAGAGGGAGTGACGTTGGTAAGAGGAAGCAGGGCCACACTAAGAAGTGTTTTAATTCAAGTTGGTGGAAATGTTTATAAGCATTTATTTAAATAAATTTGGAAACAAGTTATAATCAAATAGTGCTTTATATGTTTAGTTTACTTTGATTGTTTTAAAAGGATTATCTAAAATACTTAAAATTGTTTTAATATCTTAACTTCTAGATCAAAACAAGTAAATTGTATAACTTTTTGTTTTATTTTTCTGTAAAATATATTTTTGAGTTGAAAATAAATTTTAATTTTATAAAGACAATTCTTTGTTTAAGAATAGTGAGCTCTTCAAGTTCTTTTCTTTTTAGCAGAATGAGCACTTCGGGTTTATTTTTTTCCAGTGCAGCTGGTGTTATCAAGTCGGGCAAAACCAAGCCGAGGCGAAAAGCACAGGCAAAAGCAACCGTGGAAGCCAACGCCTGCGAGCCATCCGAGGAGAGCAAGTGGAGTGCACCAAATTGGCATTACCCACTCAGAGGACGGGATTGCGGGGTGCGGGAGGGGGCGGATTGCCATGCAAAGTAAATGTAGCAAGCGTAAACATTGCTCGGCACTGGGGAACAATGGGCGAGATCCCCGCCCCTGCTCTTTTTGCCCCAAAAGATGCATAATGCAAAAGCAAAGCAGCCGAAAAGAGCCGGAGAAAAGCGAAGAAAACACAGGAGAAAAATTAGTTACGCCAAAAGCAGAAAATAGGAGGGAAGTTTGGCGTTGCTGACTTGATGATGCTATGCTAAATGCTTGCGGGACACGAATATCATGCTAGTAAAAAGGTGATGGCCGAACGGGGACAGGGGCTGTCGAGGGTTAAGGGGCTCCCTCAGATACTTTTGGCCAAGCAAGACGGTGCTAAAGAAGTTCTTGTCAATGTGGAGATTCTCCACTGGAGAACTATGAGCAATACACGTAGAGAGTTGGGGTACCAACATGTAGATGAGACTTAACTAATTGTCAAATTTATTCTTCAAAAATTTTATAATTTTCTTGGCTAAAACTTACTTTTAGTTTAACATTCGAACGAGAAAACCGCCATTCACTAGCCTTTAATTAATCCCTACCGAAAAATGGATAAACCATTTATAAAATTAGAATAAACATAAAACATCAAAAATGTTGTAATTTAAACAAATTTTTTTTTGGTTTATTTAATAAGCTAAAATTTGTTTAATCTGTAGCGGCACTGTAAATAATTTCCATTGATCGGGAATTATATAACGAGTTTATTGCATTCCACATTTTAACCACTATTTACATATGTTGTTTTCGCCAACAAACAGATCTGAAATCGACACTAAAAGTGCAAAGTGTGTGGTTTAGAGCATTCAATATTCAGTTATGGCGCTTTTTATGCAACTCAGCGGAAGATGGGAAGTCGTCAAGTCGAGTGGCAGCCAAAATGTGGCCAGAAACAGTGCGACACATGCAAAATAAGCTGGGTGGCCAAAAGGGGCGGAAGAGGGCGTGGCCGTGGAGGGGCTTAGCGGACGGATTTCGCGCCTAAGCTGCGTTTGATGGCTGCTGGTGGCTGATATTTGCCACCAAGTCCGTTGGCGACATCTGGGATGCCACTGCAGCAATGGCAGAACCGAGTGGCTCAGAAAACGAGGATCCGGAGGCTCCGGTGGCTGAGTGGCTGAGTGGATGCAACATTGTTGCCTCGTGTTGCCAGTTGCAACACTTGGCCGCGGATTTGGCGATAATGTCTCGCATGCTCCGCAGATTTCCAGCTGGCGACAAGTTATCAAGACGAACGTGACTGGCAAATAGTTTCGGTTTAACTTCTGTTTTCCAGCAACGAAAGTTTTGACAAGGGCCTTAACCATGTTGGTAGCACAACAGGGGGGAAGGGGGAGTGCCGCAAGGCGACGGGATTGAAATTGAGGTGGAAAAACTTTTGTGGCTGCATTGGACATTCTGAAGTCCTGACACATTGAAGGTGGCGATAAGGTGGGACCATGGAAATCGGTGGCATAAAGAGTGCGCAGAAAATTGGGAAGAATTTAAGTGAAAACGTTTAGGAAGGAAAAGAATCTGAACATCTATTCCAGTCTAAAAAAATACTTCAAAAATATATATAAAAAATATTATTCCAGCACTTCTTTAATTAATTGAAAGATAAATTAGCTTTAAAGATAGGTACTTATTATTCTGTTACATTTAATCTATTTATAGGAAAATATGTTTTTTTTTCAGTATTTTCCTTAGATTTTCAATTAGTGTCGTTTTGCACTTGGCAACTGTTTTATTAAGAGGAAACCTATTTCCCACATTTTAGGCTCCTTGATGCAATTTTCTTCTTACCACCAATCGACACTTCGATAAGTTTTTCCCCCTGCCTTTTTTTCACAGCGTACTCAGCCGTTGGCCCTGTTCGACATAATTTATTTCTGTTGCTGTTGACCCCCTCAAAATGGAACCATGAAATTTGTAAGTGTCGCCAGAACTACCTTCCCGCCCCTTCCAAAGTCCCAGCTCCACTTCCCCAGTTACAGAACCCTAAGCTCGAACTCGAGTCGAGCGTGGCTAATGAAAAGAAATATTAAATTCTCACGTTCCAAGGCAAATGGAAAAAAGCAGCGAGAAACGAAAATCCCTGCAAGCATATTCCACAAAATAAACGAAAAGCCGAAGGAGGGGTCGGGGTGGGAGGTATCGCCAGAAGAATAGAACCAAGTTGTTCTCATACACAAAAGGTAAATAAAAATTGCAGGAAACCTCGACTCTCGACTCTCGGCTCTGACCTTTCAGCCAACTCGAAGACGAAGTCAGTCAGCCATTGAGCCAGTCTGGAGTTGACTTGCCCTGCCCGCCGCTCCGACTGCATCGTTAAAGTCCAAAGGCAAAATAAAACGTGATTCATGTTACTTATCACCCGCACAGCATCGACCATCAAGAATGGCCAAGGGAACAGTCGAGCACAATGGTTTCCTGGTCTGAGTCTTTGGCGTCGCTTCCTTTTACACTCAAAGAAAGCAAATTGGGAACTAAACCCATTTTATCAGGTCTAGCTCAATATTTAAAAGTCAATAGTTAAAAATCAAGCGCTGTGTTAAAAATATACAAGTTGCATTATAAAAAAGTGATATGTTCTGATACTTCTTAGTATAAATTCTTTACTCAGCAGTATAAATTTGATACAAAATATTATAAATTTTATTTATAATTGATACCGAAAATTTTAATGTAATATATTTGAAATTATTATTGATTGAAATTTGACAGTGAATAGTTTAGAATTTAAGTAACAATATGTTTTGTAAGACAATTTCTTTTGCGTATACAGTAATTGCCAATACCTTTCTCTTACATTTTTTGTCGGTTTTTTCGAGTGTCCACTCTGCCTGGCTCTATTTCTCTGTGGCACTCCAATCTGCACCTTTCTTGGCCATAAGTTGCCCTGTGGCATATGAGGCTCCCCAGTTCTGCTCCCCGCCCATCGCGATGTACTTCATCAATGCCGCGCGCCGAGGCCAAGAAACAATTTTGAAATTTATGCTCACGACCCTTACTGTTCGTTCGCGATGGCGTCTCCCCTGCCCCTTTCCCCTTTCGAAATTATTTTCATATTTTTCTCCTCCACCCCCTTTTATTATTTATTTGCGCTGGCCTCGCATAATTCTGGCTGGCATCAGAAGTATTCTTATATTCTTAAGATCGTTAATGAGTCTCCATTGTTTGGGCGATCAACTCGATTGGTGGCGACCTCTGACAGCGGGCTTCAACATGAGATCACTCACAGCTCAATGGGTTTTCATTAGGTTTGTGGGCAGATTGGGCGGAGACCGATCTCTCGGGAGTACGTGAATCGAAAGGCATTTAATTATTTAGCCACATTGCGGTGCTTTCGTGAGCCTTTAAAAATAATGAATGTGGCATGCCATAAAGGGTAATGCTTTAGCTAATTGACCCCTTGAACATTATTAAATGTTACAACTTTTAGAGGTTTTTATAGGTAAACCAAAAAATATGTTTTCCTTGTTACAAAAATTAATGGGTAATTAAGGGGGGGGTAGGGTCTTGCAAAAAAAAAATTTCGATTTTTTTTTTTAATTTTTTTCTTGTAGATTAACATCTTAAGATTATACAAAAAAAGTTGTAAGTCAATCGGACAAAAAGTTTAGAAGTTATGCTAAAACTAGTACCCTAACCTCTAAGACTTTAGGTACGTAAGTGCATCTTTAAGTGCGTTTTTCTCGAAACCACGTTTTGAAAGTCCGTGTTCATCGGCATTTCTAAACGGCTCAACCGATCGTTTTCAAGTTTGTCGCATATTTTTCTGCATTAAAAAAACCCGTCCCCTGGGAAGCGTTTTTTTTATTTTTTAACTTTAAATATTTTATTTTTAAGCCGAAAGTCAATTTTTTTAGGTGAAAAACCCATTTTTGACTTTGGACTTTCGGAAAAAATTTTTAAAAATAAAAAATTTAAAAAAGGGCTTCCCAGGGGGCGGGTTTTTTTAATTCTTAAGCGAATTGTAAAAACAAAATGGAAATCCGATCATTTTTAGCGGAGGTACAGTGAACACCGCAAAACGCCTTTTTTTAATAGTGTTCCAGCAATCGCTTTGCCACCGATATATTAGCCGATAGTATCGGCTATAAAAATTAGTGGATATTATTTAAATGACACTTAATAATATACAAAAGGTTTGAATTAAATCCATCCAACCAGTTTTTATAGAAAAAATCGCAAAGTTAGTCGATTTTTTGGTGCCAAAGACCCTACCCCCCTTAAATAAAGTACTTACTTTAAATTTCAACCGAGAAACTTACGAAATTTACATTTTTTTAACAAATTGTTTTTTAAGTTAAGACTTT